>CM039676.1:151521989-152721989 GCA_022496015.1 Hordeum marinum
TGAGTAGCAGCTGTGTACTATATCGCTCCCAGAACCTAAGCTATAACTCATCCAATACAACCAAGTAGGAGTAGGGTTTTACGCATCTTTGCGGCCCGAACCTAGGTAAAAATCCCCCGCGCTGCTCGTTCGTCCTACACTTTGCACACACCCATCTCCCTGCCGAACCAAAAGGGGTCCTCCCAATTCCATAGGTGTTGTTCCCCCAACATCTTTATCACGCCAGGTATGGGGTGTTGGCTGCGTAAACCTGGTCCAACGACCAGCGCATCAGTTCCTTGGCCATATCCATCGCCATGGCTCCCAAGAAGAATGGTTTCACGGCGGTGGAACCCTCCACGTCCGCCGTGCCCATAGCCGCTCGAGCGGGCGACAGAGTGGGCGCAGGCAGAGGGAGCAGAGACCCTACGCCCACGCGACGCTCCGATGATCATGGCCAAGGAAGCGGCGATGCCTGCCGCAGAAACACTGACGGCGGCGGCGGAAACCCCCATGACGCTGGGCCTCAAGACAGGGCTGCACCGCCTTCGGGCGGTACGGTGAACTCCCGGGATGGAAGGGAACCTTCCAAGACACCCACGCCGGCGCGTATGCCGCGACCTTCCCACGACGCGCGCAAAGAGCAGCGCTGCTGTGTCAGTGGTTCTCAACGTCCCCACAGAAAAGCTCTAGCGCATCGTTCCCAAGATGCGCGGGACCAGCATGCACGCCAGCATGCTTGTGGGAGTGGCGTGCAATTGCGGGACCGTGATGGAGCTCCTTCTAACATAGTTAGGAGTCAGAGCATCTCACGTTCTTCGCGCCATTCGCTTCCGACCATGTCGGAAGAAGCAATGGCGCGGGCACAACTACTCCTGAACTTCCCTCCTGCTGCGGAGAAGCTCGACGAGTGGAGAGCCACCATTCAGACCTTCCTTAGCCTCGCTGACAAGTTTCGGTCCATCGAGCTGGCTCGCGCCAGTGGCGAGAAGGCTGGATGCGATGCAACCACGGTGCACTCTCCTCCACAGCAACAACACCGGTCACCGACTCGACGGACCGACACTTGCAATGGTTACTCGAGGGCGTCGTCTGATCCACGCACTCGCCACAATCAGCATCAAGTTCCTCAGGAACGAAGCAAAGAAGACGCTCGAACTACGATCGAGCGACAGCGGGAAGCACACCATCAATCTGATAAGCGCGCGGGAACCACTGTAGACAAATATGCGCCCGGGTACCCTGTCAGCTTACCTTACGAGGTGGGTTGCCCAGCGTTTACCCGTGAGCTGCGGCGAGTCCAGTGGCCCAACTCCCGAACGTTCAAGCTAGAGGTCCTAGAGAAATATGACAGCAAGACTCACCTGTCAAAGTTCTTGAGCATCTACACCATTGTGGTGCAGGCTGCCGGGGCTCATGACAACAAGATACTCGCCAACTACTTCCCGTTGGTGCTTAAGCCCAACATCAGGTCGTGGTTGATGCACTTACCGGAAGGATCCATTTCTTCCTGGGCATATATGTGCCATGAGTTTGTTGGCACCATTACTGGAGGTCATCAAGCTCCTGGCCAGGAAAGTGATTTACATCTCATCCCCCAGAAGGAGGGCGAGACTTTACGCAAGTACATTTCAGAGGTTCAGCCACATACACCACAACATACCAAATGTTCATCCTGCTGTTGTTATCACTGTCAAGTCCGACAAGAAGGACGTGCTTGTCTGCATTGATCAACTCTACCGGGAGGCAGTTGCAGCATCTGCCGCCAAGGCACTTGTTCCTGCCGTTGAAACTCCCGAGAGGATGAAGCCCGACAAGGCCTCTCGCACAGACTCCGACAAGCGCACTTCCTCGAAGTGCTGCGCTCCTATTGAGAATGTGCGAGAGAGTTCCACCGGCAAGAGCAAGAAGTCCAAGGCAGCTCCACCAGAGAGTAAGAGGGTTCCCGCCAAGGAGGATGGTACGGGAGGAACTTTCAACATCAGTTCCACCCTTGACGACAAATAGGAAAGTGCGCTTGTCGCCTTCCTGCAGGCAAATGTCGACGTGTTTGCATGACAACCATCTGATATCCCCGGTGTTGCCAGGAAGGTGATTCTGCACCACCTTGTCGTCTGTCCACACGCATGGCCCGTCAAGGAGAAGGTTAGGAAGCAGTCTTTGGTGCGGCAACAATTTTTTGCCGAAGAAATCAAGAAATTAGAAGCAGCTGGCTTGGTTAGAGGAGTACTTAATCCATCATGGCTGGCCAATCCAGTTGTAGTGCGCAAGGCGAATGGGAAATGGAGGCTATGTATTGACTACACAGATAGCAATAAAGCCTACCCCAAGGATCCTTTTCCCTTGTCATGCATGGCCAGACTGTGGACTCCACCGCCGGCTGCGACTTGTTGTCTTTCCTTGACGCCTATTCATGTTATCATCAGATTTTCATGGCGAAGGAAGATGAAGAGAAGACCGCATTTATCACCCTATGTGATATGTATTGCTTTTTTGTGTATACCTTTTGGGTTGAAAAGTGCTGGTTCTACATTTGCAAGAATGGTCCAGATTGGTTTTGAGCCCCACCTACATAGAAATATGGAGGCTTATATGGACGACATAGTGGTCAAAACCAAGGAGAAGGCTATGCTCATATCAGACCTAGAAGAAACAATTACAAATCTGCGCAAGATCAACTTGAAGCTCAACCCTGAGAAGTGTGTGTTTGGTGTCCCATCCGGCAAGCTTCTCAGGTTCTTTGTATCTCAACGAGGAATTAAAGCAAATCTTGACAAGATCAAGGCAATTGAGGAAATTGAAGCACCAAGACGTGTCAAGGATGTACGTCGTCTTGTCGGCTGTGTTGCCGCTCTAAGTAGGTTCATTTCAAAATCTGCTGAGCGCGCCCTGCCCTTTTTCAAAATCTTGAAGAAGGCGGGTCCGGTGAAATGGACTCCGAAAGCAGAGACAGCGCTGCAGGACTTGAAGAAGTACCTCTCCTCTTCACTAGTCCTAGTCATGCCAAAACCACAAGAGCCATTGCTGCTATATCTAGCAGCAACAAATCAAGTGGTGAGTGATGCGTTAGTGGCTGAAAGAGAAGTTGATGAAGAAACAGCGGCAGCGGCAGGAACGCCAAGTGACAAGCCAGGATATTCCCCGACAGAGTCTGGTGCCGACAAGGTAGGATCCGCACAGTCGAATGAAACAATTTAGAAGAAGAAGATGGTGGAGCGCCCAGTCTATTTTGTTAGCTCCCTTTTGTAGGGGGCTAGGTCAAGATATTCTGGCATGCAAAAGTATCTCTTCGGCCTCCTTATGGCCTCGAGGAAACTGTGCCATTACTTCCAAGCACATGAGATCACCGTTATCACTCACTTCTCGTTGCAGCGGATTTTGCGGACCCAGATGCTATCGGCAGGACTATGGGGTGGGCTTTGGAACTGTCAAGCTTTGGTCTCAACTTTGAAAGTACTTCGACTTTCCAGAGTAGAGCCTTGGCAGAGTTCATTGCGAAATGGACCCCAACGCCAGATGAAGAAGTTCCAGAGTCAACTCTCCCCGCAAGAAAACCAATCAAGAGTGGATCATGTATTTTGAAGGGGCTTTCTCGCTACAAGGCGCCAGTGCTGGAGTACTGCTTGTCGCACCCACTAGACAGTACCTCAAATATGTGGTTCAGATGCACTTTCCCCGGGAGAGGTCAATGAACAATACTGCAGAATACGAAGGGCTGCTTGTTGGTCTCAGGATCGCGGCAGACCTTGGGATTAAGAAACTTATTGTCAGGGGTGATTCTCAGCTTGTTGTTAAGCAGGTAAATAAGGATTATCATAGTCCATTGATTGAAGCTTATGTAGATGAAGTGAGAAAGTTGGAAGAACATTTTGACGGTCTGCAAATGGAGCACGTTCCGCGTGCAGAGAACAATGTTGCTGATGGCCTGTCAAAGTGTGTTGCCCTTAAGTTGCCTGTGGAACCAGGAACTTTTGTGCTCCGACTGACTCAACCATCCGTAACACCATCAATTGGACAAGAGAAAAGAAGAAAGTTGAGTTCCGGCAAGTATTTCCCGGCAGAGCTCCTAGAAGCCGCCGACAAGGAAGTTGCCGAGAACGACACCAGGCTTGCCGGTGAGCGTCGCGCTCCGGTAGGGCCTCAGGCTCTTGCCATGGAAGCACACGCTCCCGCCAAGCTTGCCGAAGGGCAACGGGATCTGGCAGGGCCTAGAGCCCTTGACGTTGAGATAAATGCTTCCCCAGCAGAGGATATGCTTTTAGTCCTTGTTGTCTAGCCCCTAGCTCCAGCATGGGCACATCACATCATCCATTTCTTTCAAACAGGAGAACTCCCTGAGGAACAAGAAGAAGCAGAGAAAGTAGCCCGCCGGTCTAATATGTACCAGTTCACGGACAACGTCCTGTACAGAAGAGGCTGAATGGTGTGAAACTCAAGTGCATTTCTCGGGAAGATGGAATGGAGCTGTTGGCGGAAATACATGGAAGCATATGTGGCTCCCACATAGGATCAAGAGCGCTTGCTAGTAAGGCATTCCGGCAAGGTTTCTTTTGGCCCACTGCCCTCGAGGATGCAACCGCGTTAGTAACCAAGTGTGAAGCATGCCAGTTTCATACGAAGAAATTGCTTCAACCAGCTCAAGCTCTTCAGACAATGCCTCTCTCCTGGCCATTTTCGATCTGGGGGTTCGACATCTTGGGCCCTTTTCCCTATGCTACCGAAGGCTTTGAGTACTTGTACGTCGCAAACAACAAGTTCACAAAGTGGCCAGAAGTGGAAGAAGTGAGAAAGGTGACAAAACAGTCACCAGTCAAGTTCTTCAAAGGACTAGTCTGCTACTTTGGTGTTCCCAACAGGAACATCACTGACAACGGCACACAGTTCACTAGCCGCACCTTCATGCAGTATGTCTAGGACCTTGGTGACAAGATCTGTTTTCCTTTTGTTGCCCACCCAAGGAGCAACGCCCAAGCAGAAAGGGCCAATGCTGAAGTGTTGTGAGGCCTCAAGACAAGAACTTTCGACAAGATCCACAAGTGCAGAAGGCGCTGGATTGATGAGTTTCCGGTGGTTCATTGGTCAATCAGGACGACTCCAAATAGAGCCATCGGCCAAACAACCTTCTCCCTGGTATACGGGGAGGAAGCAGTTCTCCCCATGGAACTCATATATGGGTCACCTCGAGTGTTTGCTTATGATGAGCTTGAGCAAGAGCAGTTGCGGCAAGATGATGCTACGGTCCTTGAGGAAGATCGTCTTCAGGCTGCTATGCGAGCCGCATGCTACCAGCAAGCTTTGCGCCGCTCTCATAGCTGCAAAGTTCATGCCCGAAGTCTTGAGGAAGGCGACCTTGTTCTTCGGCGTGTTCGGTCCGTCAAGAATTCCAACAAGTTGATGCCAAAGTGGGAAGGCCCTTATCGGGTAGTGCGAGTCACCAGGCCTGGCGTAGTCTGCCTAGAGACCGAGGATGGTATCCTAATGAGCAACTCCTGGAATATCAAACATCTTCCTAAGTTCTACCCATGAGGCGCGTTGCCGGTCCTCCCAGCAACCACCTTTTATACAAGTCTTGCTGCCGAAGCATGTAATCCTTTGTACAAAGCCAGGCGCAGACCCTGTGGCATAGTTGAATAAAGCTAAGTGTTCTGCAAATCTTGTTGATTCTCATGTTTACTTATGTACATGTTTATCTAAGATATTGTAATGCACTTACTCTCGGCAAGAACTAACGGACCGCCAATGTTCCATATCCCTAATTTCTCTTCTTTCTTTTTCTCAAAGGACAGAAGGTTACCTCTCGTGTAGCTTTCCCAGGGGGAGGGGGGAATGGTGGTATGGATACCGACAGATGACATTCAAGAAAAACATCTTGCCGGAAGGAGTACGGCAAAAACATCTTGCCAGAAGGAGTATGACAACGAAAAGCAAAGTTGCAAGACTCTTAGTAAAAAATCTTACTCTAAAGTTATTTTCCTTGGACGATTTCAACTTTTGTATGGAAAACATGCACGCGAAGGAACCTTGTCATAATCGGTCGCGCCCTTACTCTGTTTCGAGTCCGCTCAATGCCTTAAGTGGTCGCACTAAAAACATCAAGGTAACCTTGTCATGATTAGTCGCACCCTTACTTTGTTTCGAATCCTCTCAATAGCTTAAGTGGCTGCATTGAAAATGTCAAGGTATCTTGTCGGTAGCAGCACCGCCAGCAGGCTGCTAAGGATCCGCTCCTCAAAGCGCTCGCGATAGGGTTGCATGCGCCGGCAAGTTTCTGAAAAAGCGTAGGGAAAACACCATGCAAAGAGAAATCTAACAAGGAGAATAATATACAGTAACTCAATTAGGGTGAAATTTACATGAGATGTTACGTCTTCCTAAGTACATCCTTATTTGACTTTCTCCCCTAGGGGAGATTACAAGAAGAAAAAGATAGAAGGAGGAGGCAAATTACAAGAAGAAAATGATAGCAAGGGGCCTTCGACGAGAGCCTGGCCCCTTCTGGACCGGCATTGCACGGAGGAGATGGCCAGCATTGTGCAGAGGAGAAGACCAGCACTGGACAGACGAGAGGGGGGAGCCTAAGTCCACGGGCCTGCTGGAAGACCTAGTTGGTTGATGAGGCAGCGCCCGGGACAAGGACCCCTGGTAGGGTCGTCCTGCCAGGAGGAGGAGAGGTGTGAGGCTGACGGTGATGGTGCGGCCGACGATCAGTCCGAGTCTAGGTCATCATATTCCGACTTGACAGCCCGAACACCGGACTCATCGTGATCGTCTTCACTACTGTCCTCCTCGTCACTGTCGCTCGAGGAGGGACCTTCGGCTCCGCTCGAGCTCTCTTCGCAGCAGTTGAGACGGACGCCTGAGCGCCCATAAATTTTGATGGAGAGCAGATCATCCTCCATCATTTTGAAACGAAGGATGTGCCTATCCTGGAGGTTGTGGGCGCGGGCGAAGGATTTCCAGCTGCGCCAGAAAAGCATGTCGCGGCTCTCTGGATACTCGGCGTCCACATGCGTGGCGCCATTGCAGCAGCCATGCACTCGCAACCAGAAAACTGGCGGCTCGTCAGCCTCCATCGCCCTAGCAAAAGGGTGAGGGAGGCGCAAATGGCTTCGAAGGGGACCGCGTAGTTTGAGGATGAACGCCAACGACGTCCCCTCGGCGTGGGTCTCTTCGAGGAAGGGGCCTGGCATCGGAGGGAGAGATGGAGGATCACTCCGCGTCCCCCGGCCACGGCCTCCGCGGCAACCATGGCCCCTCGCGCCTCTCCCGCCGCGAACACCCGGGTCACCCTCCGCCTCTACGGTGGAAGCGGTGGCATGATCCAGATGAGAACTCCTCCTTGGTGCAGAGGACGCTGGCCACCCTTGCCTTCTATTCATGGCTAAGGGCGGGCACTACTCAGGGGTTGTAAGAGGTGGAAAGGCGACCTCTGGAGATTCGCACTTGATGAGGGAGGAACGATGGATGATCATCACCCTTTCTGCCCCTCAATTTATAGGGGGAAGCGTGGGGGCTGGCTCTCCCCCGCTACAAGAGTCGCCGCCCACCTCCTCCAATAGTGTTGCCCACAATCACATGGCGAACATCAACCACCCCGTTGCTCCAATCCACGGTGCTGAAGTTTCTCCCACAACCAGAACTTTAAGTCACGGCCGCCCATTGCTGGCTCTCCGCTATGCATGCGGCGCGCATGGCAGAAACAGCCTGACGCAGCCATGGGAACAATTATTACCGTTCCGCGCACGTACCCCACATCGTGCACTTAACGAGCATCGTGGGGAGGCGCAATAAGCGGAATTGTTACAGTAGCAATTAATCCCGGCCACGCGTGCCTGTGCATTGTTTGGGCCTAGCCCAACAATTCCTCGCACCGTTTATGGCCTATGCCCGGGGGCTCCTGTCGCTGTACTAAAGTATGGCTTTTTTACCACCCCGTACTTGTGCACAGACAGTTGTAGCCATACCAGCGGCAAGGCCTGTCCGGGAGCAACTGAGAACAAATACAACAACATCGAGAAGGCATTCAAGTCATCAGGACCGAAGACCGAAGGCCGGGACCCCAGCAAAATCTTGCCGGGATAGCCTACGAAACCCCCGGCAAGGCGAAGCCCCGACAAGATCCCGCCAACGCACAGACCAGGTGTCGCCCCGCCTGGGCACATGTCGAGGCGTCGGCGATGGACGTGGCTAAGCGGTGCCGATGGGACGGGCCCCTGTCCCATCCGGTAGAAGGTTAGAGACGCCTGATGGAGCATTACATGCGTTTGTCTTACACCGTGAGTGTTAGGTACGATAACACTATAGCACTGTACACCTTGTGTACGCACTGTACGCCACTGTTGGTGCCCCCTTCGAGAGTATAAAAGGAGACCCAGGCCATTACGGTAGAGGACGTTTGGATCTTCTCTGGCCCATTATGCATTAGTAGCAGTTGTGTACTGTAGCGCTCCTAGAACCTGAGCTAGAACTCATCCAAGACAACCAAGCAGGAGTAGGGTTTTACACATCTTCACGGCCCGAACCTGGGTAAAAATGCCCCGCTCTGCTCGTTCGTCCTGCTCTTTGCGCATACCCATCTCCCTGCTGAACCAAAAGGGGTCCTCCCGATTCCATAGGTGTCGTTCCCCCGACAAAGAGGTTTCCCAATATCCTCCTATTTTTCTTATGATGAATCAGGTAACGAGGAGGAGCCTTTTATTCAACCAACCTGGTCAAAAAGAAGCTTGGAGGTATTAAATAAACCCACGCATAATGTGGTGAAGAAGAAGAAAAGAAGGAAAAGTAAAGTTAAAGAGGTATCTCTCCCACATAATTTTGCTCCCATTATTTATACCTTATGAGAATGAATCAAACATAGTTGTGGAAGATGATACACTTGAGGATGATTTTGTTATGCATATTGCTTGTTGTAATAATTATGATTGGGAAGATATTGCATTTCTTATGATCTTGAAAATATTTATGGCACTAACTTGTAGCATGATGATAATAATTGCTATACTATTGGTGCTATTCATACCATTAATGATGAGAGTGATTATGTTTATGATATACAAAGCCACAAGCTTGGGGATGCTATGTTTGATGAAAATGACATGTTTGAGAATTTATTTGCTGCAATTAATGATTATCCCAAGGTTGGTGATGCTATGCTTAATGAAGATGGTATTTTTATCCCCCCTACTTTGAATGATTAAATTTGTTATAATGATTGCATGCCTCCTACTTATGTTGATTATTGTGATGATACTTATGTGATGAAAAAGAGTGATGCTTACTATTATGATCCTTGTCATAATTATGAGTGTCCTTTCACTGAACATTACTCTTTTAGTGTGGAACTAATTCATAGTATTGAACCTTTAATGATACTCCCACTATTAGTCATGAGACGATTTTTCCTTGTGTGGAGAGTAGTAAAATTTCTATGCTTGTAGATCATGAAAAAAATGCTTTATGTGCTGGTTATATTGTGGAATTCCTTCATGGTGCTACTAAAAATTATTATGAGGGAGGAACATATGCTTGTAGGAATTGCAATAACATCAAGTTTCCTCTCTATGTGTCCAAAGTTTTGAAGTTATGCTTGTTTTGCCTTCCTATGCTATTTGATTCTTACTCCCATAAATTGTTTGCTCACAAAATCCCTATGCATAAAAAGTGGGTTAGACTTAAATGTTCTTTTCATGAGATTCATGATCCTCTTTTGCATGTTTCAATTGTTATTCCTATACGAGCATCATTGAAATCATCATGCCTAGCTAAAAGGCATTACAGAAAAGCGCTTGTTGGGAGAAAACCCAACACTTTTACCTTCTGTTTTTATGTGTTAACATGATTAAGCTAGTGTAGTAATCATGTTTTGTATCTTTTATTTCAATAAAGTGCCAAGTAAAGCCTTTGGGCTAGTGTGGATACTTGCTTGTTTGATTCTGTGCAAAAACACAAAGTTTTGCGTCTAGTATATGAATTATCTGGTTTTACTGATGCGTTAAAAAATTCTGAAAGTTTTACACAAACTTTATACGCAAATTCCTTGAGGTTTCCTAATTTTTCAAAATTTTGAGAGTCAGGGAAGTATGGTGATCATTTAGATCTTTATAGACTGTTCAGTTTTTGGCAGATTCTATTTTGCATGCATAGTTTGCTTGTTTCAAGTGTTCCTGTAGCTTATATTGAGTAATAAAATTGTGGGAATGATGTAATACAGTAGGTACCATGTGGGAATAATTATGAATCTTGTCTTGACAGTACCTAAGTGAATGATCTATCTTTAGTACACTAACCCATCTCACGAAGTTCCGTTAAGTTTTGTGTGATTGAATTTTTCAAGTTTTGGGTGAGATACCAATATGAGGTGAATAAGGAGTGACAAGTATCTAAGCTTGGGGATGCCCCGGAAGGCATCCCCTCTTTCGTCTTCAACACTATCGGTATATCTTACTTGGAGCTATATTTTTATTCGCCACATAATATGAGTTTTGTTTGGAGCGTCATTTTATTTTGTTGTTCTCTGTTAGGTGTTATTTATAATCTTGTTTTTATTCGCCAGCAGCACTATCTTCAATGTCTTCATCTTCATCGCGCTCGCGAGATGAAGAATATGAACTGGTGACCATCAGAGGAACTTGGAATTTCTTGAACTTCTTCTGAGGATAGCGAGTGAAGTCAGGATATTCTTCAAAGTTCAGCTCATCCAATTCTTCAGAAGTCTGAGGTGAGTTAGCACAGCCCAAGAGCGCTTGAGGTTTTCATGAGCATAATAGTGGTTCCTCTTGATAGTGTTCTGCGTCACAGTCATATTCTGCACAATATACCCAAGTTGACGCTTTACCCACTTATGATTGTGATCGACCTTCTGATGAAGACTTATAAGAAGTTCGCGATCAGTCATCAATCGAGGGGCACACTCTTTGGGAGCTGAGGCCTTTGCATCAAAGTCTTGTGTGGCAGTGTCATCGTTTGTGGAGAAGGAAGCGGCTTTGCGAAACTGTCCATCCAGGGGACGTGTTCCTTCATCAATAACAGACTTGCCTTTCCCTTCAACTGATGAAATTGTACTGTTGATGACTTCAACGGGTGGTAGGAAACTGAAGTGATTCTGGAAATCAGCTTTGTAGTGCACTGAGGACTTATCCCTGATGAATTTCATAATCCATGGTGCATATGGCTTCTGCTCAAATGGAGCGACAGCTCCACTAGCCAAAGTCCTCATGAAGAAGTCATGTAAGTTAATGGGAATACCATGTATGATATTGAAGAGCACATTCTTCTTCCTCGGAGTTATGGCCTTTCTGAGGACACGGTGTTTTTCTCAGGATGCGATAGACTGTGCGAGGCACATAGAGCAGATCCTTCACTAAGAAGACTTGGCGTTGAGGATTTCCAGGTGGCAATGTCTTCATCAGCACATTCATCAGTTGATTGGGTAGAGGAGATTCATCAAACAACTTGCGGGCTTCATCTGAGGGAATTTGGACTGGGACACACTGAAGCAACTCAGAGGCTTGAGCAGTGAAGTGTGTTGTCTCAGTTGATAGAGGCGAAGTTGTCCCTGTCTTTCGATGAGATGGTGGCTATCGTTTTTGGTGGAGTAGACTTTGACGATCCGACTACGAACGTGTGAGACGTCGCGCCTTAGCAATCGCTAAACCAACTCTGAGAGGTTATTGACCACGCCGGAGCACGATCAACCTGACCACGAGGGTCTATTTCCTGCACGCAAACGAAGAACAAGCAAGAAACTAAGATTGCAATCTGGATATTGCGAATATAAGAGGAAAGCTTTATTGATGAAGTGGGGTTCTGTGACGCCTTTGTCTGGTCGTGGAACACAAACGAAGAACGCGAAGTTGCTGCTATGGCGAACTTGTAATCTAAACAAAACCCAAACCTAAAACGACGCCCTAAGGGCTGTATATATGGGGGAATAGAGGGGAATTTCGTGGCCCCTTGGAGGAGGGGTCTGAAACCGACCCTAACTCAGTTTCCCCATACATACGGACTCTAAAAATAGCCTATAATATGGTATTTCGAAATTACATGGGCCTGGCCCACAAATAAGGTGGCGCAGCACCTATATTAGCCTATGGACGAATTTTATAAAGTGGCATCATGCATATTTCGTCCAAAGCTTCCCACTCCCATTATGGTGGCTTCAATGTGCGAAAATCATCACTGGAAGCTCCATTGTTCTTCCCCCCGCGCGCACCTTCTCCTCCATGCTTGATCCCGCTCCAATGGTCATCCTTCTTATCCATGATAGGTCCTTCATTCATAAGTAAAACAAAAGTATCTAATTTAGGCAGCATCATATGTTCATGAATATTAGAAGGATTTCCAAGAAACGAAAGTACCTGGTAATTCAATTGACGTGCGCGAGCTCTAGTAATTGGTCCTGTATGTATAACAGTCGGGGTGGGTGTAACATTAGTAGGGATGTCCTCCTCATCCTCCCCTTCTTGAACTGAAGTCGTCCTCGACAGAAGCTCATCTTCCTCACCCAAATAAGGCTTCAAATCTGCAATGTTAAAAGTGGGGCTAACCCCAAACTCTGCAGGCAGCTCAAGTTTATATGCATTATCATTTATTTTCTCTAACACCTTAAAAGGACCATCAGCACGGGGCATTAGCTTTGACTTGCGCAAATCAGGAAATCTATCCTTACGCAAATGTAACCAAACAAGATCACCAGGTGCAAAGACAACATGTTTTCTACCCTTATCTCCAGCAAGTTTTTATTTAGCATTCATACACTCAATGTTTTCCTTCGTTAACTCATGCATCTTTAATATCAATTCAGCACGTTCTTTAGCATCAAAATTAACCTTCTCCGAAGATGGAAGAGGCAACAAATCAATAGGTGCACGAGGTAAGAAACCATACACAACTTGAAAAGGGCACATCTTAGTGGTAGAATGTAGCGAACGATTATAAGCAAATTCAATATGAGGCAAGCATTCTTCCCACATTTTCAGGTTATTCTTCAAAACAGCCCTAAGCATAGTAGACAATGATCTATTGACTACTTCAGTTTGTCCATCAGTTTGGGGATGACATGTAGTACTAAAAAGGAGTTTAGTCCCCAACTTAGCCCATAAACATCTCCAAAAATGGCTAAGAAATTTAGCATCACGATCTGAAACAATTGTATTTGGTACACCATGCAATCGAATAATTTCACGAAAGAACAAATCAGCAACATGAGCAGCATCATCACTTTTATTACATGGTATAAAGTGTGCCATTTTGGAAAATCTATCCACGACAACAAATATGCTATCCCTCCCCTTCTTTGTTCGAGGTAAACCTAAAACAAAGTCCATAGATATATCCTCCCAAGGAACACTAGGTACAGGCAAAGGCATATATAAACCATGAGCATTGAGTCGTGACTTAGCTTTTTGACATGTAGTGCAGCGAGCAACAAAACGCTCAACATCCCGTCTCATCTTTGGCCAAAAGAAATGTGTAGAAAGTACGTCCTCCGTCTTCTTCACGCCAAAGTGTCCCATTAATCCTCCTCCGTGCGCCTCCTGTAACAACAAAAGACGAATGGAGCTAGCTGGAATGCATAGCTTGTTAGCACGGAACACAAATCCATCATTAATAACGAACTTGTTCCATGTTCTCCCTTCTTTACAATTCTGCAACACGTCTCTAAATTCAGCATCATGCACATATTGATCTTTGATGGTCTCCAAACCAAATATTTTAAAGTCAAGTTGTGAAAGCATAGTATAACGACGAGACAAAGCATCAGCAATAACATTGTCTTTACCCTTCTTGTGTTTAATGACATAAGGGAAAGTCTCAATGAATTCAACCCATTTAGCATGTCTACGGTTCAGTTTTGCTTGACTTTTAATATGTTTCAAAGATTCATGATCAGAATGTATAACAAATTCTTTGGGCCATAAATAATGTTGCCATGTTTCCAAAGTCCGAACAAGAGCATATAATTCCTTATCATAAGTAGAATAATTCAGACTAGGCCCACTTAATTTTTCAGAAAAGTACGCAACAGGTTTACCATCTTGTAATAACACACCTCCTAACCCAATACCACTAGCATCACATTCAAGCTCGAAAGTCTTATTAAAATCAGGAAGTTGGAGTAAAGGAGCATGTGTTAACTTATCTTTCAAGACCGTGAAGGCTTCTTCCTGTGCGGTACCCCAAGAAAAAGGCACGTCCTTTTTTGTAAGCTCATTGAGAGGCGCAGCAATGGTGCTGAAATCTCTGACAAAACGCCTATAGAAACCAGCGAGGCCAAGAAAACTCCTTACTTGTGTGACCGTTTTGGGCTGCGGCCAACTCTCAATAGCTGCAATCTTGGCTTTATCAACTTCAATTCCCTGTGGAGTAACAACATAGCCAAGAAAAGATACTCGGTCGGTGCAAAAGGTGCACTTCCCAAGGTTACCAAACAAACGGGCATCACGGAGCGCAGTAAAAACAGCACGTAAATGTTCCAAATGTTCCTCCAAAGATCTACTAAAAATCAATATATCATCAAAATAGACTACCACAAATCGTCCAATGAAAGCACGTAAAACCTCGTTCATTAATCTCATGAAAGTGCTAGGTGCATTAGTTAACCCAAAAGGCATGACTAGCCACTCATATAATCCAAACTTAGTTTTAAATGCTGTTTTCCATTCATCTCCCAATTTCATACGAATTTGATGGTATCCACTACGCAAATCAACTTTGGAGAAAATTGTAGAGCCACTTAATTCATCAAGCATATCATCTAGTCTAGGAATAGGATGACGATAACGAATAGTAATATTATTAATGCCTCTACAATCCACACACATGCGCGATGTACCATCCTTTTTAGGCACTAGAATAATAGGAACAGCACAAGGACTAAGGGATTCACGTATATAACCTTTGTCAAGCAGCTCTTGTACTTGACGCATAATCTCCTTTGTCTCCTCTGGATTGGTACGGTAGGGCGCACGGTTGGGTAGGGATGCACCGGGAATTAAGTCAATCTGATGCTCAATCCCACGAATAGGCGGTAATCCCGGTGGCACGTCTTGTGGAAAGACGTCAGCGAACTCCTGCAAAATGTTAATGACAGCAGGAGGCAAAGAGGGAGGCATGTCCTCGAATGAAAATAATACCTCTTTGCATACAAAAGCATAGCAAACAGATGTAGCAACATCCAAATCATTAATATCAGATTTAGTAGCAAGTAAACATCCACTCTGCAATTTTATTTCGGATGCAACAGTAGATGATGGTTTATTATGCTTATGGTGTTGCTCAAATTCCTGTGCTACAATCTGATTTTCACTCTTATTTTTCTCCTGTTTTGCTTTACTAGCTCTAGCAATGTCATCTTTCATAATATGTTCGGGAGACATAGGAAGCAACGTGATATTGTGATCCTTATGAACAAGAGTATACTGATTTGTCCTACCATGGTGTATAGAATTTTTATCAAACTGCCATGGTCTACCAAGTAAAACAGAACATGCTTGCATGGGTACCACATCACAATCCACATAATCAGAATATGTAGCAATGCTAAAATGCACACGAACAGTACGTGTTACCTTAACCTTGCCACTATTGTTGAACCATTGGATGTAATAAGGATGAGGATGTGGTCTGGTGGTTAGAGACAGCTTCTCCACCATCTCCATGCTAGCCAAGTTATTGCAACTCCCTCCATCGATGATGATGCGAATAGAACGCTCCTTCACAACTCCCTTTGTGTGGAACAAGTTGTGCCTCTGATTTTGCTCAGCCTGTGTAACCTGCACACTGAGAACACGTTGAGCAACTAAACTTTCATACCTGTCAGCGTAATCAGCAGCCATGTAGTGTGTTTCTGGTTCTGCATCGTCGCCATTGTGTTCTTCACTTGCAATGAGAGCCAAAGTCTCCTCATCATAATCACTAGCAGACGCATATCCACCATCCTCAGTAACAATCATGACACGCTTGGAAGGGCATTCTCTCGCAAAGTGACCTCCACCCTTGCAACGACGGCATATAACCTCATGTGTTTGCCCTGTGGATGCAATAGATGAAGAAGAGCTCGGTGCAGGCCCAGAAGGTGTGCTCTTGGTAGAGGGTGGAGGAGGAGCCTGTTTCCTGGTATCGCGGTTGGAGTTGGAGGTTGAAGTAGGTGGTGTTGTAGCAGGACGTGTGGAAGTAGAGGAGGTACGTGGCGTCCATGATGAAGTGCGACCTGCAGAAAAAGTAGTTCTCGCCATTGCCTGTCGATCCTGCACTTCACGTTCAGCTTTGCAAGCAAGATGAAATAAACGAGTGATAGTGTTATACTCCTTATACTCCAGAATAGTCTGAATCTCTCTATTCAATCCACCCATAAAACGTGCAAGCATAGCTTCATTCTCCTCAACAATACCACATCTAATCATACCAGTTTGTAATTCCTGATAATATTCTTCTACAGAATTTTTTCCTTGTCTTAAACGCTGCAAATTTTGAAGCAACTCACGTTGATAATAAGGTGGCACCCAACAATTACGCATAGCAGTTTTCAAAGCAGCCCAAGTAGTTGGAATATTAGCATGGTGTATTCTACAATGTTCTGACCACCAAACACAAGCAAAACTAGTGAATGAACAAACAGCAGCGGCAACACGTCTATCCTCGGGAAATTGTAAGCATGTAAAACGTTGTTCTGTTTCTAACTCCCATGTAAGATATATATCAGGAACATATCTACCCTCAAACGTCGGAATATTCAATTTAAGTTTAGGGAGATGGTCATGATCCCGTACCTGCGGGGGTGGTGCAGCCCTACCGTTACGGTTGTAGCCATGTGGTCGACCTGGTGCGTATGGTGGTGGTTGCCCCTGGGGCGGATCTGGAGCAACCTCTCCCTCATCATCGAAATCACCATCATAATCTTCAACCTGCTCAACGACAGTAGCCGCACGAGCCACCGAAGTAGCAGCAGTATCAACAGTACCAGGATGTTGGGCGTGGCCGAGAGGCACACGTCGCGCTCGTCGTTCAAAAGGAAGAGGAGCTGCCGCTGGTGGAGGTAGACGGGCAAGCACCTCATTGAACTTGGCGTCCATCTTGGTGTCGAATGTCTTCTCCAAACCATCTAGCTTCTCCATGGCCACTCCAAAGTTGTTCACGAAGTCTTGTACCTGCTCAGCCATCATTTGCTGAAATTTATCATAGAGCGCTTTGTTGGTCATGCTCTCCCAGTCGATCTCGTCATCGTGTGATCCTGGCATGGTTAGCAGAAATAGGAAACACACAATATGAAACCTACAGACTACTGGGACGTGGTGGTGGTGGTGGTGTGGCACAAATCCTTTAAGCGAATCTCAATTTCTTACCAGTTCTTACCTAGTAGCAGGCGGTGATCGGCAACCGTTGTAGCCAAAACTCTCAAAGCTTGGATAGAGCGATTGCCAGGTGGTGTCAAGCACACGGCGTAGAAGTATGTGGAGCTGGGATGGCTTATAATATGGTAGCAAAAAGGGTCAGCAATAATCAATTCAGAGATGCAAGGTTGAATAAACGCTCAACGACGGTACTGTGCTGGTCCTAGGCTAGACCGTGCTAGAGACGCGAGCCTAAAACACCAACAAAAAGCACGACGATACACGTAATCAAGGGAAGAGCACACTCTGTTTTTTTTTTTGCGCCTCTTTTTTTTTTTTTTTTTTGCTCAGAAAAACACTATAATTGCGAGTGTCTCAAAACCCTTCCCAAGTCGTATAAGCAGGATAGACACGAAAAAAAAATTTGAATTTTTTTTTTCTGGAGCGATGCGGGGGCTGCGACGACCAAAAAATTTCGACAAAACTCACTATGATAGCAAGTGTCTCAAAACGCTCCGGAGAACCTAAAATCAAGATAGGGAAAAAATATTTTCGGCCGAAATTTTTTTGGGCCAAAACGTGCTCTGCAAAGCGTGCCAGACTCTTTTTTTTTCCGACACCTACACAGGTAGCAAAACGCGAATCCGAAATCAAAAAGATCTCGAAACTAAATTTAAAACGAGCTGGACTCGGATTGGTGGTGGTATATATGGACACCAATGGATAACTGGCAGCGGGGATGATGGTGGTGGTATATGGCGACTATGAAGACGATGCGTTGGCGGCGTGACAACTTGTGAATAGAACTCGAAACTCTAAAGAACTAGGCACTAAGACCAGCAACTCGACACGACGATGCAACCGCAAATTCAACAAAGCAAAATACTGAAAAGACTATGCAAAGGCACAGATTGGTTCGGATATGATGATCTAACCCTAATTTTTTTTGTGGCTTTTTCGTGGACTAAAGGTATGAAGAACAGATGCGATCTAAACTACGAAAACTGGTAAAATCTCACCGAGCAACCTGGAAATCTGATACCACTTGATAGAGGCGAAGTTGTCCCTGTCTTTCGATGAGATGGTGGCTATCGTTTTTGGTGGAGTAGACTTTGACGATCCGACTACGAACGTGTGAGACGTCGCGCCTTAGCAATCGCTAAACCAACTCTGAGAGGTTATTGACCACGCCGGAGCACGATCAACCTGACCACGAGGGTCTATTTCCTGCACGCAAACGAAGAACAAGCAAGAAACTAAGATTGCAATCTGGATATTGCGAATATAAGAGGAAAGCTTTATTGATGAAGTGGGGTTCTGTGACGCCTTTGTCTGGTCGTGGAACACAAACGAAGAACGCGAAGTTGCTGCTATGGCGAACTTGTAATCTAAACAAAACCCAAACCTAAAACGACGCCCTAAGGGCTGTATATATGGGGGAATAGAGGGGAATTTCGTGGCCCCTTGGAGGAGGGGTCTGAAACCGACCCTAACTCAGTTTCCCCATACATACGGACTCTAAAAATAGCCTATAATATGGTATTTCGAAATTACATGGGCCTGGCCCACAAATAAGGTGGCGCAGCACCTATATTAGCCTATGGACGAATTTTATAAAGTGGCATCATGCATATTTCGTCCAAAGCTTCCCACTCCCATTATGGTGGCTTCAATGTGCGAAAATCATCACTGGAAGCTCCATTGTTCTTCCCCGCGCGCGCACCTTCTCCTCCATGCTTGATCCCGCTCCAATGGTCATCCTTCTTATCCATGATAGGTCCTTCATTCATAAGTAAAACAAAAGTATCTAATTTAGGCAGCATCATATGTTCATGAATATTAGAAGGATTTCCAAGAAACGAAAGTACCTGGTAATTCAATTGACGTGCGCGAGCTCTAGTAATTGGTCCTGTATGTATAACAGTCGGGGTGGGTGTAACATTAGTAGGGATGTCCTCATCATCAGTCATCCAGTCCAATATCCAAGAGTTGATGTCTGAGGAATCTCCGCTGATATGCAACGTGGCATAGAATTGAAGGATGATTTCCTCATTCGAATCGCAGATGTCAACACAAAATGGAAGAAGTCCAGCATCATATAGAACTTGGAGCACATGAGTAAATGATGGAAGACTTTCCATGTCAGCGTGAGGAATCTGATGGTGCTCGAAGACTTTCTTCTTCTCATAGAGGACTGAAGCATAGTAATTCAATTGAGTGGCAGTCCAGAATCTGTTGCGACCAACCCTTGTAGAGTCATAGGGGTTTAGTCCAGAGAAGAACATGTGTTCATCGAAGAAATTGGTCTTGAGGAATTTGGGACGAATAGAGACTTTGAGAGGCAGTCTTGGCTTGGGTTGAAGATTTGTTCATGTACGCCCCTTGATCTCCGTTGGCATGGAAGGAACAACAGACTGAGTGATTTGAAGAGCTGGTTCCTCAGCAGTGGCCGGAGCATCAATTTCCTCAGCTGTTGCAGCTGGAATTTCTTCACTGTCTGGAAGGTACAGATGTTCAGAGTCTTCTAAGATTTCTTCAGTCTGTGCAGGTGACTGAGGAATCAACATCAGAGGAGTTGCCATTGGTGAATTGGGATGTGCAGATTCCCAATATTCATCATTGGCGACTGGAGTGGTGTCACCAATGTCAACGTCTTCATCAATGTCTTCGCCAGCTTCCTCAACAGTTACCAGAAGCTGGAGCGATGATACCTTGGGGGTTGATGCAGTGTCATCGATGACAATTTCCTCATCAAGAGGCTCTGAGGAAGCAGCCGAATGATTCTCTTCTTCTTGAGGAATGTCATATGCTTCCCCGATTGGCACAATAGCATAGGCTGGTGTCGAGGAAATTGGAGTTGCATCAATTGGTGTTGCTGAGGAACTTGTCAAAGTTTTCAACTTCTTCAACACAGGGGCTTCAGAAGTTGATGCTTTTCTTTTGAGGGAATTTTCCTCAGTAGTAGCAGTTTCTTCAGGAACGACTGATGCAGCCGCCCTAGGTGGTTCAGTTTCTTCAGGCACAATAGATTCTTCAGTTGGCCTATCAGATTCTTCAGGTACATCAGAAGTACCTGTTGGCATGGCAGTTTCCTCAGGCACAACATTGGAGGTTGCCCTGGCATGTTCATTAGTGGTCTGAGTTTCCTCAGCAGCACTGGTAGTTGCTTCTAATGCAGAAGCATTTCCTACAGCAGTTTCATCAGGCTGAGCATTTTCATCAGCTGCCTGAGGAGTTTCATCTGCTGCCTCAGGAGTTTCATCTGCAGTCCGAGCAATTTCTTCAGATTGAGGCATTTGTGGTTGCGATCGAGCTGCAACCCTAGTGTTGTGATCCTTTACAGCTGCTTGAGCAGGCCTGACGAGTCTGACCTTGGTGCCCTTCCATTCAGCATCATATTTTTGTTGATCCAAGGAGAGAGAGCGAATCTCAGACTGAACTGTGACGAGTTGATTTGGGGTCAAATTCATCACATTTTCGCGAAAAAAAATTCTTTACGAGTCTTGTTCCTCTTAGCTCTCTGAGCTTGCTCTCTCTTCCATTGTTCTTCAGAGATGAAGTGGGTGAGGACATGATCCACTTCAGGAGGCAGATTTAGTGAAGAAAGTGGGGTACTTGGGTCTTCATGCCATATATCGATAAAGTTGAGGATCATCTTGGGATCCAACATGAGAGGAACAGAGCTGCCCTTTGCTCTAGCAGCCCTGTGCTGACTTTCCCGGATTATTTCTACCAATTCCTCATCATCAGCATCATCAGCATCACTATCATTATCCTCTGAAGAACCTGAGGGGACTATAACCAGAGCCTTGCTGGTGTGAGGACTTGGTCTTTGACCACGTCTGGCTGTCTTCTTCAGTTTAAGTGTAGAGGGACTGGTTGAAGACTTTGCAGTTGTGGAGGGGCTTGCTGTGAGCTTCGGAACTTTGGTGAAACCCTCAGTCCTTTTGCATGTTGACAGATGCACTGGGGTTGAGGACTTTGTAGCTGTTGCAGATGACTGAGCAGCAACAGTTCCAGGTGTAGAAGGTTTTCTGGGCTGAGGCCTTTGACCTTGAGGAATTTGTACTGAGTATTTTGATGTTGAAGAACCAATCTTCAGAGCAGGTTTCTTTACCATTTTCTTCGGAGCACTAGCAGAAGCTCCGGCAGAGGCATCAGCAGCAGAATCCTCGTTGAATTTCTTCACTGCCTCTTTGGCTTTCCTCGCCAACTTGGCTTGTTGCTTCTCCCACATGTCAGGAAAGTCCTCACCAATTTTGAGGCTAGTAGGATCAGCAATTTGGTTTGGAGCAATAGGAGGCTTGCTGCAAGGTGGTTTCACAGCGAATTTCATCATGTATTTTGGAGTTACATAACGATATTCTCTCCATTCTTTGGCCCATCTCCTCTCAATCTTTTGCAGACAGATCTTCCTCTGCTTGGTCGTCTCCTTTCCATGTGTTTCTTCGTCAGGTGTGCAATATTCATCATACAGATCCTCGGGGATCTCAAATGCAGTGTGCACATCTGGCTTCTTCCCTCCTTTCTGAGGTTTTTTTCCATCAGACATTTTCTTCACTTGAGGAATATGAACTCTTGAAGATTCTGAAGAGGTACACGGTTTTTCTTCAAGTAGCACTGCAAATGAGTTAAGTTGATGAGAACCTAGTGATTCATCAGCGGACATGTTGTACCTGTGAACAGAGTATATGTGCGAGGAATTTGAAGAGGTCATATGCGTTCTCAGAAATTTTGAAGAAAAATTAGGTGAGAGGAATTTGACCATGGATGTCTTGAGGAATTTTACTAAGAGTTCTTTGTCTCAGGTTCCTGAGTTTTACAAATTTTGAGGATTTGCACAATTGAGGAATCTTGAAGAAAATCATTACTTAGAGAAAATCATCAAGTATGAGGAGATGTAAGGTGCTTTAAAATAAGGTTCATGAAGAACAAACACCTTTTGAGGACTATAAGGAGCATTTGAGGATCAAACAAGGGCAGTAAAAGTAAATTTTATTTACCCTGGTGAAGAACATGACGAACTCAGAGATGAGATTGGGAAGTTCGTGCGTTCAGATCTCCCACGCCCTAGCTTGGCAGAGGGAGACAGCTACAGCAGTGGCGGGATGAGGATTTCCGCGGCCGGTGCGAGTACGGCGACGATGAGGTTGAGGCAATGAAGCTCTTCCTCACCGGCGACGATGACTTTAGTGGCAGCGCTAGGTTGGAGCTCGGGAGAGGGATGAGATGCAGAGTAACCGAGCATAGTTGATGGGAAGGGGGCATTTATAAAGGAAGTGAAAACCGATCCGCCCGAAGATTTTGGACATGATTGCCCCCGACCCTTGCTCTCCACACGACAGGTGTCACCCACGTACTTAGCGGTGGCGATAGTGGGGGATCGTGTGTTATCTAGGCATGGGAATAGGTAGAGAAGATTTCAAAGTTTTCGTTCGCAAATTCTTCAGCTGTCAAGGACACAGTGAAGACTTTGAACAAGTTTTAAAGTAGAACGCATATGAAGAATTTGTGAACAGACTTGGTTGAGTTTAGCATAGAGAGGAAAAGGGGTCCGATCACATTCACTTAGATGAAAATCAACTTGAAGAATTAGCAATAAGTGAATGCTGTTGAGAATATTGAAAACTCAAATATAAATATATATATATATATATATATATGTATAGTCAATGAAGAACATGAGTTTCAAAGTTTGAAGAATTTGAAAAGTTGAGGAATTTGCAAAAGTTGAGGAATTTGATAGTTTGAAGAATTTGCAAAAACAACAAAATGCTCAATTTTGAAGAATTTCAACTTTTGGTCGGTGGCATAACCCATCGTATAAGAATGATGATTTCAGACACCGCGTACAATTGTTGTAGAGTTCTAAGAATCAAATTCTTCGTTAATTTCTTCACACTTAGAGAGTTATTCTTCATTGATTGAAGAAAAACGTTACTTCGTGTGTTGCACATCTAAGTCATCAATTTTGCATAAGTCTTAGGATGTGTGTTCTTCTTCATAGAACATTTGAAGATTCTAAGATATTTAGCTCACACCGCAACTTGCAAAATCTCTTTTCATCCAAGGGCTTTGTGAATATATCGGCCAGTTGTTCTTCAATGGGAATGTGGTTGATGGAGATGTCGCCCTTGAGTACATGATCTCGAAGAAAGTGATGACGAATCTGGATGTGCTTGGTCTTGGAATGCTGAACTGGGTTATAGGAAATCTTGATGGCACTCTCGTTGTCGCAGTAAAGAGGCACATTCTTCAGCCTGATGCCGTAGTCCTTGAGGGTTTGCTTCATCCATAGTAACTGAGCACAACACGAGCCACATCAATGTACTCAGCTTCAGCAGTAGAGAGTGAAACGCAGTTCTGCTTCTTCGAGGACCAACAGACTAAGGATCGTCCAAGGAAATGACATGTGCCTGAGGTTGACTTGCGATCCACACGATCTCCAGCATAGTCAGCATCAGAGTATCGGACGAGGTGAAGATTTGAGCGCTTGGGATACCACAATCCAAGTGTTGGTGTGTGAGCTAAGTATTGAAGAATATGTTTCACAACCTTATGGTGTGATTCCTTTGGTGTTGCTTGGAATCGAGCACACATGCAAACACTAAGCATTATATCAGGCCTAGATGCACATAGGTACAATAAGGAGCCAATCATGGAGCGGTATACCTTCTAATCGAAATTTTTACCATTTTCATCAGTGCAGAGGTGGCCTTTTGAAGGCATTGGTGTTTTGACGCATTTGCAATCTTGCATGTCGAATTTCCTCAGAACATCTTTGAGGTATTTCTCTTGTGAGATGAAGATGCCATTGTCTTGCTGAGGAGTATAAGGGGCAGATAGCTCATGAGTAATACCAAGTTCATCAAGATATTCATCAAGATTAGTGTTCTTGAACTCAGTCCAATTATCACTCCTGATATGCTTGATCTTGACGTCGAAGTTGGTGGAGGCCCTTGAAGCAAATCGTCTGAAGACGTCCTGCACTTCATTTTTGTACAGAATAACATGCACCCATGTGTAACAAGAGTAATCATCAACAATGACAAAGCCATACAAACTTGATGCATTTGTTAGTACGGAGTAATGAGTGGGGCCAAATAGATCCATGTGAAGCAATTCGAAGGGTCAAGTCGTGGTCATGATTGTCTTCGAGGGATGCTTGGATATGGTCATCTTCCTAGATTCACATGCACCACAGAGGTGGTCCTTGGGGAATTTGACACCCTCGATGCCAATGACGTGCTTTTTCTTCACGAGTGTGTGCAGGTTCCTCATACCAGCATGTCCAAGCCGTCGATGCCACAGCCAGCCTTCTGAGGACTTAGCAAGTAAGCATGTGGCGGGCTGAGGACCTGTAGAGAAATCAACAATATACAAGTCTCCTCTCCTAAAGCCTTCGAAGACTTTGGAATTGTCAGATTCCATGATGACAACACAATGATATTTTCCAAATATGACAACCATATCAAGATCACAAAGCATTGAGACAGACATAAGGTTGAACCCGAGGGATTCAACAAGCATCACTTTATCCATGGTTCGGTCCTTTGAGAAGCAACCTTACCAAGTCCCAGTACCTTGCTTTTTTCCTTTGTCTGCATAGGTGATATGCTTCAAAGGAGATGGCGTGAGTGGCAAATTCATCACTAGATTATTGTCACCCCTCATGTGGTTTGTGCATCCACTATCGAGAACCCACTCAGTAGCTTTTAGAGTATCATCCTGTAGATGAATTAGTACAACTTACGAACTCATATGCTTCAGAGTGAAGAATATGACATTAATTTCATCAGACAGAATTTCATCACATAAGATAGTAAGCAAGTAGAGTGAGGACGTGAGAAATGAAGAATTCATTTCATCATGGTTAGCTTGCGTCCTTTCAAGCATTTCTTCAGGTCTCCAGCAAATTCATCAGATGTTCAAATTCATCTGGGGACCTGACCCTGCATAAGATGTCAGTTTGATTTCTTCACCACCCACATCTGGAGGGGTGGCAATGAGTTCATCATTCTGCGAGCACCATATGAGAAGGGAGGCATTGAAGCTAGTGCGCTTTGTTTCACAGGACGAGGGTTAGAGTACACATATGAGTAAGCGGAGAAATTCTTCGAGGACTTATGAACATAATGGTTTGAAGAATAATGCACATATTCGTAACTCTAGGTTTTCCCTACAAAACAGAGCCATTAGCACGAGAACGATGATTTTGACCATTTGAGGAATTTGGTCCAAGTGAGGACTTTGATCCACTTGAGGAATTTGATCTGGGGTTCCTTTTCTTCAAGAGTGGTGTCGTGAGGACATTCACTTGAAGATTTTTTAGGTAGCTCTTGGGAACCCAGATTTTCTTCAATGGAGAGCCATTCCTGCAGTTAGTTCCAAAAATCTAGCAAATACTTCACCCTTCTGATTTTTGAAGAATTTGAAGTTGGAGTCAAGAGACTCATTAGAGGAATATGAATTTTCACATGTAAAGCCAGATAAAGTAGATGGTTCTACAGGAGATCCTTTTGCAGCAACTCATGAGGTTTTGGGGTACTGCTTAGGTGTCCAGTAGGATCCATCAGCATTGAGTTTCCTCACAAAGGCAATACCCTCTTTCCTAGGGTTCCTGTTCAGAATCTGCTTCTTGAGGACATCACAAAGGGTTTGATGCCCTTTGAGACTTTTGTACATGCCTGTCACATACAATTCCTTCAACCCTGCATTGTAATCAGTGATACTTGTGGTATCCTAAGATGAGGAATTTGAAACCACTGGAATAGTTAAAGAATTTGCAGCAGTAGAAGCATTTGAACATTCAGGTGAAGAATTAGCAGTTTCACGTTCGATGCATTTCAAACAAGGTGGAACAAATTCTTCCTGGGCGGTACTGATCTGTTGAGCCAGTAAGGAGTCATTTTCCCTTTGGAGATCCTCATGTGACACCCTCAGCTTTTCAAGATCTTGCTTTCTTTGAAGAAATTCATATGAAAGCTTCTCATGATCGGCTAAGAGGTCGTTATGATGACTCTGAAGGTTATCATACTTTGTCTGAAGACTTTTGAGATCGACAGACAGAGTTTGAGTCCGATCCACTTCATGGTTTAACAGATCATCGCTTTTGTCTAGCATTTTCTGAAGCTTTTCAAGTGCACTTTGTTGCTTAGTGGCAATTTAACAAGTTTAGCATAGCTAAGTTTCACATATTCATCAGATTCACCTTCGCTTGATTCAGAAGAGGAATGATGTTTTTGTACCTTTGAGCCTTTTGCCATGAAGCAATAGGTGGGAGCATAATCATCATTGCTGACGTCAGAGTCGTTGGAGTAGTCGTATTCTTCATCGTTGAAGATAGACTTGCTGACGAAAGCGGTAGTGAGAGCAAGGCTATCGACACCAGATTCTGATTCCTCCTCAGATTCTTCATCTTCTTCATATCCTTCAGACTCTTCCTCAGAATCCATTTCCTTGCCGATGAATGCTCGAGCCTTTCTGGAACCATTCTTCTTGTGCTTTGAGGACTTTGAAGATGAGGACTTTGCAGATGAGGACTTTGAAGATTTCTTCTTTTTGTTCGAGTCATCAAAACTATCATCCTTGTATTTCTTCTTCTTCTTTGAGTCTTTCTCCCAGAGAGGACAATCAGAGATAAAGTGGCCAAGCTTCTTGCAACGATGACATGTTCTTTTGTAATCTTCTGAGGAATATGATTTCCTCAAGCTACTTTTTGATGACTTTCCAAATCCACCTCTTCTTGAGAACTTCTGGAATTTCCTCACAAGCATAGCTAGTTCCTGACTTAGTTCTTCAGGATCACTAAGGCTGCTGTCAGAATCTTCTTCTTCAGATAAGGAAATTGCTTTTGCCTTCAGAGCACGAGATCTTCCATAGCTTGGCCCGTAGAGGTCTCTTTTCTCAGCTTGTTGGAATTCATGAGTATTGAGTCTCTCAAGAATATCAGCAGGATCAAGAGCTTTGTAGTCTCCACGTTCTTGAATCATCAAAGCCAGAGTATCAAATGAGGAATCGAGTGATCTCAACAGTTTCTTCACTATATCATGGTCAGTGATATCAGTGGCACCCAGTGCTTGAAGTTCATTGGAGATATCAGTGAGGCGATCAAAGGTTTGCTGAACATTTTCATTGTCAAGCCTCTTGAAGCGGTTGAAGAGATTGCGAAGAACATCAACACGAGAGTCACGTTGAGTGGAAACACCTTCGTTGACTTTGGTCAGCCTATCCCAGATAAGCTTAGCAGATTCCGAAGCACTCACTCTTCCATACTGACCTTTGCTCAGATGACCACAGATGATATTCTTCGCTTGAGAATCGAGTTGCTTGAATCTCTTCACATCAGCAGCTGTAACAGTGGGAGCGACAGAGGGCACACCATTTTCCACAACGTACTAGAGATCGTTGTCAATAGCTTCAAGGTGCATACGCATCTTGTTCTTCCAGTAGGGGTAGTCTGTCCCATCGAAGGTAGGACATCCCGCGGAAACCTTGATCATACCTGCAGTCGACATAACTAGAACTCCAGGTGGTTAAACCAAAATCACAGAAAGCGAGGGAGTACCTGCTCTGATACCAATTGAAAGTGCGTTATATTGACTAGAGGGAGGGCGAATAGGCGATTTTTACAAATTCATCACTTGAGGAATTTCATTTTTGAGGAATTTGAAATGTGATGAATAACTAGCAGCAGAATAAGTACTCAGGTGCATGAGGAGCATAGTATCAGCTTAGTCATCATGATACATGCACGAATAGTGAGTAGCGTGATAAAGGATAAGCAGTGATGAACAAGGCAACTTGAAGAATTTGAGGTGAGGAATTTGCGAAAGTCTTCAGTCAAATTCTTCAAACAGTAACAATCAATTTCATCAATAGGTTTATGAGGAATAAGGAGGTTGAGGAAATAGAACAAGGTAGCTCGATGAAGACAATGGTTTGATGACCCAGTTCCAACTGCTATGACAGTCGTACGTCTGGTTTGGAGCGGCCTAGTATTTAAACCAGAGGACACACAATCCCAGGACACACAGTCCTTACCGTATTCTCCTTGAGCTAAGGTCACACAGTCCTCGCCCAACACTCGTGGTAAGTCTTCAGGGTAGACTTCCAAAACCCTCACAAACTGGTCACCCGGCGATCCACAATTTACTGCTGGATGCTCTAGACCAAGGTCACTTCATGGTTCCCAATTGATTACAGGAGCACTAGACCATGACGCCTAACCGTCTGGAGGATGCATAGTCCTCAAAGGTAACAAAGCGTCGGTTCCACACAGGAATTTCTTCAGTGATGCTCAATCACTATGGGTTTTGTGGTTTGGTTGTGGGTTTTCCTCACTGATGATTTTCTCTCAAAGTCCTCAGAGGATGGGTTGCTCTCAAATGACAAGTGTCAGTTCTCTCTCGGAGCAGCCAACCAGCTAGTGGTTGTGGGGGGTGGCTATTTATAGCCAGGATGCAACCTGACATGATAAGACATAAATGCCCCCAATGATATGACCGTTATGTGGATAAGAATGATTGGGGATAGCTGGCGCTAAGCACAGCAACGGTCGGAATTTCGAACTATGAAAGTCCTCAGCTTATCATGTTCCTCACTCGTAGGAAATTCGTGCTGGCAAAATCCTAACTCCTTAGTCAGATCAGTTTCCTCAGAGACCAGAAGAACTTCGTCTCTGTCACTGAAGAACTTGTCTGAACCGTAAGAGATTTCCAAAGGCTTCACTCGAAGGATCATATGGGTTGAGGATTTTGGAGTTGAGCATCAGTTGGAAATTTTCTTAGTATTACCTCGGCCCCCTTTAACAGTACGGTGTTTCCTATGACTCAAATGAAGGAAATGAAACTATGAAAACAAAAGTCTTCACGCTTCATATTCCTCGTTCATATCTTCAAGGTCACACCAACTTCTTCATTTTCAAAGTCTTCACAAAGTCTTCACCAAAGTCTTCAGAAAGTCTTCAGCAAAGTCTTCACTTGAAGACATACATTTTTAGGGGTCGATAATCTTTGAATATATCAAACTCCTCGTCGACTTATAGAGCCTGTGTACACTCACAAACACATTAGTGCCTTAACCTATAAGTCTTCAATACACCAAAATCACTAAGGGGCACTAGATGCACTAACAGACATATATCACGAAATTGTTCAATGCACACCGCTCCCTCCTTCTTTGGCAATAATGTTATGGTTCCAAAGTTTAGGCGGAATAGCTGCAGGTGACCATTGAAGAGATCATGAAACATTAGCATAAGATCATCCTTAAGAATGTGCCAACATTTCTTAAAAAATTCCACCGGGAACCCATCTGGGCCCGGTGCCTTATTATTTTTCATTTGTCCTATAGCCTCAAACACCATCTTCTTCGTGAATTGCTCATTGAGAATCCCGTTCTCATCTGTCCTAAGTTGGGGAATGTCTCAAACCCTGTGTTCATCCATAGACACAAAACTTTCCTCTGGAGCCCCAAATAATCGTTTATAATAGTCAGAGATATACAACTTAATATTTTGATTACCTACGATTGTACACTCATCTTGCTCCAGTTGAAAGATTTTCTTTTTCTATGTTTTCCGTTCGCAATCAAATGGAAGAAACGAGTGTTGTCATCACCTTGGGTGACCGTTCACACTTTTGCTCTAAGTGCCCACTTCAACTCTTCTTCTTTGAGAAGCTCTCTCAACTTATGTGTTGCGTCCATCTTAATTTCATGCTCCGTCGCTTCTAATAAGGTGGACTCGGCCTTGAGATCTAGTTAATTTATAAAGTTTATGATTCTCTCCTTCTCTGCCTTATAAATGCCAGTTTAATTTTTAGCCTAGCCTCGCGGGAACTGTCTCAAATGTGACATCATAGCAAAATAACATGCACACAAAAATGCTGAAATGACTAAACTAATTGTAAACATGAAATCAATGGATTTTTCTACCCTAAAAACATATATAATATGTATAAGTTCATGTAGGAAAATATGTCACAATTAATTATGCAAGTTTGTGGCATAAACCATTCTAGCAAGACATTCATGCGAATTAAATGCAAACATACCATCAGACATTTTCAGCATGCATGAAAAAGCGATACAATTAATCTACACATTTTACATATACGGTTTTGTTTAAATGTATGCACGATTCGATAATTATGCGCAATGCAAAAACATGATATTTATGCAAATTTAAACAAACATCAAGGTTAAACATTTTGACATGGATGAAAAATGGCATGTTATTGATCTACACATTTTTTTGAGCATTTTTCATGTATAAAACATTTTAATCCAACATACAATTATTTAAATATGGGCATTTTAACAACATGCAATTCCCTGCAATTTAAAAAGATGCCATGGGCCAAACAGGGGCGCTGCTTATCTAAACGATGCACCGGCGAGGGATAGGGCTGGGGGCGATGCTCACCATGGGCCAAGGACCGCCTCGGGTGGCAGGCTAATGGGCCGCGGGCGACTTTGGCCCATGCAGGTGGCAAGCATGTGAGGCGCTCGCTAGAATGGGAGGCTCGTCTCCGTGCTCATTCCCGAGCGAGAGGCAGACGCAACGACGGCTTGGAACGACACTTTGGCGGTGGGACGAAGAACTTGGCGGTGGGAATGGCCGGTTCCACGACGGGTTCTTGCCGGATCCGGTGATGAAGGGCTCATTTAGGCTGGATCCGGGGCGTCCTGAGGCAGCTCAAGCTTGGCATCCATGGCGGTAGTTCCTTCCACATCTGAAGCACATAGAGAAGTTAGAGCGGGGAGAGAGAGAATAGAGAGGGAAAGTGAGGGCGTTGTAGGGGACCTGCTGGTCACTGGCGACATGGGGTCATCGGCCAGCGTGGGGCTGAGCACCAAGGGGTTGCGGGGTGAGCTCGAGGACGAGCAGCACACAAGAGGCTCGACGCCATGGAAGGAGCGGCACAGGAGCTTGGGGTCCGGTCCAGATGGGCTTCCCAGGGCCCGATCTGGGTCCTGGAGGGCTTGGCGGCTACTAGAGGGTGACAAGGGTGGAGTGGCAGCGGCTGGGGGTTTGGTGTGCATGCAAAACGAGGAAAAGGGGCTAGGGTTGCAAGGCTAGGGTCTATTTATAGCAATTAAGGGCTAGGGTTAGCATTTTTGGGGCTTTTGTCCGTTTTTGACCCTTTGATCAAAATCGGATGGCTCCGGCAATGGCTAGGCATGAGGTGGTTGGTGGGCTGTGTAGAGTGGGTTGGACCAAGAAGAGAGGGAAGTTGTGGCCCACAACAGTTTTCAAACACCAAAAAACATCCGACAATTAACCCGTTGACGGTGCCGCTATGGTTGACCATTGGGGTATCAAACGACCCTTGATTGCGACAAAATTTGGCAGGCGGTCTACCTACAAAATAACAAGACCACACGCCAACTATGAACCCAATCTGAGAATATTTTTCGCCTGCTTTTAAAAATAATAATTTATCGATGCCTCGGGCACGTGCATGCGTGGTTGGTCTCGAAACGGTCGACGACACGAACGAAGAGAACCGACAGCTACAAACGGATGCAAGTTTTCAAAAATGAGTGACGATGCTATGAAGATGATGCGAATGATGTGATGATGAATGCGACAACCAAACGAATCAAACGACGAGAATGGAAATAAAAGGGGAATCTTCTGGAGCGTCGTTCCCGGGCTGTTACAACTCTCCTCCACTTACAAGAGATCTTGTCCCGAGATCTTAGAATGAAAAGGGGAAGAGAAAGAGCAAGAGGTAAACTTAGTTGCTTATCTGACAAACGAGTGAAACCAATGATCATTGTAGGTTTCAACGAGATGAAGGATGGCACAAGGAACAAGGAAGAATTCACAAGAAATTTGGGCAGCACTTTAGTAGGAAAGAGAGGCGAAATTTGATATGATAGAAAGAAATTGAAAGAGAGACCAAACTTTGGTTGGATTAGAATGAAAACTTCATAAGATGGAAGGATCATGAAAAGATTTCAAAGCACTCCGGTTAATGGACAAGCAAGGGAAGAACATGATCTTAATCAAACTAGACGTGAGTTAAAAAAAAGCAACACCACAATGCCTCTGGAACAAAAGAATAGTAGCTGGATCTTTGGAGAGAAGAGAACGAAGAAGAAAATGACAACTTCTACCACCATTGAATTTGGAAATCATGGTTGAATGGAGTTGATGGAACAACGAAAAGAATAGCTTGTTATGGGCTTATGGAAAACATCTCAAAATTATGAGGTGACAACCTGCCACAACAGAAACAATTGATTACTTGAGAGCAACAAGAGATGCAAAACTTCTTTCACCAAGAGGTGGAGGAGACACTTGAATCATTTATGACACCATGATAGCAACAATCCTTAGGAAACGCTTTAGGTGAAATCCAACCCAAGATAACTTCGAGAAGACAAGATGGGTTTACTTATCTCATTCTTGAAATTTTTCCTTCAAGACTCCTCATAATAAGGGATTTAATAACACCATCTCAAAACAAATGGAGAAGTAATTGAACTTAGAAATTCAAGATAAAGAACACTCGAGCACCTCCAAAAAGAATCTTGAAGAACAATTCGAGAAGAATTACATCCTTAACAAACCACCATGAAGAAGCATCGGGATGAATACGGAATGAAAGGATGATAGAATAGAATTGAAGGATTGCAAAATGAACAAGATTGAGGCCTTGCAAAGATTTAGATGAAGCTTTGCAAATAGATACTTGAGAGAAAACTTGGAACTCCGGAAAGAACAGATGAAAAACTTGAGATAAGGAATTTGATATCATGAACAACTCTGAAAGAAGGTTTGAAATCACCTTAACCAAAAAGAATAAGAATTATGTTATGCTTATCCTTCATCAAGTTAAATTGAGGACAAACAATGGATTTAGCACACAACTTATTCTTCTTGAAAAGATTGAAGAGAGAGATAGAACACAAACTTGAAGAAGTCTTGAATAAGAACACCGATAGGAATTCACAAACGAATGAGGATACTACGATTGAACGAAGATACATGGGAATGAAGAGATCATGATCCACCTAATGGAAAACTTCACAAGGCACCGGAATAATTTAGATATGAACGAAGGGATAACAATTGAGAAGAATTTGAGAACGAAAGCTGAAAGCTAAGAACGAGGAATCTTCTAAAATGATGGCCTTCGGAGGATCGAGAAATGAAAACAATTATGAAATACACTAGATAGATATGGGAGGAATTACTTATGATCGAAACAATTTGAGATGACAACAACAAACTAAAACCATGAATCTCTGGAAGAACGAACAACGATTTAAGAGAAACTCTCCTTCGGTCTTCAATGCTGAGAATGATGATGAGGACCACATCATGAATTATAGAGACACTCTGGAGCAATGAATAAGGAAAGGTTGAGCCAAGATGAAATTAATTCAAAGCGATCTTGGATAACGAATATGACTGATGAACATAATTCTCACGTCATATTGAGAAGAACTTGAGGACATCTCCGGAAAGATTAGAAGAGCCAGGTAAGTTCCTAGGGAAAACCTGTGGGGTATGGGCTCATTCGAAGAAACGCCATTGAAATGATCACTTAGAAAGATAGATTGCACCTGTACAAATCAAAACTCAATGAGGTGAGAACCTCAAAATAATTTGGAAGGATTGAAAAAAACATGAATCTTCTGAGATATCTTCGATACTCTAGATAGAATAGAAAGATGAATAAACAAGAGAGGCTTGGATAAGAATTTCCAACATGGTCAATCAGTGAAAGAATGAGAAAGGATATGATGAATACCGAGAGCTTGAATGGAATCCACCGGAGAAGAATAACAAGAAGAACAAAGAATATGAGGAAAGGATCTTGAAACGAAAACTCTTGAGAATCTCCACAAGAACTCACCAGATACCCTATAGAAGAAATGATAGTGAAGCATCAGTGAAGAGAAAGGCACTTGGATGAGATTTAATTGATGAAGAAAAAGGGCGGGAGGGTGGGTAAAAAACCAAAGTCAACTTGGATCAGCTGAGTGAACTCTGGAAAGAAATGTGAGGATTGATCTTGCAATTATTGGAGATGATTGGATATCTTAAAGAGGAGCGCACCAGTTGAAAAGAATTTCAAGACAACTCCAGTTGAACAAAAGGATTAGCATTCCCGTAAAGTATGAGAACACTACTTAGAAAAGATATTAAATCACCATTTGACATCAAAGCAACTCGAATTACCATATTCAAAAACAAAACAAAGGATGAGGCTTACTAAACAAGCCAGAAACAAATACATAATAGAGATTCCGTCTGATATTTTCATGGTAAAATTCGCACGGGCTCAATCGTACATTGGATTGTCATATTGAAATGACGCTCGAATATGCTCCCTAGGTGTAGCAAACTACAAGGCTTGACGAAGCATACCGAGACTATCCTCTGAAAAAATGACCGTGAACAAACAAACCATTAGATGTCGAACCCCAACCTCACATCATGCATCTGTTGAAAGATAGCCTAGGTAACTACTTGAATTCCCGCCTAAGAACTCCCGAAATCTTTGGTTAAGCAATCGGGTGTTGGGGATATAGGGAGGCAAAATATCTCACACAACTAACAAGCCCTACACTCCAACTATATCCATCTATCAACACATAACCAAGAAAACCTCAGAAAATCGTGTACCTCAGACCTTCGAAAGACATCTGATATACTAACTGTGGCAATACAACTGATCGCTCTCCCAGGTACTGGGTGGCGCCAACTACTCTCACCACAAAGAGTATATAAGTGTTTTTGATGTCGGCGACCTCTGGTATTCCGGAACTGCAACAATACAAATGTGATGACAACACCTCGGAGCTCAACTCCCCGGGACACTGCCACAACCCTAAATGTCAGGAGGCACCAAGCACAATGTTCTCATCACAAAGATATCAGAACGATCCCAACAGTACCTGTCTGATCCTAAAGAAATTGAGTGGAAAAGAGAAGAGGAGTAGAATTAAAATTCCTAAGTCGAATACCTCACCAGAGTATAGAAGAGGAGTAAAAGAAACCTACACTCCAATATATAACTAGACTCAAAATATTTTTCACTAGACTCGACTCGGCCAAGGTTCGATCAATCAAGGGGGCTCCTAGGTTGGTACAAGCTCTGATACCAACTTGTAACACCCAAGATGCGATCCTATCCTTATTATGGCTCGAGGGCCTTGACAGGGATAGAAGCGCATCTCGTCGTTTTGCAAGAATGGATATCATTACAAATACATGTACAGAAAAGATGAGTATATGGAATTGGCTTACACTCGCCACAAGCTACAACAAGATCACATCAATACAACAACATATTCAAACATCATATAGAAGAGCAGGGTTCGACTACGGACGAAAACAAATGATAAAATGACATCCATCCTTGCTATCCTAGGTTGCCGCCTGGAGCCCATCCTAGATTGATGATGAAGAAGAAGAAGAACTCCAAATCAAACAAGCATCACGCTCACATTCAAGCATCGCGTTACCTGTACCTGCAACTGTTGTTGCAGTAATTTGTGAGCCACAAGGACTCAACAATCTCATTTCTAAGGGTATCAAGACTAGCAATGCTTAATGGGTGAGGTATGGTTAAGTGGTGAGGCTGCAGCAAGCAACTAAGCATTTATTCTAGTGGCTAACTTACAAATACATAAAGTAAGTATGGTGGTCTACGCATAACGGACGTGAGCTAGCAATGATCACTAAGTGATCCTAAACTCCTACTTATGTCAATCATAACCCCACCGTGTTCTCTCTCGTGTAAGGACTCACGAGAAGAGACAGTCATGGTTACGCACATAGTATTTTATTTGAGTTTACTTCAAGTCTACTATGACCGGGTGTTAAACATAGTGTAAGTGCATCTAGTGCCCCTTAGTGATTTTGGTGTATTGAAGACTTATAGGTTAAGAGACTGATGTGTTTGTAAGTATACACATGCTCTATAAGTCGCTGAGGAGTTTGATATATTCGGAGATTATCGACCCCTAAATATGAATGTCTCCAACTGAAGACTTTGGTGAAGACTTTGCTGAAGACTTTGGTATTCCCTGAAGACTTTGAAAATGAAGAAGTTGGTGTGACCTTGAAGATATGAACGAGGACTATGAAGCGTGAAGACTTTTGTTTTCGTAGTTTCATCCCCTTTCTTTGAGTCATAGGAAACACTGTACTGTTAAAGGGGGCCGAGGTAATACGAAGGAACATTTCCAACTGATGCTCAACTCAAAAGCCTCAACCTATCCAATCCTTCGAGTGAAGTCTTTGGAAATCTCTTACGGTTGAGTCAAGTTCTTCAGTGACAGAGACGGTGTTCTTCTGGTCTCTGATGAAATTGATCCGACTAAGGAGTTAGGATTTCGCCAGTGTGAATTGCCTATAGGTGAGAAATATGATAAGCCTGAGGACTTTCGTAGTTCGAAATTCCGACCGTTGTTGTGCTTAGCGCCAGCTGTCCCCAATTATCTTATCCACATAACGATCATATCATTGGGGTAATTTATGTCTTATCATGTCAGGTTACACCCTGGCTATAAATAGCCACCTTGAACACTTACTACGAGTGTTGGGCGAGGACTTGTGAGGGTTTGGAAGTCTACCCTGAACACTTACCACGAGTGTTGGGCGAGGACTTTGTGAGGGTTTGGAAGTCTACCCTGAACACTTACCACGAGTGTTGGGCGAGGACTTTGTGACCTTAGCTCAAGGAGAATACGGTAAGGACTCTGTGTCCTCTGGTTTAAATGTCAGGCCACTGCAAACCAGACGTACGACTGTCACAGCAGTTGGAACTGAGTCATCAAACCATTGTCTTCATCGAGCTACCTGGTTCTATTTCCTCAACCCTTTCATTTCCTCATATACTTGTTGATGAAATTGATCGTTACTGTTTGTAGAATTTGACTGAAGACTTTCTCAATTTCCTGACCTCAAATTCTTCAAGTTACCTTGTCCCTCACCTGCTTATCCCGTATCACGCTACGTGTAATATGTGCATGCTTTATTTCATCATGATGACTATGCTACTGCTATGTTTGTCATGCACTTGAGTACTTATTTTGCTGCTAGTTATTCATCACATTTCAAATTCCTCAAGTAGAAATTCCTTAGTGATGAATTTGTAAAAAATCACCTATTCACCCCCCTCTAGTCGATATAACCCACTTTCAATTGGTATCAGAGCAAGGTACTCCCTTGTTCTGTGTGATTTTTGCTTTAACCGCCTGGAGTTCTAGATATGTCAACTTCAAGTATGATCAAGGTTTTCGTAGGATGTCCTACCTTCGATGGGACAGATTACCCCTACTGGAAGAACAAGATGCGCATGCATCTTGAAGCTATTGACAATGATCTATGGTATGTTGTGGAAAATGGTGTTCCCCGCACCTCTGTGACTGTTGATGAGGACATCCCTACTAATGTTACACCCACCCCGACTGCTATACATACAGGACCAATTACTAGAGCTCGCGCACGTCAATTGAATTACCAGGTACTTTCGTTTCTTGGAAATCCTTCTAATATTCATGAACATATGATGCTGCCTAAATTGGATACTTTTGTTTTACTTATGAATGAAGGACCTAGCATGGATAAGAAGGATGACCATTGGAGCGGGATCAAGCATGGAGGAGAAGGTGCGCGTGCGGGGAAGAACAATGGAGCTTCCAGTGATGATTTTCGCACATTGAAGCCACCATAATGGGAGCGGGAAGCCTTGGACGAAATATGCATGATGCCACTTTATAAAATTCGTCCATAGGCTAAAATAGGTGCTGCGCCACCTTATTTTTGGGCCAGGCCCATGTAATTTCGAAATACCATATTTTCGGCTGTTTTTAGAGTCCGTATATATGGGGAAACTGACTTGCTTATACGACGTGGCAAGAGTTTTGAGACACTCGCCATTGTAGTGAGTTTTTGAAAAAAAAAACGAAAAAAAAAAATTCCGAGTGTGCCTTTCCCTTGCTTACGTGTATCGTCGTGCTTTTGTTGGTGTTTTAGGCTCGCGTCTCTAGCACGGTCTAGCCTAGGACCAGCACAGTACCGTCGTTGAGCGTTTATTCAACCTTGCATCTCTGAATTGATTATTGCTCACCCTTTTTGCTACCATATTATAAGCCATCCCAGCTCCACATACTTCTACGCCGTGTGCTTGACACCACCTGGCAATCGCTCTATCCAAGCTTTGAGAGTTTTGGCTACAACGGTTGCCGATCACCGCCTGCTACTGGGTAAGAACTGGTAAGAAATTGAGATTCGCTTAAAGGATTTGTGCCACACCACCACCACCACCACGTCCCAGTAGTCTGTAGGTTTCATATTGTGTGTTTCCTATTTCTGCTAACCATGCCAGGATCACACGATGACGAGATCGACTGGGAGAGCATGACCAACAAAGCGCTCTATGATAAATTTCAGCAAATGATGGCTGAGCAGGTACAGGACTTCGTGAACAACTTTGGAGTGGCCATGGAGAAGCTAGATGGTTTGGAGAAGACATTCGACACCAAGATGGACGCCAAGTTCAATGAGGTGCTTGCCCGTCTACCTCCACTAGCTGCAGTTCCTATTCCTTTCGAACGACGAGCGCGACGTGTGCCTCTCGGCCACGCCCAACATCCTGGTACTGTTGATTCTGCTGCTACTTCGGTGGCTCGTGCGGCTACTGTCGTTGAGCAGGTTGAAGATTATGATGGTGATTTCGATGATGAGGGAGAGGTTGCTCCAGATCCGCCCCACGGGCAACCACCACCATACGCACCAGGTCGACCACATGGCTACAACCGTAACGGTAGGGCTGCACCACCCCCGCAGGTATGGGATCATGACCATCTCCCTAAACTTAAATTGAATATTCCGACATTTGAGGGTAGATATGTTCCTGATCTATATCTTACATGGGAGTTAGAAACAGAACAACGTTTTACATGCTTACAATTTCCAGAGGATCGACGTGTTGCTGCTGCTGTTTGTTCATTCACTAGTTTTGCTTGTGTTTGGTGGTCAGAACATTGTAGAATACACCCTGATAATATTCCAACTACTTGGGCTGCTTTGAAAACTGCTATGCGAAATCGTTGGGTGCCACCTTATTATCAACGTGAATTGCTTCAAAATTTGCAGCGTTTAAGACAAGGAAAAAATTCTGTAGAAGAATATTATCAGGAATTACAAACTGGTATGATTAGATGTGGTATTGTTGAGGAGAATGAAGCTATGCTTGCACGTTTTATGGGTGGATTAAATAGAGAGATTCAGACTATTCTAGAGTATAAGGAGTATAACACTATCACTCGTTTATTTCATCTTGCTTGCAAAGCTGAACGTGAAGTGCAGGATCGACAGGCAATGGCGAGAACTACTAATTTTGCAGGCCGTACTTCATCATGGACGCCACGTACCTCCTCTGCTTCCGCACGTCCTGCTGCAACACCACCTCCTTCAACCTCCAACTCTAATCGCGATACCAGGAAACAGGCTCCTACTGCACCCTCTGCGAAGAGCACACCTTTTGGGCCTGCACAGAGTTCTTCTTCATCTATTGCATCCACAGGGCAAACACATGAGGTTATATGTCGTCGTTGCAAGGGTGGAGGTCACTATGCGAGAGAATGCCCTTCCAAGCGTGTAATGATTGTTACTGAGGATGGTGGATATGCGTCCGCTAGTGATTATGATGAGGAGACTTTGGCACTTATTGCAAGTGACGAACAGGGTGGCGAGGATGCAGAACCAGAAACACAATACATGGCTGCTGATTACGCTGACAGGTATGAAAGTTTAGTTGCTCAACGTGTTCTCAGTGTGCAGGTTACACACGCTGAGCAAAATCAGAGGCACAACTTGTTCCACACAAAGGGAGTTGTGAAAGAGCGTTCTGTTCGCATCATCATCGATGGAGGGAGTTGCAATAACTTGGCTAGCATGGAGATGGTGGAGAAGCTGTCTCTATCCACCAGACCACATCCTCATCCTTATTACATCCAATGGTTCAACAATAGTGGCAAGGTTAAGGTAACACGTACTGTTCGTGTGCATTTTAGCATTGCTACATATTCTGATTATGTGGATTGTGATGTGGTACCCATGCAAGCATGTTCTGTTTTACTTGGTAGACCATGGCAGTTTGATAAAAATTCTGTACACCATGGTAGGACAAATCAGTATACTCTTGTTCATAAGGATCATAATATCACTTTGCTTCCTATGTCTCCCGAACATATTATGAAAGATGACATTGCTAGAGCTAGTAAAGCAAAACAGGAGAAAAATAAGAGTGAAAATCAGATTGTAGCACAGGAATTTGAGCAACACCATAAGCATAATAAACCATCATCTACTGTTGCATCCGAAATAAAATTGAAGAGTGGATGTTTACTTGCTACTAAATCTGATATTAATGATTTGGATGTTGCTACATATGTTTGCTATGCTTTTGTATGTAAAGAGGTATTATTTTCATTCGAGGACATGCCTCCCTCTTTGGCTGCTGCTGTCATTAACATTTTGCAGGAGTTCGCTGATGTCTTTCCAGAAGACGTGCCACCGGGATTACTGCCTATTCTCGGGATTGAGCATCAGATTGACTTAATTCCCGGTGCATCCCTACCCAACCGTGCGCCCTACCGTACCAATCAAGAGGAGACAAAGGAGATTATGCGTCAAGTACAGGAGCTGCTTGACAAAGGTTATATACGTGAATCCCTTAGTCCTTGTGCTGTTCCTATTATTCTAGTGCCTAAAAAGGATGGTACATCGCGCATGTGTGTGGATTGTAGAGGCATTAATAATATTACTATTCGTTATCGTCATCCTATTCCTAGACTAGATGATATGCTTGATGAATTAAGTGGCTCTACAATTTTCTCCAAAGTTGATTTGCGTAGTGGATACCATCAAATTCGTATGAAATTGGGCGATGAATGGAAAACAGCATTTAAAACTAAGTTTGGATTATATGAGTGGCTAGTCATGCCTTTTGGGTTAACTAATGCACCTAGCACTTTCATGAGATTAATGAACGAGGTTTTACGTGCTTTCATTGGACGATTTGTGGTAGTCTATTTTGATGATATATTGATTTTTAGTAGATCTTTGGAGGAACATTTGGAACATTTACGTGCTGTTTTTACTGCGCTACGTGATGCACGTTTGTTTGGTAACCTTCGGAAGTGCACCTTTTGCACCGACCGAGTATCTTTTCTTGGCTATGTTGTTACTCCGCAGGGAATTGAAGTTGATACAGCCAAGATTGAAGCTATTGAGAGTTGGCCGCAGCCCAAAACGGTCACACAAGTAAGGAGTTTTCTTGGCCTCGCTGGTTTCTATAGGCGTTTTGTGAGAGATTTCAGCACCATTGCTGCGCCTCTCAATGAGCTTACAAAGAAGGACGTGCCTTTTTCTTGGGGTACCGCACAGGAAGAAGCCTTCACGGTCTTGAAAGATAAGTTAACACATGCTCCTTTACTCCAACTTCCTGATTTTAATAAGACTTTCGAGCTTGAATGTGATGCTAGTGGAATTGGGTTAGGAGGTGTGTTACTACAAGATGGTAAACCTGTTGCGTACTTTTCTGAAAAATTAAGTGGGCCTAGTCTGAATTATTCTACTTATGATAAGGAATTATATGCTCTTGTTCGGACTTTGGAAACATGGCAACATTATTTATGGCCCAAAGAATTTGTTATACATTCTGATCATGAATCTTTGAAACATATTAAAAGTCAAGCAAAACTGAACCGTAGACATGCTAAATGGGTTGAATTCATTGAGACTTTCCCTTATGTCATTAAACACAAGAAGGGTAAAGACAATGTTATTGCTGATGCTTTGTCTCGTCGTTATACTATGCTTTCACAACTTGACTTTAAAATATTTGGTTTGGAGACCATCAAAGATCAATATGTGCATGATGCTGAATTTAGAGACGTGTTGCAGAATTGTAAAGAAGGGAGAACATGGAACAAGTTCGTTATTAATAATGGATTTGTGTTTCGTGCTAACAAGCTATGCATTCCAGCTAGCTCCGTTCGTCTTTTGTTGTTACAGGAGGCGCACGGAGGAGGATTAATGGGACACTTTGGCGTGAAGAAGACGGAGGACGTACTCGCTACACATTTCTTTTGGCCAAAGATGAGACGGGATGTTGAGCGTTTTGTTGCTCGCTGCACTACATGTCAAAAAGCTAAGTCACGACTCAATCCTCATGGTTTATATATGCCTTTACCTGTACCTAGTGTTCCTTGGGAGGATATATCTATGGACTTTGTTTTAGGTTTACCTCGAACAAAGAAGGGGAGGGATAGCATATTTGTTGTCGTGGATAGATTTTCTAAAATGGCACACTTTATACCATGTCATAAAAGTGATGATGCTGCTCATGTTGCTGATTTGTTCTTTCGTGAAATTATTCGGTTGCATGGTGTGCCAAATACAATTGTTTCCGATCGTGATGCTAAATTTCTTAGCCACTTTTGGAGATGTTTATGGGCTAAATTGGGGACTAAACTGCTTTTTAGTACTACATGTCACCCCCAAACTGATGGCCAAACTGAAGTAGTCAATAGATCATTGTCTACTATGCTTAGGGCTGTTTTGAAGAATAACCTGAAAATGTGGGAAGAATGCTTGCCTCATATTGAATTTGCTTATAATCGTTCGCTACATTCTACCACTAAGATGTGCCCTTTTGAAGTTGTGTATGGTTTCTTACCTCGTGCACCTATTGATTTGTTGCCTCTTCCGTCTTCGGAGAAGGTTAATTTTGATGCTAAAGAACGTGCTGAATTGATATTAAAGATTCATGAGTTAACTAAGGAAAACATTGAGCATATGAATGCTAAATACAAACTTGCTGGAGATAAGGGTAGAAAACATGTTGTCTTTGCACCTGGAGATCTTGTTTGGTTACATTTGCGTAAGGATAGATTTCCTGATTTGCGCAAGTCAAAGCTAATGCCACGTGCTGATGGTCCTTTTAAGGTGTTAGAGAAAGTAAATGATAATGCATATAAACTTGAGCTGCCTGCAGAGTTTGGGGTTAGCCCTACTTTTAACATTGCAGATTTGAAGCCTTATTTGGGTGAGGAAGATGAGCTTCCGTCGAGGACGACGTCAGTTCAAGAAGGGGAGGATGATGAGGACATCCCTACTAATGTTACACCCACCCCGACTGCTATACATACAGGACCAATTACTAGAGCTCGCGCACGTCAATTGAATTACCAGGTACTTTCGTTTCTTGGAAATCCTTCTAATATTCATGAACATATGATGTTGCCTAAATTGGATACTTTTGTTTTACTTATGAATGAAGGACCTAGCATGGATAAGAAGGATGACCATTGGAGCGGGATCAAGCATGGAGGAGAAGGTGCGCGTGCGGGGAAGAACAATGGAGCTTCCAGTGATGATTTTCGCACATTGAAGCCACCATAATGGGAGCGGGAAGCCTTGGACGAAATATGCATGATGCCACTTTATAAAATTCGTCCATAGGCTAATATAGGTGCCGCGCCACCTTATTTTTGGGCCAGGCCCATGTAATTTCGAAATACCATATTTTAGGCTGTTTTTAGAGTCCGTATATATGGGGAAACTGACTTAGGGTCGGTTTCGGACCCCTCCTCCAAGGGGCCACGAAATTCCCTTCTATTCCCCCATATATACAGCCCTTTGGGCTTCGTTTTAGGGTTGGGTTTTGTTTAGATTACAAGTTTGCCATAGCAGCAACTTCGCGTTCTTCGTTTGTGTTCCACGACCAGACAAAGGCGTCACAGAACCCCACTTCATCAATAAAGTTTTCCTCTTATATTCGCAATATCCAGATTGCAATCTTAGTTTCTTGCTTGTTCTTCGTTTGCGTGCAGGAAATAGACCCTCGTGGTCAGGTTGATCGTGCTCCGGCGTGGTCAATAACCTCTCAGAGTTGGTTTAGCGATTGCTAAGGCGCGACGGCTCACACGTTCGTAGTCGGATCGTCAAAGTCTACTCCACCAAAAACGATAGCCACCATCTCATCGAAAGACAGGGACAACTTCGCCCCTATCAACTGTTACTGCTGCTGATACAAAGAAATCCGAGCAACTCGATTCTCAAGCGAAGAATATCATCTGTGGCCATCTGAGCAAAGGTTAGTATGGCAGAGTGAGTGCTTTGCAGTCTTCTAAACTTATTTGGGATAGGTTGTCCAAAGTCAACAAAGGTGTTTCACTCAACGTGACTCCCGTGTTGATGTTCTTCGCAATCTCTTCAACTGCTTCAAAAGACTCGACAATGAAAATGTTCAGGAAACTTTTGATCATCTCACTGATATCTGGAACTATCCTTGTTGTGTGTTGAGGACTTTGAAGATGAGGACTTTGAAGATTTCATCTTTTTCTTCGAGTCATCAAAACTCTCCTACTTTAGCTGGCAGGTGTCTGTTTCTCCTACTTTAGTTGGATCGGATTCGACCAAGGTTGAAAAGCAACTTATGTATCACCATTGTGGTTTATACGTAGGTGAGAATTGTTCTTGCTAGATACCCGTAGCAGCCACGTAAAACATGTAACAACAATTAGAGGATATCTAACTTGTTTTTGCAGGGTATGTTCTGATGTGATATGGCCAATTACATCATGAGATATATGTGATGTATGAGATGATCATGTGTTGTATAGAATATCACGTCTTGCATGTCGATGAGTACGGCAACCGGTAGGAGCCACAGGGTTGTCTTTAATTATTGTATGACCTGCGTGTCAATCTTTAAGCGCTATGTAATGCTTTACTTTATCGCTAAATGGTAGCAATAGTAGTAGAAGCATGATGGACGCGACAACCCCGATGGCGACACGTTGATGGAGATCAAGATGATGGAGATCATGGTGTCATGCCGGTGACGATGGAGATCATGTTGGTGCTTTCAAGATGGAGATCAAAAGCACAAGTTCATGGCCATATCATGTCACTTATGATTTGCATGTGATGTTAATCCTTTTATGCACCTTGTTTTGCTTAAGACAACAATAGCATTACAAGGTGATTCCTCACTTAAATTTCAAGATGAATTGTGTTCTCCCTGAGTGTGCACCGTTGCAAAATATCGTCGTGTCGAGACACCACGTGATGATCGGGTGTGATAGACTCTACGTTCACATACAACGGGTGCAAGCCAGTGTTGCACATGCAGAACACTCGGGTTAAACTTGACGAGGCTAGCATGTACAGACATGGCCTAGGAACACAAGAGATCGAAAGGTCGAACATGAGTCATATAGTAGATATGATCAACATGATGATGTTCATCATTGAAACCACGTCAGCTCACGTGATGATCAGACTTGAGTTGGTGAGTTTGGATCATGTGACACTCAGATGACCTGAGGGATGTCAATTTGAGTGGGAGCTTTAGTAATTTGATTAACTAAACTCATTATCTTGAACAATAGTCTAAGTAACCTTTGCATATTTATGTTGTAGATCAATGGCTCATGCAGTAGCACCCCTGAATTTTAATGCCTTCCTAGAGAAAGCTAAGTTGAAAGATGATGGAAGTAACTTTGTGGACTGGGCTCGTAATCCGAGGATTATCCTCACGGCTTCCTAGAAATCATATGTCCTTGATGCACTGCTTGGTGACCAACCCGAAGACATGTCATCCGAAGACGTTAAGACTTGGGAGGTGCGTTCTGGAGATTACTCAATAGTCCAGTGTGCAATATAGTATAGCTTAGAACCGGGACTTCAAAGACGTTTTGAACGTCATGGAGCATATGAGATGTTCCAGGAGTTGAAGTTTATCTTTTAGAAGAATGCCTGGATCGAGAGGTATGAGACCTCCGATAAGTTCTATGCTTGCAAAATGGAGGAGAACGGGTCTATCAGTGAACATATACTCAGAATGTCTGGGTATTCGACTCATCTTGTGGAGTTGGGAATTGTCCATCCGCCAGAGGCGATCACTGACAGAGTTCTTCAACCGCTGCCATCTAGCTACAAGAGCTTTGTGATGAACTATAACATGCATGGGATGAACAAGTCAGTCGCCGAGCTGTTTGCGATGCTGAAAGTCGCTGAGTCTAAAATCCAGAAAGAACATCAAGTGTTGATGGTCAATAAAACCACTAGTTTCAAGAAGAATTGCAAGGGCAAGAAGGGTAAATCCAAGAAGGATGGCTAGGCCGTTGCTCCTCCTGTAAAGAAACCCAAGGCTGGACCCAAGCCAGAAACTGAGTGCTTTCATTGCAAGGGAACTGGTCACTGGAAGCGGAACTGCCCCAAGTACCTGGCTGACAAGAAGGCGGCCAACAACAAACAAGGTATATATATGATATACATGTTATTGATGTTTACCTTACTAGCTCTCGTTGTAGTGCCTGGGTATTTGATACCGGTTCGGTTGCTCACATTTGCAACTCAAAGAAGGACCTACGAAATAGACGGAGGCTGGCTAAGGACGAAGTGATGATGCGCGTGGGAAATGGTTCCAAGGTTGATGTGATCACCGTCGGCATGCTCTCTCTTCGATTACCATCGGGATTAGTGATGAACCTGAATAATTGTTATTTAGTGCTTGCGTTAAGCATGAACATTATATCTGGATCTTGTTTATTGCGAGACGGTTACTCATTTAAATCAGAGAATAATGGTTGTTCTATTTATATGAGTGATATATTATATGGTCATGCACCCAATGTGAGGGTTTTATTCATATTGAATCGTGATAGTGATGATACACATGTTCATAACATTGATGCCAAAAGATGTAGAGTTGATAATGATAGTACCACTTTCTTGTGGCACTGCCGTTTGGGTCATATTGGTGTAAAACGCATGAGGAAGCTCCATGCTGATGGACTTTTGGAGTCACTTGATTTTGAATCACTTGACACATGTGAACCATGCCTCATGGGCAAGTTGACTAAAACGCAGTTCTTTGAACAATGGAACGGTCAAGTGACTTGTTGTAAATCATACATACTGATGTGTGCGGTCCAATGAATGTTGCAGCGCGTGGTGGATATCATTATTTTATCACCTTCACTCATGACTTAAAGTAGATATGGGTATATTTACTTAATGAAACATCAGTCTGAAATGTTTGAAAAGTTCAAGCAATTTCAGAGTGAAGTTGAGAATCATCATAACAAGAAGATCAAATTCCTACGATCTGATCGAGGAGGTGAATATCTGAGTTATGAGTTTGGCAGCCACTTAAGACAGTGTGGAATTGTTTCAGAGTTGACACCGCCTGGAACACCACAGCATAATGGTGTGTCCGAACGTCGTAATAGAACCTTACTAGATATGGTGTGTTCTATGATGTCTCTTGCCGATTTGCCACTATCGTTTTGGGGTTATGCATTAGAGACAACTGCATTCACTTTAAATAGGGCACCATTGACGTCCGTTGAGACGACGCCATATGAATTGTGGTTTGGCAAGAGGTCAAAGTTGTCATTTCTTAAAGTTTGGGCATGTGATGCTTATGTCAAAAAGCTTCAGCCTGAAAACCTGGAACCCAAAGGGGAGAAATACGTATTCATAGGATACCCGAAAGAGATAGTTGGGTATACCTTCTATCTCAGATCCGAAGGCAAAGTGTTTGTCGCTAAGAATGGAACATTTCTTGAGAAAGAGTTTCTCTCGAAAGAATTGAGTGGGAGGAAAATAGAACTTGATGAGGTTATTGAACCTTTACTTCAACCAGAGAGTAGCACAACACAGAAAGATGTTTTTGTGGAGCCTACGATAGTTGAAGAGGAAGTTAATGACGATGATCATGAAGCTTCGGATCAAGTTACTATTGAACCTCGTAGGTTGAGAACGGCGCATACTGCTCCTGAGTGGTATGGCAACCCTGTCTTGGAGGTCATGTTGTTGGACAACAATGAACCTACGAGCTATGGAGGAGCGATGATGGGCTCGGATTCCGAGAAATGGTTAGAGGCCATGAAATCAGAGATGGGATCCATGTATGAAAACAAAGTATGGACTTTGGAAGTATTATCTGAAGGGTGAAAGGACATTCAGAATAAATGGATCTTTAAGAAGAAGACGGACGCGAACAGTAATGTCACCGTCTATAAAGCTCGACTTGTGGCAAAGGGTTTATCACAAGTTCAAGGAGTTGACTATGATGAGACCTTCTCCACCGTAGCGATGCTTAAGTCCGTCAGAATCATTTTAGCAATAGCTGCATATTTTGACTATGAAATTTGGCAGATGGATGTCAAAACATCGTTCCTCAACGGTTTCCTTGAGGAAGAGTTGTATATGATGCAACCAGAAGCTTTTGTCGATCCAGAGAATGCTGACAAAGTTTGCAAACGACAGCGATCCATTTATGGCCTGGTGCAAGCATCTCGGAGTTGGAATAAGCGTTTTGATGAGGTGATCAAAGCGTTTGGGTTTATACAAGTTTATGGAGAAGCTTGTATTTACAAGAAAGTGAGTGGGAGCTCTATAGCGTTTCTAATATTATATGTGGATGACATATTGTTGATTGGAAACAATATAGAAATGCTGGAAAGCGTGAAGGAATATTTGAACAAGAGTTTTTCAATTAAGGACCTAGGAGAAGCTGCTTTCATATTAGGCATTAAGATCTATAGAGAAAGATCTAGACGCTTAATAGCAATTTCACAGAGCACATACCTTGATAAAGTTTTGAAGACGTTCAAAAAGGATCAGTCCAAGAAGGGGTTCTTGCCTGTGTTACTAGGTGCAAAGTTGAGTAAGACTCAATTCCCAGTGAATGCAGAAGATAGAGAGAAGATGAGTGTCATCCCCTATGCTTCAGCCATAGTCTCTATCATGTATGCAATGCTATGCACAAGACCCGATGTCAGCCTTGCCATAAGTATGGCCGGAAGTTTTCAAATTGATCCTGGAATAGAGCACTGGACGACGGTCAAGAATATCCTTAAGTACCCAAAAAGGACTAAGGAAATGTTTCTCGTTTATGGAGGTGATGAAGAGCTCATCGTAAAGGGTTACGTCGATGCAAGCTTTGACACTGACCCGGATGACTCAAACTCGCAAACCGGATACGTATTTATTCTCAATGGGGGGGGCGGTAAGCTGGTGTAGTTCCAAGAAAAGCATGGTAGCCGATTCTATATGCAAGGCAAAGTACATCACAGCCTTGGAGGCAGCAAAGGAAGGTGTCTGGATGAAGCAGTTCATGACAGATCTTGGAGTAGTGCCTAGTGCACTAAATCCAATGACTCTGTTCTATGAGAACACCGGTGCCATTGCTCTGGCCAAGGAACCAAGGTTTCACAACAGGACCAGACACATAAAGCGTCGCTTCAATTCCATCCACGATTACATCGAGGAGAAGGACATAAATATTTGCAAAGTGCACATGGATATGAATGTTGCAGACCTGTTGACTAAACCTCTTCCAAGGGATAAACATGACCAACACCAGAACTGCATGGGTGTTCGATTCATTACAGTGTAAATCACATAGTGATGTGAACTAGATTATTGACTCTAGTGCAAGTGGGAGACTGTTGGAAATATGCCCTAGAGGCAATAAATAAAGTGTTTATTATTATATTTCCTTGTTCATGATAATTGTTTATTATCCATGCTATAATTGTATTGATTGGAAACACATTGCAGGTGTGGATGAATAGAAAACACTTTGTCCCTAGTATGCCTCTAGTGAACTAGCTCGTCGATCAAAGATGGTTAAGGTTTCCTAGCCATTGACATGTGATGTCATTGGCTAACGGGATCACATCATTAGGAGAATTATAGGATGGACGAGACCCAAACTATAAACGTAGCATGTGATCGTGTCAGTTTATTGCTACAGTTTTCTGCATGTCAAGTATATGTTCCTACGACCATGAGATCATGCAACTCACGGACACCAGAGGAGTGCCTTGTGTGTATCAAACGTTACAACGTAACTGGGTGACTATAAATGTGCTCTACAGATATCTCCGAGGGTGTCTGTTGGGTTGGCATGGATCAAGACTGGGATTTGTTACTCTGTGTGATGGAGAGGTATCTCAGGGCCCACTCGGTAATACAACAGCACAACAAGCCTTGCAAGCAATGTGATTAAGTGTTAGTCACGGGATCTTGTATTACAGAAACGAGTAGAGAGACTTGCCGGTAAGGAGGTTGAACTAGGTATGGAGATACCGACGATCGAATCTCGGGCAAGTAACATGCCGAAGAACAAAGGGAACATCATACGGGATTAACTGAATCCTTGACATAGAGGTTCGACCGATAATGATCTTCGTAGAATATGTAGGAATCAATATGGGCATTCCGGTCCCGCTATTGGTTATTGACCATAGAGGTGTCTCGGTCATGTCTACATAGTTCTCAAACCCGCAGGGTCTGCACACCTAAGGTTTGGTGACGTTTCGGTAGTATAGAGTTATGCATGGTGGTAACCGAATGTTGTTCGGAGTCCCGGACGAGATCCCGGACATCATGAGGAGCTCCGGAATGGTCCGGAGGTAAAGGTTGATATATAGGAAGTCCTGTTTTGGTCACCAGAAAAGTTTCGGGCTCATCGGTAGTGTACGGGGAGTGCCGGGAGGGTACCGGGGAACCATCGGGAGGTGTATTTCGACCCAAGAGGCTACATGGGCTGTGGGAGGATGAATACCAGCCCTTAGTGTGCTTGCCGAAGTCCCACAGAAGTCCCATGCGACTGGGAAGAAATTCCAAAGAGAAAAAGGTGGAAAAAGGCAAAAAGGTGGAAATAAGGAAGGAGTCCTAATCCTACTAGGAGTGGAGGAGGAGGACTCCTCCTCTCCACTTCGGTCGAAGCCTCCTAGGGGTGTCCCTTGCGCCAAGCCTCCTCCTCTCCTCCTCCTATATATACTAGAGGTTTTAGGGTTTTTGCTACAGATTTTCAGCCATGTGCAACCCTACCCTCTAGTCCGTAGTTTCTCCTCTAGATCGGTTTTAGCAGTGCTTAGGCGAAGCCCTGCTAGAATTACTCCACCACCATCGCCGCAACGTCGTCGTGCTGCCGGAGAACTCGTCTACCTCTTTGCTCCTTCTCGCTGGATAAAGAAGGCGGAGATCATCATCAAGCCGTACGTGTGCTGAACACGGAGGTGCCGTTCGTTCGGTGCTAGATCGGGACGGATCGTGATTGGATCGTGGGACGCTCGGCGATTTGGATCACGAAGACGTTCAACTACATCAACCGTATTTCTTAACGCTTCCCGCTTAGCGATCTATAAGGGTATGTATATCCACTCTCCCTCTCGTAGATGCTCATCACCATCTTGCGCGTGCGTAGAATTTTTTCCCATGCAACGTTCGCCAACACTATTTATAGCAATTAGGGGCTAGGGTTAGCAGATTTTGGGGATTTTGTGCGATTTTGACCCTTTGATCCAAATCGAACGGCTCCGGCAATGGCTAGGCATGAGGTGGGTTGGTGGGTTGTGTAGAGTGGGTTGGGCAAAGACAAGAGGAAAGTTGTGGCTCGCGACAATTTTCAAACACCGAAAAACGTCCGACAATTAACCTGTTGACGGTGCCACTATAATTGATCATTGGGGTATCAAACAACCTCTAATTGCGACGAAATTTGGCAGGCGGTCTACCTACAAAATAACAAGACCGCATGCCAACTTTCGACCCAATACGAGAATATTTTTCACATGGTTTTAGAAACAATATTTTATCGATGCCTCAGGCGCGTGCGTGTGTGGTTGGTCTCGAAATGGTCGATGACACGAACGAAGAGAACCGACAGCTATGAATGGATGCAAGTTTTCAAAAATGAGTGACAATGCTATGCAGATGATGCAAATGATGTAATGATGAATGCGACAACCAAACGAATCACATGACTAGAATGGAAATAAAAGGGGAATCTTCTGGAGCGTCGGTCCCGGGCTATTACAAGTAGCATGTATAGAATAATAGGAGAGAGCAGGAAGGTCATGCCAAAGCTATCCCAAAGAGGGAATCTTGGGCTTTTACCCTCCCTGAATGTTGAGCCATCTCATGAGGTCTTTACGGGAGGTAGAAGAGGTATGTGAGTGACTGTGGTAAAAAGTTGAGAGCAAGGAGAATAGTAAAAGTGGTGAAAACAATAACTTTGGGAAATCACTCGAAGGCGTTTGATGTGGCTGACCCTTTCTTGCGTGTAGGCTCCCGGAAAGCAAGGGGGCAGTGACCCCCAGGCCCTGCTCGCGGCATCCTGCCGCGTGTAGAAGCCACGTGGTTCGGGTGGAATTCGCCTTCCCATAATACGCACAATGCGCCTGACCATGGAGCGGCCTCGTCCTCGCTCGCTAGGAGCACGGGGCAAAGGGTTATGGCTTGCGCCACCGTCTTCGAGGCAAGCCTTGCCGGCCTCCCGGAGGCGAGTGTTAAACCTGCAAGAGCAGGACCATCATTCGCCACCGCTGCCTGGGAAAGCATCGGGGGCAGCCTCGAGGGGTCGACCACCTCGGAGGGCCCCCCGAGCCCGCCACTCGTGGCACACTACCCTGGTGGGGCGTGGCGGGCGCCAATCGACCCTTAGCCCCCGATGGCTGACGCCTGAGCTGCCGAGGTTTCGGTGTCAAGTGGTTGCGCAGGGCCCGACCAACACTGGGCCCTGGCGCTCATGGTTTCTCGAACCATGGTCCGACACAACCTCCTACGGGACGCGACAAGGCATGCTGGAGGAGCTCGAGGGCAGAGCTCTGAGGCGCCGACGCATGCTTCGTCGAGGAACGGCTATGCTTGGCCCACGGGTGGCATCAACTTGACATTGCCATCCAGTTGGGCCACCGCCAATATGAGGCGACACGCTTGAAGACCGAACGGTATGCTGCTAGGGCGAAGGAAGCTCTTGACCATGCCCTCCGGGAGCCTGAGGAAGTGGACGCATGCTGTGAGGCTGCCGGCCCCGCGAGTGAGAGCTTCAAGTATCGAACGCCCTCCTAGAGCGACAACTTCGGGAGTGGGGAGGCATCTGGTATGTCTCCAACGTATCGATAATTTATGAAGTACTCATGTCATATTTGCCTATGTTTTTACTATTGTTTTATGATTTATTGGGACTAACCTATTAATGGTTGCAAAAGTGCACAAGTTCTTGTTTCATACTTTGATGTGTAGGAATTAACTGGAAATTGTCGAACAAACGCAAAAGGAGCAGCCACCAAGAAGGGGAGAGGCTCCTCCGTTGCAGCACCAAGACCAAGGAATAAGGAGGGGCAAGGTGATAGAGGCAAAGTTGTCCCTGTCTTTCGATGAGATGGTGGCTATCGTTTTGGTGGAGTAGACTTTGACGATCCGACTACGAACGTGTGATGTCGCCGCGCCTTAGCAATTGCTAAACCAACTCCAAGAGGTTATTGACCACGCCGGAGAATGATCAACCTGACCACGAGGGTCTGTTTCCTGCACGCAAACGAAGAACAAGCAAGAAACTAAGATTGCAATATGGATATTGCGAATATAAGAGGAAAGTCTTATTGATGAAGTGGCATTAGCTTTGACTTGCGCAAATCAGGAAATCTATCCTTACGCAAATGTAACCAAACAAGATCTCCAGGTGCAAAGACAACATGTTTTCTACCCTTATCTCCCGCAATTTTGTATTTAGCATTCATACGCTCAATGTTTTCCTTCGTTAACTCATGCATCTTTAATATCAATTCAGCATGTTCTTTAGCATCAAAATTAACCTTCTCCGAAGATGGAAAAGGCAACAAATCAATAGGAGCACGAGGTAAGAAACCATACACAACTTCAAAAGGGCACATCTTAGTGGTAGAATGTAGCGAACGATTATAAGAAAATTCAATATGAGGCAAGCATTCTTCCCACATTTTCAGGTTATTCTTCAAAACAGCCCTAAGCATAGTAGACAATGATCTATTGACTACTTCAGTTTGGCCATCAGCTCGGGGATGACATGTAGTACTAAAAAGTAGTTTAGTCCCCAACTTAGCCCATAAACATCTCCAAAAATGGCTAAGAAATTTAGCATCACGATCTGAAACAATTGTATTTGGTACACCATGCAATCGAATAATTTCACGAAAGAACAAATCAGCAACATGAGCAGCATCATCACTTTTATGACATGGTATAAAGTGTGCCATTTTGGAAAATCTATCAACGACAACAAATATGCTATCCCTCCCCTTCTTTATTCGAGGTAAACCTAAAACAAAGTCCATAGATATATCCTCCCAAGGAACACTAGGTAGAGGCAAAGGCATATATAAACCATGAGGATTGAGTCGTGACTTAGCTTTTTGACATGTAGTGCAGCGAGCAACAAAACGCTCAACATTCCGTCTCATCTTTGGCCAAAAGAAATGTGTAGAAAGTACGTCCTCCGTCTTCTTCATGCCAAAGTGTCCCATTAATCCTCCTCCGTGCGCCTCCTGTAACAACAAAAGACGAACGGAGCTAGCTGGAATGCATAGCTTGTTAGCACGGAACACAAATCCATCATTAATAATGAACTTGTTCCATGTTCTCCCTTCTTTACAATTCTGCAACACGTCTCTAAATTCAGCATCATGCACATATTGATCTTTGATGGTCTCCAAACCAAATATTTTAAAGTCAAGTTGTGAAAGCATAGTACAACGACGAGACAAAGCATCAGCAATAACATTTTCTTTACCCTTCTTGTGTTTAATGACATAAGGGAAAGTCTCAATGAATTCAACCCATTTAGCATGTCTACGGTTCAGTTTTGCTTGACTTTTAATATGTTTCAAAGATTCATGATCAGAATGTATAACAAATTCTTTGGGCCATAAATAATGTTGCCATGTTTCCAAAGTCCGAACAAGAGCATATAATTCCTTATCATAAGTAGAATAATTCACACTAGGCGCACTTAATTTTTCAGAAAGGTACGCAACAGGTTTACCATCTTGTAATAACACACCTCCTAACCCAATTCCACTAGCATCACATTCAAGCTCGAAAGTCTTATTAAAATCAGGAAGTTGGAGTAAAGGAGCATGTGTTAACTTATCTTTCAAGACCGTGAAGTCTTCTTGCTGTGCGGTACCCCAAGAAAAAGGCACGTCCTTCTTTGTAAGCTCATTGAGAGGCGCAGCAATGGTGATGAAATCTCTCGCAAAACGCCTATAGTAACCAACGAGGCCAAGAAAACTCCTTACTTGTGTGACCGTTTTGGGTTGCGGCCAACTCTCAATAGCTTCAATCTTGGCTTTATCAACTTCAATTCCCTGTGGAGTAACAACATAGCCAAGAAAAGATACTCGGTCGGTGCAAAAGGTGCACTTCCCAAGGTTACTAAACAAACGTGCATCACGTAGCGCAGTAAAAACAACAAGTAAATGTTCCAAATGTTCCTCCAAAGATCTACTAAAAATCAATATATCATCAAAATAGAGTACCACAAATCGTCCAATGAAAGCACGTAAAACCTCGTTCATTAATCTCATGAAAGTGCTAGGTAAATTAGTTAACCCAAAAGGCATGACTAACCACTCATATAATCCAAACTTAGTTTTAAATGCTGTTTTCCATTCATCTCCCAATTTCATACGAATTTGATGGCATCCACTATGCAAATCAACTTTGGAGAAAATTGTAGAGCCACTTAATTCATCAAGCATATCATCTAGTCTAGGAATAGGATGACGATAACGAATAGTAATATTATTAATGCCTCTACAATCCACACACATGCGCAATGTACCATCCTTTTTAGGCACTAGAATAATAGGAACAACACAAGGACTAAGGGATTACATATATAACCTTTGTCAAGCAGCTCCTGTACTTGACGCATAATCTCCTTTGTCTCCTCTGGATTGGTACGGTAGGGCACACGGTTGGGTAGGGATGCACCGGGAATTAAGTCAATCTGATGCTCAATCCCGCGAATAGGCGGTAATCCCGGTGGCATGTCTTGTGGAAAGACGTCAGCGAACTCCTGCAAAATGTTAATGACAACAAGAGGCCATGGACAAGAGTATACTGATTTGTCCTACCATGGTGTACAGAATTTTTATCAAACTGCCATGGTCTACCAAGTAAAACAGAACATGCTTGCATGGGTACCACATCACAATCCACATAATCAGAATATGTAGCAATGCTAAAATGCACACGAACAGTACGTGTTACCTTAACCTTGCCACTATTGTTGAACCATTGGATGTAATAAGGATGAGGATGTGGTCTGGTGGTTAGAGACAGCTTCTCCACCATCTCCATGCTAGCCAAGTTATTGCAACTCCCTCCATCGATGATGACGCGAACAGAACGCTCCTTCACAACTCCCTTTGTGTGGAACAAGTTGTGCCTCTGATTTTGTTCAGCCTGTGTAACCTGCACACTGAGAACACGTTGAACAACTAAACTTTCATACCTGTCAGCGTAATCAGCAGCCATGTAGTGTATTTCTGGTTCTGCATCGTCGCCATCGTGTTCTTCACTTGCAATGAGAGCCAAAGTCTCCTCATCATAATCACTAGCAGACGCATATCCACCATCCTCAGTAACAATCATGACACGCTTGGAAGGGCATTCTCTCGCAAAGTGACCTCCACCCTTGCAACGACGGCATATAACCTCATGTGTTTGCCCTGTGGATGCAATAGATGAAGAAGAGCTCTGTGCAGGCCCAGAAGGTGTGCTCTTCGTAGAGGGTGGAGTAGGAGCCTGTTTCCTGGTATCGCGGTTGGAGTTGGAGGTTGAAGTAGGTGGTGTTACAGCAGGACGTGTGGAAGTAGATGAGGTACGTGGCATCCATGATGAAGTGCGACCTGCAGAAAAAGTAGTTCTCGCCATTGCCTGTCGATCCTGCACTTCACGTTATACTCCTCATTGAACTTAACTCCAGAATAGTCTGAATCTCTCTATTTAATCCACCCATAAAACGTGCAAGCATAGCTTCATTCTCCTCAACAATACCACATCTAATCATACCAGTTTGTAATTCCTGATAATATTCTTCTACAGAATTTTTCCCTTGTCTTAAACGCTGCAAATTTTGAAGCAATTCATGTTGATAATAAGGTGGCACCCAACGATTACGCATAGCAGTTTTCAAAGCAGCCCAAGTAGTTGGAATATTAGCATGGTGTATTCTACAATGTTCTGACCACCAAACACAAGCAAAACTAGTGAATGAACAAACAGCAGCAGCAACACGTCTATCCTCAGGAAATTGTAAGCATGTAAAACGTTGTTGTGTTTCTAACTCCCATGTAAGATATATATCAGGAACATATCTACCCTCAAACGTCGGAATATTCAATTTAAGTTTAGGGAGATGGTCATGATCCCGTACCTGAGGGGGTGGAGCAGCCCTACCGTTACGGTTGTAGCCATGTGGTCGACCTGGTGCGTATGGTGGTGGTTGCCCCTGAGGCTGATCGAGAGCAACCTCTCCCTCATCATCGTAATCACCATCATAATCATCAACCTGCTCAACGATAGTAGCAGCACGAGCCATAGAAATAGCAGCAGTATCAACCGTACCAGTATGTTGGGCTTGGCCGAGAGGCACACGTCGTGCTCGTCGTTCGAAAGGAATAGGAGCTGCAGCTGGTGGTGGTAGACGGGCAAGCACCTCATTGAACTTGGCGTCCATCTTCGTGTCAAAGGTCTTCTCCAAACCATCTAGCTTCTCCATGGACTCTCCAACGTTGGTCACGAAGTCTTGTACCTGGTCAGCCATCATTTGCTGAAATTTATCATATAGCGCTTTGTTGGTCATGCTCTCCCAGTCGATCTCATTATCGTGTGATCCTGGCATGGTTAGCAAATAGGAAACACACAAGAATATGAGACCTATGGACTACTGGGACGTGGTGGTGGTGGTGGTGTGTCACAAATCCTTTAAGCGAATCTCAAATTCTTACCAGTTCTTACCCAGCAGCAGGCGGTGATCGGCAACCGTTGTAGTCAAAACTCTCAAAGCTTGGATAGAGCGATTGCCATGTGGTGTCAAACACACGACGTAGATGTATGTGGAGCTGGGATGGCTTATAATATGGTAGCAAAAAGGGTTAGCAATAATCAATTCAGATATGCAAGGTTGAATAAACGCTCAGCGACGGTACTGTGCTGGTCCTAGGCTAGACCCGTACTAGAGACGTGAGCCTAAAGCCCCAACAAAATCACGACGCTACACGTCATCAAGGGAAGAGCACACTGTGAATTATTTTTTTCGTTTTTCTTTGTCGGCGCCTCTTTTTTTTTTGCTCAAAAAATCACTACAATGGCGAGTGTCTCAAAACTCTTGCCACGTCGTATAAGCAAGATGGGCATGAAATTTTTTGGACTATTTTTTTTGGAGCAATCAGGGGGCTGCGACGACCTAAAATTTCGACAAAAATCACTATGATAGCAAGTGTCTCAAAGCACTCCGGAGAACCTAAAATCAAGATAGGGAAAAAATATTTTCGGCCGAATTTTTTTTGGGCCAAAACGTGCTCTGCAAAGCGTGCCAGACTTTTTTTTTCCACACCTACGCAGGTAGCAAAACGCGAATCCGAAATAAAAAAGATCTCGAAACTAAATCTAAAATGAGCCGGACTCGGATTGGTGGTGGTATATATGGACACCAATGGATAGTGGGTGGTGATATCTGGCAGCGGTGATGATGGTGGTGGTATATGGCGACTATGCAGATGATGCGTTGGCGGCGTGACAACCTGTGAATAGAACTCGAAACTCTAAAGGACTAGACACTAAGCCCAGCAACTCAACACGACGATGTAACCGCCAATTCAACAAAGCAAAATACTGAAAAGACTATGCAAAGGCTCAGATTGGTTCGGATATGATGATCTAACCCTAACTTTTTTGGCTTTTTCGTGGACTAAAGGTATGAAGAAACAGATGCGATCGAAACTACGAAAACTGATAAAATCTCACCGAGCAACCTGAAAATCTGATACCACTTGATAGAGGCAAAGTTGTCCCTGTCTTTCGATGAGATGGTGGCTATCGTTTTGGTGGAGTAGACTTTGACGATCCGACTACGAACGTTTGATGTCGCCGCGCCTTAGCAATCGCTAAACCAACTCCGAGAGGTTATTGACCACGCCAGAGCACGATCAACCTGACCACGAGGGTCTGTTTCCTACACGCAAACGAAGAATAAGCAAGAAACTAAGATTGCAATCTGGATATTGCGAATATAAGAGGAAAGCTTTATTGATGAAGTGGGGTTTTATGACGCCTTTGTCTGGTCGTGGAACACAAACGAAGAACGCGAAGTTGCAGCTATGGCAAACTTGTAATCTAAACAAAACCCAAACCTAAAACGACGCCCTAAGGGCTGTATATATGGGGAATAGAGGGGAATTTCGTGGCCCCTTGGAGGAGGGGTCCGAAACCGACCCTAACTCAGTTTCCCCATACATACGGACTCTAAAAATAGCCTATAAGATGGTATTTCGAAATTACATGGGCCTGGCCCAAAAATAAGGTGGCGCAACACCTATATTAGCCTAGGGACGAATTTTATAAAGTGGCATCATGCATATTTCGTCCAAGGCTTCTTGCTCCCATTATGGTGGCTTCAAAGTGCGAAAATCATCACTGGAAGCTCCATTGTTCTTTCCTGCGTGCGCACCTTCTTCTCCATGCTTGATCCCGCTCCAATGGTCATCCTTCTTGTCCGTGCCAGGTCCTTCATTCACAAGTAAAACAAAAGTATCTAATTTAGGCAGCATCATATGTTCATGAACATTAGAAGGATTTGCAAGAAACGAAAGTACCTAGTAATTCAATTGATGTGCGCAAGCTCTAGTAATTGGTCCTGTATGTATAGCAGTCGGAGTTGTGGGTGTAGCATTAGTAGGGATGTCCTCATCACAAGGGGCCTCCGCCCGTCGCCACCGTCACCGCTAGTCGTCGGCGCCATGGCCGCCATCGCCTCCATCTCTTTAGGGCTGCACCTCTCCATCAATAAATCTCTCTTTCTCACCATGATAATGTTTGAGTAATCCTCCTCGGGGCTGATGGTATGTACTATTAGCTATGTGTTCAATCTCTATCTCTCGTGCTCTTGAGATGTCACAATCTTGATGTATCACGGGCTTTGTTTTCCCTTTGAGATTTCGTTACCGGATTGAATACTTTTATGGATTTGAGGGCACTCGATATAAGTCTTGCATGCAGATACCCTTGGTGACAATGGGGTGTTCTATTGATTCACTTCATATATGTTTTGGTAGTCAACTTGTAGATTCCCGCGGTGACATTGGGGTAATCTATGCATAGGGGTTGATACACGTTCTTGTCCTACTTTCTCCGATAGAAATCTTGGGGCACTCTTTATATTGTTGGATTGAGTGTTATGAATCTGAAATTGTTTAATGTGTATCACATAATTAACTCATGGATACTTGTGGTGCCATTGGAGACTCTAGGTGATATTAGAGTTGGTTGATGCGTATCATATGGTGTTATTCTAGTACGAACTCTTAGATAGATCTATCTGAAAGGATAACTTTAAGGTTGTTTCATACTGTGGGGACCTCGACTCATAAGTCGTGATCATCGATTGTACGTGCATAGTGATCCCAAAGATCAATGCTCACTGAACACACAGGAATTGATTAACAAGAGTCTTACATCCATTACATACTGGTTTACTCATATATGGCCTTCATGGCCAAGTCTTCATTTGATTGCAGCGGAAATCTTCAACGATAGCGTGAACCCATGCCATTCCTTAACCCTACAAGCATTCTGACTGGGAAGCATCCTAGATCGCATGACCGTCACCGAGGTAATCTTCATCATAACCTGATCTTTCATGCCTGGCCAATAAAATAACTAGTGGCAAGCCAATGAGTACTTCGAATGTACTCGCAAGAAACCCATGTTTGGAACAAGGCAATAACAATGCATGATCTAGCACTAATAGGTAAGTTTTGCAAAAAGCTAGTTTTGAGTGCAATGACATGATCAAGTAACTTAAGTAAGCATGCATCAACCATGGACAGGTGTTCATAAGAACACGTCACCATCATCATCATTAGCAGGGGTTGAACATCTCATGTTCATTCATCATGTTGAGTCATCCGACTCGACTCAAGTATCATCCTTATCACCACACACACCAAGTTTGCGAAAACTTCTGGACGTAGTTTAAGCAGCACCACCCAACTGTCCTTGACTGTGGACACAGCTATTCGAATAGTTTTACACTCTGTAGAGGTTGCACACTTTACCCACAAGACTCGGAGAACTTCCATGTCATCCACGACTCGCGGTATGTAACATACCCGAGGTAAGCACCCGAACAATGCTTTTCCCCTAGCGATACTAAACAAAGAGTCCACTCGATTGGTACCCAACCCTCATGATGTACATCACATGAGCATCGCTCTAATCGTACCATCCATGAGGGGACCAACGGTGTGCCCAGTGCCTGTGAAGACAGCGCATGATCGTACATACCAGTATGACCCCGTATCGAGAGTGACCACGCCACTCCCGCCACTAGTAATGCGGGCTCCTTGCGAGTACCCACCAAGGTAATCAACAAAGCCCCGTCCCATAAGTGGTATCGTGGTTGTGCATGTAAGGCTGGGACGGTCGACAAATCTAAAATCTAATCCATTTTCGAAAACACACCGTCAACTTGTTCCAGCACACCACTTCTTTCTCAAGTGGTCACCCTTCTCATTAACATCTCCCCCGGGCATTAGTGGCACCCGACGGGGTTTTCGAAAGAGTCTTCGAAATCATTTCTCTCCTTTCCATCGTTATGCATAAATCCCATGCCACTTGCGTAGCACCTATATGCATTCTAAGTACACCCGCCCGCATAACCCTCATAAGGTGGTAGGGTCATGCATGATGCAAGTGTGAATGGAAAAGTATCGGAGGCATCCCACCGAAGGGGAACACCAAATCACGTGATCAATTATGATGAAAGTAAAGTGCTATATGACATGCAATAAAAATGGTTTCTCATCATGGTCAAAGGGCCGCTTGCCTGGCTTAGCAATGTCTTCGAGGTCTTCACCCGCTTCTCGTCCACTCCGCGCATTTCATCTATTTTGCCAACTATCGTCGAAAACAACCATGATAAGCAACACAACAAACGGAAAATAAAAGTGCTCTATAATTAGGAGTTTTATTTTTCTTGGACACCTTTGGTCACAAGAAAAATAACCAAGTAGGTTTTGGAGGATGTGGGTCAAGGGAAAGTTTTGAATGGTGGGAATGATGGAAATGATGATCTTTCAAATTGTCAACAGAAAATATCTTCATAAAAATGAGTGGGGGCACTAATAAAATAGGGCATGATTTTAGAATCATGTGGGAAGTGGTTTCACTAGATTTGGAGTTGGGATCAATTTCTTATGAATTTGCAAACTGGGTTATACATGAATAAATAGCTCAATTATTTGGATGGCAGAGAGGCACCAGGAAAAATGTTCCCTAATTAGGGCATGAACTTAGACACACATAGGAACTTGAATCACTCCATTTGGAGCTATAATGGATGATCTATAGATTTTACAAAGTGGTCCTAATAGTTCAAATTTGAATTTAAATTTGAACAAGACAAAAAGGTGTGGAGAAAAATAATGAAAGTGACACCATTAAATAGGTGGCATTTTTAGGAGGATGTGGAAATTTGAATCATCAAAATTGGGGGTCATATGAATTTCCTATGGATTTTACAAGCTCTAGAGAAATAAATAATTCAAAATGGAAAAAGGCTTATATCTGTGCGCTTAATTAGTGCACACGGCACAGGATAGGCAGACGGGCCGGCCCATTTACCTGGCCGCACGAGAGGCCGGCGACATCGAAGGTGCCTTCCCACAGGGCGCTTCCATCGCAGGAAAACGGAGACGGCGGAGCCGTGTCCACTTAACCGGCTGGGCCCAGCCCTCTGGTCACTGACAGGGGGGCCTTGCCCATCAGGTTCATCCTCCACGTCCCTCTCGAATAGAGCAGGGCAGGGGAGGAGGACCAAGCGCTCGTCGGTGCTGGCCCTAGCAGCTTCGGCCACCTTCGACGATGGCTTGGCCACCGGAGGGCTCGGCATGAGGTCCCACATCCGCCTGGGTGTCATTTTCATAGAGGTGCACTAGGAGGGGATATCTCGTCCGCGGCGGAGGCCGGTGATGGGTGGTAGAGGCAGCAGCGCCCCAGCCAACTAGAGAGCTGAGAGAGGAGCGGGGCGTAGAGGCGGAGGAGGGTCCTAGAGAGGCTCAAGGAAGCAGGGGGAGCCATTGTTGCCGGATTTCGAGCAGACCCGCCGGTGGGGCTTCGGCCATGGAGGGGAAGGGGAGTTCAGGAGGAGAATGGGGAGGTCCAGGCGGTCCACGGGGAGGGAGAGAGCAAAGGGAGGCAACAGATGCTCAGGTGCGGGCTTAAGTAGCCCTGTTGATGAGGACATGACTACCTTGGAATACGACCAAAAATGTTGCATACATGCATATTTGTGAGGTGATTTCTTATAAGAATTATGCAATAATTTATTTATTTTATCCGGAACAAAAATACTTCACCTATTATTATTTTATGCCTACATGCAGAATGGTCAAACACTTGTATGAACCACGTGTGATGACAAAGAAAGAGGAAATGGTTGGGTGTTATTCAAGAGGTCTTCTAATGTCAAAGGAAACAATTAGGTGTTGTTCAAGAAGTTCTCTCACGTCACTTTTAGCCCAAGAGAAGATAGAGTCCAAGTCTCTCACGTTCTGCACTCAGATTCAGACTGCATAGACACACCTGTCTCAAAACATCAACAACATTTTCATACGAACTCGGAATTGCGTGATTCTTTTTTTGATGGAAACTAGATTTCATATGCGTTCCATCCCAGTTGGAATCATCTTAAAAGCCGTCCGGATCGCGGAGATATATATGAAACAATCTAATGTTGCAGCAGAATCCGAGTCAAACTACAAGTCCAAAGGTGTTGCATCACCTCCACTTGGGCCCATGGGCCTTGTACGACCTGGCGTTGGTTTTAGGGTGTTTTGGAATGTCCTCCCACCTCCTTGGCCGCCACCCCTTCCTCCTATATAAGTAGATCAATCTAGTAGCTTTTTCTTTGGGTTTTGTTTAGTTAAAAGTTAGCCATTGCAACTTCGTGTACTTTGTTTGTGTCCAACGACCAGACCAAGACCGCTTTCGGAACCCCACCCTTATCAATACTTCATCTATATTTGCAATATTCAGATTGCATTATCATATTCTTGCTTGTTCCTCGATTGATTGCAGGAATAGACCTTCGTGGTCAGGTTGATCGTGCTACGGCGTGGTCAATAACCTCTTGGAGATTGGTTTAGCGATTGCTAAGGTGCGACGTCATCACTTGTTCATAGTCGGATTGTCAAAGTCTACTCCACCAAAAACGATAGCCACCATCTCATCGAAAGACAGGGACAACTTCGCCTCTATCAAGTGGTATCAGATTTCCAGGTTCCTCGGTGAGATTTTACCAGTTTTCGTAGTTTAGATTGCATCTGTTCTTCATACCTATAGTCCACGAAAAAGCCACAAAAAATTAGGGTTAGATCTTCATATCCGATCCAATCTGAGCCTTTGCAATTTTCTGTTCGGTGTTTGCTTTGTTGAATTTGTGGTTGCATCGTCGTGTCGAGTTGCTGGTCTTAGTGTCTAATCCTTTAGAGTTTTGAGTTCTGTTCACAACTTGTTACGCCAGCGTCACACCATCTTTATCGCTGCTGCCATATACCACCACCACGCTGCCGTCATCCCTTTCGTTGTCACCCACCATCATCCATCAATTTTCACCACATGCTACCATTGTTCATTGTCATTATCATACTTGAGGTCGTTCACATCTACGCTTGATCCAATCTACTTATTTGGTTGAGAGAAGAAAAAAGTGAGAGAAAAAAGAAAAAAAAGTGAGAAAAAAAGAGAAAAAAAGAGAAGAAAAAAAGGATAGTGAAAAAAAGATAGAGAGAAGAGAAAAAACAAATTTCGGATCTACCTAGACTCAATCTCGTATGTGAATTCGGATTGAAATCTATTTTGCGCGGTGTTTAGTAAAACAAACGTATCTTCCTCATACGAACTCGGAATTGAGTGATTCTTTTTGCATACAAAAGCCTGAGTCATAGCATTCTTGAGAAAAAATATCAAAAATTTCACATAATATTTTCTAGAGGAAAGCTGCAGAGAGAGTTTTGTATATCTTGCTTGTCGGTCATTTATCATCATTGTCTTTACTGCCATTGTGATCTTCACTTATATCTTGCTGTCGAGAGCTAATTCATATCATCCCTTGCTGCTATTTTTCCTACACCGGGACTCCATTAGTGTTCTAGGCTCGCGTCTCTAGTACGGTCTAGCCTAGGACCAGCAGAGTACCGTCGTTGAGCATTTATTCAACATTGCATCTCTGAATTGATTATTTCTAATCTTTTGCTACCATATATTAAGCCTTCCAAGCTCCACATATTTCTACATCGTGTATACATACGTTCACCTGGTAATCGCTTTACCCAATCTTCGGAGATATTGACACCATCGGTTTTCGGTCACCACCTGCTGCATGGTAAGAATTTGTAAGACATTGATATTTGCTTTACTTTGAGCGTTTTACCACCACATCTCAGTAGTTCATAGGAACAATATACTTGGATCTTTGTTTCTTGTTTCGACTAGTTACGACAGGATCTAGAGTTGTCAGTTCATGGGCTTCTTCGATCGTGGGAGACGTGCCACCACAAAAACTGATATGAGAGCTACAAATAGATCCAAATGCACATGATCAGGTTAATGTTTCTATACCTCCATTTAATGGCCGATTCAGACCTTCTTTATATATTGAATGGGAGTTTGAAATAAATGAAATATTTGCTTCCCATAATTTTGCTGCACATAAGAACGTTATGGTCGCAGTTGGTTCTTTCACTGGTTATGCTTCAGTTTGGTGGAGCGAATATTTTCGGTTACACAAAGATATTATACCTATTACTTGGGATGATTTGAAACTTGCCATGAGACACACGTTCGTTCCTGCTTATTATACTCGTGACAAGCTTAAAAAGTTACAATATTTGAAACAAGGTAGTGACACCCTAATGAAATATTATGATGATTTACAAATGACCTTGTTGCATTCCTCATTAGAAGAATGTGAAGAAGATTTTATGGATAGATTTTGGGGAGGATTAAACCTTGATATTCAGGAGATACTAATTCACGAAAAGTGTTATTCTATGGATCGTTTGTTTCGTCTTGCTTGCAAAGCTGAAAAGGAAATAAATCAACTTGTTGCCCAAAAGGAAATAGAGCACAAGGTGCACATTCCAAGAGTTGATACCGTTGTTCCTTCAACTACTAGGCATACTGTGACAACCACATCAATTCTTGTGAGGGCTACATCACCTTCACCATGTAACACGTCACCACCGAGAGTGCCTACATCATCTGAGTTGATCATAAGAGGTAATGGAAAAGGTATTGATCTTCCACCTCCACATGAGTATGATGAATGCCTTGTCAATTCCAATGTACCCTATGATGAGCTACCCATTACTTTGATCACACCACCTATTTTAGAGGACTATGTTCTTGATTTTACTTCCTCATGTGATCAAATAACTACAATATCAACAATTGTGAGTGCACCCATTGAATTAACTATTGATGAGCAAGAACCGTGTGAATCAGTAAATAAATCTAATTTGGGTCAAATATGTTTGAAAATAATTCTGCCGGTGTTTAATCATTTTGATATGACCTCCAGTCTTGGTGATAATTCTGTGTCAAATGACATGTTGCATGTTTGCTTATTTAAGCATGTTGTAGCATCTAAATTTGAAATGATTCACGTTTACTTACCAATATTGGGATGGTTTAATGATGAACATTATGAATCTTTTGATATGAATAAGGACTTCACTTATATGTGGAAACTGAGTTGAAATATTGTGATGCCTTCTACTTCTTGTCATAATCTTTTGGCTTTATATTTCATGACATGTGATGAGTGCCCTTGTATATATGTGTCACATGTGTCACAACTGAGAACAATAAAAATGGATGACATATACATATACAATGTGTACGCCTTTTCTCTTTTGATAGCCACATTTCAGATTAAGCAACGCCGAGGACGACTTTGTTTTCAAAAAGGGGAGGATGATGAGGACATGACTACCTTGGATACGACCAAAAATGTTGCATACATGCATATTTGTGAGGTGATTTCTTATAAGAATTATGCAATAATTTATTTATGTTATCCGGAACAAAAATACTTCACCTATTTTTATTTTATGCCTAAATGCAGAATGGTCGAACACTTGTATGAACTACGTGTGATGACAAAGAAAGAGGAAATGGTTGGGTGTTATTCAAGAGGCCCTCTAATGTCGAAGGAAACAATTAGGTGTTGTTCAAGAAGTTCTCTCACGTCACTTTTAGCCCAAGAGAAGATAGAGTCCAAGTCTCTCACGTTCTGCACTCAGATTCGGACTGCACAGACACACCTGTCTCAAAACGTCAACAACTTTTTCATACGAACTCAGAATTGGGTGATTCGTTTTTTCCTGGAAACTAGATTGCATATGCATTCCATCCCAGTCGGAATCATCTTAAAAGTCGTCGGATCACAGAGATATAGATGAAACAATCTAATGTTGCAGCAGAATCCGAGTCAAACTACAAGTCCAAAGGTGTTGCATCACCTCCACTTGGGCCCATGGGCCTTGTACGACCTAGGGTTGGTTTTAGGGTGTTTTGGAACGTCCTCCCACCTCCTTGGCCGCCACCCCTTGCTCCTATATAAGTAGATCAATCTAGTAGCTTTTTCTTTGGGTTTGTTTAGTTAAAAGTTAGCCATTGCAACTTCGTGTACTTCGTTTGTGTCCAACGACCAGACCAAGACCGCTTTCAGAACCCCACCCTTATCAATACTTCATCTATATTCGCAATATTCAGATTGCATTATCATATTCTTGCTTGTTCTTCGATTGATTGCAGGAATAGACCTTCGTGGTCAGGTTGATCGTGCTCCGGCGTGGTCAATAACCTCTTGGAGATTGGTTTAGCGATTGCTAAGGCACAACATCGTGCATGTTTGTAGTCGGATCGTCAAAGTCGTCTCCACCAAATCGATAGTTATCATCTCATTGAAAGATTGGGACCCTCGCCTCTATCACCTGCCAAGGCGCACCGTGGACGAAGTCCATGGGCGACGCTTGGGCGTGCCTTATAGGGGAGAGAGGAGAGCCAAGGAGGAGGGGGACAGGTGCTTTGCGTGTCCCGAACGTCGAGGCCGACCGTCTGGCGAGAGGGTGGCGCTCGAGGCGGTCCAGGCCATGCATTGGGCGGCGTCTACAGTGCAGTCGACACAGTAGCGCGCTCTGGAGCGCGGCCATTGCATGTCATGGCATCGCCCTTGGCAGCTTCTACGCATCCACCTATGTCTAGGGCATCTAGGAGGGTATAGGCAAGGCGTAGGAGTCCCTGGATGCTTTGGGGAGCCAAAGGATGAGGAGAGAGGTTGAGGGAAAGGGAAAAACTAGCTGTCCAGGAGGGAATCTTGGGATTTTTACACCCCAATAATAGAGCCATGAACCTAAAGTTTCTACTGGAGGTATAAGGGGATGAGTATAAGGGGATGAGGGCAAGGTGTGGTAAAATTTTCATGTCAAGGAGAATGGTAGAAGGGGCCCAAACAATAAGTTTGGTAAATCAGCAGAAGGTGTTTGATGCAAGTTTGAGCTGGCAAAGTGATTCTTATCACTATGAAAATTAACCGGACTTGATAATAGGTATAAGTGGGGTTGATCACAAAATTTGAACTCATTTGAAGAAGGTTGCCAATGTAAACTTGGTAACCCTAGATATGGGCAGAAATTCATTTGCTTAGATCTAGCTATGCAAATCCATTTCCCCTTATGCACCACTTGATGTGGTGGCATATTTTTGGGACTATAACATGCACAAAAAGTTTGGGACCAAATAGGGAAACTTTGCAATGTAAATTTACCAAATTCTTGAAATCAACATAAACGGTTTTGAGAGGATTTGGACAAGTTAATATGATCTCCATGATTGACCACTTGGTGTGGATGCATTATTAGAGAATTAAAACATGTCCACAAAGTTTGAGCTTAAGGGGAGACAGTTGGTAATGTAGAGTTGCTCAAATTTGGATCTGGACAGAGAGGGTTTTGGGATATTTTGGTGAAACAAAACAATTGGGATTGAGATGAAACTTGGCAAGATGACCACATATATCATATGTGACATGATAGAAATTTCCTGGATTTATTTGAGAATATTTCTCATAGAAATATTTCAAATGCTTGAAATAGGCAGAAATGGTTTTGATGGGTTTTGTCCAATATTTTGAACATGACCATGTGTTTAAACTCTTACCTATGGACAATATATGTCCACTGAGTTTTTCTAAAGTTTCTCAAATAATTTTAAAGCATTTATATATTTTTTCCATATAAAAGACCATTTCTAGCCTTAAGAAAAAGCCTTTAAATAAAATATGAAAATAGTCTTTTAAAATAATATCTTGTGGTTTTGGGAAGTTATATAAATAGTAGGTTCCCACTAAAGCATTTGGGGAAAAAGGATCCACGCAATTTGAGGACTTGTAGTACAAGTCTCAAATCAAGGGGTTTTGAAAACCTAATTTAAATAAATGCTTTTTGGTCAAAATAGTATTTTGTAAAAATAGTTTTAAGTCCTATACACATGTCATGATCATTGGACAAGAGTTCTAGGTCAAGGAAAAGAGTTTTGAGAGTAGGAGGGATTTTGTGAATATAGAGCACTAGCAAGCATTCAGACAATCATCAATCAAGTCAAGCATAACAAGCACACAAAAGTTTTAGTTGTCCCTGATTTTTGAGTCATGATAACTTAGTCATGAGGCAAATCACAAGGTGTGACAGACCTACCCCCCTTACAAGAATCCCGTCCCCGAGATTCCTACGCTAGGCGTAGAAGAGATGGGGAAATTCAGAGGTGAGGTAGTCTTCACGTTCCATGCTACTTCTGCTCCGGCATGGTTGTCCTTCTGGGTCTTGAAGTTCATGATTATATGTCTTCGAGTGCATTGTTGACTTCGTCTTCGGGTGAGCGGGGTTGCAGCAACCTGCTAGGCTTGCCTAATGGTTAAGGGTTTGGTGGATGAGGTCCTAGCAAGGGCCTGGCTTGCATGTGTATCCCAAAAATCGGAATACCTGGCCAGTAGTGTGTCTGTGTGTTGGTCCTGGGATTGCTCACGTTGGTTAGTGACACCTAGATGTCTCGCGTTAGAATAGAGGGGTTGAGAGAGGTGTAGCTTCCCGTTGACGGGGATGTCCTTGTCTTCCTTAAAGCAGGAGGTCTTCAGCCATAGGCGGTCTCCATCCTTGAGAGTGTTGAGGGGTGTCGTCGTGGCTTCACATCGAGATCTTCTACTCGAGTAAGCTTCCCAGGTAGATTCTTCATCCTTCTTTGGTTGTTTGTCCTCATCGTCGTGGACGCATGTTCTGGAGGGTCTTAGAGCGTTTGGTCTATTCGTCACTCCGTGGCAAGGTCTGTGCTGGGCTCGCCCCTAAGACTGAGCTTAGAGACTTGGTGTCAAAGTGGGTTCTACTATATGGGGCTAGCATTAAGGTCATGAAATCCGTTCTACTCCGTTCCAGGCATCTGAAGGGAGCAGGGTGTCATGCTCAACGTACACCATCAACGTGGTGGAGTAAGGGAGTGCCATCAACTTCTCAGTTCCATCCTGGTTAGGAACTAATAGGTGACCATTTAAAGCGTGGGGCTCCTTAATCATCTTGATGCCCAAGGGCTTCATCGGGCTTGAACGCCAGTGCTTCTTGGTATACTCTAGTTGATGTAGATGGTAGAGGAGTGGTTGTTGACTTCTTTTGCTCCTTCTTTGTTGCCGTAATGGTTCTCCCTCTTGCTTGGGCAAGAAGGTCTTTTTCTACAGGGAGGGTGCTTCGCGGAGTCCAACTCCTTCAAGGTGAGACCTTGATCTTTGAGAGGCATGGTAGTTAGTGTTCCTGGGGCTGGTCCAAACTGGACTAAGTTGTTCCTCCTCTCATTGGGTAAATAAGTATGTCATCCCGGAGGACGACAACCTATTTCCCAAAGTACCACATAAACACATTGCTCATGGGGTATGTGAGAGGAGTGGGCATTCGTCCCGGATGGTCACTAGTATCAAGGGTTTGCGGTCCATCCTAATAGGGGTGTTCGTGGCCACCTTCCTTATGGAGGGTGGGGGTGGTCACGATGGGGTATCGACGATGGTCTTTGACTTAGAGCCAGAGCCCATGGTCATAACCTGACCACATTGTGGCTTGGTAAAGCTTAGAGATTTCAAGGAGCTTAGGATGTGAGTGAGCGTCTAACACCTTATCCTGAGCACAACTGTTAGATGCCAACAGTACTGCCTATTACTCCAAACAAAATCACCCTATATCCCCGAAGGTATCATCTAATACGAGTCAAATCCAATATTGCATATGCTACTCATATCTGCAAGGGTTTGAGAGTAGGACTATGGTGAAAAATCTCATATGTATACTATAGCTAACTCACCTATATCCCTATATAAAAATCCTCGGGATAAATTACAAGTCACTAAGCTTGACCATGACGCTACCAATCCAAGTGTCCTTCTGACCTATCCAAGGTCTAAGGTATTGCATTACTATGCTAAGGGAACACGTAATAAACCAATCCAAGATCGTGTTTCCTTCCCACGAATCCAATTAACCGATCCTCGAATATCAACCACTATTACCTGATCCATTATTGCTACAAATCCAGCATCGATGGTATCCAACATAATCTCCTCGAGTTCATATAATCCACATATCATTGCAAGGACTATTATCACAATATATCCATGAACTTCCAATCTCACTGCCAACTAACTCTAGGGCCGAGCTAATATAGACCCCTAACATCATTCGATTCCTCATACTATCATCCTCCGAGAAACATGGTATCATTATCAAGATCATTGGACTAAATCCAAATTACTCCGAACCATGTGGTTTAATTGATCCCGCGCACCTAGTAGGTTCACCTATTTAAACCCAAGTTTTACATCTGGTAAGAGCTTACTACTAGTTACTCCAGTCACCGTCATATCACAATCAATCCAATATCAACATTACTTGCCAAAGTCAAGTCATTAATCCACCAAGAATTTCAGCTTGTTCATATTTGTCCTACCAATCCAATTTGCTCAAGGGACAAGCAAGTTATGCTACTCTATCAATCTTGATCCACCAAGTTCATCTACTAACAGTAAGCCTCGTAGTCCACCAAAGGGACTCAAATGCTTGCTCAAGACATCTATTATGCCTAAATCAAATCATTGTCCACAAATAGTATACCCTTAGAATGATCCTTCCTATGGCATCAAGGTTCTTGTGCTAGAGTAGGAATGAAGGATGTTTGTTCACTATGATCACTAGCTCCATAATGAACCCAGTGCAAGGCAGGGGTTATTGATGCTCAATAAGTGCTCTAGCAAATCCGTGTATTAAACATGTGATCTGAGGCTTGTGCTGGGGAGCTTGTGAGGTCTAGGCTGGGCAAGGGAAAGTTTCCAACCTTGAGGAAAAAGCATGACTCTACGGGGTTGCGTCTTGTTGAGTTTGTTGTAGTTGAAGTCCTTGGCGTCAGTTGTTTGTCAAGGTGGATCCTTGGTGCATCTTGTCTTGTTGGTCTTTAGTTGACGAGAGGGGCAAGAGGGAAAGTAGCATGGAGGAGAATGCCTAAGGGGGTGGTATAGTGCAATTGCGATCAAGCAAGTGCTGAAAAGGCCAAACACAAAAATCAAGGTAAGGTAGGTGATATAGTTGTGCACTTGTTGCCTAGGGCAAAGTGTGACTCACACCAAAGCACAAACAGGAAAAAACAAGCAACACACGTCATGGTTCCATTCGAACCATCATACGAACTCGACTTCGCACGGGGGACACACAACCTATCCTACCCTAGGGGGTTCTCAGACTCAATAGTCGTGCTTTCTTCGTGTATTGGAGAGGAGTCCGCTTAGTCTTCTAGGTCTTCTACGGGTGTCGCTATCTCTCCGGTTGTTGTTCATCAAACGATCCTGGTTGCACCTGATGGGCCCTTGACGACTTCGGGTCTCTTGAGTTGACGACGAAGGTGAATCTTCACGGTTGTTGTTGACAGAGTCTTCTGGTGTTCTCGTGGTCGTGATGTTGCCTTCTTCTCTTCTGAGGCATCAAGGATCCCAGGTAGGCAACCTTTTTATGCAATGTCATTAACAAGGCATGGTAGATTTGTATCCTGCCAGTCATGTTGACGATATCATCGGCTCCAAGAGTGGGGGATGATGAGAACCGTTTTCCTGCTCACTATGGTGAGGCGGACCAAATGGCAAGGTTCTCATCCACCGGTGGTTACCGATATAACATCAAAAAGGATAGGATTGCTCTATTAGCGATGCATATCCTGACATTGCAGGTCTAGTGCCTTGGTCTTCGAAGGCTAGGGTGGCATCATCCTGGGGCTGTACCGAGGGCGTCACTATCATCTAAGTCTTGACGTCCTCATCCTTTGAGAAGGTGTCTTCTGTGGGTAGCTCCTTGTCTAGTGTCACCAACTTGGATCCAAGATATGTTGGTAATCGTCTGGCAAGGTGGCTTCCTTCCAGGTTACCCACGAGGATTTCAAGGAATCCAGTGGTCAGGGGTATAGGGGTAGTAGCGATCGTTTGCAAAGTTTTGAAAAGTAGACGAGGAGAGCCAAGAAGAAAAATGGTGGAAGCGCTAGGCACAATCCTTTAATTTATTTGAAAGCTTAGAAGAGCTAAGAAATATGGTAGGCTTTGCAAGTGTTTTAAAGGGTCTAGGAAAAAAAAATTGTCCAAACTAACGTCCATGCTAACTAAGGGCTTCCTACAGTCAGGATGGCTCTGATACCAGCTCTGTGGGGACCCCGACTCATAAGTCGTAATCACCGGTTGTACGTGCACAGTGATCCCAGAGATCAATGCTCACTGAACACACAGAAATTGATTAACAAGAGTCTTACATCCATTACATACCAGTTTACTCATATATGGCCTTCATGGCCAAGTCTTCATTTGATTGCAGTGGAAATCTTCAATGATAGTGTGAACCCATGCCATCTGCCTTAACCCTACAGGCATTCTGACTAGGAAGCGTCCTAGCTCGTATGTCCGTCACCGAGGTAATCTTCATCATAACCTGATCTTTCATGCCTGGCCAATAAAATAACCAGTGGCAAGCCAATGAGTACTTTGAATGTACTCACAAGCAACCCATGTTTGGAACAAGGCAATAACAATGCATGATCTAGCACTAATAGGTAAGTTTTGTAGAAAGCTAGTTTTGAGTGCAATGACATGATCAAGTAACTTAAGTAAGCATGCATCAACCATGGACAGGTGTTCATAAGAACACGTCACCATCATCATCATTAGCAGGGGTTGAACATCTCATGTTCATTCATCATGTCGAGTCATCCGACTCGACTCAAGTATCATCCTTATCACCACACACATCAAGTTTGCGAAAAAATCTAGACGTAGTTTAAGCAGCACCACCCAACTGTCCTTGACCATCGACACGACTATTTGAATAGTTTTACACTCTATAGAGGTTGCACACTTTACCCACAAGACTCGGGGAACTTCTGTGTCATCCAAGACTCGCGGTATGTAACATACCCGAGGTAAGCACCCGAACAATGCCTTTCCCCCAGCGATACTAAACAAAGAGTCCACTCGATTGGTACCCAGCCCTCATGATGTACATCACATGAGCCTCGCTCTAATCATACCATCCATGAGGGGACCAACGGTGTGCCCGGTGCCTGTGAAGACAGCGCATGATCGTACATACTGATACGACCCCGTATCGAGAGTGACCAGGCCACTCCCGCCACTAGTAATGCGAGCTCCTTGCCAGTACCCACCAAGGTAATCAACAAAGCCCCGTCCCATAAGCGGTATCGTGGTTGCGCATGTAAGGTTGGGACGATCGACAAATCTTGAATCTAATCCATTTTCGAAAACACACCCTCAACTTGTTCCGGCACACCACTTCTTTCTCAAGTGGTCACCCTTCTCATCAACATCTCCCTCGGGCATTAGTGGCACCCGACGGGCTTTTTGAAAGAGACTTTGAAACCATTTCTCTCCTTTCCATATTTATGCATAAATCCCATCCCACTTGCGTAGCACCTATATGAATTCTAACTACACCCACCCGCATAACCCTCATAAGGTGGTAGGGTCATGCACGATGCAAGTGTGAATGGAAAAGTATCGGAGGCATCCAACCGAAAGGGGAACACCACATCACGTGATCAATTATGATGAAACTAAAGTGCTATATGACATGCAATAAAAATGGTTTCTCATCATGGTTAAAGGGCTACTTGCCTGGCTTAGCAATGTCTTCGAGGTCTTCACCCGCTTCCAGTCCATTCCGCGCATTTCGTCTATTTCGCCAACTATCGTCGGAAACAACCACGATAAGCAACACAACAAACAGAAAATAAAAGTGCTTCATAATTAGGAGTTTTATTTTTCTTGGACACCTTTGGTCACAAGAAAAATAACCAAGTAGGTTTTGGAGGATGTGGGTTAAGGGAAAGGTTTGAATGGTGGGAATGATGGAAATGATGATCTTTCAAGTTGTCAACAGAAAATATCTTCATAAAAATGAGTGAGGGCACTAATAAAATAGGGCATGATTTTAGAATCATGTGGGAAGTGGTTTCACTGGATTTGGAGTTGAGATGAATTTATTATGAATTTGCAAAGTGGTTTATACATGAATATATAGCTCAATTATTTGTATGGCAGAGAGGCACCAGGAAAATGTTCCCTAATTAGGGCATGAACTTAGACACACATAGAAACTTGAATCGCTCCATTTCGAGCTATAATGGATGATCTATATATTTTACAAAGTGGTCCTAATAGTTCAAATTTGAATTTAAATTCGAACAAGACAGAAAGGTGTGGAGAAAAATAATGAAAGTGACACCATTAAATAGGTGGCATTTTTAGGAGGATGTGGAAATTTGAATAATCAAAATTGCGGGTCATATGAATTTCCTATGGATTTTACAAGATCTACAGTAATAAATAATTCAAAAAGAAAAAAGGCTTAAAGCTGTGCGCTAATTTAGCGCACATGACACATGATAGGTAGACGGGCCGGCCCATTTGCCTGGCCGCGCGGGAGGCTAGCGTCGTCGAAGGCGCCTTCCCGCAGGGCGCTTCCACCGCAAGAAAACGGAGACGACGGGAGCCGTGTCCACTTAACCGGCTGGGCCCAGCCATCTGGTCATTGACAGGGGGGCCCGCCCCGTCAGGTTCATCCTCCACCTCCCGCTCGAACAGAGCAGGGCAGGGAAGGAGGACCGAGCGCTCGCCAACGCTGGCCCTAGCGGCTCCGGCCACCTCCAGCGATGGCTCGGCCACCAGAGGGCTCGACATGAGGTCCCGCATCCGCCTGGGTGTCTCATTTTCGTAGAAGTGCACTAGGGTGGGGAGACCTCGTCCGCGGTGGAAGCCGGTGATGGGCGGTAGAGGCAGCAGCGCCCCGGCCAACTGGAGAGCTGAGAGAGGAGTGGGGTGCAGAGGCGAAGGAGGGTCCTGGAGAGGCTCAGGGAAGCAGGGGGAGCCGCTGCGGCCGGATTTTGTGCGGACCCGCCGGTGGGGCTTCGGCCATGGAGGGGAAGGGGAGCTCGGGAGGAGAATGAGGAGGTCCAGGCGGTCCACGGGGGAGGGAGAGAGCGAAGGGAGGCATCATATGCTCAGGTGCGGGCTTAAGTAGCCCTGCCGAGGCGCACCGTGGACGGAGTCCATGGGCGATGCTCGGGCGTGCCCGACAGGGGAGAGAGGAGAGGCAAGGAGGAAGGGGACAGGTACCTTGCGTGTCCCGGACGTCGAGGCCAACCGTTTGGCGAGAGGGGGGCGCTCAAGGCGGTCCAGGACATGCATTGGGCGGCGGCTACAGTGCGGTCGACACTATAGCGTGCTGTGGAGAGCGGCCATTGCATGCCATGGCCTCGCCCTTGGCAGCTTCTGCGCGTCCACCTATGTCTAGGGCATCTAGGAGGGTATAGGCAAGGCGTAGGAGTCCCTGGATGATTTGGGGAGCCAAAGGTTGAGGAGAGAGGTTGAGGGAAAGGGAGAAACTAGCTGTCTAGGAGGGAATCTTGGGATTTTTACCCTCCTCCCCCAATAATAGAGCAATGAACCTAAAGTTGCTATTGGAGGTATAAGGGGATGAGGGCAAGGTGTGGTCCAATTTTCAGGTCAAGGAGAATGGTAGAAGGGGCCCAAACAATAATTTTGGTAAATGAGCAGAACGTGTTTGATGCAAGTTTGAGCTGGCAAAGTGATTCTCATCACTATGAAAATTATAAGGACCTGATAATAGGTATAAGTGAGGTTGATCACAAAATTTGAACTCATTTGAAGAAGGTTGCCAATGTAAACTTGGTAAACCCAAGATATGAGCAGAAATTCATTTGCTTAGATCTAGCTATGCAAATCCATTCCCTTGATGCACCACTTGATGTGGTGGCATATTTTTGGGACTATAACATGCACAAAAAGTTTGGGACCAAATAGGGAAACTTGGCAATGTAATTTTACCAAATTCTTGAAATCAGCATAAATGGTTTTGAGGGGATTTGGACAAGTTAATCTGATCTCCTTGATGCACCACTTGGTGTGGATGCATTATTAGAGGATTAAAACATGTCCGCAAAGTTTGAGCTTAAGGGGAGACCGTTGGTAATGTAGAGTTGCTCAAATTGGATCTGGACAGAGAGGGTTTTGGGATATTTTGTTGAACCAAATCAATTGGGATTGAGATGAAACTTGGCAAAATGACCACATATATCATATGTTACATGATAGAAATTTCCTGTATTTATTTGAGAATATTTCTTATAGAAATATTTCAAATGCTTGAAATAGGCAGAAATGGTTTTGATGGGTTTTGTCCAATATTTTGAACATGACCATGTGTTTAAACTCTATGCTTGGAGGAGGGGTTTGACCATGTGTTTGAACATGGCATGATCATTGGACAAGAGTTCTAGGTCAAGGAAAAGAGTTTTGAGAGTAGGAGGGGTTTTATGAATATAGAGCACTAGCAAGCATTCAGACAATCAGCAAACAAGTCAGGCATAAGAAGCACACAAAAGTTTTAGTTGGCCCTGATTTTTGAGTCATGATAACTTAGTCATGAGGAAAATCACAGGGTGTGACAGACCTACCTCCCTTACAAGAATCTCGTCCCCGAGATTCCTAGGCTAGGCGTAGAAGAGATGGGGAAATTTAGAGGTGAGGTAGTCTATCACCATCTCTTTGCCGAACGAGTGCACCTATACAATTTGCCATTGTATTGGGTGTGTTCGGGACACAAGAGATTTCTTGTATTTGATTGCAGGGTTGTTTGAGAGAGATCATCTTCATCCTACACTTCCCATGGATTGATGAACCTTAGGTCATCCATTTAAGAAAAAATTGCTACTGTCCTACAAAACTCTATGCTTGGAGGCCCAACACGAGTCTACAACAATAAAGTTGTGTAGTAGACATCAGCGCCCTTCTCTCTCGTATCATGGGGTAACCGGTTGAGGCGGAGAGGGCGTTCTAGGTCGCTCTTCATGAGATAGACCTCCGAGCCCTCGAGCAAGAACTCGCCCTGAGGGCGTCAGAGCAAGGCTTGGAGTGCGAGCGGTCAGAGGCGATGGATCGCGACGTCACCATTGCCATGGCTACCTACAAGCAATGAGTGGAAGAGATCCAGGGAGAGGCTGACGCAAAGGTTGAGCGATCCTGTGAGGATTACAGAAATAGACTGAGGCTGCCAAAGGACCGCTTCAAGGCTCGGCACGCGGAGCTGCGGCACGAGATCAATGGCCTTAAGGAGGCGCTTACACGGAAGGAAGTCGAGTGGAAGGTCATGCTCGAGGCTCAGGCCACCACCGCGTCCAAGCTTGAATCACTCAAGGGGCAGGTGGACTGTGTTGCCTCCATCATGGCGCGGGTGATGGGCGAGGCGGACCAGGCTCGGGGGCTGCAACACCAACGCTTGAAGATGTTCCAAGACCTTGAGCGGCGGGACCTCCACGCCCTAAGTCTGATATGCTGGGATGGCGTTGATACTCCCATTTTGCATCATGTTTTCCTACTATTATTTATATTGTTTTCATGCATAATAATGCTTCGGGGAGTAATTCTAATGTCCTTTCTCTCATAATTTGCAAGGTTTGTACAAAGAGGGAGAACAGGGTCAGGCCAGGAAAATCTAGGGCCCTTTGCCAAACCCAAAATGGGGCCTTATATCACTAGGAAAAAATTAAGCAGATACCAATTGGAGAGTATATATGCGTCAATGTTCGGATATTAGACGAACTGTCTAACTCCCTTAGTCTCGTGTCTCGTTCGATTGAAATGTGATGAAGCAAACCGCAGGTCCATTTTTTTACGACAACATAGATAAGTTTTGGGAAGTTGTTACTACCCAAAAAACACCTCATAACATTCCCAAAAATACCCCATTCTAAAACATACAAAATATTGCTCAGTAAATCTAGAGATTAAACTCAATGAGTAACGATCCAAAAAATAGATAAAACATGGAAAAACTATAAATAATAATAAAAGGATGAAAAGAGTACCAAATTAATTGTTTACTTCATCCATAGCTTTCATAACCAGATTAAGGTAGAAGAAGAACCAACATCTTTGAGGCATCAAAAGTATATTTTCATAAGAAAATGCATAGCCATCGGGTGAAATAATGACCAGTGATACAAATTGAAATACTTACCACTAGTTTCATGTAAAAACCCTTTGCGAGACGTTTAAGGTTGTACGATTTCAGGTTAAAATGTATGCTTTTGTTCAAGCGTTGTCATTTTAGAATCAGTTATATATTTGTTAACATTCACTCTTCAAATATAAATGCGAATATCCTATGTTTTTAATGTCATTGTTGGCTAGAAACTTTCAGTTTACCTATTTATTCAGCCTAATATGCATTCGTTGACCACAATACCACTGAATTTACCTCTGCATCTGCATGTACTGTAATTCCTTTCAAATGGCCACATTCGTAGTAGTTTTCCAAATCGACCTATCTATGCATCTCCTTAGGAATTTCATTCGGAAATCAAGTAATTACCATACTTTTGAAGATCATGTTCTGCACAAGGAAAGTGAAGGCATAGGCAGGGGCCGTCGACGGCCTCGGCCTGGGCTAGATGGGAGCACAGCGACAGCCGGGCGACTTCGAAGCGGAGGTTGGTCTCATCAGCTCGTCGCATCGATAGTGGAAGGCCGTTGGCCGGAGTGCGCCACAGCAGCACGACCAGGGCATAGCTGATGGGTTGGGAGGGGAAGCGACCGGGGAACAGGAAGACGTCTCCGGTGGCTGGCGGCGGACTGGCAGGGCTGGTCGCTTTCTAGTGCGTTACACTAGGTCATGTGCGTGCATTAGGAGTAGAACGACTTTGCGTGGGCTGTATGATGAGCCACTAAACACAACACCATACGTGGCCTAGCGACCAAAAATAGATATAATACATAGTCATAGGCCTATATACAGATTCGGGGCCCCTAAAACTTATGGGCCCTGTGCGGGCCGCACAGTCTGCACACCTATGGGCCCGGCCCTGAGGGAGAATACCGGCAGCTGGAATTTTGGACCTGAAAAAGCATACCAGAGATACCTATTCTGCACATTCCCAATGGAGCCGAAAATTTACTGAGAATTTTTGTGGAATAAATGAAAAATACTAGAGCAGAAAACTACGGGAGGGGGCCACCTGGTGAGGAACATACACCAGGATGCGCCAGGCCCCACAAGCGTGCCCTGGTGAGTGGTACTCACCCAGCCCCACCTTCGGAGCCCATATTTTGATATAAATTGTGGTGTCACCTAGAAAAAAAATGAAGAGAGGACTTTCGGGACGAAACGCCATCGTCTCAAAGCGGAACTTGGGCAAGAGCACTTTTGCCCTCTGGCAGAGCGATTTCGTCGGGGGAACTTCCCTCCCGGAGGGGGAAATCAAAGTCATCGTCATCACCAACAACCCTCTCATCTTGGGGAGGCCATTCTTCATCAGCATCTTCAACAACACCATCTCCTCTCAAACCCTAGTTCATCTCTTGAGGTCAATCTTTGTACCGGAACCTCAGATTGGTACCTGTGGGTGACTAGTAGTGTTGATTACCTTGTGTAGTTAATTGCTGCTATATGGTTTGTTTGGTGGAAGGTTGCTTAGATCCATTATGCTATTCAATACACCTCTGATCTTGAGCATACATATTATTTGTGAGTAGTTACCTTTGTTCTTGACATCATGGGAGAATTAATGTTGCAAGTAATCATGTGAATTGGATATGTGTTCGATATTTTGATGATACATATGTTGTGATTCCGTTACTAGTGTTGTCGTGGTTTTGTCACGACAGATGTCCGAAGACTTAGGTTTGAGGCCATCGTTAAGGCGGTGGACTCAAAGGGGTTGATCGGGACGAAAGACACGGGTTTACCCAGGTTCGGCCCCTTGGGAAGAGGTAAAAGCCTACGTCCTACTTTGTGTATATTGATTGGAATATCGATTACAAGGGAGCGTATTCGCTTGACCTATCTCTCGATTGATTGGTTTCTGTCTAAGACATCTCCAAGTCTTGCCTTTATATAGGAGGTCAAGACCCCGGGTTACATGAGTCCCAAACCGACTCTTACGACGTGTCTGGTCCTGTCTCTAAGCCGCCTTGTCTCCTTTGGCAAGCCGTCTCCGGGCGGCTAACCCGCTCGGGTCTTACGCCATCTCCTGTCTCTGGGCCTCCGTCTCAGGCCATCTGGTAGCCGCCACGCGACCTAGCCTTCCTCTTCCAGCCCACTTGATAGCGAGCCGCCAGGTATGACCCGGCCCCTCCTGGGCGGGTCTTACCACGGGGTTATATCCCCAACATTAGGCCCCAGATTGATTTGAGCTTGTTGATGTCAATCTTCCATTTCATTCGACGTCGAGTCTCATTGATAGAGGCGAAGTTGTCCCTGTCTTTCGATGAGATGGTGGCTATCGTTTTTGGTGGAGTAGACTTTGACGATCCGACTACGAACGTGTGAGACGTCGCGCCTTAGCAATCGCTAAACCAACTCTGAGAGGTTATTGACCACGCCGGAGCACGATCAACCTGACCACGAGGGTCTATTTCCTGCACGCAAACGAAGAACAAGCAAGAAACTAAGATTGCAATCTGGATATTGCGAATATAAGAGGAAAGCTTTATTGATGAAGTGGGGTTCTGTGACGCCTTTGTCTGGTCGTGGAACACAAACGAAGAACGCGAAGTTGCTGCTATGGCGAACTTGTAATCTAAACAAAACCCAAACCTAAAACGAAGCCCTAAGGGCTGTATATATGGGGGAATAGAAGGGAATTTCGTGGCCCCTTGGAGGAGGGGTCCGAAACCGACCCTAAGTCAGTTTCCCCATACATACGGACTCTAAAAACAGCCTATAATATGGTATTTCGAAATTACATGGGCCTGGCCCAAAATTAAGGTGGCGCAGCACCTATATTAGCCTATGGACGAATTTTATAAAGTGGCATCATGCATATTTCGTCCAAAGCTTCCCACTCCCATTATGGTGGCTTCAATGTGCGAAAATCATCACTGGAAGCTCCAATGTTCTTCCCCGCGCGCGCACCTTCTCCTCCATTATTGATCCCGCTCCAATGGTCATCCTTCTTATCCATGATAGGTCCTTCATTCATAAGTAAAACAAAAGTATCTAATTTAGGCAGCATCATATGTTCATGAATATTAGAAGGATTTCCAAGAAACGAAAGTACCTGGTAATTCAATTGACGTGCGCGAGCTCTAGTAATTGGTCCTGTATGTATAGCAGTCGGGGTGGGTGTAACATTAGTAGGGATGTCCTCATCATCCTCCCCTTCTTGAACTGACGTCGTCCTCGACGGAAGCTCATCTTCCTCACCCAAATAAGGCTTCAAATCTGCAATGTTAAAAGTGGGGCTAACCCCAAACTCTGTAGGCAGCTCAAGTTTATATGCATTATTATTTACTTTCTCTAACACCTTAAAAGGACCATCAGCACGTGGCATTAGCTTTGACTTGCGCAAATCAGGAAATCTATCCTTACGCAAATGTAACCAAACAAGATCTCCAGGTGCAAAGACAACATGTTTTCTACCCTTATCTCCAGCAAGTTTGTATTTAGCATTCATACGCTCAATGTTTTCCTTAGTTAACTCATGAATCTTTAATATCAATTCAGCACGTTCTTTAGCATCAAAATTAACCTTCTCCGAAGACGGAAGAGGCAACAAATCAATAGGTGCACGAGGTAAGAAACCATACACAACTTCAAAAGGGCACATCTTAGTGGTAGAATGTAGCGAACGATTATAAGCAAATTCAATATGAGGCAAGCATTCTTCCCACATTTTCAGGTTATTCTTCAAAACAGCCCTAAGCATAGTAGACAATGATCTATTGACTACTTCAGTTTGGCCATCAGTTTGGGGGTGACATGTAGTACTAAAAAGCAGTTTACTCCCCAACTTAGCCCATAAACATCTCCAAAAGTGGCTAAGAAATTTAGCATCACGATCGGAAACAATTGTATTTGGCACACCATGCAACCGAATAATTTCACGAAAGAACAAATCAGCAACATGAGCAGCATCATCACTTTTATGACATGGTATAAAGTGTGCCATTTTAGAAAATCTATCCACGACAACAAATATGCTATCCCTCCCCTTCTTTGTTCGAGGTAAACCTAAAACAAAGTCCATAGATATATCCTCCCAAGGAACACTAGGTACAGGTAAAGGCATATATAAACCATGAGGATTGAGTCGTGACTTAGCTTTTTGACATGTAGTGCAGCGAGCAACAAAACGCTCAACATCCCGTCTCATCTTTGGCCAAAAGAAATGTGTAGCAAGTACGTCCTCCGTCTTCTTCACGCCAAAGTGTCCCATTAATCCTCCTCCGTGCGCCTCCTGTAACAACAAAAGACGAACGGAGCTAGCTGGAATGCATAGCTTGTTAGCACGAAACACAAATCCATTATTAATAACGAACTTGTTCCATGTTCTCCCTTCTTTACAATTCTGCAACACGTCTCTAAATTCAGCATCATGCACATATTGATCTTTGATGGTCTCCAAACCAAATATTTTAAAGTCAAGTTGTGAAAGCATAGTATAACGACGAGACAAAGCATCAGCAATAACATTGTCTTTACCCTTCTTGTGTTTAATGACATAAGGGAAAGTCTCAATGAATTCAACCCATTTAGCATGTCTACGGTTCAGTTTTGCTTGACTTTTAATATGTTTCAAAGATTCATGATCAGAATGTATAACAAATTCTTTGGGCCATAAATAATGTTGCCATGTTTCCAAAGTCCGAACAAGAGCATATAATTCCTTATCATAAGTAGAATAATTCAGACTAGGCCCACTTAATTTTTCAGAAAAGTACGCAACAGGTTTACCATCTTGTAGTAACACACCTCCTAACCCAATTCCACTAGCATCACATTCAAGCTCGAAAGTCTTATTAAAATCAGGAAGTTGGAGTAAAGGAGCATGTGTTAACTTATCTTTCAAGACCGTGAAGGCTTCTTCCTGTGCGGTACCCCAAGAAAAAGGCACGTCCTTCTTTGTAAGCTCATTGAGAGGCGCAGCAATGGTGCTGAAATTTCTCACAAAATGCCTATAGAAACCAGCGAGGCCAAGAAAACTCCTTACTTGTGTGACCGTTTTGGGCTGCGACCAACTCTCAATAGCTTCGATCTTGGCTGTATCAACTTCAATTCCCTGTGGAGTAACAACATAGCCAAGAAAAGATACTCGGTCGGTACAAAAGGTGCACTTCCCAAGGTTACCAAACAAACGTGCATCACGTAGCGCAGTAAAAACAGCACGTAAATGTTCCAAATGTTCCTCCAAAGATCTACTAAAAATCAATATATCATCAAAATAGACTACCACAAATCGTCCAATGAAAGCACGTAAAACCTCGTTCATTAATCTCATGAAAGTGCTAGGTGCATTAGTTAACCCAAAAGGCATGACTAGCCACTCATATAATCCAAACTTAGTTTTAAATGCTGTTTTCCATTCATCGCCCAATTTCATACGAATTTGATGGTATCCACTACGCAAATCAACTTTGGAGAAAATTGTAGAGCCACTTAATTCATCAAGCATATCATCTAGTCTAGGAATAGGATGACGATAACGAATAGTAATATTATTAATGCCTCTACAATCCACACACATGCGCGATGTACCATCCTTTTTAGGCACTAGAATAATAGGAACAGCACAAGGACTAAGGGATTCACGTATATAACCTTTGTCAAGCAGCTCCTGTACTTGACGCATAATCTCCTTTGTCTCCTCTGGATTGGTACGGTAGGGCGCACGGTTGGGTAGGGATGCACCGGGAATTAAGTCAATCTGATGCTCAATCCCGCGAATAGGCGGTAATCCCGGTGGCACGTCTTGTGGAAAGACGTCAGCGAACTCCTGCAAAATGTTAATGACAGCAGGAGGCAAAGAGGGAGGCATGTCCTCGAATGAAAATAATACCTCTTTACATACAAAAGCATAGCAAACATATGTACCAACATCCAAATCATTAATATCAGATTTAGTAGCAAGTAAACATCCACTCTTCAATTTTATTTCAGATGCAACAGTAGATGATGGTTTATTATGCTTATGGTGTTGCTCAAATTCCTGTGCTACAATCTGATTTTCACTCTTATTTTTCTCCTGTTTTGCTTTACTAGCTCTAGCAATGTCATCTTTCATAATATGTTCGGGAGACATAGGAAGCAAAGTGATATTATGATCCTTATGAACAAGAGTATACTGATTTGTCCTACCATGGTGTACAGAATTTTTATCAAACTGCCATGGTCTACCAAGTAAAACAGAACATGCTTGCATGGGTACCACATCACAATCCACATAATCAGAATATGTAGCAATGCTAAAATGCACACGAACAGTACGTGTTACCTTAACCTTGCCACTATTGTTGAACCATTGGATGTAATAAGGATGAGGATGTGGTCTGGTGGATAGAGACAGCTTCTCCACCATCTCCATGCTAGCCAAGTTATTGCAACTCCCTCCATCGATGATGATGCGAACAGAACGCTCTTTCACAACTCCCTTTGTGTGGAACAAGTTGTGCCTCTGATTTTGCTTAGCGTGTGTAACCTGCACACTGAGAACACGTTGAGCAACTAAACTTTCATACCTGTCAGCGTAATCAGCAGCCATGTATTGTGTTTCTGGTTCTGCATCCTCGCCACCCTGTTCGTCACTTGCAATAAGTGCCAAAGTCTCCTCATCATAATCACTAGCGGACGCATATCCACCATCCTCAGTAACAATCATTACACGCTTGGAAGGGCATTCTCTCGCATAGTGACCTCCACCCTTGCAACGACGACATATAACCTCATGTGTTTGCCCTGTGGATGCAATAGATGAAGAAGAACTCTGTGCAGGCCCAAAAGGTGTGCTCTTCGCAGAGGGTGCAGTAGGAGCCTGTTTCCTGGTATCGCGATTAGAGTTGGAGGTTGAAGGAGGTGGTGTTGCAGCAGGACGTGCGGAAGCAGAGGAGGTACGTGGCGTCCATGATGAAGTACGGCCTGCAAAATTAGTAGTTCTCGCCATTGCCTGTCGATCCTGCACTTCACGTTCAGCTTTGCAAGCAAGATGAAATAAACGAGTGATAGTGTTATACTCCTTATACTCTAGAATAGTCTGAATCTCTCTATTTAATCCACCCATAAAACGTGCAAGCATAGCTTCATTCTCCTCAACAATACCACATCTAATCATACCAATTTGTAATTCCTGATAATATTCTTCTACAGAATTTTTTCCTTGTCTTAAACGCTGCAAATTTTGAAGCAATTCACGTTGATAATAAGGTGGCACCCAACAATTTCGCATAGCAGTTTTCAAAGCAGCCCAAGTAGTTGGGATATTATCAGGGTGTATTCTACAATGTTCTGACCACCAAACACAAGCAAAACTAGTGAATGAACAAACAGCAGCAGCAACACGTCGATCCTCTGGAAATTGTAAGCATGTAAAACGTTGTTCTGTTTCTAACTCCCATGGAAGATATATATCAGGAACATATCTACCCTCAAACGTCGGAATATTCAATTTAAGTTTAGGGAGATGGTCATGATCCCGTACCTGCGGGGGTGGTGCAGCCCTACCGTTACGGTTGTAGCCATGTGGTCGACCTGGTGCGTATGGTGGTGGTTGCCCCTGGGGCGGATCTGGAGCAACCTCTCCCTCATCATCGAAATCACCATCATAATCTTCAACCTGCTCAACGACAGTAGCCGCACGAGCCACCGAAGTAGCAGCAGTATCAACAGTACCAGGATGTTGGGCGTGGCCGAGAGGCACACGTCGCGCTCGTCGTTCAAAAGGAAGAGGAGCTGCCGCTGGTGGAGGTAGACGGGCAAGCACCTCATTGAACTTGGCGTCCATCTTGGTGTCGAATGTCTTCTCCAAACCATCTAGCTTCTCCATGGCCACTCCAAAGTTGTTCACGAAGTCTTGTACCTGCTCAGCCATCATTTGCTGAAATTTATCATAGAGCGCTTTGTTGGTTATGCTCTCCCAGTCGATCTCGTCATCGTGTGATCCTGGCATGGTTAGCAGAAATAGGAAACACACAATATGAAACCTACAGACTACTGGGACGTGGTGGTGGTGGTGGTGTGGCACAAATCCTTTAAGCGAATCTCAATTTCTTACCAGTTCTTACCCAGTAGCAGGCGGTGATCGGCAACCGTTGTAGCCAAAACTCTCAAAGCTTGGATAGAGCGATTGCCAGGTGGTGTCAAGCACACGGCGTAGAAGTATGTGGAGCTGGGATGGCTTATAATATGGTAGCAAAAAGGGTCAGCAATAATCAATTCAGAGATGCAAGGTTGAATAAACGCTCAACGACGGTACTGTGCTGGTCCTAGGCTAGACCGTGCTAGAGATGCGAGCCTAAAACACCAACAAAAACACGACGATACACCTAAGCAAGGGAAAAGCACAATCGTATTTTTTTTTTTCGTTTTTTTTTTTTCGGCGCCTCTTTTTTTTTTTTTTTTCTGCGCCTCTTTTTTTTTTTTTTTTTCAAAAACTCACTACAATGGCGAGTGTCTCAAAACTCTTGCCACGTCGTATAAGCAAGATGGGCACGAATTTTTCTTTTGGACTATTTTTTTTTTCTAGAGCAATCCGGGGGCTGCGACGACCCAAAAATTTCGACAAAAATCACTATGATAGCAAGTGTCTCAAAACGCTCCGGGGAACCTAAAATCAAGATAGGGAAAAAATATTTTCAGCCGAATTTTTTTTTTCCGACACCTGCGCAGGTAGCAAAACACGGATCCGAAATCAAAAGGATCTCGAAACTAAACCTAAAACGAACTGGACTTGGATTGGTGGAGGATTTGTGGTGGTATATATGGACACCAATGGAGAGTGATGATGGAAGATGAGATATGGCAGGGGCGATGATGGTGGTGGTATATGGCAACTATGAAGATGATGCGGTGGCGGCGTGACAACCTGTGAAAAGAACTCGAAACTCTAAAGGACTAGACACTAAGACCAGCAACTCGACACAACGATGTAACCGCCAATTCAACAAAGCAAAATACTGAAAAGACTATGCAAAGGCTCAGATTGGTTCGGATATGATGATCTAACCCTAATTTTTTTTTTGGCTTTTTCGTGGACTAAAGGTATGAAGAACAGATGCGATCTAAACTACGAAAACTGGTAAAATCTCACCGAGCAACCTGGAAATCTGATACCACTTGATAGAGGCGAAGTTGTCCCTGTCTTTCGATGAGATGGTGGCTATCGTTTTTGGTGGAGTAGACTTTGACGATCCGACTACGAACGTGTGAGACGTCGCGCCTTAGCAATCGCTAAACCAACTCTGAGAGGTTATTGACCACGCCGGAGCACGATCAACCTGACCACGAGGGTCTATTTCCTGCACGCAAACGAAGAACAAGCAAGAAACTAAGATTGCAATCTGGATATTGCGAATATAAGAGGAAAGCTTTATTGATGAAGTGGGGTTCTGTGACGCCTTTGTCTGGTCGTGGAACACAAACGAAGAACGCGAAGTTGCTGCTATGGCGAACTTGTAATCTAAACAAAACCCAAACCTAAAACGAAGCCCTAAGGGCTGTATATATGGGGGAATAGAAGGGAATTTCGTGGCCCCTTGGAGGAGGGGTCCGAAACCGACCCTAAGTCAGTTTCCCCATACATACGGACTCTAAAAACAGCCTATAATATGGTATTTCGAAATTACATGGGCCTGGCCCAAAATTAAGGTGGCGCAGCACCTATATTAGCCTATGGACGAATTTTATAAAGTGGCATCATGCATATTTCGTCCAAAGCTTCCCACTCCCATTATGGTGGCTTCAATGTGCGAAAATCATCACTGGAAGCTCCAATGTTCTTCCCCGCGCGCGCACCTTCTCCTCCATTATTGATCCCGCTCCAATGGTCATCCTTCTTATCCATGATAGGTCCTTCATTCATAAGTAAAACAAAAGTATCTAATTTAGGCAGCATCATATGTTCATGAATATTAGAAGGATTTCCAAGAAACGAAAGTACCTGGTAATTCAATTGACGTGCGCGAGCTCTAGTAATTGGTCCTGTATGTATAGCAGTCGGGGTGGGTGTAACATTAGTAGGGATGTCCTCATCACTCATGCCTTCATTACCTAAAAGAAAGCAATTATAACCCGTCATGATGTCACCTATGAATATACCAAAAAGATTCTGTGACCTCCGCAGCTGTCCATCTCATTAAACGGTCGGCCCGAAGATCGAGGCGTCCCCCTCGATCAATCATCATTTCGCCACCTCAATTCCCGCATGCACCGTTTGCCATCGCATCCCATAAATAGACAAGGTGTCCCTTCCTTTCCTTCTCCGCTTCCGTCTTCTTCTTCCTCCCAACACTCGCGCCTCCAGAGCTCCGTCGTGCTGACCAGTCCTCACTGTCTTCCTCAACGCCGGTCGCCGCATCAACTTGTGCTAGTACAGAGGCTCGCACGCATTGACCGCATCTGCAAGGTACTCCTCTCATCCTCATTGGATCGGAATCCTTCCCGCACTGGATCCCCCTGAGTTCATCGGGTTTCCATTAGCGTTGTTCAATGTTCATCAGATCGCTCTTCTTAATGTAGACTCATAAGTAGTTCCTTAAACCTCGCAATGGTTTTTAATCCGTCGCGGCCATCCATACAGAGTCAATATCCGCTCATCATGGATCTGCATCCGGCTCCTTTCTATGTATCGACTGCCTATTCTTCCATGGATCTCTTCTAGGTTTTTATCATACTTCATTTTTCCTCGCCTATAGATCTTGTAGCCACAGTAATAATATGCGAAACCTGTTTTTCACATTTAGTAATATTTTTGGCATCATCCTGCCAACTTAACCCGCCATTATCTTGCCGGCTCTGACAAAACATGCGGGCAGCTTAGCTTTTATCCGTCATGCGGACCGTAGATATTTTGATTTTTAGCTTCCTAACTCATCATACCTTGCACTTTCTCACAGTTGACCCGCCGCCATGTCACGAGCACCCTCATCCTGTGATTGGGTCGGCTCCGGAGTGACCGAGCAATTCTTGCTTCAGTTTGTAGAGACGAGCTCATTGCCGGCTGTTAACACATGAACACGTCACCGTGTACCCTCGACACCGGGGGTGATGCACCGCAACTCACATCAAAGGAGGTCCGTCTGAAAGCGCGATACGCAAGACAGTTGACGGACGCTTTTATAGACCCGAAACCCCGCATGCCCGGGAGGGACCCTGTCAGGGAGTGCAGCGGCTATGGGCCGCCCTAGGTTGATTGGCTCGCCCCTAGAGCCTCGGGATTCGCAGCTCTCAAACACGAAAAACAGCGAAGAACAAGAGGAAAACGAAGAACGTAGATGAAAAAGTAGTATAGATTGATTTGTTCGATTGTGTGTTGTTCAATCGGCCGTCACCTCCAACATATATAAGAGGCACCTGGAATTCCCGTATGAGCAAAGGATTCCTCTAGCCTTTCCTTACAATAAAATTACATCAATTCACGTCCTAGAGTCCTAGTTCTAATCCCACTCGGATTCAGCCCAAATCTGGCCCAATCTTCTGTCTTGCTCCTTGCGTGGGCCGTAGAATCTGCATACGACCTTTGATGGAGATGGTCCAAACAACAATTTTGTGTGTATAGACGGGGCCAACAATCCGTATGTTGATCACTTTTGCAAATAAAGCCATATTCAATACTCCACGAGGTCATCTTTAACTTTGAATCGGACTCGGTCACGTAGCAGACTGGACTGTCCGAATGTTGTAGCGTCTCTGCAGGCCGCATACTATCTCAGATGATAATGACTTTAAGAGCAAAGAAACCGTTTCGACGTGACGAACAACTTTCATGTTGAACACTTTTCCATTCGAGGCCATTCTGAACTTCCACTCGACCAGCACTTTCACTCGACCAGTACTTTTCACCCGGACGGTGATTTCCACCCGGACTGCCATTGCACTCGGCCAGCATTTTCACTCGACCGGTACTTTTCACTAGGACGACGATTTTCACTCGGACGACAATTTCACTCGGTCCGACGGAAAACTTTCCACTCGACCGGACGGCAAATCTTTCACTCCGCCGGCAAACTTTCACTCAGAAATCCCGAGTGAAATTCCAGGCTATTTTTGTTTTGCCTCTCCAGGTTGCATATGACCTAAAATTGAGAAGAATTATATATTAAAATCAATCGTCTCAACGACGCAAAACTTTTTCATGTTGTAAGTTTTTCCATCTGAGGACGTGTTGAGGGCCGAATGACTCGTGCGACCCATCAGACATGTGTTTGATCTCCTGCGCCACATTTTGCTTTGTGGTATGGCTGCACTCTAGTTGCTCTAACTTTTGCATACGACCTCAGATTGAGATGATCTATACATCAAAATTGATCAGCTCGATGAAACGAAGACAACCCATCTAGAACATTCCTTCATTTGAGGTTGCCTTGGGGCGTAATCAACCAAAAACACTCAGAACATCTATATGACGATCCAAGTGTAATTTGGTCCTTGAAACGATGCCGAATGATGATGGCCTAAACATCAAAGTCATTTCACTCAGCACTATGAACTTTCTCGTAGAAAAAACCTTTTCGTTTGAGTCCATCTTTTATTGCATTTTCACTCTGCCAAAATCAGGTGTCAACACATGCCCCCCTGTTTTTCGGCAAAGTTAGCATGCTGAAAAATAATTTGAACCACGTCTGTTCCAAGGACAACGTCAACACTCCATCGGCCATCTATATTTCTTAGGGAGATAATTATGTATCGGGCATTTTTATGCTAAGGGCGATAATTATATATCGACCATTGCCTAATTAGGCTTCTTGCCACACACTCGGGTGGCACTTCTTCAGATATCTTCCATTGATAGCTCGAGGTAATAATACTCCTTGTATGGATTCCACCAAATATGAATTTCTAGGAACTATCCTTGTAATCCTGAAAGGACCTTCCCAGTTTGGAGACCACTTCCCGAATTTTCTATCTCTAGAACCAATCGGCAGAATCACTTTCCACACAAGATCGCCAACTTGAAAATTCTTCAACTTGACCTTTTTATTGTAAGCTCTTGCTACCCTCAATTTGTCCTTCTCTATGGCCTTTAATGCAGCCAAACGTTTATCAGCAACCTCATGAATATTGTCCATCATCAAATCCTAAAAGTCCATTATCGATAAATCATTTTGTTTGGCTATTCTCAAAGCACTCAAATTTACCTCCACTGGTAAAATAGCATCTTGACCGTATACTAGCTCATACGGAGTTACCTTTGTAGTACCATGCCTTGAGACCCTATGTGCCCATAAAGCCTGAGACAACAACTCATGCCATTTTATTGGATTATCCTCAGTCCTCTTCTTGATGAGCTTAATCAATATCTTGTTGCTAGACTCAGCTTGTCCATTAGCTTGGGCATAATACGGAGATGAATTGAGCAACTTTATGTTGTATGTTTCGGCAAATTCTCTAACTAGATGTGACATGAAAGATGAACCTTGATCTGTAGCTAATGTCTGAGCAATGCTGAATCTATGAATAATGTGTTCGGTTATGAATTGAATTACCTCCGTATGTGTCATGTTCTTGAGAGGTACTGCTTTAAACCATTTAGTGAAATAATCGGTTGCCACCACAGGAACCGATGTCCCTTTGAAGAAGATGGATGAATTTGACCAATGAAGTCTAAACCCAATCCTCTAAAAGGCCACAGCTTGATAATAGGATGTAACATAGCAGCAGGAGCCAACTGAATATCACCAAATTTTTGACAGGCTTCACACCCTTTATAATACCTGAAGCAATCATTGATCATAGTCGGCCAATAAAATCCAGCACGTCGTAAGACCCATTTCATTTTGGGTGCCAACTGATGAGTACCACAAATTCCTTCATGTACCTCTCCGATAGCAACTCTTGCTTGGTCTTCGTCCAAACACTTCAAAAGAACATCTTTAACCGTTCGGCGATAAAGACCATCATCTCTCATTGTATATTTGAAAGCCATACGCCAAACAGCCCTGTCCACCCTTTCGCTCGGATTGCACAAGTAATCAATAATGGGCTCCCTCTAGTCATGCTTTTCACCTGTACTAGATTTATTGTTAGTGGCCGAACCAGTGGGCTCTAGTTCGACATCTCCCATATTAGCAAAACAAGACATCGGCTTCTGAGAAATATGAAACACGCCATGATCAATATGATAGCCGGATGCTTATTGTACTAACTCATTTGCTCTTCAATTCTCATGTCTAGATATATGAGCAATGCAAAAATAATCCAAATTAGAAATCGCATCTAGACACTTATCAAGATAAACATTAAGTCTAAACATTGAAAGACTTTGGACACTTGCTGCACTACTAATAACGAGTCACCAAAAGCCTCAACATGTGTAGCACCTATAGCGGGCAACATCTCTAAACCAAATAACAACGCTTCATATTCGGCTTGATTATTTGTGCAAAAATATTCCAGACGACACGAGGCTTCAAAAACAGCACCGTGGGGAGATATATAAACAATACCAACACCTTGGCCATTGCTACAAACTGAACCATCAAAATATAACCTCCATGGTACTAACTATACAAGATTTATATCAACATCATGCTTGTCATTAATCCGATGCTCAACAATAAAATTAGCAACAATTTGGCCTTTCATGGATTTTAGGTATTCATAAGCCAAATCATACTCAATTAAAGTATAAGCCCATTTGCTAATCCTACCACTAAGAATTGGCCTATGCAACATGTATTTAATGACATCAGTTTGACAAGCTACTATGCAGGCACTTGGCACAAGGTAATGTCTCAGTTTTGTGCAAGCATAGTATAAACAGAGGCATAACTTTTCAAAAAATGTATACCTTGTCTCGGCGTCCAATAAGCGTTGACTCAAATATGTAATAGTATGTTCTCTTCCTTTAGTTTCTTGAGTCAATACAGCGCTAATAACACCGTCCTCCGCTGCAATGTAAAGCCTAAAGGGCTCTTTATGTTTAGGTGCTCTCATTACTGGAGGAGTGCTAAAATAAGTCTTGATCACGTCGAATGCCTCTTGCTGTTTTGCCCCCCAAGTAAAATCAGCATCATTTTTTAACCAAAGGATAGGGGTGAATGCATCAACCTTCCCTGATGAATTAGCTATGAACCTTCTCAAATAATTGACCTTGCCAAGGAATTTTTGCATATCTCTCTTGCATGTTGGAGCCTCCACTTTTTGTATAGCTTCTATCTTTTTGGGATCAATTTCTATGCCATTCTCATGAATAATGAAACCCAAAAACTTTCCAACCGACACGCCGAATGCACACTTAAAAGGATTCATCTTCAGTCCATATTTTTTCATCCTTTCAAAGGCCAAACGCAAATTGGCTAGATGAGATTCAAAAGCATCCGATTTGACAACAATATCATCAATATAAACCTCAAGTATAACACTGAGTAAATCATGAAAGATTAAATTCATAGCCCTCTGATACGTGGCACCAGCATTATTTATCCCAAAGGTAATCACTGTCCACTCAAATAAACCAAGGAATCCGGGGCACCGAAAAGCCGTTTTGGACATGTCCTCTTCGGCCATGAAAATCTGGTTATACCCCGCATTGCCATCAATAAAGCTAATGAGATCGGTCTAGAAGCATCATTAATAAGCATATCAGCTATGGGCATTGGATACTCATCTTTGGGCGTAGCTCTATTAAAATCTCTGAAATCAATGCACACCCTTATCTTGCTAGAGCCCTTCTTCTCTACTGGCACAATGTTAGAAATCCACTCGGCATACCTGCAAGGTCTAAGAAAATTAGCTTTAAGTAAACGACCGATCTCTTCTTTGATCCGGTCATATGTTTTTGGGTTAAACTTCCTCGTCGATTGCTTATAAAGTCTAAAACCAGCCTTTATAGGTAACTGATGCTCTACTAACTCTCGGTTTAAACCGAGCATCTCATGATACTCCCATGCAAAGCAGCAAACATATTCTTTCAACCACTCGATCAACCTAGCTTTATGATCAGCTCTTAAGTTTTCATTTACAAACGTCGGCCTAGGAACTGAACCATCCCCTATATCTATTTCTTCTAATGGATCTGCCAATTGAAAACCCTTTCCTAATTTATCCATGTCATCCAATTCCTCTACAGATTCATACATATCGTTCTCACTAGACCGATATTTTGCATGACGTTTCTACAACCACTCGGAATTAAAAACCATTTAAACATATCATACCTTGGAGCCGATTGCCACTAATCAACTTTAAAGAGGCGGGCACAAAGCCATTCTTCATTGTGCTAAGGAAATCAAACTCTGACAGGTCGCATCTCGTCATGCAAGTAGCATTGGATGTTGCCAATCCATCGATGCATCGGCCAAAGCAACACAAGCCGAATTATCCGCATGAATAACTTCCACCTCATCATCAACCCACTGGATCAAAAACTGGTGCATGGTAGATGGTACACACTGATTTGCATGATCCCAATCACGGCCTAGTATGACGTTGTAGTTACCTTGCACCTCAGCGACAAAGAATGCAGTAGCCAAAGTTTTGCTCCCGACTATAAGCTCAACATACATCACACCTTTGGCCTCAGTTTTCTCTTTTCCTTCAAACCCATTAAGCACCATATTGGTCTTGATTAATTCATCATCGGGCAAACCCAATTTCTTGAAGACCGAATAGGGCATGAGATTCACCACAGCACCACCATCAACAAGCAACCGAGTGAGTGGTGATCCGTTGATATGACCTCTGAGGTACAATGGTTTCAAGTGCATCACTGGTTCTTTTGGCTTCTCGAATATTGCATTTCTGGGGCCAAAACCTAGCTGATCCACTTCTCCTTCTTCATCTACAGCACATAATTGAGCGGGTAAGTAATACACCATATTGATATCCATACCTTCACGAACCTGTGTAGACTCATAGTCCAACAGATCGTCCTCCTCTTCGCGTGCGTCCACTAAATCTGAATTCTGTCCGAGTGAAGGAGAAGTAATAGGCGACTGAGACGATGTCATAGCTACATTGTCCTCTTTTGGTGGTGTAATTGCTATTGTGATAGATGTATAAGCCACTATGTCTTGCATTGGTTTAAGCTTCCACACTTGCTTCGCCGGTATCATGGGGCGAGTGACATTGAGCAACTCGTCCCTTTGCTTCCCAGCCTCTTGTTCTGCCATCACTTGATTCCTCAACCTCTGTAATTTCCTCTTTTGTGTCTTCGTTAACCCTGGAGGACACCACCTTTGCCGAGTGTATTTAGGATCAATTGGCTTCACTTGGCTGATACTTGCTTCATGATCATTGGTCGAGTGCTTTGGCGCAATAACAAGTATCGGCTCAGCTGGGTTACTACGCACAGTCGACTATTGCATGGTGAATGTTTCACTGCCCAAGACGAGTGAGTCAGCATTGATATTTTCCTTGCCTTTCCCTAACTCCACTGTTGCAACACTTGGCAGCTTGACGCGCCACTCTTGTCGACTTTTCGGGCCTACGAAGTTCTCACTCGGGCGCACCTTTTTACTCGGATGAAATCCATTCGGACGTTCGACTGAGTAGAATCCACTCGACTGTATTCTCTCATTCAGATACCTTCCACCCGGGTGCATTCTTACACTCGGATAGTTTTGACTCGAAGGCATATTTTGACCAGCCGAGTAATGGACACCCATGTTTAGTCGGTTTTCATACGAGCATCCAAGTCGATCCCAAAGAGGTTGTCGTTGTTCTTGTGGAAACGGCACCCTTGATCCAGTCATTTTTGCATGCCGACTAAACATATCAGCTGATGGTGACCTTGATCTCTTCAAGTACGATGGCCGATTAGAGCTAGAACCGGCCGGCAGATTTGCATATTTGGACAACAGCATATCAAAAGTTGGCTTGACTCGCTTACGATGTACCTTGGCTTCATTGCTTTTCCACTTGCCAACTTCTGGACTCTTGGGTTTAATAAATTTAACACGAGTGTCTTGTTGCACTTCTGGTTGCCCCCCGAGTGCAGGATTCTTGATGGTGATCTTGATTACTTCCTTGCCATTGGGTTGCTTGTCAAGCACAACCTGCCTCCCCAAGGCTTTGTTGTCTTCCTTGCTTTTCCTAGGCTCACCAATACTGACATTAATTTTATTAGCATATTCGGCTACCTCTAGCCGAATGAGCAACTTTTTCCCCTCCAAATCCAGAGTGTTCATTGCGAAGGTCTGCTTATCAACTTGCATCTCAGAAAAGTTCAATCGTTCATCATTAACGGCCGATTGTATCTATCGTCGGAAAACATTGCAATCATTAGTAGCATGAGAAAAAGAATTATGATATTTGCAATAAGCATGCCATTTCAACTCTTCAATCGACGGTAAAGTGTGAGATATCCTAATGATCTTAGCTTGCAGCAAAGCATCAAATATTTTGTCACACTTAGCAATGTTAAAAGTAAACTTCATATCTTCATTACGATTCTTATGAATTGATTTTAGATCATTGCAAGTAAACGGTTTGGCCTTAGACGGCCAAACAAATTCAGAAGCATACATATCACCTTCATCATCCGAGTGATCACTACCATACTTAACCATATTCATCTTAGGACGATCAGTTTTATATCTATGCACCTCCTTGAGATCTTTGCTCCGGCTCTCCCGAGCCAAAGATTTTTGCAAGACTTGGTTGACACTTACGAACTCATAGCCTTCTAGCTTTTCCCTAATTTGAGTTTTCAAACCACTGAGCACAAGGTTAGCCAAGTCCCTCTCGGTTATCACCAAACTATAGCAGCGGTTCTTTGTAACTCTAAATCTCTTGATGTAATCGGAGACCGATTCATCATTTTTCTGCTTAACCGATGTAAGATGTGATAATTTAAGTTCGTTGTCGCCGCTATAAAAGGGATCATGAAATTTCTACGCTAGCTGCGACCACACACGGATAGAACCATGCGGTAAACAAGAAAATCATGAAAATGCAGTACCAATTAATGATAAAGGAAACAAGCGCACTTTCAATTCATTCAGCGAGCCTACTTCAGCCAGTTGTGCTAAGTATTGACTAACATGTTCCCACGTGGTTTTTGTGCCTTCTCCATTGAACTTAACAAAATCAGGAATTTTATATCCTGGTGGGCACTGGATAGCGTTAAAGTACTCGGGGAACGGTTTTTGGTAAATCCGATTCCGAGGTAACTCAACTCCAAAATTCTCTCGAAGCATCTTAGCCATCTCCTCTCTAAAACTAGCTAAAGTATCGTCCGTAGTAGATGGTGAAGCTTGTTGTTGTGGGATGGGAGGAGTAGAATTACTAGCAGTAGGCAGGAACTGTGGCACATATGCCGAACCATAGTTCAGATGTGGCCGAGTGCTTGCACCTATACGTATAGCTTGGTTCGGTATAGGTACCGAACTTGGCATGCTCATCATGGAATTAGCAGGTGCAGCCACAATCTGATTGGTGTGGGTAGGATAGTAATTCATTGGCATGGGAGGTGCCGACGAAAGAGGTAAAGACAGATTAGAGTTTTCTACACTAGCAGCCACGCCAATATTACCACTAGACAATTGAGGCATATTTTTCTGCACATTGGTATTTTCTATGAAAGTTTGATAGACCAAATTATTACCATCAGCAATACGACTCTCAATCTCAGCCCACTACTCGGGAGAAAAGGTAGTACTTACAGGAGGTTTAACCTGCTCGGCTTGAAGAGGAGGGAACTTGATTTCTCCAATCGAAGTGATATTGCCTTGGCGATCTTTCTTGAAGTTTCCAAGGAACTCCTGTAGCTCCTTCTCTTCACGTGCCTTCTTGTACTCCTCATAAGCTTGGTGATGATCACCCGATAGTTCATCAAGCTTGGGCTTAATGATGTTATCGGCATCTATCTCGGATGGCTTGGGAAGATCAGACATGATGGTTGATGAGGATGATTGATCTTTGATCCCTAGCGGAGTCACCAAAAAGTGTATTGACACACGAACACATCACCGTGTACCCTCGACACCAGGGGTGATGCACCGCAACTCATGTCGAAGGAGGTCCGTCCGGAAGCGCGATACGCAAAACAGTCGATCGACACTTTCACTCGACCGGTACTTTTCACTCGGGCGACGATTTCCACTCGGACGGCCATTGCACTCGGCTGGCATTTTCACTCGACCGGTAATTTTCACTTGGACGTCAACTTTCACTCGGTCGTACGGAAAACTTTTCAATCGATAGATCGGCAAACTTTCACTCGGAAATCCCGAGTGAAACTCCAGACTATTTTTGTTTTGCCTCTCCAGGTTGCATACGACCTCGGATTGAGAAGAATTATATATCAAAATGCATCGCCGCGATGATGCGAAACGTTTTCATGTTGTAAGTTTTTCCATCTGAGGACGTTTTGATGGCCGAATGACTCGTGCGCCCCATCAGACATGTGTCTGATCTCCTGCGCCACATTTTGCTTTGTGGTATGGCTGCACTCTAGTTGCTCTAACTTTTGCATACGACCTCAAATTGAGATGATGTATATATAAAAAACGATCAGCTCGACGAAACAAAGACAAGACATGTAGAACATTCCTACATTTGAGGTTTCCTTGGGGGAGTAATCAACCAAAAAGCACTCAGAACATCTATATGATGATCCAAGCGTAATTTGGTCCTTGAAACGATGTTGAATGATGATGGCCTAAACTTCAAAGTCATTTCACTCGGCACTATGAACTTTCTCGTGGAAAAACCTTTTCGTTTGAGTCCATCTTTATTGCATTTTGCACCGTGCCAAAATCAGGTGTCAACACCGGCTCAGGATGTTATCCACTGGCGGGTTCCTGGGTCAGAGAAGAGGGAGGGGGAGGTTGTCATCTTCTCTGATCACCTCCTCCGCAGTTTCAGCCCGCCCGGGTCAAAAAAATTCCGAGACGTCCTTCACTTTTTCCAGCTTCACCCTCAAGACATTGCCCCAAATTCTGTCACCAACATGTGCAACTTCCAAGTCCCGTGTCAAGTTTACCTGCAAGAAGAATGGTCTGTTGAACTCTTTCGTGACTTCTTCTACATCAACCACCAAACAGAAGTGGCGGCTGGACCAAGCTTGGAGCTCGGTGGTGTCTCTATCCAGAGATGGAGAGATCTAGGCTATCCGGCTGTCCTTTTGCCAAGCCACCCTAAGGATTGGAATAGGACTTGGTTTTACTGCAAGGACACCTCTCCGGAAGGATAAAATCCACTGTCGAGTTATTGCCCTACCTGTCACTATACTTGCACTGAACTTCCGGACCAGATGTCTGCAGCAAAACGAGTGAAGTATGCTCCGGCTTTTGCAAAAATCAAAGCCCTCTTGGCAAACAGCTTAACTAGAGTCGACTTAACCCGCTGCTGGGTCTCATGGAAAGTTTTGCCACTAAGACGGCGCGACCGGATTACGTGCGAATATACAGGCGACGTGAATGATCCTCTCTATCTCAACCCCACACCTTTGACAGAAAAAAAATGTCAAGTTTGTTGTTATAGCAATTCTTCATGAAACCCAGGAGGCTTGCAACACAACCGGGTTAAAACCCTTCTGTGTCGCAAACCCAAGTCTGCATGTAAGAAACAACCTTCTTTTCAAAACTGCTTGTTCTTGTCTTAACCTTGTGCCTAGCATCTTTAACTCTTTTGGCGGCTCTCCATACATGCCGACTCTAACTTTTGGAAGAAGAAATGTACTCCCCCACATGAAGAAGAAGTCCCAAGAGGTTAAATCCCATGGCCATAAGAAATAACTTTGGCTCAAGAACTGCTTGAAATGAATGACTCAGAGGTAGAAAACTTGATTCCATTGGTTGCCTTTTTATGCAACTTACTGACGATAATCGTACACAGGAGGAGACAGAAACGAGTCACGCCAACGGCCCTAAGGTAACTTACATTTCCTCCGACTCAGAGGTCTTACCGCGAGAGAAAATACGGTGGGTCATCCGAAAAATTTCTTTTTCGCATCCTCTTGCTTACTTAGATCCCGAATTTCCTTTGAAAAAGCAACAGCTCGACTCGCGACGTCAGACCCGGAGCTCCGGCTCTGAAGATCTTATGTCCGGCTTACCCAACTCTCCGGCTCCGAAAAACGACCAACTGAGGTGATCTTTTGACCAAGTCCAATCTCCGCCTTATACTCCTGTAATGTCACCTTACTTTTGTGCTTCATTGTCCCAATTTTATAGGAGTCACCTCCTTCGTCTGGCGACTCAACTGCCTCCAAGATTCCTCCTATGAAGATCAACCTAGAGTATGGCTTTTACCTTCCAGTGATCATACTATCTATGTTGTCCTTGTACCGCGTACTGAATCTGTTTACTTCCAGGGCTCAAGCAAAGCAAAGGAAAACAGGCGGGTCTGTTGTTCCTCCTACTGCCCAAAAACCGGAGAATGTTGAGACGGATTCGTCTAATCATGCTGAACCTTTAGATGTTAATAAGGATGGACCTGGTCACACTCCTCCACCTTCTGAGCCACAAGATCACCGCATGGCGACTCCTAAGAGTCCAACAGCTGACCCTAAGCCGCCTAGTCCTTCAACAGCCATCGAAGACCCGTCTCATCCTAAAGTTACCATCCTTGGGACGGGTTACCAATCTCCTACACCTCATTTACTGAAAAAACATGCCAGCAAGATTAACACTTGCTCTCTAGAGAAACTTGATTTCGGATTTCCCGTGCTAGAGAAAATGTCTGCGGATGATCTGCATGCTGGTTACTTCAATCGTCTTTCTGCCAGCTGCAACATGGAATCAAAGGTTGTTGTATTAATGAAGAAACAATATGAGTTACTCTCCTTCTCTTGCTTTTCCCTTATACATTTATGTTGCCCCTAATGATGAGGACATCCCTACTAATGTTACACCCACCCCGACTGCTATACATACAGGACCAATTACTAGAGCTCGCGCACGTCAATTGAATTACCAGGTACTTTCGTTTCTTGGAAATCCTTCTAATATTCATGAACATATGATGCTGCCTAAATTAGATACTTTTGTTTTACTTATGAATGAAGGACCTATCATGGATAAGAAGGATGACCATTGGAGCGGGATCAAGCATGGAGGAGAAGGTGCGCGCGCGGGGAAGAACATTGGAGCTTCCAGTGATGATTTTCGCACATTGAAGCCACCATAATGGGAGTGGGAAGCTTTGGACGAAATATGCATGATGCCACTTTATAAAATTCGTCCATAGGCTAATATAGGTGCTGCGCCACCTTAATTTTGGGCCAGGCCCATGTAATTTCGAAATACCATATTATAGGCTGTTTTTAGAGTCCGTATGTATGGGGAAACTGACTTAGGGTCGGTTTCGGACCCCTCCTCCAAGGGGCCACGAAATTCCCTTCTATTCCCCCATATATACAGCCCTTAGGGCTTCATTTTAGGTTTGGGTTTTGTTTAGATTACAAGTTCGCCATAGCAGCAACTTCGCGTTCTTCGTTTGTGTTCCACGACCAGACAAAGGCGTCACAGAACCCCACTTCATCAATAAAGCTTTCCTCTTATATTCGCAATATCCAGATTGCAATCTTAGTTTCTTGCTTGTTCTTCGTTTGCGTGCAGGAAATAGACCCTCGTGGTCAGGTTGATCGTGCTCCGGCGTGGTCAATAACCTCTCAGAGTTGGTTTAGCGATTGCTAAGGCGCGACGTCTCACACGTTCGTAGTCGGATCGTCAAAGTCTACTCCACCAAAAACGATAGCCACCATCTCATCGAAAGACAGGGACAACTTCGCCTCTATCAAGTGGTATCAGAGTTCCAGGTTGCTCGGTGAGATTTTACCAGTTTTCGTAGTTTAGATCGCATCTGTTCTTCATACCTTTAGTCCACGAAAAAGCCAAAAAAAAATTAGGGTTAGATCATCATATCCGAACCAATCTGTGCCTTTGCATAGTCTTTTCAGTATTTTGCTTTGTTGAATTTGCGGTTACATCGTCGTGTCGAGTTGCTGGTCTTAGTGCCTAGTTCTTTAGAGTTTCGAGTTCTATTCACAAGTTGTCACGCCGCCAACGCATCGTCTTCATAGTCGCCATATACCACCACCATCATCCCCGCTGCCAGTTATCCATTGGTGTCCATATATACCACCACCAATCCGAGTCTAGCTCGTTTTAAATTTAGTTTCGAGATCTTTTTGATTTCGGATTCGCGTTTTGCTACCTGTGTAGGTGTCGAAAAAAAAAAGAGGCGCAAAAAAAAACGAAAAAAAAAACAGAGTGTGCTCTTCCCTTGATTACGTGTATCGTCGTGCTTTTGTTGGTGTTTTAGGCTCGCGTCTCTAGCACGGTCTAGCCTAGGACCAGCACAGTACCATCGTTGAGCGTTTATTCAACCTTGCATCTCTGAATTGATTATTGCTGACCTTTTTTGCTACCATATTATAAGCCATCCCAGCTCCACATACTTCTACGCCGTGTGCTTGACACCACCTGGCAATCGCTCTATCCAAGCTTTGAGAGTTTTGGCTACAACGGTTGCCGATCACCGCCTGCTACTGGGTAAGAACTGGTAAGAAATTGAGATTCGCTTAAAGGATTTGTGCCCCACCACCACCACCACCACGTCCCAGTAGTCTGTAGGTTTCATATTGTGTGTTTCCTATTTCTGCTAACCATGCCAGGATCACACGATGACGAGATCGACTGGGAGAGCATGACCAACAAAGCGCTCTATGATAAATTTCAGCAAATGATGGCTGAGCAGGTACAAGACTTCGTGAACAACTTTGGAGTGGCCATGGAGAAGCTAGATGGGTTGGAGAAGACATTCGACACCAAGATGGACGCCAAGTTCAATGAGGTGCTTGCCCGTCTACCTCCACCAGCGGCAGCTCCTCTTCCTTTTGAACGACGAGCGCGACGTGTGCCTCTCGGCCACGCCCAACATCCTGGTACTGTTGATACTGCTGCTACTTCGGTGGCTCGTGCGGCTACTGTCGTTGAGCAGGTTGAAATTTATGATGGTGATTTCGATGATGAGGGAGAGGTTGCTCCAGATCCGCCCCAGGGGCAACCACCACCATACGCACCAGGTCGACCACATGGCTACAACCGTAACGGTAGGGCTGCACCACCCCCGCAGGTACGGGATCATGACCATCTCCCTAAACTTAAATTGAATATTCCGACGTTTGAGGGTAGATATGTTCCTGATATATATCTTACATGGGAGTTAGAAACAGAACAACGTTTTACATGCTTACAATTTCCCGAGGATAGACGTGTTGCCGCTGCTGTTTGTTCATTCACTAGTTTTGCTTGTGTTTGGTGGTCAGAACATTGTAGAATACACCATGCTAATATTCCAACTACTTGGGCTGCTTTGAAAACTGCTATGCGTAATCGTTGGGTGCCACCTTATTATCAACGTGAGTTGCTTCAAAATTTGCAGCGTTTAAGACAAGGAAAAAATTCTGTAGAAGAATATTATCAGGAATTACAAACTGGTATGATTAGATGTGGTATTGTTGAGGAGAATGAAGCTATGCTTGCACGTTTTATGGGTGGATTGAATAGAGAGATTCAGACTATTCTGGAGTATAAGGAGTATAACACTATCACTCGTTTATTTCATCTTGCTTGCAAAGCTGAACGTGAAGTGCAGGATCGACAGGCAATGGCGAGAACTACTTTTTCTGCAGGTCGCACTTCATCATGGACGCCACGTACCTCCTCTACTTCCACGCGTCCTGCTGCAACACCACCTACTTCAACCTCCAACTCCAACCGCGATACCAGGAAACAGGCTCCTCCTCCACCCTCTACCAAGAGCACACCTTCTGGGCCTGCACCGAGCTCTTCTTCATCTATTGCATCCACAGGGCAAACACATGAGGTTATATGCCGTCGTTGCAAGGGTGGAGGTCACTTTGCGAGAGAATGCCCTCCAAGCGTGTCATGATTGTTACTGAGGATGGTGGATATGCGTCTGCTAGTGATTATGATGAGGAGACTTTGGCTCTCATTGCAAGTGAAGAACACAATGGCGACGATGCAGAACTAGAAACACACTACATGGCTGCTGATTACGCTGACAGGTATGAAAGTCTAGTTGCTCAACGTGTTCTCAGTGTGCAGGTTACACAGGCTGAGCAAAATCAGAGGCACAACTTGTTCCACACAAAGGGAGTTGTGAAGGAGCGTTCTATTCGCATCATCATCGATGGAGGGAGTTGCAATAACTTGGCTAGCATGGAGATGGTGGAGAAGCTGTCTCTAACCACCAGACCACATCCTCATCCTTATTACATCCAATGGTTCAACAATAGTGGCAAGGTTAAGGTAACACGTACTGTTCGTGTGCATTTTAGCATTGCTACATATTCTGATTATGTGGATTGTGATGTGGTACCCATGCAAGCATGTTCTGTTTTACTTGGTAGACCATGGCAGTTTGATAAAAATTCTGTACACCATGGTAGGACAAATCAGTATACTCTTGTTCATAAGGATCATAATATCACGTTGCTTCCTATGTCTCCCGAACATATTATGAAAGATGACATTGCTAGAGCTAGTAAAGCAAAACAGGAGAAAAATAAGAGTGAAAATCAGATTGTAGCACACGAATTTGAGCAACACCATAAGCATAATAAACCATCATCTACTGTTGCATCCGAAATAAAATTGCAGAGTGGATGTTTACTTGCTACTAAATCTGATATTAATGATTTGGATGTTGCTACATCTGTTTGCTATGCTTTTGTATGCAAAGAGGTATTATTTTCATTCGAGGACATGCCTCCCTCTTTGCCTCCTGCTGTCATTAACATTTTGCAGGAGTTCGCTGACGTCTTTCCACAAGACGTGCCACCGGGATTACCGCCTATTCGTGGGATTGAGCATCAGATTGACTTAATTCCCGGTGCATCCCTACCCAACCGTGCGCCCTACCGTACCAATCCAGAGGAGACAAAGGAGATTATGCGTCAAGTACAAGAGCTGCTTGACAAAGGTTATATACGTGAATCCCTTAGTCCTTGTGCTGTTCCTATTATTCTCGTGCCTAAAAAGGATGGTACATCGCGCATGTGTGTGGATTGTAGAGGCATTAATAATATTACTATTCGTTATCGTCATCCTATTCCTAGACTAGATGATATGCTTGATGAATTAAGTGGCTCTACAATTTTCTCCAAAGTTGATTTGCATAGTGGATACCATCAAATTCGTATGAAATTGGGAGATGAATGGAAAACAGCATTTAAAACTAAGTTTGGATTATATGAGTGGCTAGTCATGCCTTTTGGGTTAACTAATGCACCTAGCACTTTCATGAGATTAATGAACGAGGTTTTACGTGCTTTCATTGGACGATTTGTGGTAGTCTATTTTGATGATATATTGATTTTTAGTAGATCTTTGGAGGTACATTTGGAACATTTACGTGCTGTTTTTACTGCGCTCCGTGATGCCCGTTTGTTTGGTAACCTTGGGAAGTGCACCTTTTGCACCGACCGAGTATCTTTTCTTGGCTATGTTGTTACTCCACAGGGAATTGAAGTTGATAAAGCCAAGATTGCAGCTATTGAGAGTTGGCCGCAGCCCAAAACGGTCACACAAGTAAGGAGTTTTCTTGGCCTCGCTGGTTTCTATAGGCGTTTTGTCAGAGATTTCAGCACCATTGCTGCGCCTCTCAATGAGCTTACAAAGAAGGACGTGCCTTTTTCTTGGGGTACCGCACAGGAAGAAGCCTTCACGGTCTTGAAAGATAAGTTAACACATGCTCCTTTACTCCAACTTCCTGATTTTAATAAGACTTTCGAGCTTGAATGTGATGCTAGTGGTATTGGGTTAGGAGGTGTGTTATTACAAGATGGTAAACCTGTTGCGTACTTTTCTGAAAAATTAAGTGGGCCTAGTCTGAATTATTCTACTTATGATAAGGAATTATATGCTCTTGTTCGGACTTTGGAAACATGGCAACATTATTTATGGCCCAAAGAATTTGTTATACATTCTGATCATGAATCTTTGAAACATATTAAAAGTCAAGCAAAACTGAACCGTAGACATGCTAAATGGGTTGAATTCATTGAGACTTTCCCTTATGTCATTAAACACAAGAAGGGTAAAGACAATGTTATTGCTGATGCTTTGTCTCGTCGTTATACTATGCTTTCACAACTTGACTTTAAAATATTTGGTTTGGAGACCATCAAAGATCAATATGTGCATGATGCTGAATTTAGAGACGTGTTGCAGAATTGTAAAGAAGGGAGAACATGGAACAAGTTCGTTATTAATGATGGATTTGTGTTCCGTGCTAACAAGCTATGCATTCCAGCTAGCTCCATTCGTCTTTTGTTGTTACAGGAGGCGCACGGAGGAGGATTAATGGGACACTTTGGCGTGAAGAAGACGGAGGACGTACTTTCTACACATTTCTTTTGGCCAAAGATGAGACGGGATGTTGAGCGTTTTGTTGCTCGCTGCACTACATGTCAAAAAGCTAAGTCCCGACTCAATGCTCATGGTTTATATATGCCTTTGCCTGTACCTAGTGTTCCTTGGGAGGATATATCTATGGACTTTGTTTTAGGTTTACCTCGAACAAAGAAGGGGAGGGATAGCATATTTGTTGTCGTGGATAGATTTTCCAAAATGGCACACTTTATACCATGTAATAAAAGTGATGATGCTGCTCATGTTGCTGATTTGTTCTTTCGTGAAATTATTCGATTGCATGGTGTACCAAATACAATTGTTTCAGATCGTGATGCTAAATTTCTTAGCCATTTTTGGAGATGTTTATGGGCTAAGTTGGGGACTAAACTACTTTTTAGTACTACATGTCATCCCCAAACTGATGGACAAACTGAAGTAGTCAATAGATCATTGTCTACTATGCTTAGGGCTGTTTTGAAGAATAACCTGAAAATGTGGGAAGAATGCTTGCCTCATATTGAATTTGCTTATAATCGTTCGCTACATTCTACCACTAAGATGTGCCCTTTTCAAGTTGTGTATGGTTTCTTACCTCGTGCACCTATTGATTTGTTGCCTCTTCCATCTTCGGAGAAGGTTAATTTTGATGCTAAAGAACGTGCTGAATTGATATTAAAGATGCATGAGTTAACGAAGGAAAACATTGAGTGTATGAATGCTAAATACAAACTGGCTGGAGATAAGGGTAGAAAACATGTTGTCTTTGCACCTGGTGATCTTGTTTGGTTACATTTGCGTAAGGATAGATTTCCTGATTTGCGCAAGTCAAAGCTAATGCCCCGTGCTGATGGTCCTTTTAAGGTGTTAGAGAAAATAAATGATAATGCATATAAACTTGAGCTGCCTGCAGAGTTTGGGGTTAGCCCCACTTTTAACATTGCAGATTTGAAGCCTTATTTGGGTGAGGAAGATGAGCTTCTGTCGAGGACGACTTCAGTTCAAGAAGGGGAGGATGATGAGGACATCCCTACTAATGTTACACCCACCCCGACTGCTATACATACAGGACCAATTACTAGAGCTCGCGCACGTCAATTGAATTACCAGGTACTTTCGTTTCTTGGAAATCCTTCTAATATTCATGAACATATGATGCTGCCTAAATTAGATACTTTTGTTTTACTTATGAATGAAGGACCTATCATGGATAAGAAGGATGACCATTGGAGCGGGATCAAGCATGGAGGAGAATGATAGAGGCGAAGTTGTCCCTGTCTTTCGATGAGATGGTGGCTATCGTTTTTGGTGGAGTAGACTTTGACGATCCGACTACGAACGTGTGATGACGCCGTGCCTTAGCAATCGCTAAACCAACTCCGAGAGGTTATTGACCACGCCAGAGCACGATCAACCTGACCACGAGGGTCTGTTTCCTGCAGGCAAACGAAGAACAAGCAAGAAACTAAGATTGCAATCTGGATATTGCGAATATGAGAGGAAAGCTTTATTGATGAAGTGGGGTTCTGTGACGCCTTTGTCTGGTCGTGGAACACAAACGAAGAACGCGAAGTTGCTGCTATGGCAAACTTGTAATCTAAACAAAACCCAAACCTAAAACGAAGCCCTAAGGGCTGTATATATGGGGGAATAGAAGGGAATTTCGTGGCCCCTTGGAGGAGGTGTCCGAAACCGACCCTAAGTCAGTTTCCCCATACATACGGACTCTAAAAACAGCCTATAATATGGTATTTCGAAATTACATGGGCCTGGCCCAAAATTAAGGTGGCGCAGCACCTATATTAGCCTATGGACGAATTTTATAAAGTGGCATCATGCATATTTCGTCCAAAGCTTCCCACTCCCATTATGGTGGCTTCAATGTGCGAAAATCATCACTGGAAGCTCCAATGTTCTTCCCCGCGCGCGCACCTTCTCCTCCATGCTTGATCCCGCTCCAATGGTCATCCTTCTTATCCATGATAGGTCCTTCATTCATAAGTAAAACAAAAGTATCTAATTTAGGCAGCATCATATGTTCATGAATATTAGAAGGATTTCCAAGAAACGAAAGTACCTGGAAATTCAATTGACGTGCGCGAGCTCTAGTAATTGGTCTTGTATGTATAGCAGTCGGGGTGGGTGTAACATTAGTAGGGATGTCCTCATCATCCTCCCCTTCTTGAACTGACGTCGTCCTCGACGGAAGCTCATCTTTATCACCCAAATAAGGCTTCAAATCTGCAATGTTAAAAGTGGGGCTAACCCCAAACTCTGCAGGCAGCTCAAGTTTATATGCATTATCATTTACTTTCTCTAACACCTTAAAAGGACCATCAGCACGTGGCATTAGCTTTGACTTGCGCAAATCAGGAAATCTATCCTTACGCAAATGTAACCAAACAAGATCTCCAGGTGCAAAGACAACATGTTTTCTACCCTTATCTCGAGCAAGTTTGTATTTAGCATTCATACGCTCAATGTTTTCCTTAGTTAACTCATGAATCTTTAATATCAATTCAGCACGTTCTTTAGCATCAAAATTAACCTTCTCCGAAGACGGAAGAGGCAACAAATCAATAGGTGCACGAAGTAAGAAACCATACACAACTTCAAAAGGGCACATCTTAATGGTAGAATGTAGCGAACGATTATAAGCAAATTCAATATGAGGCAAGCATTCTTCCCACATTTTCAGGTTATTCTTCAAAACAGCCCTAAGCATAGTAGACAATGATCTATTGACTACTTCAGTTTGGCCATCAGTTTGGGGGTGACATGTAGTACTAAAAAGCAGTTTAGTCCCCAACTTAGCCCATAAACATCTCCAAAAGTGGCTAAGAAATTTAGCATCACGATCTGAAACAATTGTATTTGGCACACCATGCAACCGAATAATTTCATGAAAGAACAAATCAGCAACATGAGCAGCAGCATCACTTTTATGACATGGTATAAAGTGTGTCATTTTGGAAAATCTATCCATGACAACAAATATGCTATCCCTCCCCTTCTTAGTTCGAGGTAAACCTGAAACAAAGTCCATAGACATATCCTCCCAAGGAACACTAGGTACAGTCAAAGGCATATATAAACCATGAGGATTGAGTCGTGACTTAGCTTTTTGACATGTAGTGTAACGAGCAACAAAACGCTCAACATCCCGTCTCATCTTTGGCCAAAAGAAATGTGTAGAAAGTATGTCCTCCGTTTTCTTCAGGCCAAAGTGTCCCATTAATCCTCCTCCATGTGCCTCCTGTAACAACAAAAGATGAACGGAGCTAGCTGGAATGCATAGCTTGTTAGCACGGAACACAAATCCATCATTAATAACGAACTTGTTCCATGTTCTCCCTTCTTTACAATGCTGCAACACATCTCTAAATTCAGCATCATGCACATATTGATCTTTGATGGTCTCCAAACCAAATTTTTTAAAGTCAAGTTGTGAAAGCATAGTATATCGGCGAGACAAAGCATCAGCAATAACATTTTCTTTACCCTTCTTGTGTTTAATGACATAAGGGAAAGTCTCAATGAATTCAACCCATTTAGCATGTCTACGATTCAGTTTTGCTTGACTTTTAATATGTTTCAAAGATTCATGATCAGAATGTATAACAAATTCTTTAGGCCATAAACAATGTTGCCATGTTTCCAAAGTCCGAACAAGAGCATATAATTCCTTATCATAAGTAGAATAATTCAGACTAGGCCCACTAAGTTTTTTAGAAAAGTACGCAACAGGTTTACCATCTTGTAATAACACACCTCCTAACCCAATTCCACTAGCATCACATTCAAGCTCGAAAGTCTTATTAAAATTAGGAACTTGGAGTAAAGGAGCATGTGTTAACTTATCTTTCAAAACCTTGAAGGCTTCTTCCTGTGCGGTACCCCAAGAAAAAGGCACGTCCTTCTTTGTAAGCTCATTGAGAGGCGCAGCAATGGTGCTGAAATCTCTCACAAAACGCCTATAGAAACCAGCGAGGCCAAGAAAACTCCTCACTTGTGTGACCGTTTTGGGCTGCGGCCAACTCTCAATGGCTTCAATCTTGGCTTTATCAACTTAATGTTTCTATACCTCCATTTAATGGACGATTTAGACCTGCTTTATATATCGAGTGGGAGTTTGAAATAAATGAAATATTTGCTTCCCATAATTTTGCTGCACATAAGAAAGTTAAGGTCGCAGTTGATTCTTTCACTGGTTATGCTTTAGTTTGGTGGAGCGAATATTGTCGGTTACACAAAGATATTATACCTATTACTTGGGATGATTTGATACTTGCCATGAGACACACGTTCGTTCCTGCTTATTATACTCATGACAAGCTTAAAAAGTTACAATATTTGAAACAAGGTAGTGACACCGTAATGAAATATTATGATGATTTACAAATGACCTTGTTGCATTCCTCATTAGAAGAAAGTGAAGAAGATTTTATGGATAGATTTTGGGGAGGATTCAACCTTGATATTCAGGAGATACTAATTCATGAAAAGTGTTATTCTATGGATCGTTTGTTTCGTCTTGCTTGCAAAGCTGAACAGGAAATAAATCAACATGTTGCCCAAAAGGAAATAGAGCACAAGGTGCACATTCCAAGAGTTGATATCATTGTTCCTTCAACTACTAGGCATACTGTAACAACCACATCAAATCTTGTGAGGGCTACATCACCTTCACCATGTAACACGTCATCACCGAGAGTGCCTACATCATCTGAGTTGATCATAAGAGGTAATGCCAAAGGTATTGATCTTCCACCTCCACATGAGTATGATGAATGCCTTGTCAATTCCAATGTACCCTATGATGAGCTACCCATTACTTTGATCACACCACCTATTTTAGAGGACTGTGTTCATGATTATACTTCCTCATATGATCAAATAACTACAATATCAACAATTGTGAATGCACCCATTGAATTAGCTATTGATGAGCAAGAACCGTGTGAATCAGTAAATAAATCTAACTTGGGTCAAATATGTTTGAAAATAATTCTGCCGGTGTTTAATCATTTTGATATGACCTCCAATCTTGGTGATAATTCTGTGTCAAATGACATGTTGCATGTTTGCTTATTTAAGCATGTTGTAGCATCTAAATTTGAAACGATTCACGTTTATTTACCAATATTGGGATGGTTTAATGATGAACATCATGAATCTTTTGATATGAATAAGGACTTCACTTATATGTGGAAACTGAGTTGCAATATTGTGATGCCTTCTACTTCTTGTCATAATCTTTTGGCTTTATATTTCATGACATGTGATGAGTGCCCTTGTATATATATGTCACATGTGTCACAACTGAGAACAATAAAAATGGATGACATATGCATATACAATGTGTATGCCTTTTCTCTTTTGGTAGCCACATTTCAGATTAAGCAACGTCGAGGACGGCTTTGTTTTCAAAAAGGGGAGGATGATGAGGACATGACTACCTTGGATACGACCAAAAATGTTGCATACATGCATATTTGTGAGGTGATTTCTTATAAGAATTATGTAACAATTTATTTATGTTATCCTGAACAAAAATACTTCACCTATTTTTATTTTATGCCTAAATGCAGAATGGTCGAACACTTGTATGAACCACGTGTGATGACAAAGAAAGAGGAAATGGTTGGGTGCTATTCAAGAGGTCCTATAATGTCAAATAAAACAATTAGGTGTTGTTCAAGAAGTTCTCTCACGTCACTTTTAGCCCAAGAGAAGATAGAGTCCAAGTCTCTCACATTCTGGACTCAGATTCGGACTGCACAGACACACCTCTCTCAAAACGCCAACAACTTCTTCATATGGACTCGGAATTGGGTGATTCTTTTTTTGCTGGAAACTAGATTTCATATGCGTTCCACCCCAGTTGGAATCACCATAAAATTCGGCTGGATCGTGAAGATATCGACGAAACAATCTGACGTTGCAGCAGAATCCGAGTCAAACTACAAGTCCAAAGGTGTTGCATCACCTCCACTTGGACCCATGGGCCTTGTACGACCTAGGGTTGGTTTTAGGGTGTCTTGGGACGTCCTCCCACCTCCTTGGCCGCCACCAGTTCCTCCTATATAAGCAGATCAATCTAGTAGCTTTTCCTTTGGGTTTTGTTTAGTTAAAAGTTAGCCATTGCAACTTCGTGTACTTCGTTTGTGTCCAACGACCAGACCAAGACCGCTTTCGGAACCCCACCCTTATCAATACTTCATCTATATTCGCAATATTCAGATTGCATTATCATATTCTTGCTTGTTCTTCGATTGCTTGCAGGAATAGACCTTCGTGGTCAGGTTAATCGTGCTCCGGCGTGGTCAATAATCTCTTGGAGATTGGTTTAGCAATTGCTAAGGCACAACGTCGTGCATGTTTGTAGTCGGATCGTCAAAGTCGTCTCCACCAAATCGATAGTTATCATCTCATCGAAAGATCGGGACCCTAGCTTCTATCATAGTGTGTCTCTGGTTCTGCATCCTCGCCACCCTGTTCTTCACTTGCAATGAGAGCCAAAGTCTCCTCATCATAATCACTAGCGGACGCATATCCACCATCCTTAGTAACAATCATTACACGTTTGGAAGGGCATTCTCTCGCAAAATGACCTCCACCCTTGCAACGACGGCATATAACCTCATGTGTTTGCCCTGTGGATGCAATAGATGAAGAAGAGCTCTGTGCAGGCCCAGAAAGTGTGCTCTTCGTAGAGGGTGGATTAGGAGCCTGTTTTCTGGTATCGAGGTTGGAGTTGGAGGTGGGAGTAGGTGGCGTTGCAGCAAGACGTGCGGAAGTAGAGGAGGTACATGGCATCCATGATGAAGTGCGACCTGTAGAAAAAGGAGTTCTCGCCATTGCCTGTCGATCCTGCACTTCACGTTCAGCTTTGCAAGCAAGATGAAATAAACGAGTGATAGTGTTATACTCCTTATACTCTAGAATAGTCTGAATCTCTCTATTTAATCCACCCATAAAACGTGCAAGCATAGCTTCATTCTCCTCAACAATACCACATCTAATCATGCCAGTTTGTAATTCCTGATAATATTCTTCTACATAATTTTTTCCTTGTCTTAAGCGCTGCAAATTTTGAAGCAATTCACGTTGATAATAAGGTGGCACCCAACGATTACACATAGCAGTTTTTAAAGCAACCCAAGTAGTTGGAATATTCGCATGGTGTATTCTACAATGTTCTGACCACCAAACACAAGCAAAGCTAGTGAATGAACAAACAGCAGCAGCAACACGTCTATCCTTAGGAAATTGTAAGCATGTAAAACGTTGTTCTGTTTCTAACTCGCATGTAAGATATATATCAGGAACATATCTACCCTCAAACGTCGGAATATTCAATTTCAGTTTAGGGAGATGGTCATGATCCCGTACCTGGGGTGGTGGTGCAGCCCTACCGTTACGGTTGTAGCCATGTGGTCGAGCGGGTGCGTATCGTGGTGGTTGCCCCTGAGGCCGATCTGGAGCAACCTCTCCCTCATCATCATAATCACCATCATAATCGTGAACCTGCTCAATGACAGTAGCAGCAGGAGCCACAGAAGTAGCAGCAGTATCAACAGTACCAGTATGCTGGCCTTGGCCGAGAGGCACACGTCGCGCTCGTCGTTCGAAAGGGATAGGAGCTGCAGCTGGTGGTGGTAGACGGGCAAGCACCTCATTGAACTTGGCGTCCATCTTGGTGTCGAATGTCTTCTCCAAACCATCGAGCTTCTCCATGGCTTCTCCAAAGTTGGTCACGAAATCTTGTACCTGGTCAGCCATCATTTGCTGAAATTTATCATAGAGCGCTTTGTTGGTCATGCTCTCTCAGTCTCTCCCGTCGTCGTGTGATCCTGACATGGTTAGCAAAAATAGGAAACACACAAGAATATGAAACCTACAGACTACTGGGACGTGGTGGTGATGGTGGTGGTGTGTCACAAATCCTTTAAGCGAATCTCAAATTCTTACCAGTTCTTACCCAGCAGCAGGCGGTGATCGGTAATCGTTGTAGTCAAACTCTCAAAGCTTGGATAGAGCGATTGCCAGGTGGTGTCAAACACACGACGTAGATCTACTAAAAATCAATATATCATCAAAATAGACTGCCACAAATCGTCCAATGAAAGAACGTAAAACCTCGTTCATTAATCTCATGAAAGTGCTAGGTGCATTAGTTAACCCAAAAGGCATGACTAGCCACTCATATAATCCAAACTTAGTTTTAAATGCTGTTTTCCATTCATCGCCCAATTTCATACGAATTTGATGGTATCCACTACGCAAATCAACTTTGGAGAAAATTGTAGAGACACTTAATTCATCAAGCATATCATCTAGTCTAGGAATAGGATGACGATAACGAATAGTAATATTATTAATGCCTCTACAATCCACACACATGCGCGATGTACCATCCTTTTTAGTCACTAGAATAATAGGAACAGCACAAGGACTAAGGGATTCACGTATATAACCTTTGTCAAGCAGCTCCTGTACTTGACGCATAATCTCCTTTGTCTCCTCTGGATTGGTACGGTAGGGCGCACGGTTGGGTAGGGATGCACCGGGAATTAAGTCAATCTGATGCTCAATCCCACGAATAGGCGGTAATCCCGGTGGCACGTCTTGTGGAAAGACATCAGCGAACTCCTGCAAAATGTTAATGACAGCAGGAGGCAAAGAGGGAGGCATGTCCTCGAATGAAAATAATACCTCTTTACATACAAAAGCATAGCAAACATATGTAGCAACATCCAAATCATTAATATCAGATTTAGTAGCAAGTAAACATCCACTCTTCAATTTTATTTCGGATGCAACAGTAGATGATGGTTTATTATGCTTATGGTGTTGCTCAAATTCCTGTGCTACAATCTGATTTTCACTCTTATTTTTCTCCTATTTTGCTTTACTAGCTCTAGCAATGTCATCTTTCATAATATGTTCGGGAGACATAGGAAGCAAAGTGATATTATGATCCTTATGAACAAGAGTATACTGATTTGTCCTACCATGGTGTACAGAATTTTTATCAAACTGCCATGGTCTACCAAGTAAAACAGAACATGCTTGCATGGGTACCACATCACAATCCACATAATCAGAATATGTAGCAATGCTAAAATGCACACGAACAGTATGTGTTACCTTAACCTTGCCACTATTGTTGAACCATTGGATGTAATAAGGATGAGGATGTGGTCTGGTGGTTAGAGACAGCTTCTCCACCATCTCCATGCTAGCCAAGTTATTGCAACTCCCTCCATCGATGATGATGCGAACAGAACGCTCTTTCACAACTCCCTTTGTGTGGAACAAGTTGTGCCTCTGATTTTGCTCAGCGTGTGTAACCTGCACACTGAGAACACGTTGAGCAACTAAACTTTCATACTTGTCAGCGTAATCAGTAGCCATGTATTGTGTTTCTGGTTCTGCATCCTCGCCACCCTGTTCGTCACTTGCAATAAGTGCCAAAGTCTCCTCATCATAATCACTAGCGGACGCATATCCACCATCCTCAGTAACAATCATTACACGCTTGGAAGGGCATTCTCTCGCATAGTGACCTCCACCCTTGCAACAACGACATATAACCTCATGTGTTTGCCCTGTGGATGCAATAGATGAAGAAGAACTCTGTGCAGGCCCAGAAGGTGTGCTCTTCGCAGAGGGTGCAGTAGGAGCCTGTTTCCTGGTATCGCGATTAGAGTTGGAGGTTGAAGGAGGTGGTGTTGCAGCAGGACGTGCGGAAGTAGAGGAGGTACGTGGCGTCCATGATGAAGTACGGCCTGCAAAATTAGTAGTTCTCGCCATTGCCTGTCGATCCTGCACTTCACGTTCAGCTTTGCAAGCAAGATGAAATAAACGAGTGATAGTGTTATACTCCTTATACTCTAGAATAGTCTGAATCTCTCTATTTAATCCACCCATAAAACGTGCAAGCATAGCTTCATTCTCGTCAACAATACCACATCTAATCATACCAGTTTGTAATTCCTGATAATATTCTTCTACAGAATTTTTTCCTTGTCTTAAACGCTGCAAAATTTGAAGCAATTCACGTTGATAATAAGGTGGCACCCAACGATTTCGCATAGCAGTTTTCAAAGCAGCCCAAGTAGTTGGAATATTATCAGGGTGTATTCTACAATGTTCTGACCACCAAACACAAGCAAAACTAGTGAATGAACAAACAGCAGCAGCAACACGTCGATCCTCTGGAAATTGTAAGCATGTAAAACGTTGTTCTGTTTCTAACTCCCATGTAAGATATATATCAGGAACATATCTATCCTCAAACGTCGGAATATTCAATTTAAGTTTAGGGAGATGGTCACGATCCCGTACCTGCGGGGGTGGTGCAGCCCTACCGTTACGGTTGTAGCCATGTGGTCGACCTGGTGCGTATGGTGGTGGTTGCCCCTAGGGCGGATCTAGAGCAACCTCTCCCTCATCATCGAAATCACCATCATAATCTTCAACCTGCTCAACGACAATAGCCGCACGAGCCACCGAAGTAGCAGCAGTATCAACAGTACCAGGATGTTGGGCATGGCCGAGAGGCACACGTCGCGCTCGTCGTTCGAAAGGAATAGGAACTGCAGCTGGTGGAGGTAGATGGGCAAGCACCTCATTGAACTTGGCGTCCATCTTGGTGTCGAATGTCTTCTCCAAACCATCTAGCTTCTCCATGGCCACTCCAAAGTTGTTCACGAAGTCCTGTACCTGCTCAGCCATCATTTGCTGAAATTTATCATAGAGCGCTTTGTTGGTCATGCTCTCCCAGTCGATCTCGTCATCGTGTGATCCTGGCATGGTTAGCAGAAATAGGAAACACACAATATGAAACCTACAGACTACTGGGACGTGGTGGTGGTGGTGGTGTGGCACAAATCCTTTAAGCGAATCTCAAATTCTTACCAGTTCTTACCCAGCAGCAGGCGGTGATCGGTAATCGTTGTAGTCAAACTCTCAAAGCTTGGATAGAGCGATTGCCAGGTGGTGTCAAACACACGACGTAGATGTATGTGGAGCTGGGATGGCTTATCGTATAGTAGCAAAAAGGGTTAGCAATAATCAATTCAGAGATGCAAGGTTGAATAAACGCTCAACCTAGGCTAGACTGTACTAGAGACGCGAGCCTAAAACACCAACAAAATCACGACGCTACACGTAATCAAGAGAAAAGCACACTCTGAATTTCTTTTTTTTTTGGCGCATCTTTTTTTTGCGCTCTTTTTTTTTGCTCAAAAAAATCACTATAATGGCGAGTATCTCAAAACTCTTCCCACGTCGTTTCAGCAAGATGGGCACGAAATTTGTTGGACTATTTTTTTTCTTTTTCTGGAGCAATTTGGGGGCTGCGACGACCAAAAATTTCGACAAAAATCACTATGATGGCAAGTGTCCCAAAACGCTCCGATGAACCTAAAACCAAGATAGGGAAAAAATATTTTCAGCCAAATTTTTTTGGGCCAAAACGTGCTCTGCAAAGCGTGCCAGACTCCAATTTTTTTTTCCGACACCTACGTAGGTAGCAAAACACGAATCCGAAATCAAAAGGATCTCGAAACTAAACCTAAAACGAGTTGGACTCGGATTGGTGGAGGATTTGTGGTGGTATGATGAGGACATCCCTACTAATGTTACACCCACCCCGACTGCTATACATACAGGACCAATTACTAGAGCTCGCGCACGTCAATTGAATTACCAGGTACTTTCGTTTCTTGGAAATCCTTCTAATATTCATGAACATATGATGCTGCCTAAATTAGATACTTTTGTTTCACTTATGAATGAAGGACCTATCATGGATAAGAAGGATGACCATTGGAGCGGGATCAAGCATGGAGGAGAAGGTGCGCGCGCGGGGAAGAACAATGGAGCTTCCAGTGATGATTTTCGCACATTGAAGCCACCATAATGGGAGTGGGAAGCTTTGGACGAAATATGCATGATGCCACTTTATAAAATTCGTCCATAGGCTAATATAGGTGCTGCGCCACCTTAATTTTGGGCCAGGCCCATGTAATTTCGAAATACCATATTATAGGCTGTTTTTAGAGTCCGTATGTATGGGGAAACTGACTTAGGGTCGGTTTCGGACCCCTCCTCCAAGGGGCCACGAAATTCCCTTCTATTCCCCCATATATACAGCCCTTAGGGCTTCGTTTTAGGTTTGGGTTTTGTTTAGATTACAAGTTCGCCATAGCAGCAACTTCGCGTTCTTCGTTTGTGTTCCACGACCAGACAAAGGCGTCACAGAACCCCACTTCATCAATAAAGCTTTCCTCTTATATTCGCAATATCCAGATTGCAATCTTAGTTTCTTGCTTGTTCTTCGTTTGCGTGCAGGAAATAGACCCTCGTGGTCAGGTTGATCGTGCTCCGGCGTGGTCAATAACCTCTCAGAGTTGGTTTAGCGATTGCTAAGGCGCGACGTCTCACACGTTCGTAGTCGGATCGTCAAAGTCTACTCCACCAAAAACGATAGCCACCATCTCATCGAAAGACAGGGACAACTTCGCCTCTATCATGGTATATATGGACACCAATGGATAGTGATGATGGATGGTGATATATGGCAGCGATGATGAAGACGATGCGGTGGCGGCGTGACAACCTGTGAAAAGAACTCGAAACTCTAAAGGACTAGACACTAAGACCAGCAACTCGACACGACGATGCAACCACAAATTCAAGAAAGCAAAATACTGAAAAGACTATGCAAAGGCTCAGATTGGTTTGGATATGATGATCTAACCCTAATCTTTTTTTGTGGCTTTTTCGTGGACTAAAGGTATGAAGAACAGATGCGATCTAAACTACGAAAACTGGTAAAATCTCACCGAGCAACCTGGAAATCTGATACCACTTGATAGAGGCGAAGTTGTAATCTAAACAAAACCCCACCCTAAAACGACGCCGTAAAGGCTGTATATATGGGGGAATAGAGGGGAATTTCGTGGCCCCTTGGAGGAGGGGTTCGAAAGAGACCTTATCTCAGTCCCCATCCTGAATCATCGATATAGAGCTTCCACGGCGACTCTTCGTCATCAAGCCGACGACGTATCCTTCGATCCCTGGGAGAGAGCCCTTTGAGAACTCAACACCACCGCGCGCTGGCCCCATGGTGGGTGCCAACTGTCGTGCTTTTGTCGCGGTAGATGTCCGAAGACTTAGGTTCGAGGCCATCATTAAGGCAATGGACTCAAAGGGGTTGATCGGGACGAAAGGCATGGGTTTACCAAGGTTCGGCCCCTCGGGAAGAGGTAAAAGTGTACGCCTTGCTTTGTGTATATTGATTGGAGTATCTATTACAAGGGAGCGTATTCGCTTGACCTAGCTCTCAATTGATTGGTTTCTGTCTAAGCCACCCCCGAGTCTTGCCTTTATATAGGAGGACAAGACCCTGGGTTACACGAGTCCCAAACCGATTTTTACGACGTATTTGGTCTTGTCTCTAAGCTGCCTTGCCTCCTTTGGCAAGTCGTCTCCAAGCGGCTCACCCGCCCGGGTCTTACGCCATCTCCTGTCTCTAGGCCTCCGTCTCAGCCCATCTGGTAAGCCACCATGTGGCCTAGCCTTCCTCTTCTGGCCCACTTGATAGCAAGCCGCCAGGTATGACCCGGCCCCTCTTGGGCGATTCTTACCACGGGGTTATATCCTGATAGAGGCGAAGTTGTCCCTGTCTTTCGATGAGATGGTGGCTATCGTTTTGATGGAGTAGACTTTGACGATCCGACTACGAATGTGTGATGACGCCGCACCTTAGCAATCGCTAAACCAACTCCGAGAGGTTATTGACCACGCCGGAGCACGATCAACCTGACCACGAGGGTCTGTTTCCTGCACGCAAACGAAGAACAAGCAAGAAACTAAGATTGCAATATGGATATTGCAAATATAAGAGGAAAGCTTTATTGATGAAGTGGGGTTCTGTGACGCCTTTGTCTGGTCGTGGAACACAAACGAAGAACGCGAAGTTGCAGCTATGGCGAACTTATAATCTAAACAAAACCCAAACCTAAAACGACGCCCTAAGGGCTGTATATATGGGGGAATAGAGGGGAATTTCGTGGCCCCTTGGAGGAGGGGTCCAAAACCGACCCTAACTCAGTTTTCCCATACATACGGACTCTAAAAATAGCCTATAATATGGTATTTCGAAATTACATGGGCCTGGCCCAAAAATAAGGTGGCGCAACACCTATATTAGCCTAGGGACGAATTTTATAAAGTGGCATCATGCATATTTCGTCCAAGGCTTCTTGCTCCCATTATGGTGGCTTCAAAGTGCGAAAATCATCACTGGAAGCTCCATTGTTCTTTCCCGCACGCGCACCTTCTTCTCCATGCTTGATGCCGCTCCAATGGTCATCCTTCTTGTCCATGCCAGGTCGTTCATTCACAAGTAAAACAAAAGTATCTAATTTAGGCAGCATCATATGTTCATGAACATTAGAAGGATTTGCAAGAAACGAAAGTACCTGGTAATTCAATTGATGTGCGCGAGCTCTAGTAATTGGTCCTGTATGTATAGCAGTCGGAGTTGTGGGTGTAGCATTAGTAGGGATGTCCTCATCATCCTCCCCTTCTTGAACTGAAGTCGTCCTCGACGGAAGCTCATCTTCCTCACCCAAATAAGGCTTCAAATCTGCAATGTTAAAAGTGGGGCTAACCCCAAACTCTGCAGGCAGCTCAAGTTTATATGCATTATCATTTATTTTCTCTAACACCTTAAAAGGACCATCAACACGTGGCATTAGCTTTGACTTGCGCAAATCAGGAAATCTATCCTTACACAAATGTAACCAAACAGGATCTCCAGGTGCAAAGACAACATGTTTTCTACCCTTATCTCCAGCAATTTTGTATTTAGCATTCATACGCTCAATGTTTTCCTTCGTTAACTCATGCGTCTTTAATATCAATTCAGCACGTTCTATAGCATCAAAATTAACCTTCTCCGAAGATGGAAAAGGCAACAAATCAATAGGTGCGCGAGGTAAGAAACCATACACAACTTCAAAAGGGCACATCTTAATGGTAGAATGTAGCGAACGATTATAAGCAAATTCAATATGAGGCAAGCATTCTTCCCACATTTTCAGGTTATTCTTCAAAACAGCCCTAAGCATAGTAGACAATGATCTATTGACTACTTCAGTTTGGCCATTAGTTTGGGGATGACATGTAGTACTAAAAAGTAGTTTAGTCCCCAACTTAGCCCATAAACATCTCCAAAAATGGCTAAGAAATTTAGCATCACAATCTGAAACAATTGTATTTGGTACACCATGCAATCGAATAATTTCACGAAAGAACACATCAGCAACATGAGCAGCATCATCGCTTTTCTTACAAGGTATAAAGTGTGCCATTTTGGAAAATCTATCCACTACAACAAATATGCTATCCCTCCCCTTCTTTGTTCGAGGTAAACCTAAAACAAAGTCCATAGATATATCCTCCCAAGGAACACTAGGTACAGGTAAAGGCATATATAAAGCATGAGGATTGAGTCGTGACTTAGCTTTTTGACATGTAGTGCAGCGAGCAACAAAACGCTCAACATCCGTTCTCATCTTTGGCCAAAAAAAATGTGTAGAAAGTATGTCCTCCGTCTTCTTCACGCCAAAGTGTCCCATTAATCCTCCTCCGTGCGCCTCCTGTAACAACAAAAGACGAACGGAGCTAGCTGGAATGCATAGCTTGTTAGCACGGAACACAAATCCATCATTAATAACGAACTTGTTCCATGTTCTCCCTTCTTTACAATTCTGCAACACGTCTCTAAATTCAGCATCATGCACATATTGATCTTTGATGGTCTCCAAACCAAATATTTTAAAGTCAAGTTGTGAAAGCATAGTATAACGACGAGACAAAGCATCGGCAATAACATTTTCTTTACCCTTCTTGTGTTTAATGACATAAGGGAAAGTCTCAATGAATTCAACCCATTTAGCATGTCTACGGTTCAGTTTTGCTTGACTTTTAATATGTTTCAAAGATTCATGATCAGAATGTATAACAAATTCTTTGGGCCAAAAATAATGTTGCCATGTTTCCAAAGTCCGAACAAGAGCATATAATTCCTTATCATAAGTAGAATAATTCAGACTAGGCCCACTTAATTTTTTAGAAAAGTACGCAACGGGTTTACCATCTTGTAATAACACACCTCCTAACCCAATTCCACTAGCATCACATTCAAGCTCGAAAGTCTTATTAAAATCAGGAAGTTGGAGTAAAGGAGCATGTGTTAACTTATCTTCCAAGACCGTGAAGGCTTCTTCCTGTGCGGTACCCCATGAAAAAGGCACGTCCTTCTTTGTAAGCTCATTGAGAGGTGCAGCAATGGTGCTGAAATCTCTCACAAAACGCCTATAGAAACCAGCGAGGCCAAGAAAACTCCTTACTTGTGTGACTGTTTTGGGCTGCGGCCAACTCTCAATAGCTTCAATCTTGGCTTTATCAACTTCAATTCCCTGTGGAGTAACAACATAGCCAAGAAAAGATACTCGGTCGGTGCAAAAGGTGCACTTCCCAAGGTTACCAAACAAACCTGCATCACGTAGCGCAGTAAAAACATCACATAAATGTTCCAAATGTTCCTCCAAAGATCTACTAAAAATCAATATATCATCAAAATAGACTACCACAAATCGTCCAATGAAAGCACGTAAAACCTCGTTCATTAATCTCATGAAAGTGCTAGGTGCATTAGTTAACCCAAAAGGCATGACTAACCACTCATATAATCCAAACTTAGTTTTAAATGCTGTTTCCATTCATCTCCCAATTTCATATGAATTTGATGGTATCCACTACGCAAATCAACTTTGGAGAAAATTGTAGAGCCACTTAATTCATCAAGCATATCATCTAGTCTAGGAATAGGATGACGATAACGAATAGTAATATTATTAATGCCTCTACAATCCACACACATGCGCGATGTACCATCCTTTTTAGGCACTAGAATAATAGGAACAGCACAAGGACTATGGGATTCACGTATATAACCTTTGTCAAGCAGCTCATGTACTTGACGCATAATCTCCTTTGTCTCCTCTGGATTGGTACGGTAGGGCGCACGGTTTGGTAGGGATGCACCGGGAATTAAGTCAATCTGATGCTCAATCCTGCGAATAGGCAGTAATCCCGGTGGCACGTCTTGTGGAAAGACGTCAGCGAACTCCTGCAAAATGTTAATGACAGCAGGAGGCAAAGAGGGAGGCATGTCCTCGAATGAAAATAATACCTCTTTGCATAAAAAAAGCATAGCAAACAGATGTAGCAACATCCAAATCATTAATATCAGATTTAGTAGCAAGTAAACATCCACTCTTCAATTTTATTTCGGATGCAACAATAGATGATGGTTTATTATGCTTATGGTGTTGCTCAAATTCCTGTGCTACAATCTGATTTTCACTCTTATTTTTCTCCTGTTTTGCTTTACTAGCTCTAGCAATGTCATCTTTCATAATATGTTCGGGAGACATAGGAAGCAAAGTGATATTATGATCCTTATGAACAAGAGAATACTGATTTGTCCTACCATGGTGTACAGAATTTTTATCAAACTGCCATGGTCTACCAAGTAAAACAGAACATGCTTGCATGGGTACCACATCACAATCCACCTAATCAGAATATGTAGCAATGCTAAAATGCACACGAACAGTACGTGTTACCTTAACCTTGCCACTATTGTTGAACCATTGGATGTAATAAGGATGAGGATGTGGTCTGGTGGTTAGAGACAGCTTCTCCACCATCTCCATGCTAGCCAAGTTATTGCAACTCCCTCCATCGATGATGATGAGAATAGAACGCTCCTTCACAACTCCCTTTGTGTGGAACAAGTTGTGCCTTTGATTTTGTTCAGCCTGTGTAACCTGCACACTGAGAACACGTTGAGCAACTAAACTTTCATACCTGTCAGCGTAATCAGCAGCCATGTATTGTGTTTCTGGTTCTGCATCGTCGCCATCGTGTTCTTCACTTGCAATGAGAGCCAAAGTCTCCTCATCATAATCACTAGCAGACGCATATCCACCATCCTCAGTAACAATCATGACACGCTTGGAAGGGCATTCTGTCGCAAAGTGACCTCCACCCTTGCAACGACGGCATATAACCTCATGTGTTTGCCCTGTGGATGCAATAGATGAAGAAGAGCTCTGTTCAGGCCCAGAAGGTGTGCTCTTCATAGAGGGTGGAGTAGGAGCCTGTTTCCTGGTATCGCGGTTGGAGTTGGAGGTTGAAGTAGGTGGTGTTGCAGCAGGACGTGTGGAAGTAGATGAGGTACGCGGCGTCCATGATGAAGTGCGACCTGCAGAAAAAGTAGTTCTCGCCAGTGCCTGTCGATCCTTATACTCCAGAATAGTCTGAATCTCTCTATTTAATCCACCCATAAAACGTGCAAGCATAGCTTCATTCTCCTCAACAATACCACATCTAATCATACCAGTTTGTAATTCCTCATAATATTCTTCTACAGAATTTTTCCCTTGTCTTAAATGCTGCAAATTTTGAAGCAATTCACATTGATAATAAGGTGGCACCCAACAATTACACATAGCAGTTTTCAAAGCAGCCCAAGTAGTTGGAATATTAGCATGGTGTATTCTACAATGTTCTGACCACCAAACACAAGCAAAACTAGTGAATGAACAAACAGCAGCAGCAACACGTCTATCCTCAGGAAATTGTAAGCATGTAAAATGTTGTTCTGTTTCTAACTCCCATGTAAGATATATATCAGGAACATATCTACCCTCAAACATCGGAATATTCAATTTAAGTTTAGGGAGATGGTCATGATCCCGTACCTGAGGGGGTGGGGCAGCCCTACCGTTACGGTTGTAGCCATGTGGTCGACCCGGTGCGTATGGTGGTGGTTGCCCCTGAGGCTGATCGGGAGCAACCTCTCCCTCATCATCGTAATCACCATCATAATCGTCAACCTGCTCAACGACAGTAGCAGCACGAGCCACAGAAATAGCAGCAGTATCAACAGTACCCGTATGTTGTGATATAGGCGAAGTTGTCCCTGTCTTTCGATGAGATGGTGGCTATCGTTTTTGGTGGAGTAGACTTTCACGATCCGACTACGAACGTGTGAGACGTCGCGCCTTAGCAATCGCTAAACCAACTCTGAGAGGTTATTGACCACGCCGGAGCACGATCAACCTGACCACGAGGGTCTATTTCCTGCACGCAAACGAAGAACAAGCAAGAAACTAAGATTGCAATCTGGATATTGCGAATATAAGAGGAAAGCTTTATTGATGAAGTGGGGTTCTGTGACGCCTTTGTCTGGTCGTGGAACACAAACGAAGAACGCGAAGTTGCTGCTATGGCGAACTTGTAATCTAAACAAAACCCAAACCTAAAACGAAGCCCTAAGGGCTGTATATATGGGGGAATAGAAGGGAATTTCGTGGCCCCTTGGAGGAGGGGTCCGAAACCGACCCTAAGTCAGTTTCCCCATACATACGGACTCTAAAAACAGCCTATAATATGGTATTTCGAAATTACATGGGCCTGGCCCAAAATTAAGGTGGCGCAGCACCTATATTAGCCTATGGACGAATTTTATAAAGTGGCATCATGCATATTTCGTCCAAAGCTTCCCACTCCCATTATGGTGGCTTCAATGTGCGAAAATCATCACTGGAAGCTCCATTGTTCTTCCCCGCGCGCGCACCTTCTCCTCCATGCTTGATCCCGCTCCAATGGTCATCCTTCTTATCCATGATAGGTCCTTCATTCATAAGTAAAACAAAAGTATCTAATTTAGGCAGCATCATATGTTCATGAATATTAGAAGGATTTCCAAGAAACGAAAGTACCTGGTAATTCAATTGACGTGCGCGAGCTCTAGTAATTGGTCCTGTATGTATAGCAGTCGGGGTGGGTGTAACATTAGTAGGGATGTCCTCATCATCCTCCCCTTCTTGAACTGACGTCGTCCTCGACGGAAACTCATCTTCCTCACCCAAATAAGGCTTCAAATCTGCAATGTTAAAAGTGGGGCTAACCCCAAACTCTGCAGGCAGCTCAAGTTTATATGCATTATCATTTACTTTCTCTAACACCTTAAAAGGACCATCAGCACGTGGCATTAGCTTTGACTTGCGCAAATCAGGAAATCTATCCTTACGCAAATGTAACCAAACAAGATCTCCAGGTGCAAAGACAACATGTTTTCTACCCTTATCTCCAGCAAGTTTGTATTTAGCATTCATACGCTCAATGTTTTCCTTAGTTAACTCATGAATCTTTAATATCAATTCAGCACGTTCTTTAGCATCAAAATTAACCTTCTCCGAAGACGGAAGAGGCAACAAATCAATAGGTGCACGAGGTAAGAAACCATACACAACTTCAAAAGGGCACATCTTAGTGGTAGAATGTAGCGAACGATTATAATCAAATTCAATATGAGGCAAGCATTCTTCCCACATTTTCAGGTTATTCTTCAAAACAGCCCTAAGCATAGTAGACAATGATCTATTGACTACTTCAGTTTGGCCATCAGTTTGGGGGTGACATGTAGTACTAAAAAGCAGTTTAGTCCCCAACTTAGCCCATAAACATCTCCAAAAGTGGCTAAGAAATTTAGCATCACGATCGGAAACAATTGTATTTGGCACACCATGCAACCGAATAATTTCACGAAAGAACAAATCAGCAACATGAGCAGCATCATCACTTTTATGACATGGTATAAAGTGTGCCATTTTAGAAAATCTATCCACGACAACAAATATGCTATCCCTCCCCTTCTTTGTTCGAGGTAAACCTAAAACAAAGTCCATAGATATATCCTCCCAAGGAACACTAGGTACAGGTAAAGGCATATATAAACCATGAGGATTGAGTCGTGACTTAGCTTTTTGACATGTAGTGCAGCGAGCAACAAAACGCTCAACATCCCGTCTCATCTTTGGCCAAAAGAAATGTGTAGCAAGTACGTCCTCCGTCTTCTTCACGCCAAAGTGTCCCATTAGTCCTCCTCCGTGCGCCTCCTGTAACAACAAAAGACGAACGGAGCTAGCTGGAATGCATAGCTTGTTAGCGCGAAACACAAATCCATTATTAATAACGAACTTGTTCCATGTTCTCCCTTCTTTACAATTCTGCAACACGTCTCTAAATTCAGCATCATGCACATATTGATCTTTGATGGTCTCCAAACCAAATATTTTAAAGTCAAGTTGTGAAAGCATAGTATAACGACGAGACAAAGCATCAGCAATAACATTGTCTTTACCCTTCTTGTGTTTAATGACATAAGGGAAAGTCTCAATGAATTCAACCCATTTAGCATGTCTACGGTTCAGTTTTGCTTGACTTTTAATATGTTTCAAAGATTCATGATCAGAATGTATAACAAATTCTTTGGGCCATAAATAATGTTGCCATGTTTCCAAAGTCCGAACAAGAGCATATAATTCCTTATCATAAGTAGAATAATTCAGACTAGGCCCACTTAATTTTTCAGAAAAGTACGCAACAGGTTTACCATCTTGTAGTAACACACCTCCTAACCCAATTCCACTAGCATCACATTCAAGCTCGAAAGTCTTATTAAAATCAGGAAGTTGGAGTAAAGGAGCATGTGTTAACTTATCTTTCAAGACCGTGAAGGCTTCTTCCTGTGCGGTACCCCAAGAAAAAGGCACGTCCTTCTTTGTAAGCTCATTGAGAGGCGCAGCAATGGTGCTGAAATTTCTCACAAAACGCCTATAGAAACCAGCGAGGCCAAGAAAACTCCTTACTTGTGTGACCGTTTTGGGCTGCGGCCAACTCTCAATAGCTTCGATCTTGGCTGTATCAACTTCAATTCCCTGTGGAGTAACAACATAGCCAAGAAAAGATACTCGGTCGGTGCAAAAGGTGCACTTCCCAAGGTTACCAAACAAACGTGCATCACGTAGCGCAGTAAAAACAGCACGTAAATGTTCCAAATGTTCCTCCAAAGATCTACTAAAAATCAATATATCATCAAAATAGACTACCACAAATCGTCCAATGAAAGCACGTAAAACCTCGTTCATTAATCTCATGAAAGTGCTAGGTGCATTAGTTAACCCAAAAGGCATGACGAGCCACTCATATAATCCAAACTTAGTTTTAAATGCTGTTTTCCATTCATCGCCCAATTTCATACGAATTTGATGGTATCCACTACGCAAATCAACTTTGGAGAAAATTGTAGAGCCACTTAATTCATCAAGCATATCATCTAGTCTAGGAATAGGATGACGATAACGAATAGTAATATTATTAATGCCTCTACAATCCACACACATGCGCGATGTACCATCCTTTTTAGGCACTAGAATAATAGGAACAGCACAAGGACTAAGGGATTCACGTATATAACCTTTGTCAAGCAGCTCCTGTACTTGACGCATAATCTCCTTTGTCTCCTCTGGATTGGTACGGTAGGGCGCACGGTTGGGTAGGGATGCACCGGGAATTAAGTCAATCTGATGCTCAATCCCGCGAATAGGCGGTAATCCCGGTGGCACGTCTTGTGGAAAGACGTCAGCGAACTCCTGCAAAATGTTAATGACAGCAGGAGGCAAAGAGGGAGGCATGTCCTCGAATGAAAATAATACCTCTTTACATACAAAAGCATAGCAAACATATGTACCAACATCCAAATCATTAATATCAGATTTAGTAGCAAGTAAACATCCACTCTTCAATTTTATTTCAGATGCAACAGTAGATGAAGGTTTATTATGCTTATGGTGTTGCTCAAATTCCTGTGCTACAATCTGATTTTCACTCTTATTTTTCTCCTGTTTTGCTTTACTAGCTCTAGCAATGTCATCTTTCATAATATGTTCGGGAGACATAGGAAGCAAAGTGATATTATGATCCTTATGAACAAGAGTATACTGATTTGTCCTACCATGGTGTACAGAATTTTTATCAAACTGCCATGGTCTACCAAGTAAAACAGAACATGCTTGCATGGGTACCACATCACAATCCACATAATCAGAATATGTAGCAATGCTAAAATGCACACGAACAGTACGTGTTACCTTAACCTTGCCACTATTGTTGAACCATTGGATGTAATAAGGATGAGGATGTGGTCTGGTGGATAGAGACAGCTTCTCCACCATCTCCATGCTAGCCAAGTTATTGCAACTCCCTCCATCGATGATGATGCGAACAGAACGCTCTTTCACAACTCCCTTTGTGTGGAACAAGTTGTGCCTCTGATTTTGCTCAGCGTGTGTAACCTGCACACTGAGAACACGTTGAGCAACTAAACTTTCATACCTGTCAGCGTAATCAGCAGCCATGTATTGTGTTTCTGGTTCTGCATCCTCGCCACCCTGTTCGTCACTTGCAATAAGTGCCAAAGTCTCCTCATCATAATCACTAGCGGACGCATATCCACCATCCTCAGTAACAATCATTACACGCTTGGAAGGGCATTCTCTCGCATAGTGACCTCCACCCTTGCAACGACGACATATAACCTCATGTGTTTGCCCTGTGGATGCAATAGATGAAGAAGAACTCTGTGCAGGCCCAAAAGGTGTGCTCTTCGCAGAGGGTGCAGTAGGAGCCTGTTTCCTGGTATCGCGATTAGAGTTGGAGGTTGAAGGAGGTGGTGTTGCAGCAGGACGTGCGGAAGCAGAGGAGGTACGTGGCGTCCATGATGAAGTACGGCCTGCAAAATTAGTAGTTCTCGCCATTGCCTGTCGATCCTGCACTTCACGTTCAGCTTTGCAAGCAAGATGAAATAAACGAGTGATAGTGTTATACTCCTTATACTCTAGAATAGTCTGAATCTCTCTATTTAATCCACCCATAAAACGTGCAAGCATAGCTTCATTCTCCTCAACAATACCACATCTAATCATACCAGTTTGTAATTCCTGATAATATTCTTCTACAGAATTTTTTCCTTGTCTTAAACGCTGCAAATTTTGAAGCAATTCACGTTGATAATAAGGTGGCACCCAACGATTTCGCATAGCAGTTTTCAAAGCAGCCCAAGTAGTTGGGATATTATCAGGGTGTATTCTACAATGTTCTGACCACCAAACACAAGCAAAACTAGTGAATGAACAAACAGCAGCAGCAACACGTCGATCCTCTGGAAATTGTAAGCATGTAAAACGTTGTTCTGTTTCTAACTCCCATGTAAGATATATATCAGGAACATATCTACCCTCAAACGTCGGAATATTCAATTTAAGTTTAGGGAGATGGTCATGATCCCGTACCTGCGGGGGTGGTGCAGCCCTACCGTTACGGTTGTAGCCATGTGGTCGACCTGGTGCGTATGGTGGTGGTTGCCCATGGGGCGGATCTGGAGCAACCTCACCCTCATCATCGAAATCACCATCATAATCTTCAACCTGCTCAACGACAGTAGCCGCACGAGCCACCGAAGTAGCAGCAGTATCAACAGTACCAGGATGTTGGGCGTGGCCGAGAGGCACACGTCGCGCTCGTCGTTCGAAAGGAATAGGAACTGCAGCTGGTGGAGGTAGACGGGCAAGCACCTCATTGAACTTGGCGTCCATCTTGGAGTCGAATGTCTTCTCCAAACCATCTAGCTTCTCCATGGCAACTCCAAAGTTGTTCACGAAGTCCTGTACCTGCTCAGCCATCATTTGCTGAAATTTATCATAGAGCGCTTTGTTGGTCATGCTCTCCCAGTCGATCTCGTCATCGTGTGATCCTGGCATGGTTAGCAGAAATAGGAAACACACAATATGAAACCTACAGACTGCTGGGACGTGGCGGTGGTGGTGGTGTGGCACAAATCCTTTAAGCGAATCTCAATTTCTTACCAGTTCTTACCCAGTAGCAGGCGGTGATCGGCAACCGTTGTAGCCAAAACTCTGAAAGCTTGGATAGAGCGATTGCCAGGTGGTGTCAAGCACACGGCGTAGAAGTATGTGGAGCTGGGATGGCTTATAATATGGTAGCAAAAAGGGTCAGCAATAATCAATTCAGAGATGCAAGGTTGAATAAACGCTCAACGACGGTACTGTGCTGGTCCTAGGCTAGACCGTGCTAGAGACGCGAGCCTAAAACACCAACAAAAACACGACGATACACCTAAGAAAGGGAAAAGCACAATCGGATTTTTTTTTTCGTTTTTTTTTTTCGGCGCCTCTTTTTTTTTTTTTTTTTCGGCGCCTCTTTTTTTTTTTTTTCAAAAACTCACTACAATGGCGAGTGTCTCAAAACTCTTGCCACGTCGTATAAGCAAGATGGGCACGAATTTTTCTTTTGGACTATTTTTTTTTTCTGGAGCAATCCGGGGGCTGCGACGACCCAAAAATTTCGACAAAAATCACTATGATAGCAAGTGTCTCAAAACGCTCCGGGGAACCTAAAATCAAGCTAGGGAAAAAATATTTTCAGCCGAAATTTTTTTGGGCCAAAACGTGCTCTGCAAAGCGTGCCAGACTCTTTTTTTTTTTTTTTTTTTTTTTTTTTCGACACCTGCGCAGGTAGCAAAACATGGATCCGAAATCAAAAGGATCTCGAAACTAAACCTAAAACAAACTGGACTTGGATTGGTGGAGGATTTGTGGTGGTATATATGGACACCAATGGAGAGTGATGATGGATGATGAGATATGGCAGCGGCGATGATGGTGGTGGTATATGGCAACTATGAAGATGATGCGGTGGCGGCGTGACAACCTGTGAAAAGAACTCGAAACTCTAAAGGACTAGACACTAAGACCAGCAACTCGACACAACGATGTAACCGCCAATTCAACAAAGCAAAATACTGAAAAGACTATGCAAAGGCTCAGATTGGTTCGGATATGATGATCTAACCCTAATTAATTTTTTTTTTGGCTTTTTCGTGGACTAAAGGTATGAAGAACAGATGCGATCTAAACTACGAAAACTGGTAAAATCTCACCGAGCAACCTGGAAATCTGATACCACTTGATATAGGCGAAGTTGTCCCTGTCTTTCGATGAGATGGTGGCTATCGTTTTTGGTGGAGTAGACTTTCACGATCCGACTACGAACGTGTGAGACGTCGCGCCTTAGCAATCGCTAAACCAACTCTGAGAGGTTATTGACCACGCCGGAGCACGATCAACCTGACCACGAGGGTCTATTTCCTGCACGCAAACGAAGAACAAGCAAGAAACTAAGATTGCAATCTGGATATTGCGAATATAAGAGGAAAGCTTTATTGATGAAGTGGGGTTCTGTGACGCCTTTGTCTGGTCGTGGAACACAAACGAAGAACGCGAAGTTGCTGCTATGGCGAACTTGTAATCTAAACAAAACCCAAACCTAAAACGAAGCCCTAAGGGCTGTATATATGGGGGAATAGAAGGGAATTTCGTGGCCCCTTGGAGGAGGGGTCCGAAACCGACCCTAAGTCAGTTTCCCCATACATACGGACTCTAAAAACAGCCTATAATATGGTATTTCGAAATTACATGGGCCTGGCCCAAAATTAAGGTGGCGCAGCACCTATATTAGCCTATGGACGAATTTTATAAAGTGGCATCATGCATATTTCGTCCAAAGCTTCCCACTCCCATTATGGTGGCTTCAATGTGCGAAAATCATCACTGGAAGCTCCATTGTTCTTCCCCGCGCGCGCACCTTCTCCTCCATGCTTGATCCCGCTCCAATGGTCATCCTTCTTATCCATGATAGGTCCTTCATTCATAAGGAAAACAAAAGTATCTAATTTAGGCAGCATCATATGTTCATGAATATTAGAAGGATTTCCAAGAAACGAAAGTACCTGGTAATTCAATTGACGTGCGCGAGCTCTAGTAATTGGTCCTGTATGTATAGCAGTCGGGGTGGGTGTAACATTAGTAGGGATGTCCTCATCATGTTGGGCTTGGCCGAGAGGCACACGTCGTGCTCATCGTTCGAAAGGAATAGGAGCTGCAGCTGGTGGTGGTAGACGGGCAAGCACCTCATTGAACTTGGCATCGATCTTGGTGTCAAAGGTCTTCTCCAAACCATCCAGCTTCTCCATGGCCTCTCCAAAGTTGGTCACGAAGTCTTGTACCTGGTCAGCCATCATTTGCTGAAATTTATCATATAGCGCTTTGTTGGTCATGCTCTCCCAGTCGATCTCATTGTCGTGTGATCCTGGCATGGTTAGCAAATAGGAAACACACAAGAATATGAAACCTCCGGACTACTGGGACGTGGTGGTGGTGGTGGTGGTGGTGTGTCACAAATCCTTTAAGCGAATCTCAAATTCTTACCAGTTCTTACCCAGCAGCAGGCGGTGATCGGCAACCGTTGTAGTCAAAACTCTCAAAGCTTCGATAGAGCGATTGCCAGGTGGTGTCAAACACATGACGTAGATGTATGTGGAGCTGGGATAGCTTATAATATGGTAGCAAAAAGGGTTAGCAATAATCAATTCAAAGATGCAAGGTTGAATAAATGCTCAACGACGGTACTGTGCTGGTCCTAGGCTAGACCCGTACTAGAGACGCGAGCCTAAAGCACCAACAAAATCACGACGCTACACGTAATCAAGGGAAGAGTACACTTTGATTTTTTTGTCGGCGCCTCTTTTTTTTTGCTCAAAAAATCACTACAATGGCGAGTGTCTCAAAACTCTTGCCACGTCGTATAAGCAAGATGGGCACGAAATTTTTTGGACTATTTTTTTCTCTTGGAGCAATCCGGGGGCTGCGACGACCAAAAATTTCGACAAAATCACTATGATAGCAAGTGTCTCAAAACGCTCCGGAGAACCTACAATCAAGATAGGGAAAAATATTTTCGGCCAAAATTTTTTGGGGCCAAAACGTGCTCTGCAAAGCATGCCTGACTCTTTTTTTTCGACACCTACGCAGGTAGCAATACGCGAATCCAAAATCAAAAGATCTTGAAACGAAATCTAAAACGAGATGGACTCGGATTGGTGGTGGTATATATGGACACCAATGGATAGTGGGTGGTGATATCTAGCAGCGGTGATGATGGTGGTGGTATATGGCGACTATGAAGACGATGCGTTGGCGGCGTGACAACCTGTGAATAGAACTCGAAACTCTAAAGGACTAGACACTAAGACCAGCAACTCGACACGACGATGTAACCGCAAATTCAACAAAGCAAAATACTGAAAAGACTATGCAAAGGCTCAGATTGGTTCGGATATGATGATCTAACCCGATTTTTTTTGGCTTTTTCGTGGACTAAAGGTATGACGAAACAGATGCGATCTAAACTACGAAAACTGATAAAATCTCACCGAGCAACCTAGAAATCTGATACCACTTGATAGAGGCGAAGTTGTCCCTGTCTTTCGATGAGATAGTGGCTATCGTTTTGGTGGAGTAGACTTTGACGATCCGACTACGAACGTGTGATGACGCCGCGCCTTAGCAATCGCTAAACCAACTCCAAGAGGTTATTGACCACGCCGTAGCACGATCAACCTGACCACGAGGGTCTGTTTCCTGCACGCAAATGAAGAACAAGCAAGAAACTAAGATTGCAATCTGGATATTGCGAATATAAGAGGAAAGCTTTATTGATGAAGTGGGGTTCTGTGATGCCTTTGTCTGGTCGTGGAACACAAACGAAGAACGCGAAGTTGCAGCTATGGCGAACTTATAATCTAAACAAAACCCAAACCTAAAACGACGCCCTAAGGGATGTATATATGGGGGAATAGAGGGGAATTTCGTGGCCCCTTGGAGGAGGGGTCCGAAATCGACCCTAACTCGGTTTCCCCATACATACAGACTCTAAAAATAGCCTATAATATGGTATTTCGAAATTACATGGGCCTGGCCCGAAAATAAGGTGGCGCAACAGCTATATTAGCCTAGGGACGAATTTTATAAAGTGGCATCATGCATATTTCGTCGAAGGCTTCTTGCTCCCATTATGGTGGCTTCAAAGTGCGAAAATCATCACTGGAAGCTCCATTGTTCTTTCCCGCGCGCGCACCTTCTTCTCCATGCTTGATGCCGCTCCAATGGTCATCCTTCTTGTCCATGCCAGGTCCTTCATTCACAAGTAAAACAAAAGTATCTAATTTAGGCAGCATCATATGTTCATGAACATTAGAAGGATTTGCAAGAAACGAAAGTACCTGGTAATTCAATTGATGTGCGCGAGCTCTAGTAATTGGTCATGTATGTATAGCAGTCGGAGTTGTGGGTGTAGCATTAGTAGGGATGTCCTCATCATATCCCCAACAGGTGTCATGTGAACGTCGACTACATAACACTTCACCATCCTTGGGCCTAAGGGAATGCATTGTGGAGTAGTTATTAGATGATGAGTCGCTAGAGTGATAGAAGCCTAAACCCTTATTCATGCGCTACATTGTAAAGGGCTGATTTGGATCCACATGTTTAATGCTATGGTTAGATGTTATCTTAGTACTTTTCTCGTAGTTGTGGATGCTTGCGAGGCGGTTCATCATAAGTTGTAGGTTGTTCAAGTAAGAACAACACCCAAGCACCGGTCTACCCACATATCAAATTATCAAAGTAGCAAACACGAATCAAACCAACATGATGAAAGTGACTAGATGAAATTCTCGTGTACCCTCAAGAACACTTTGCTTATTATAAGAGATTGTTTTGGCCTGTCCCTAGCCACAAAAGGATTGGGCTACATTGCTGCACCTTATTTACCAGTACTGTTACTTGCTCGTTACAAATTACCTTGCTATCAAACTACTTGCTACTTACAATTTAAGTGCTTGAAGAAATTACCTTGCTGAAAACCGGTTATGATTTCCTTCTGCTCTTCGTTGGGTTCGACACTCTTACTTATCGAAAGGACTAGTATTGATCCCCTATACTTGTGGGTCATCAAGAATCTTTTCTGACACCTTTGCCAGGGAGTGAAGTGTTCTTTGTAAGTCGAAATCGGTATGGAAAAACTTATACTACATGCTGAAATTTACTATCACTTCTTACAATGGAAAGCAATCCTTTGAGGGCTTTGTTCGATGTATCTTAACCTTGATCAGAACCACAATTAATTGCCCCTCAACCTACAACACCTAATGAAAATATTGGTTATGAAATTCCTCTGGGTATGTTAGAACACTTCCTAGCTAACCCTTATGCAGGAGACAAAACTGAGCATCCTGATATGCACCTAATATATGTGGATAAAATTTGTGGATTATTTAAGCTTGTAGGTTTATCCGGAGATGAAGTTAAGAAGAAGGTTTTCCTTTTATCTTTTAAGGGAAAATCATTGACATGGTATACGCTATGTGATGATATTGGATCATGGAACTGGAATTGATTGAAATTGGAATTCCACCAAATTTTTTATCATATGCATCTTGTTCATCTTGATCGGAATTATATATATAATTTTTGGCCCCGTGAAGGAGAAAGCATCGCTCTAGCTTGGGGAGGCTTAAGTCAATATTATATTCATGCCCCAATAATAATATCCCAAGAGAAGTTATTATTCAGAAATTTTATGCTTGGCTTCCTCATAATGATCAATCCATGCTCGATACTTCTTGTATTGTTTCTTTTATTAAGAAGACTATATAATTCAAGTGGGATCTCTTGGAAAGAATTAAATGCAACTTTGAAGATTGGGAACTTGACGAAGGTAACAAGTCAGGTATTAAGCTTGAATTTGATTGTGTTAAATCTTTTATGGATACCGATGCTTTTCACAAGTTTAGCACTAAATATGGACTTGAGTCAGAGATAGTAGCCTCTTTTTGTGAGTCATTTGCTGCTCATGTTGATCTCCCTAAGGAGAAGTGATTTAAATATCACCACCTATTAAAAAAGAAATCAAAGAACCAGTCATAGCTAAAGAAGAGATTATCATTTACAATGCTGATCCAGTTGTGCCTACTGCTTATATTGATAAACCACCTTTCCCTGTTAGGATAAAGTAACATGCTAAGGTATCAACTATGGTTTGCAAGAGTAATATTAGAGCACCTAAGCCATCTGAACAAATTAAAGTAGAACCTAGTGTTGCTATGGTTAAAGATCTATTGGTAGAAAATATTGATGGGCATGTTATTTATTTCTGTGATGAAGCTGCTATAATTGCTAAACCCGGTGAAAAAGATAAACATAGACCCGTAGTTGGCATGCTTGTTGTCTCAGTCAAAATAGGAGATCATTGTTATCATGGCCTATGTGATTTGGGTGCTAGTGTTAGTGCTATTCCTTTTGCTTTATACCAAGAAATTATGAATGACATAGCACCTGCTGAAATAGAAGATATTGATGTTACTATTAAACTTGCTAATAGAGACACCATCACACCCACTTGTGATTGTTAGAGATGTTGAAGTCTATTGTGGGAAACTAAAATATCCTACTGATTTTATAGTTCTTGGTTACCCACAAGATGAATTTTTCCCATTATCTTTGGTAGACCTTTGTTGAACACTTTTAAAGCTAAGATAGATTGTAAAAGAGAAACCGTCATTGTTAAGTTTGGTGATGTGTCTCATGATTTTATTTTTTTCCAAGTTTAGTAGACAACCTCATGATAAAGAATTACCTAGTAAGCATGAAATAATGTCTTTCTTCTATTGTCGTTCCTACTACCGATCCATTAGAACAATATTTGCTAGACCATGAAAATGATATGCATTTGTGTGAAAGAAATGAAATAGATAAAACTTTCTTTGAACAACAACTTCTACTAAAACACAATTTTCCTATTGAAACTCTTGGAGGTCCTCCTCCACCTAAAGGTGATCCTGTGTTTGAATTAAAACAATTGCCCGACACTCTGAAGTATGCTTATCTTGATGAGAAAAAGAGATAATGTGTTATTATTAGTGCTAACCTTTCAGAACATGAAGAAGAAAGATTATTAAAAATTCTGAGGAAATACTGGGCTGCTATTGGATATACTGTTGATGATCTTAATGGCATTAGTCCCACTCTATGTCAGCACAAGATCAATTTGGAACCTAATGCTAAACCTGTTGTTGATCACCAACGACGATTAAATACCAAGATGAAAGAAGTGGTAAGAACTAAACTATTAAAGCTTATGGAAGCAGGTAAAATCTATCCCATAACTGATATTAGATGGGTAAGTCTCGTTCATTATGTCCCTAAGAAAGGAGGTATTACTGTTGTTCCTAATTGAAAGCACATTTGCTCCCTTTGTGGTTTTGGTAATTAATAACAACATATATATCATTGAACTAATATTTCCACTAAGCATATTTCAGGAAAAGTTCAATGATTGGTTGGAAAAGGATTGCGGAGAAACCCCTCGATACAAGTATTTGGATTGGCAAAAGCTTCACGCAAAGTTGAATCTACATTTTACTTTGTGAGAAATCACTTTGAGTCCATAGGAAAAGCCAATACTATAAAAGGGGGTAAGGTACTGTTGGTGAACAAGATGCTCCACGTGCACAAGTGATAGTCACCAAAAACACCCACAATCTCTCCCACATATTCTGTGTAAGCCAATCATGCAAATCAGTGAAACCAACACTATCCACTCGGTCCCACCGATTCCCAGACTTAGATAGAACCCTGCTAAACCCTAGCACATCGGTGCAACAGATCCCACTTCGGTGCCACCGAGTTTAGCTTGCCAACTTTCTGTTACCTCGATTCACAAAATCGTAAGATCCGAGTTTTTCGATTGGCTTCACCAAGATTTGGATTCTGACCGTTGGACACCTGATCTGCATCGCCGAGTTTTCTCTATCGGTGTCACCGAGAATCAAAAGTTGCTACCTTTGGAGCAACTCGGTATCACCGAGGTTCACACATCAGTGTCATCGAGTTGGTCACTTAAGGTGTAACTATTGGATTTTTGGAGATGCCTATATATACCCCTCCACCACCACTCACTCGCAAGAGAAGCACTCAGAACAGATCCCCACTTATCCTATCAGATTTTCTGAGAGAGAGCCACCTACTTATGTGTTCAGATCATGCCATTCCATTCCAATCATATGAATCTTGATCTCTAGCCTCCCCAAGTTGCATTCCACCCAATCAATCTCTTCCACCAAAGCCAAATCTATGAGAGAGTGACTGAGTGTTGAGGAGTCTATCATCTTGAAGCACAAGAGCAAGGAGTTCATCGACATTATCGAGCCTATTACCTTTTAGAGGGTGGTGCCTCCTAGATTGGTTAGGTGTTGCTTGGGAGCCTCCTACTTCGTGTTGTGGAGTGAACCAAGAAGTTTGTAAGGGCAAGGAGATTGCCTACTTCGTGAAGATCTACCCGAGTTAGGCTAATCCTCCATGGACGCAGGCCATCATGGTGTTGTCAAGGTTGTTTCTTTGTGGAACCCTCCGTGGGTAGAGCCCTCCATGGACTCTCGCGAATGTTACCCTTCGTGGGTTGAAGACTCCATAACTGTGGGCGTACGATAGCACCACCTATCGGAACCACGGGAAAAAGCTTCGTGTCTCCAAATTGCATTTGATATTCCTACCCTTCCTTTACTACTCATGCTTGTCTTTACTTTCCGCTACTATACTCGTAGACATGCATGTGTAGGGTGTGCTTGACTTGCTATAAATGCTAAAATTTGCCAACACTTAAAATGGGGAAAAGGTAGAAATTTTATTTGGTTAAGTAGTCTAATCACCCCCCCTCTAGACATTCTTTCCATCCTACAAGTGGTATCAAAGCATTGGTCTCCATTGCATTGGTTCCACAACCTAGGAGAGTATAGCGTCTAGCGAGGGAAATTATCACCGTAGAGGTCCGTAATTTGATGGCACAAATTTTGCTAGTTGGAAGCACAAAATGAAAAGCATATTCTTGGTCATAACCCCGCCATTAGGGCTGTTGTTCGTGTTGGATTGCAAGGTGAATTCTTTGCGGATGGAAGGGAACCGGATCGTGAAGCGACTAAGGAAGAATTGAAGATGTTGCAATACAATGCACAAGCATGTGACATTCTCTTCAACTGCCTATGCCTCGAAGAATTCAACAAAATCAGCCATCTTGAGAATGCAAAAATAGATTTGGGATACTTTGGTTGATATGCACGATGGTACTAAATCCATGAGAGAATCCAAGTTGGATGCTCTTCGGAGTCAGCTTGACATGTTCAAGATGAAGGATGGTGAAGGAGTCGCAGAGATGTTCTCTTGGCTTCATCACAAATGAGATTGCCGGCTTAGGAAGCGAAGAAATGACCGACAAATTCATGATCAAGAATAGCTTTGGATGATAGATATGACAGCGCGTGCACATTGATCAAAATGATGCCCAACTACAAATATCTCAAGCCTACAAAAGTGATTGGAAGGATCGTTGCTCGTGAGATGACACTCTAGGACAAGGAAGAGCTTCACAATAAGTCTAGCAGTGCTTACAAAGCCACAAGTGATTCTCCCGCAACTTCAAGAGACAACCATGTCACAAATGAAGAGATAAGCCTCATGGTCAATGTTGTAGGAATAAGTCTGACAGTACTACCAGGGGTACGAAAGGAGGGGCGAAGTCTAGCTACGGCTTAGGTGTGTCACTCGGATGTTTACGAGTTCAGGCCCCACTCGGGAGTGGTAAAGACCCTACGTCTCGAGCCCAGTGGCTGGTTTGCTTTGCTTATGGTGGAATAGAGGTATACAAGTTTCCGGACCTGGTTATGGCGCCCGGGGGTGGCTTATATAGAGTGCGCCACCACCGGTTGAGCATTGTAATAATGAAAATTAAGGCAGTGTTACTGAAACTGCCGCTCTAACTGTGCCGTTAGTGATAACGTATGATGGCTTTAGAAACGGACGTCTCTTCGGGTTCCCAGGACGTTGTGCCTTCGAGGCTGTTGGTCTCCTACCACTGAATGTATGATAGAACCATCCGGGTAACCGTGCAAGAACGCCTGAGTGCTACTGGGGACATGTCCGAGTGTTTCTGGAGACATGTCCGAGTGCACTTTCTCTTCTTGAAGTTCAATGTCAATGAGGGTCTATAGGTGGGCTCATGGGTCAGACCCATGACCCTACCCATAGTAGACGACCTCATCAGTAGCCCCCGAATCTGTGAGGTTTGACAGGTCGAGTGATCGACACTCGGGAGTGCCGATGGCACCTCGGAGGTGTCTTAGGAAATGACCTGTGCCATTTCCCACTTGGGTCGATGCCTCGATGGATTCAAGATAAACATTCATTAGCCGAATGTTTGAGTTCGCGTCCGGTTACCTCCAGGCCGGCTCTTCCGCTGACCTTCGGGGGGACAAGCTCCCGTCCCTTCCATCTATGAGCAAGTACGGCGACAAGACAAGACCCCCACGACGGACCCCGACGTGGCCACAGTGACCGCCGACACGCGAGCGTGCATGGCTACAGTCCAGCCGGTCGTACCGTTGACCTTGGCTGACTACGATCGAGCGGGGTAATAGTGCCGGCACACCTCAGCCTACTCCATTACCTACCCCCACATGGCTACAACGCTGCCGGCCGTACGGAAGACCTCGGTCAGCAGGAGCTAAGAGACACCACTTGAGGCGGCCCATGCCGTGGAAGGTGAGCTCGGGCCAATCGCAGAGCCGGCTGGCGGGCCCCAGCATAGCCGGCGGGCCCTATAGACAACGAGACGGCTCAGTGGGCGGCCCCCCTGGCCAGCCCGAGGGGCTGCTAGTCGGGTCCCCCAAACCATTACTTTAGAGGTATTGTAAGCCGCAGGGTTGGCCTATAAAATGCCCCGAGCCCCCCACGCATGGATGGAGACACACACACGCGGGAACACTTCTCCACACATTCACTCACATAGCAAAGGGAGAGCAACCGACTGCTCCTTATTCCACCTCTAGACAAACAGCTCAAGGAGCACCATTGTAACCACATCCATCCATCAACCTAGACCAACCAGGACTAGGGGTGTTACCTTCGACGGAGGGCCCCAAACCTGGGTACATCGTGTGTCCATCACCGCTTGTGCCTAATCCTGCTCCCAGAGCCCGTCTGCGTCCTCCGGCCCCAACCACCTTCGATAAGCCTACCCATGGCATTTGTCATAAGAAAATGACGACAATTGGCGCCCACCTTGGGACCGTACACGGCGCCGGTCGGAGTCACGCTCCGAGCGGGACCCTTCACCACCTGGCTTGGCCGCCCCGCGTCTGGGCATAAATGCACGCTGGTGGGGCTTGCTCCGACAGGCCCTGCGAGGCGATGCTGCCAGCCTCTCCAATGAGTGCCTCGATAGCGACCTCACGCTCGACATCGCCATGCTCACCGAGCACTTCGGCAAGCTAAGTCTCGCCGATGAGCCCGCGGGTGACAAGTCCCCTAGCCAGGTGCTCGAATTCACCGACCCGCCCACGTCTGTGGGTGCACTTGCCACGGGCGAGGCCCGCGGCTCCCGCGTTCGCATGGGAGTGATGGTCACCGCTTCCTCCACCTCTTATGACCGAGCGCGGGCCGAGGCCAACGCGACCGCTGCCCGCGCAGGCACCTCGGACCCGCTCGGCGGTACCCTCAGGGGTCTAAGCACTCCCATCGCTGTGATGGCGAACCCATATGCTATCACAGCCGAACTGGAGGCGGCCCGCCACCTGCTGTTCGAAGACGCCAGCGCCCTCATAGCCGAACGGTGTCGAACAGAGGCCGCTTAGTGGAAGTACATCTCCGCCTACGGTCTCACCTCGGCTGGCACTGAGCCCAGCCGGCGTGGGGCTGTGTGAGACCACGGTCGGGTGGTCGCATAAATCCTCGGCGACAACCTACCTGTCTACAACACCCCCATGACCAACCTGCGGGCCGCCAAGGTAGCCTATGAGGATCTGGATGCCTTGGAAGGCGAAGAGCACACCTCGCGCGAGTGACACATCAAAGATCTCATCGACACAACCAACGTGCAACAACTCCTGCTCACCCCCGGCAGAGCCTTCTCCGAGGTTCCTCGTCCCAAGGACGAGGGCGTTGGGGCTGCTGGCTGTCAGCCGGCTCAGCACTCCTGCTTCCCTCGCGTCTCCGGCTGGCTGGCCGAGGGAAGCAACTCCTGGTGCTCCCAGCTGCCCAGAAACAAGTAGCTAGACTGTCCCGCCGGCCGTCCGCCCTGAGCTCGCGGCCCGGCTTGGACCACAGGTCCCCCACAGTGAGAACGATGCATGCCTCCGCCTAAACCGGCTGGCGCAGTCGGCCCACCTTGAGGAGGAGGGATTGATCGGTCCGCCATGCTTCAGCCCCGGGATCCGCAATGAGCTATTCCTGACCAGCTTCACACTTCCTGGGACACCCCAAAGTACAATGGGGTCATCAAGCCCGAGGACCGGCTGATCGACTACACCACCGCAATCGACATCGCTAGGGGGAAAAAGCGCGTAGCCGTCCACTACGTCCCCCTCATGTTGATCGGTTCAACCCGTACCTGGCTGAATAGCCTTTCAGCCGGCAGCATCGACATCTGGACGGACTTCTAAGAGGTGTTCGTCCGCAACTTCACCGGCACCTATAAGCGGCCTGGCCTCCCCCGTGAACTAGCCATGTGCGTTCAGGGGCCTGATGAACCTCTCCGCGACTACCTCACCCGATGGACCGAGCTCCGCAACTCCTGTGGAGTTCATGAGGCGTAGGCCATCCAATACTTCATTGAGGGTTGCCGAGACAGCATCTACCTCAAGCACAAGCTCCTGTGCTCCGAGCCGGCTATGTTGGCAGACCTCATGGCCAAGGCGGACAAGTATACCACGGCTGACTCCACAATCTAGGTCAAGGGCAGCATGCCCGCCAAGACGGCTCAGCCACCGGTGGCATCACGACTGGCTGCCAACAACCGGTAGCCACAAAACAACAAGCGCAAAGTCTACCAGCCTGACTCTCGCTACGGGAGCCGGCATGACGCCACCATTGAGGAAGAGGAGCTGGCTGCCCAGCCTTCCAGTCAGCATTAGTGCACCGGCAAGGCTGCTTGGCAGCCCAAGCTCATGTTCGAGCAGATGCTCGACCTCCCTGCAAATATCATTCTAGAGCAAAGCCCTGCACGCACACCCTCTAGTAGTGTAGCTTCTCACAGCGACTGGCCCGGGGGAACGGTCTCCCGTCTCCTCCCGTGCCGCCTGTTGGCGCACCAGCGCCGACTTTGGTTCCAGCTTCGGTGCCGGTTGTGGCTCTGACCCAGAACTACGGTCGCCTGCTCGAGCAGTTCCCCAACTAAGACGGTTCCTATGTCGTCTTCACCAGTGAAGAGATGGACAAGCACACTCAGCGCCGGCTCCATCGCGAGGTAAATGCCACCATGCCGCGACTCCCCAGTTCATGCACTGGTCCGAGAAGCCGGTTACCTGGAGCCGGGCTGACCACCTGACCGTGATGCCAAGCTCTGGCAGCTACGCCTTCGTCCTCGATCTCACCATCGTCTCCGAGGCACACCTACTGCTTTCGTGGGTGTTGGTCGATGGGGGCAGTAGCATCACCATCCTCTATGTCGGGACCCGGATCCTAAGCCATAAGAATCCAGCCTATAACACATCACAACACTTTGCAGTCTCACGCATAGTTATCTCCACGGCTGCCACCTTACTTGGGCCAGGACCATTTGCGTCTTTTGACTCACGTATGTGAATGTGTCGCTAGCATTCAAATGTCAAAGAACCCAGGCCGACATGACAAGTCATAGAACCCAAGTGGCACATCCATACAGGGACAGGCACACGTAACCCAGCAATGCAGGTGTCAATCTCTAGCGTGTGTAGACGAGTCATAGCAAGCTACAAGGACTCCATTACGCCATGGGACATAAATGTCATCACTGCACGTAGACGAGTCATAGCAGGCGACAGGGACTCCATTACACTGCGAGACATTTGCCCGAATGGACAGACACAACAGCAAAGAAGGATACACACCGGTCAATCAATGTGTCCGGAGCAGTAGCAAGCTACCCAGGCTCAGTGGAAGCACAAAGAGGCATTTCCCCGTAAAGAGTACAACTAAAGGCACACAACTAGGTGTCGTATCCCATACATACCATTACACGTCACACGTACGCGCGACATGCCCCATATGCATGGATACAACTATGGCATTACAACATAACCATACAACAGTATAACATTTATTTAGAAGGCTCAGAAGAGCCAGCACAATAAGATGTTACAAGCAGGGGTCATAAGACCCAACATTCAGAGCATTCAAACAAACAAGCGTAAGTTAAACATGTCTGGGTACAGACATCTACAAAAGTGGCTACAGGAGCCTAAAAAGCTACAATGACCCTACCAAACGAACCAAACCTCTGTCTGGGATTCCCAACTTCACGTCATAAGTACCACTAATGAGACTGACGTCTCCTCTACAAAAACATAATTAAGCAAACGTGAGTACAAGGGTACTCAGCAAGACTTACGTCAGAACTAACTATATATGCATTAGTATCAATGAAGGGGATTGTGGATTTTATTGTAGCATGCCAGCTTTGACTCTTGGCTAACCTATACTACGACTACAAGTAATATCTTTGAGGTGGGATAGCGCACACGAGTTCACATATTCACCAATCAATACACCACTATGGATCCACTCCAGTCTCCCTACGAGAAGGCCATCCATAGCGCTCGCGATTATCTTGCGTATTTAAGAGTATCCACTTCAAGTTGTCTATGAACCACGTAAGTTCTCCAAGTAGTCCATATCCGAGGACGCGGCTATTCGAACAGATTCATAACCCTGCAGGGGTGTACTTCTTCACACATGCTCCCTCCACTTATCGCCATGTGCACATAAAAGGCACCTCGGCAACCTTCAAGCGGAAGCCCGGCGAGGGAGTCGGCCATGACCGTCAATCACACAAGACCCTAGTCCAGGTTTAAAGCCTATTTGATATTGAACCCGCACGGAAGTCGGGCCGAAGTTTCCGCTACGGCCTCAAATGATGTGTGCAGGGTTCCCAAGCCGACCGTTCGGCTGTGATAGAGGCGAAGTTGTCCCTGTCTTTCGATGAGATGGTGGCTATCGTTTTTGGTGGAGTAGACTTTGACGATCCGACTACGAACGTGTGAGCCGTCGCGCCTTAGCAATCGCTAAACCAACTCTGAGAGGTTATTGACCACGCCGGAGCACGATCAACCTGACCACGAGGGTCTATTTCCTGCACGCAAACGAAGAACAAGCAAGAAACTAAGATTGCAATCTGGATATTGCAAATATAAGAGGAAAACTTTATTGATGAAGTGGGGTTCTGTGACGTCATTGTCTGGTCGTGGAACACAAACGAAGAACGCGAAGTTGCTGCTATGGCAAACTTGTAATCTAAACAAAACCCAACCCTAAAACGAAGCCCTAAGGGCTGTATATATGGGGGAATAGAAGGGAATTTCGTGGCCCCTTGGAGGAGGGGTCCGAAACCGACCCTAAGTCAGTTTCCCCATATATACGGAATCTAAAAACAGCCTATAATATGGTATTTCGAAATTACATAGGCCTGGCCCAAAAATAAGGTGACGCAGCACCTATATTAGCCTATGGACGAATTTTATAAAGTGGCATCATGCATATTTCGTTCAAGGCTTCCCGCTCCCATTATGGTGGCTTCAATGTGCGAAAATCATCACTGGAAGCTCCATTGTTCTTCCCCGCACGCGCACCTTCTCCTCCATGCTTGATCCCGCTCCAATGGTCATCCTTCTTATCCATGCTAGGTCCTTCATTCATAAGTAAAACAAAAGTATCCAATTTAGGCAGCATCATATGTTCATGAATATTAGAAGGATTTCCAAGAAACGAAAGTACCTGGTAATTCAATTGACGTGCGCGAGCTCTAGTAATTGGTCCTGTATGTATAGCAGTCGGGGTGGGTGTAACATTAGTAGGGATGTCCTCATCATCCTCCCCTCCTTGAACTGACGTCGTCCTCGACGGAAGCTCATCTTCCTCACCCAAATAAGGCTTCAAATCTGCAATGTTAAAAGTGGGGCTAACCCCAAACTCTGCAGGCAGCTCAAGTTTATATGCATTATCATTTATTTTCTCTAACACCTTAAAAGGACCATCAGCACGTGGCATTAGCTTTGACTTGCGCAAATCAGGAAATCTATCCTTACGCAAATGTAACCAAACAAGATCTCCAGGTGCAAAGACAACATGTTCTCTACCCTTATCTCCAGCAAGTTTGTATTTAGCATTCATACGCTCAATGTTTTCCTTAGTTAACTCATGAATCTTTAATATCAATTCAGCACGTTCTTTAGCATCAAAATTAACCTTCTCCGAAGACGGAAGAGGCAACAAATCAATAGGTGCACGAGGTAAGAAACCATACACAACTTCAAAAGGGCACATCTTAGTGGTAGAATGTAGCAAACGATTATAAGCAAATTCAATATGAGGCAAGCATTCTTCCCACATTTTCAGGTTATTCTTCAAAACAGCCCTAAGCATAGTAGACAATGATCTATTGACTACTTCAGTTTGGTCATCAGTTTGGGGGTGACATGTAGTACGAAAAAGCAGTTTAGTCCCCAACTTAGCCCATAAACATCTCCAAAAGTGGCTAAGAAATTTAGCATCACGATCGGAAACAATTGTATTTGGCACACCATGCAACCGAATAATTTCACGAAAGAACAAATCAGCAACATGAGCAGCATCATCACTTTTATGACATGGTATAAAGTGTGCCATTTTAGAAAATCTATCCACGACAACAAATATGCTATCCCTCCCCTTCTTTGTTCGAGGTAAACCTAAAACAAAGTCCATAGATATATCCTCCCAAGGAACACTAGGTACAGGTAAAGGCATATATAAACCATGAGGATTGAGTCGTGACTTAGCTTTTTGACATGTAGTGCAGCGAGCAACAAAACGCTCAACATCCCGTCTCATCTTTGGCCAAAAGAAATGTGTAGCAAGTACGTCCTCCGTCTTCTTCACGCCAAAGTGTCCCATTAATCCTCCTCCGTGCGCCTCCTGTAACAACAAAAGACGAACGGAGCTACCTGGAATGCATAGCTTGTTAGCACGAAACACAAATCCATTATTAATAACGAACTTGTTCCATGTTCTCCCTTCTTTACAATTCTGCAACACGTCTCTAAATTCAGCATCATGCACATATTGATCTTTGATGGTCTCCAAACCAAATATTTTAAAGTCAAGTTGTGAAAGCATAGTACAACGACGAGACAAAGCATCAGCAATAACATTTTCTTTACCCTTCTTGTGTTTAATGACATAAGGGAAAGTCTCAATGAATTCAACCCATTTAGCATGTCTACGGTTCAGTTTTGCTTGACTTTTAATATGTTTCAAAGATTCATGATCAGAATGTATAACAAATTCTTTGGGCCATAAATAATGTTGCCATGTTTCCAAAGTCCGAACAAGAGCATATAATTCCTTATCATAAGTAGAATAATTCAGACTAGGCCCACTTAATTTTTCAAAAAAGTACGCAAGAGGTTTACCATCTTGTAGTAACACACCTCCTAACCCAATTCCACTAGCATCACATTCAAGCTCGAAAGTCTTATTAAAATCAGGAAGTTGGAGTAAAGGAGCATGTGTTAACTTATCTTTCAAGACCGTGAAGGCTTCTTCCTGTGCGGTACCCCAAGAAAAAGGCACGTCCTTCTTTGTAAGCTCATTGAGAGGCGCAGCAATGGTGCTGAAATCTCTCACAAAACGCCTATAGAAACCAGCGAGGCCAAGAAAACTCCTTACTTGTGTGACCGTTTTGGGCTGCGGCCAACTCTCAATAGCTTCAATCTTGGCTGTATCAACTTCAATTCCCTGTGGAGTAACAACATAGCCAAGAAAAGATACTCGGTCGGTGCAAAAGGTGCACTTCCCAAGGTTACCAAACAAACGTGCATCACGTAGCGCAGTAAAAACAGCACGTAAATGTTCCAAATGTTCCTCCAAAGATCTACTAAAAATCAATATATCATCAAAATAGACTACGACAAATCGTCCAATGAAAGCACGTAAAACCTCGTTCATTAATCTCATGAAAGTGCTAGGTGCATTAGTTAACCCAAAAGGCATGACTAGCCACTCATATAATCCAAACTTAGTTTTAAATGCTGTTTTCCATTCATCGCCCAATTTCATACGAATTTGATGGTATCCACTACGCAAATCAACTTTGGAGAAAATTGTAGAGCCACTTAATTCATCAAGCATATCATCTAGTCTAGGAATAGGATGACGATAACGAATAGTAATATTATTAATGCCTCTACAATCCACACACATGCGCGATGTACCATCCTTTTTAGGCACTAGAATAATAGGAACAGCACAAGGACTAAGGGATTCACGTATATAACCTTTGTCAAGCAGCTCCTATACTTGACGCATAATCTCCTTTGTCTCCTCTGGATTGGTACGGTAGGGCGCACGGTTTGGTAGGGATGCACCGGGAATTAAGTCAATCTGATGCTCAATCCCGCGAATAGGCTGTAATCCCGATGGCACGTCTTGTGGAAAGACATCAGCGAACTCCTGCAAAATGTTAATGACAGCAGGAGGCAAAGAGGGAGGCATGTCCTCGAATGAAAATAATACCTCTTTACATACAAAAGCATAGCAAACATATGTAGCAACATCCAAATCATTAATATCAGATTTAGTAGCAAGTAAACATCCACTCTTCAATTTTATTTCGGATGCAACAGTAGATGATGGTTTATTATGCTTGTGGTGTTGCTCAAATTCCTGTGCTACCATCTGATTTTCACTCTTATTTTTCTCCTGTTTTGCTTTACTAGCTCTAGCAATGTCATCTTTCATAATATGTTCGGGAGACATAGGAAGCAAAGTGATATTATGATCCTTATGAACAAGAGTATACTGATTTGTCCTACCATGGTGTACAGAATTTTTATCAAACTTCCATGGTCTACCAAGTAAAACAGAACATGCTTGCATGGGTACCACATCACAATCCACATAATCAGAATATGTAGCAATGCTAAAATGCACATGAACAGTACGTGTTACCTTAACCTTGCCACTATTGTTGAACCATTGGATGTAATAAGGATGAGGATGTGGTCTGGTGGTTAGAGACAGCTTCTCCACCATCTCCATGCTAGCCAAGTTATTGCAACTCCCTCCATCGATGATGATGCGAACAAAACGCTCTTTCACAACTCCCTTTGTGTGGAACAAGTTGTGCATCTGATTTTGCTCAGCGTGTGTAACCTGCACACTGAGAACACGTTGAGCAACTAAACTTTCATACCTGTCAGCGTAATCAGCAGCCATGTATTGTGTTTCTGGTTCTGCATCCTTGCCACCCTGTTCGTCACTGGCAATAAGTGCCAAAGTCTCCTCATCATAATCACTAGCGGACGCATATCCACCATCCTCAGTAACAATCATTACACGCTTGGAAGGGCATTCTCTCGCATAGTGACCTCCACCCTTGCAACGACGACATATAACCTCATGTGTTTGCCCTGTGGATGCAATAGATGAAGAAGAACTCTGTGCAGGCCCAGAAGGTGTGCTCTTCGCAGAGGGTGCAGTAGGAGCCTGTTTCCTGGTATCGCGATTAGAGTTGGAGGTTGAAGGAGGTGGTGTTGCAGCAGGACGTGCGGAAGTAGAGGAGGTACGTGGCGTCCATGATGAAGTACGGCCTGCAAAATTAGTAGTTCTCGCCATTGCCTGTCGATCCTGCACTTCACGTTCAGCTTTGCAAGCAAGATGAAATAAACGAGTGATAGTGTTATACTCCTTATACTCTAGAATAGTCTGAATCTCTCTATTTAATCCACCCATAAAACGTGCAAGCATAGCTTCATTCTCCTCAACAATACCACATCTAATCATACCAGTTTGTAATTCCTGATAATATTCTTCTACAGAATTTTTTCCTTGTCTTAAACGCTGCAAATTTTGAAGCAATTCACGTTGATAATAAGGTGGCACCCAACGATTTTGCATAGCAGTTTTCAAAGCAGCCCAAGTAGTTGGAATATTATCAGGGTGTATTCTACAATGTTCTGACCACCAAACACAAGCAAAACTAGTGAATGAACAAACAGCAGCAGCAACACGTCGATCCTCTGGAAATTGTAAGCATGTAAAACGTTGTTCTGTTTCTAACTCCCATGTAAGATATATATCAGGAACATATCTACCCTCAAACGTCGGAATATTCAATTTAAGTTTAGGGAGATGGTCATGATCCCGTACCTGCGGGGGTGGTGCAGCCCTACCGTTACGGTAGTAGCCATGTGGTCGACCTGGTGCGTATGGTGGGGGTTGCCCCTGGGGCGGATCTGGAGCAACCTCTCCCTCATCATCGAAATCACCATCATAATCTTCAACCTGCTCAACGACAGTAGCCGCACGAGCCACCGAAGTAGCAGCAGTATCAACAGTACCAGGATGTTGGGCGTGGCCGAGAGGCACACGTCGCGCTCGTCGTTCGAAAGGAATAGGAACTGCAGCTGGTGGAGGTAGACGTGCAAGCACCTCATTGAACTTGGCGTCCATCTTGGCGTCGAATGTCTTCTCCAAACCATCTAGCTTCTCCATGGCCACTCCAAAGTTGTTCACGAAGTCCTGTACCTGCTCAGCCATCATTTGCTGAAATTTATCATAGAGCGCTTTGTTGGTCATGCTCTCCCAGTCGATCTCGTCATCGTGTGATCCTGGCATGGTTAGCAGAAATAGGAAACACACAATATGAAACCTACAGACTACTGGGACGTGGTGGTGGTGGTGGTGTGGCACAAATCCTTTAAGCGAATCTCAATTTCTTACCAGTTCTTACCCAGTAGCAGGCGGTGATCGGCAACCGTTGTAGCCAAAACTCTCAAAGCTTGGATAGAGCGATTGCCAGGTGGTGTCAAGCACACGGCGTAGAAGTATGTGGAGCTGGGATAGCTTATAATATGGTAGCAAAAAGGGTCAGCATTAATCAATTCAGAGATGCAAGGTTGAATAAACGCTCAACGACGGTACTGTGCTGGTCCTAGGCTAGACCGTGCTAGAGACGCGAGCCTAAAACACCAACAAAAGCACGACGATACACGTAAGCAAGGGAAAAGCACACTCGGATTTTTTTTTTCGTTTTTTTTCGGCGCCTCTTTTTTTTTTTCAAAAACTCACTACAATGGCGAGTGTCTCAAAACTCTTGCCACGTCGTATAAGCAAGATGGGCACGAATTTTTCTTTTGGACTATTTTTTTTTCTGGAGCAATCCGGGGGCTGCGACGACCCAAAAATTTCGACAAAAATCACTATGATAGCAAGTGTCTCAAAACGCTCCGGGGAACCTAAAATCAAGATAGGGAAAAAATATTTTCGGCCGAATTTTTTTTGGGCCAAAACGTGCTCTGCAAAGCGTGCCAGACTCTTTTTTTTTTCCGACACCTGCGCAGGTAGCAAAACACGGATCCGAAATCAAAAGGATCTCGAAACTAAACCTAAAACGAACTGGACTTGGATTGGTGGAGGATTTGTGGTGGTATATATGGACACCAATGGATAGTGATGATGGATGATGAGATATGGCAGCGGCGATGATGGTGGTGGTATATGGCAACTATGAAGATGATGCGGTGGCGGCGTGACAACCTGTGAAAAGAACTCGAAACTCTAAAGGACTAGACACTAAGACCAGCAACTCGACACAACGATGTAACCGCCAATTCAACAAAGCAAAATACTGAAAAGACTATGCAAAGGCTCAGATTGGTTCGGATATGATGATCTAACCCTAATTTTTTTTTGTGGCTTTTTCGTGGACTAAAGGTATGAAGAACAGATGCGATCTAAACTACGAAAACTGGTAAAATCTCACCGAGCAACCTGGAAATCTGATACCACTTGATAGAGGCGAAGTTGTCCCTGTCTTTCGATGAGATGGTGGCTATCGTTTTTGGTGGAGTAGACTTTGACGATCCGACTACGAACGTGTGAGCCGTCGCGCCTTAGCAATCGCTAAACCAACTCTGAGAGGTTATTGACCACGCCGGAGCACGATCAACCTGACCACGAGGGTCTATTTCCTGCACGCAAACGAAGAACAAGCAAGAAACTAAGATTGCAATCTGGATATTGCAAATATAAGAGGAAAACTTTATTGATGAAGTGGGGTTCTGTGACGTCTTTGTCTGGTCGTGGAACACAAACGAAGAACGCGAAGTTGCTGCTATGGCAAACTTGTAATCTAAACAAAACCCAACCCTAAAACGAAGCCCTAAGGGCTGTATATATGGGGGAATAGAAGGGAATTTCGTGGCCCCTTGGAGGAGGGATCCGAAACCGACCCCAAGTCAGTTTCCCCATATATACGGAATCTAAAAACAGCCTATAATATGGTATTTCGAAATTACATAGGCCTGGCCCAAAAATAAGGTGACGCAGCACCTATATTAGCCTATGGACGAATTTTATAAAGTGGCATCATGCATATTTCGTCCAAGGCTTCCCGCTCCCATTATGGTGGCTTCAATGTGCGAAAATCATCACTGGAAGCTCCATTGTTCTTCCCCGCACGCGCACCTTCTCCTCCATGCTTGATCCCGCTCCAATGGTCATCCTTCTTATCCATGCTAGGTCCTTCATTCATAAGTAAAACAAAAGTATCCAATTTAGGCAGCATCATATGTTCATGAATATTAGAAGGATTTCCAAGAAACGAAAGTACCTGGTAATTCAATTGACGTGCGCGAGCTCTAGTAATTGGTCCTGTATGTATAGCAGTCGGGGTGGGTGTAACATTAGTAGGGATGTCCTCATCATATGATGAAAGTAAAGTGATATATGACATGCAATAAAAATGGTTTCTTATCATGGTCAAAGGGCTGCTTGCCTGGCTCAACAAAGTCTCTGGGGTCTTCAAAGTCTTCGGGTCCAACTTCTTCGTCAACCGCGCAATCTATCGTCGCGAAATAAAGCAATAAAAATAAGCAACATACAAAAACAGAGCACACAAACTACTATCAAAAATGTTAACCTACTCTGATAAATACTAAATGTCATGTTAAAAATATTTCCCTAGGGTCTTGTTGTTAAAAATATTTTGGAGATTAATTAACAGAGGCAAAAAGGTGCCTAAATAGGTTTTAAAATGAAATAGTACTAAAAATATTTTCAAAGATTTTCATAAATGGCACTAATAAATTCTATGGATTATTTCAGGAATTTAGGTGAAGGAATTATTGGATTTGGAATTAATTTGGGCTCTGGGGATTTTTGGAAGTAAGACAGAGAAAAGAAAAAGGAAAATCGCACTGTGCCTCTTGGGCCAGAAGCACCGAGGTAGAGCCGACCCACAGGGGAACCGGCCCAGACTGACGGCGCGCGCGGCAGCCGACGGGTTCGAGACCGACAAGCAGGCCCTACCTGTCGGTGGCACAAGGAATAGGGGAGTATGATAGGCGGGGCCCGCCTGACATCTCCTACCTCACGCACAGGGGCTCGGGGAGGCTCACCGGCGGCGACTCCGGCGGCGGTTCAACTCGAGGAAGGCACGGGGGGCTCAGGGAGGTTCCGCCATCTACTCGGGCACGGTGGTGGTCGCTGGAGGGCCAGGGTTTGCCGGCGACGTGAACCCGCGTGGGAGAGCTCTCGGGAAGAGGACGGTCTAGCCGCCCTGAGCTGAAAACGAAGCGGAGGGGAGGAGGGATCAGCCTAGGAGGGAGAGGGAGGCAGAGGGCAAGAAGAATGGGCACTAGGGACGCCACATACCACGAGATCAACGACGATCCCCAACGGCGGAGCACGGGTGCGATCTGGAAGCAGAGACCCTTGGGGCTCGCGAGGGTGGAACGGGCGCTCGATTGGGTGCGGAGAGAGGCGACAGAGGAGAAGAGGGAGGTCTACGGGCCCTTTATATAGGCGAGGCGGAGGCATGGGAGGTGGCGAGCACGGGAGAGCTCGGTCGCTCGCCGTTGAGCCACAGCAGGCCAAGGAGGGGGCACAAGGTGTCCGCAGGAGATGTCCTGGAGGGTGTGGACAAGCAGAGGGGCGAGGGCGTCACGCGTGCGAGACCGGGCACTGGTCGAGAGGGGCGGCCGGGTCGCGCGTGCGGGAAGGCCACTGGAGAGGGAGAGAGGAGGGGGAGGCGACCGACAGGGAGGTGCAGACGTCGAGGGAGCTCGGTGGCGTGCTCTCCTGGCCCGAGGTGGTCAGGGCATCGGGATGGGGGGCAGCTACAGTGCGGGTGTGCACTGTAGCGCACTCAAGAGCACCCATTGGCGTTTTGGGCGTGGCCACCTATGTCCAGAGGCTCTAGGGGGGAGAAAAATAGCTTGATAGGGCATTGGATGCCCTAGGATGCCTTAGGAGAGAAGAAAAGTTGACAGGGAGAGAGAGAAAGCTCCTGTCCAGGGGGTAAAATGAGGATTTCACCCCACTTACCAAAGGAGTTTTGGCCAGGGAGACTTACTAGAGGTAGAAGGTAACTATAAGAGGCTCTCGTAAAAATTTGGGGGCAAGGGTAAAAGGGTAAGGGGTAGACATAGTGATTTTACTAAATCACCAGAAGGTGTTTGATAGAGTTTTGGGCAAGAAGATTTTACCAACTCACTGAGATACTTACCAGGGTCAAAGGCTAGGTAGAAATGAGAGGATTCACCAAGTTTGAGCTCAAGTGGGCAAAGTTGACAATGGAAACTTCATAAACCCTAGAAATCAACAGAATTAGGTTTCTGTAGATCTACTCATGCTAGGCTTTTACCCTAGATGCACCACTTAGTGTATCATCAATATTTGGTCATTAGAGCATGCCCACAAAGTTTGGGGTCAAGGGGAGACACTTCACAATGTAAAGTTGTTCAAATTTGATTCTGGACACGGATGGTTATTGGATGGTTTGATGAACCAAATCAACTTGGATTGAGATGAACCTTTGCAAGATCATCACTTATGTTAGTGTTAACTTGCTGGAATTTTCCTGGAATTTATTGAGAATATTTCTTATAGAAATATTTCAAAAGCTTGATTTGGACACAAAGGGGTTTGAGGGGTTTTGCCTATGATCTGATCATGCCCTTGTGTTGAAACTCATATATATGGAAAATATATGTCCACTGAGTTTCCCTAAATTTTCTCAAATATTTTCATAGCATTTAAATAATTTTTCCCTAGGAAACCATTTTTGACCTTGAGAAAAAGCTTTTAAATAAAATATGAAAATAATCTTTAAAAATAAATTTTTGTAGTTTTGGGAAGTCTTATATATAGTGGGTTTGATATAAAGCTTTTGGGGAAAGAGAATCCACCCAATTTGAGGACTTGTAGTGCAAACCTCATTTCAGGGTTTTTTGAAAACCTAATTTGAATAAATCATTTTTGGTTAAAACAAAATTTGATAAAACTAGGTTTGGGCACTAATCACATGGCATGATCATTGGGTAAGAGGTTTGGGACAAGGAGGATGAATATGAAGTGGAATAGAATCTAGGAGTGCCACGTAACACAAGCATCAAGCAAGCAACAACATTGCAAACAAGCACAAGTACTCTGAAAAAGTTTTAGTTGGCTCCAAATTTTATAAACCCAAACATATCAATGTGCTACAAACACAGGGTGTGATAGACCTTCCCCCCTTACAAGAATCTCGTCCCCAAGATTCCTAGGCTAAGCGCTAAAAAGATAAGGGAACTCCAATCTAAGATAATCTTCACGCTCCTAGGTTGATTCAGCTTTAGTGTGGTTGCTCCACTGGACCTTGAAGTATTTGATGGTGCGGCTTCGGGTGCAGCGCTCGGCTTCATCCAAAATGCGAACTGGCCTCTCACGATAAGTGAGGTCTGGCTGAAGATCGATGGCTTGATGGTCGATGTCCTTGTAGTGGTTGGGGCGGCTGGGAACTTGCAGACAATTTTGGAGTTGTGACACATGGAAGACGTTGTGCACATCCGACAGCTCGGAAGGTAGCTCTAGCTGGTAGACAACTTCTCCTCGTCTTGCAGTGATCTTGAAGGGGCCGATGTATCTGGGTGCAAGCTTTCCTTTGACGTGGAAACGCTTGGTTCCTTTAAGAGGTGTAACTTGAAGATAAACGTGGTCTCCGTTGTTGAAGCTCAGATCTTGGCGATGAGAGTCGGCGCAACTCTTTTGTCTTGACTTGGCGGTCTCAAGTCGCTCTCAAACGAGTTGAACTTGCTCTTCAGCTTCGCGGAGGATGTCTTGTCCAAAAACTAATCCTTCTTCGGTCTCTGACCAGTTGAGGGGAGTACGGCACTTACGTCCATGCAACACCTCAAATGGGGCCATCTGAAGACTCAAGTGATAGTTGTTGTTGTAGGAGAACTCGGCGAATGGTAGGCAATCTTCCCACTTGGCTCCATATGTCAAAACACAAGCGCGGAGCATATCTTCGAGTATCTGATTTACTCGTTCCGTTTGCCCACCGATCTGGGGGTGCAAAGTAGTGCTGAAGGAGAGCTTGGTTCCCATAGCTTCTTGAAACATCTTCCAGAATATTGAGGTGAACTAGGTGCCTCAATCCGACATGATCTCCTTTGGAACTCCGTGAAGGCTCACGATACGCTCGATGTAGAGACGGGCTACCTTGTTACCGTCGTAGGTGGTCTTGACAGGAATGAAATGGGCTACCTTGGTCAGGTGGTCGACAATGACCCAAATGGAATCATGTCCTTTACTTGACCTTGGTAAACCGGTGATGAAATCCATCCCGACTTTATCCCACTTCCATTCAGGCACTTTGAGAGGTTGCGGTAATCTAGCGGGCTGCTGGTGCTCAGCTTTAACTCTCTGGCATATATCACACGTAGCCACGAACGTGCCTATCTCCCGTTTCATGCCATGCCACCAGAATCTTGTCTTGAGGTCTTGATACAGCCTGGTTCCACCAGGATGGATGGACTAGGGAGTGTCATGAGCTTCTTGCAAGATCAGGTTCTTGAGCTCCACTTTGTTGGGTACGCAGATGTGAGTCCCGAACCATACAACTCCTTGATCATCCATCGAGAATCCTGGGGCCTTGCCTGCCTTGATCGTCCTCTTGGTGCCTTCAATGCTCTCATGCCCCTTCTGAGCTTTTTTGATATCATCCATCAAGGTGGGCTTTGTTTCGAGGTTGGCAAGGAATCCGGGTGTAACCAATTCCAAGCCGAAGCTTTCAAGTTCTTCATACAGGGCGGGTAGCCTTTCCTTAAACATAGCATTCAAGGAACAAGCCTTTCTGCTTAAGGCGTCTGCCACTACATTGGCCTTTCCGAGGTTGTATTGAACACTGAGGTCGTAATCCTTGATCAATTCCAGGCATCTTCGCTGCCTCATGTTCAATTCCCTTTGAGTGACGTATAATTCAAACTCTTGTGGTTTGTGAATATCTCACATCGCTTACCTAGAATGTAATGTCGCCATGTCTTCAAGGCATGAACCACTGCTGCCAACTCGAGATCATGAGTTGCGTAGTTCTCTTCATGCGGTCATAACTGTCTGGATAGATATGCTACAACTCTGCCTTCTTGCATCAGAACACCTCCAAGCTCGGTTCTTGATGCATCGCAATATATCACAAACTCCTTGTGAATATCGGGGGTGGCCAAAACTGGGGCTATGGTCAATCTCTTCTTGAGCTCCTAGAAGCTTTCCTCGCACTTAGCTGTCCAGGCGGACTTCTTGTCCTTCTTCAAAAGCCGGGTCATAGGTCGGGCAATGCTTCAGAACCCTTCCACGAACTTGCGGTAATAACCCGCGAGTTTGAGGAAGCTCCTGACTTCCTTCACTATGGTTGGGGTTTGCCACTCAGTCACTGCTTCAATCTTGGCAGGATCCACTGATAATCCCTCTGCAGTCAACACATGACCCAAGAATCCAACTTCATGCAGCCAGAATTCACACTTGCTGAACTTGGGATAAAGCTAGTGCTCTCGAAGCTTTTCTAGGACCAATCTCAAGTGTTCCTCATGTTCCTCTTCAGACTTGGAGAAGACAAGTATGTCATCAATGAAGACGACAATGAACTTGTCCAACTACTCCATGAAAACCTTATTCATGAGATACATGAAGTGGGCAGGGGCATTAGTTAACCCAAATGACATGACCGTGTATTCATACAGGCCATACCTGGTTACAAACGCCATCTTCGGAATGTCCTGGGGTCTGATCTTCAGCTGGTAGTACCCAGACCTGAGGTCGATCTTGGAGAACACCTTGGCTCCATTCAACTGATCAAACAGGTCTTCAATCTTGGGGAGTGGGTACTTGTTCTTTATTGTGACTTCATTGAGAGAACGGTATTCGACACAAAGTCTGACAGTCCCATCCCTCTTTGACACAAACAGAACAGGCGATCCCCAAGGCGAGGCACTAGGGCGAATAAATCCTTTTCTGAGATGCTCTGCCAGCTGCTTCTTCAACTCAACCAACTCTTCAAATCCCATCCCGTAGGCCTTCTTATAGATGGGCCTTGATCCGGGCATAATCTCAATGATGAACTTGATGTCGTGGTCAGGAGGCATTCCGGGCAACTCGTCAGGAAACACATCCGGGTATTCACATACCACTGGCACTTGATCCAACTCAACTCCCGATAGGCAGTTAGCCTGAGGGGCTTGAGCGGAGGCAGGGTTGGGAACATACTTGACTTCGACTCCTTGGCTACTGGTCATGGTGACAATCCTCTTGGCACAGTCTAACATGCCTTGGTGCTTAGTCAACTAGTTCATGCCAGGATGACATCCAAGCCAGATGAATCCAGAACTATAAGGTCTGCTAGGAAGTCTACCCCGTTGATGTCAATCTTCACTCCTTTGCACCCTATCCCGGACTTCATAACTGAACCCGGGGTTTATATCAACATATGACTACCCAGGGGTGTAGGTTTCATGCCACTCTCTAATGCAAACTTTTGGGTGACAAAAGAATGCGAAGCTCCACAATCAAACAATACTGTTGCTGGGGTTGAGTTGACAAGGAACGTACCCAGTATGATGTCCGGGTCTTCCTGGGCTTCCTCTGCGGTGACGTGATTCACACGACCCTTGCCATTGTTGGGCTGGTTGCGAGGAGCTGGGTTCCTTGGTGGTGCTCCACGGGCTTGACCTTGGTTTGGCGCATTGGGGCGCGGTGCATCTGGCTTCCTATTGGGGCAAAGCTTGGAGATGTGTCCGGACTGACCACATCCAAAGCAAGTGACTTGCCCAAGGTTGTTGTTGAAGTTCCTGCCACCCTTGTTGTTATTGGGATTGTTGTTGTTGTTGATGAGGACATCCCTACTAATGTTACACCCACCCCGACTGCTATACATACAGGACCAATTACTAGAGCTCGCGCACGTCAATTGAATTACCAGGTACTTTCGTTTCTTGGAAATCCTTCTAATATTCATGAACATATGATGCTGCCTAAATTAGATACTTTTGTTTTACTTATGAATGAAGGACCTATCATGGATAAGAAGGATGACCATTGGAGCGGGATCAAGCATGGAGGAGAAGGTGCGCGCGCGGGGAAGAACAATGGAGCTTCCAGTGATGATTTTCGCACATTGAAGCCACCATAATGGGAGTGGGAAGCTTTGGACGAAATATGCATGATGCCACTTTATAAAATTCGTCCATAGGCTAATATAGGTGCTGCGCCACCTTAATTTTGGGCCAGGCCCATGTAATTTCGAAATACCATATTATAGGCTGTTTTTAGAGTCCGTATGTATGGGGAAACTGACTTAGGGTCGGTTTCGGACCCCTCCTCCAAGGGGCCACGAAATTCCCTTCTATTCCCCCATATATACAGCCCTTAGGGCTTCGTTTTAGGTTTGGGTTTTGTTTAGATTACAAGTTCGCCATAGCAGCAACTTCGCGTTCTTCGTTTGTGTTCCACGACCAGACAAAGGCGTCACAGAACCCCACTTCATCAATAAAGCTTTCCTCTTATATTCACAATATCCAGATTGCAATCTTAGTTTCTTGCTTGTTCTTCGTTTGCGTGCAGGAAATAGACCCTCGTGGTCAGGTTGATCGTGCTCCGGCGTGGTCAATAACCTCTCAGAGTTGGTTTAGCGATTGCTAAGGCGCGACGTCTCACACGTTCGTAGTCGGATCGTGAAAGTCTACTCCACCAAAAACGATAGCCACCATCTCATCGAAAGACAGGGACAACTTCGCCTATATCAAGTGGTATCAGATTTCCAGGTTGCTCGGTGAGATTTTACCAGTTTTCGTAGTTTAGATCGCATCTGTTCTTCATACCTTTAGTCCACGAAAAAGCCAAAAAAAAATTAATTAGGGTTAGATCATCATATCCGAACCAATCTGAGCCTTTGCATAGTCTTTTCAGTATTTTGCTTTGTTGAATTGGCGGTTACATCGTTGTGTCGAGTTGCTGGTCTTAGTGTCTAGTCCTTTAGAGTTTCGAGTTCTTTTCACAGGTTGTCACGCCGCCACCGCATCATCTTCATAGTTGCCATATACCACCACCATCATCGCCGCTGCCATATCTCATCATCCATCATCACTCTCCATTGGTGTCCATATATACCACCACAAATCCTCCACCAATCCAAGTCCAGTTTGTTTTAGGTTTAGTTTCGAGATCCTTTTGATTTCGGATCCGTGTTTTGCTACCTGCGCAGGTGTCGAAAAAAAAAAAAGTCTGGCACGCTTTGCAGAGCACGTTTTGGCCCAAAAAAATTTCGGCTGAAAATATTTTTTCCCTATCTTGATTTTAGGTTCCCCGGAGCGTTTTGAGACACTTGCTATCATAGTGATTTTTGTCGAAATTTTTGGGTCGTCGCAGCCCCCGGATTGCTCCAGAAAAAAAAAATAGTCCAAAAGAAAAAATTCGTGCCCATCTTGCTTATACGACGTGGCAAGAGTTTTGAGACACTCGCCATTGTAGTGAGTTTTTGAAAAAAAAAAAAAAAAAAAAGAGGCGCAGAAAAAAAAAAAGAGGCGCCGAAAAAAAAAAAACGAAAAAAAAAATCCGATTGTGCTTTTCCCTTTCTTAGGTGTATCGTCGTGTTTTTGTTGGTGTTTTAGGCTCGCGTCTCTAGCACGGTCTAGCCTAGGACCAGCACAGTACCGTCGTTGAGCGTTTATTCAACCTTGCATCTCTGAATTGATTATTGCTGACCCTTTTTGCTACCATATTATAAGCCATCCCAGCTCCACATACTTCTACGCCGTGTGCTTGACACCACCTGGCAATCGCTCTATCCAAGCTTTGAGAGTTTTGGCTACAGCGGTTGCCGATCACCGCCTGCTACTGGGTAAGAACTGGTAAGAAATTGAGATTCGCTTAAAGGATTTGTGCCACACCACCACCACCGCCACGTCCCAGCAGTCTGTAGGTTTCATATTGTGTGTTTCCTATTTCTGCTAACCATGCCAGGATCACACGATGACGAGATCGACTGGGAGAGCATGACCAACAAAGCGCTCTATGATAAATTTCAGCAAATGATGGCTGAGCAGGTACAGGACTTCGTGAACAACTTTGGAGTTGCCATGGAGAAGCTAGATGGTTTGGAGAAGACATTCGACTCCAAGATGGACGCCAAGTTCAATGAGGTGCTTGCCCGTCTACCTCCACCAGCTGCAGTTCCTATTCCTTTCGAACGACGAGCGCGACGTGTGCCTCTCGGCCACGCCCAACATCCTGGTACTGTTGATACTGCTGCTACTTCGGTGGCTCGTGCGGCTACTGTCGTTGAGCAGGTTGAAGATTATGATGGTGATTTCGATGATGAGGGTGAGGTTGCTCCAGATCCGCCCCATGGGCAACCACCACCATACGCACCAGGTCGACCACATGGCTACAACCGTAACGGTAGGGCTGCACCACCCCCGCAGGTACGGGATCATGACCATCTCCCTAAACTTAAATTGAATATTCCGACGTTTGAGGGTAGATATGTTCCTGATATATATCTTACATGGGAGTTAGAAACAGAACAACGTTTTACATGCTTACAATTTCCAGAGGATCGACGTGTTGCTGCTGCTGTTTGTTCATTCACTAGTTTTGCTTGTGTTTGGTGGTCAGAACATTGTAGAATACACCCTGATAATATCCCAACTACTTGGGCTGCTTTGAAAACTGCTATGCGAAATCGTTGGGTGCCACCTTATTATCAACGTGAATTGCTTCAAAATTTGCAGCGTTTAAGACAAGGAAAAAATTCTGTAGAAGAATATTATCAGGAATTACAAACTGGTATGATTAGATGTGGTATTGTTGAGGAGAATGAAGCTATGCTTGCACGTTTTATGGGTGGATTAAATAGAGAGATTCAGACTATTCTAGAGTATAAGGAGTATAACACTATCACTCGTTTATTTCATCTTGCTTGCAAAGCTGAACGTGAAGTGCAGGATCGACAGGCAATGGCGAGAACTACTAATTTTGCAGGCCGTACTTCATCATGGACGCCACGTACCTCCTCTGCTTCCGCACGTCCTGCTGCAACACCACCTCCTTCAACCTCCAACTCTAATCGCGATACCAGGAAACAGGCTCCTACTGCACCCTCTGCGAAGAGCACACCTTTTGGGCCTGCACAGAGTTCTTCTTCATCTATTGCATCCACAGGGCAAACACATGAGGTTATATGTCGTCGTTGCAAGGGTGGAGGTCACTATGCGAGAGAATGCCCTTCCAAGCGTGTAATGATTGTTACTGAGGATGGTGGATATGCGTCCGCTAGTGATTATGATGAGGAGACTTTGGCACTTATTGCAAGTGACGAACAGGGTGGCGAGGATGCAGAACCAGAAACACAATACATGGCTGCTGATTACGCTGACAGGTATGAAAGTTTAGTTGCTCAACGTGTTCTCAGTGTGCAGGTTACACACGCTGAGCAAAATCAGAGGCACAACTTGTTCCACACAAAGGGAGTTGTGAAAGAGCGTTCTGTTCGCATCATCATCGATGGAGGGAGTTGCAATAACTTGGCTAGCATGGAGATGGTGGAGAAGCTGTCTCTATCCACCAGACCACATCCTCATCCTTATTACATCCAATGGTTCAACAATAGTGGCAAGGTTAAGGTAACACGTACTGTTCGTGTGCATTTTAGCATTGCTACATATTCTGATTATGTGGATTGTGATGTGGTACCCATGCAAGCATGTTCTGTTTTACTTGGTAGACCATGGCAGTTTGATAAAAATTCTGTACACCATGGTAGGACAAATCAGTATACTCTTGTTCATAAGGATCATAATATCACTTTGCTTCCTATGTCTCCCGAACATATTATGAAAGATGACATTGCTAGAGCTAGTAAAGCAAAACAGGAGAAAAATAAGAGTGAAAATCAGATTGTAGCACAGGAATTTGAGCAACACCATAAGCATAATAAACCATCATCTACTGTTGCATCTGAAATAAAATTGAAGAGTGGATGTTTACTTGCTACTAAATCTGATATTAATGATTTGGATGTTGCTACATATGTTTGCTATGCTTTTGTATGTAAAGAGGTATTATTTTCATTCGAGGACATGCCTCCCTCTTTGCCTCCTGCTGTCATTAACATTTTGCAGGAGTTCGCTGACGTCTTTCCACAAGACGTGCCACCGGGATTACCGCCTATTCGCGGGATTGAGCATCAGATTGACTTAATTCCCGGTGCATCCCTACCCAACCGTGCGCCCTACCGTACCAATCCAGAGGAGACAACGGAGATTATGCGTCAAGTACAGGAGCTGCTTGACAAAGGTTATATACGTGAATCCCTTAGTCCTTGTGCTGTTCCTATTATTCTAGTGCCTAAAAAGGATGGTACATCGCGCATGTGTGTGGATTGTAGAGGCATTAATAATATTACTATTCATTATCGTCATCCTATTCCTAGACTAGATGATATGCTTGATGAATTAAGTGGCTCTACAATTTTCTCCAAAGTTGATTTGCGTAGTGGATACCATCAAATTCGTATGAAATTGGGCGATGAATGGAAAACAGCATTTAAAACTAAGTTTGGATTATATGAGTGGCTCGTCATGCCTTTTGGGTTAACTAATGCACCTAGCACTTTCATGAGATTAATGAACGAGGTTTTACGTGCTTTCATTGGACGATTTGTGGTAGTCTATTTTGATGATATATTGATTTTTAGTAGATCTTTGGAGGAACATTTGGAACATTTACGTGCTGTTTTTACTGCGCTACGTGATGCACGTTTGTTTGGTAACCTTGGGAAGTGCACCTTTTGCACCGACCGAGTATCTTTTCTTGGCTATGTTGTTACTCCACAGGGAATTGAAGTTGATACAGCCAAGATCGAAGCTATTGAGAGTTGGCCGCAGCCCAAAACGGTCACACAAGTAAGGAGTTTTCTTGGCCTCGCTGGTTTCTATAGGCGTTTTGTGAGAAATTTCAGCACCATTGCTGCGCCTCTCAATGAGCTTACAAAGAAGGACGTGCCTTTTTCTTGGGGTACCGCACAGGAAGAAGCCTTCACGGTCTTGAAAGATAAGTTAACACATGCTCCTTTACTCCAACTTCCTGATTTTAATAAGACTTTCGAGCTTGAATGTGATGCTAGTGGAATTGGGTTAGGAGGTGTGTTACTACAAGATGGTAAACCTGTTGCGTACTTTTCTGAAAAATTAAGTGGGCCTAGTCTGAATTATTCTACTTATGATAAGGAATTATATGCTCTTGTTCGGACTTTGGAAACATGGCAACATTATTTATGGCCCAAAGAATTTGTTATACATTCTGATCATGAATCTTTGAAACATATTAAAAGTCAAGCAAAACTGAACCGTAGACATGCTAAATGGGTTGAATTCATTGAGACTTTCCCTTATGTCATTAAACACAAGAAGGGTAAAGACAATGTTATTGCTGATGCTTTGTCTCGTCGTTATACTATGCTTTCACAACTTGACTTTAAAATATTTGGTTTGGAGACCATCAAAGATCAATATGTGCATGATGCTGAATTTAGAGACGTGTTGCAGAATTGTAAAGAAGGGAGAACATGGAACAAGTTCGTTATTAATAATGGATTTGTGTTTCGCGCTAACAAGCTATGCATTCCAGCTAGCTCCGTTCGTCTTTTGTTGTTACAGGAGGCGCACGGAGGAGGACTAATGGGACACTTTGGCGTGAAGAAGACGGAGGACGTACTTGCTACACATTTCTTTTGGCCAAAGATGAGACGGGATGTTGAGCGTTTTGTTGCTCGCTGCACTACATGTCAAAAAGCTAAGTCACGACTCAATCCTCATGGTTTATATATGCCTTTACCTGTACCTAGTGTTCCTTGGGAGGATATATCTATGGACTTTGTTTTAGGTTTACCTCGAACAAAGAAGGGGAGGGATAGCATATTTGTTGTCGTGGATAGATTTTCTAAAATGGCACACTTTATACCATGTCATAAAAGTGATGATGCTGCTCATGTTGCTGATTTGTTCTTTCGTGAAATTATTCGGTTGCATGGTGTGCCAAATACAATTGTTTCCGATCATGATGCTAAATTTCTTAGCCACTTTTGGAGATGTTTATGGGCTAAGTTGGGGACTAAACTGCTTTTTAGTACTACATGTCACCCCCAAACTGATGGCCAAACTGAAGTAGTCAATAGATCATTGTCTACTATGCTTAGGGCTGTTTTGAAGAATAACCTGAAAATGTGGGAAGAATGCTTGCCTCATATTGAATTTGCTTATAATCGTTCGCTACATTCTACCACTAAGATGTGCCCTTTTGAAGTTGTGTATGGTTTCTTACCTCGTGCACCTATTGATTTGTTGCCTCTTCCGTCTTCGGAGAAGGTTAATTTTGATGCTAAAGAACGTGCTGAATTGATATTAAAGATTCATGAGTTAACTAAGGAAAACATTGAGCGTATGAATGCTAAATACAAACTTGCTGGAGATAAGGGTAGAAAACATGTTGTCTTTGCACCTGGAGATCTTGTTTGGTTACATTTGCGTAAGGATAGATTTCCTGATTTGCGCAAGTCAAAGCTAATGCCACGTGCTGATGGTCCTTTTAAGGTGTTAGAGAAAGTAAATGATAATGCATATAAACTTGAGCTGCCTGCAGAGTTTGGGGTTAGCCCCACTTTTAACATTGCAGATTTGAAGCCTTATTTGGGTGAGGAAGATGAGCTTCCGTCGAGGACGACGTCAGTTCAAGAAGGGGAGGATGATGAGGACATCCCTACTAATGTTACACCCACCCCGACTGCTATACATACAGGACCAATTACTAGAGCTCGCGCACGTCAATTGAATTACCAGGTACTTTCGTTTCTTGGAAATCCTTCTAATATTCATGAACATATGATGCTGCCTAAATTAGATACTTTTGTTTTACTTATGAATGAAGGACCTATCATGGATAAGAAGGATGACCATTGGAGCGGGATCAAGCATGGAGGAGAAGGTGCGCGCGCGGGGAAGAACAATGGAGCTTCCAGTGATGATTTTCGCACATTGAAGCCACCATAATGGGAGTGGGAAGCTTTGGACGAAATATGCATGATGCCACTTTATAAAATTCGTCCATAGGCTAATATAGGTGCTGCGCCACCTTAATTTTGGGCCAGGCCCATGTAATTTCGAAATACCATATTATAGGCTGTTTTTAGAGTCCGTATGTATGGGGAAACTGACTTAGGGTCGGTTTCGGACCCCTCCTCCAAGGGGCCACGAAATTCCCTTCTATTCCCCCATATATACAGCCCTTAGGGCTTCGTTTTAGGTTTGGGTTTTGTTTAGATTACAAGTTCGCCATAGCAGCAACTTCGCGTTCTTCGTTTGTGTTCCATGACCAGACAAAGGCGTCACAGAACCCCACTTCATCAATAAAGCTTTCCTCTTATATTCGCAATATCCAGATTGCAATCTTAGTTTCTTGCTTGTTCTTCGTTTGCATGCAGGAAATAGACCCTCGTGGTCAGGTTGATCGTGCTCCGGCGTGGTCAATAACCTCTCAGAGTTGGTTTAGCGATTGCTAAGGCGCGACGTCTCACACGTTCGTAGTCGGATCGTGAAAGTCTACTCCACCAAAAACGATAGCCACCATCTCATCGAAAGACAGGGACAACTTCGCCTATATCAGTTGTAGGCTGGACTGGGATTGGCATATTGCTAAGGTTGTTAGCTCAGACGAGGTGCAGGAGGTCTAGCCTGCTGTGGCTGATAGGTTGGCTTGGCTCGAGCTAGCTGCCAGGGGTGAGGCTTCTAGTTGCTTGAGCTACCCTTGCTGATCATCTTGCGCTTGCGAGTGTCGTCTATGGCATGATGCTTGTCTTCCAACATGAGGGCCTTGTTCACCAAGTCAAAGAAAGTACGATAGTCGCAGACGATGAGCTGGTACTGCAGGACCTATTGAAGTCCTTCCATGAAGCGCTCCTTCTTGGCAGCCTCTGTGTTGACATCTTTAGGTGCATAGCTCGACAACAGGTTGAACTTCTGCAGGTAGTCCTTGACAGAGCCACTTCCTTGCTTCAGCGCTTGGAATTCTCTCTTCTTGATAGCCATGATCCCAGAAGGAATGTGGGCGGTGCGGAATCCTTCCTTGAAGTCATTCCAAGTGATCACACGGTCACCTTTCATGACCTTGAATCCATCCCACCAAGCTCGGGCGGTACCTCCGAGGCAGTGAGAGGCATAAAGAACCTTCTCACGATCCTCATTGCAATTGACCAGTGCGAGGAGGTCCTCGATGGTGTGGATCCAGTCATCAGCATCCAATGGTTCAGCAGTCTCGGTGAAGGTTGGGGGCGTGTTCCTCATGAACTCAGACAACGTGGAGCAGCCATTGACGTTCCTGCCTTGCTGCTAGTTGTTCACAAGGGCCTGAGCCATCTGTTGGATAGCAGCATTGTTGGCCTGGCGCTCCTCTCAGAGAACTTGGAGAAACTGAGCTATGGTCATGTTCTCCGGTGGAGGTGGTGGCGGGGAAATATCACCGTGTGGCTGCTCCTGGTGTCGTCCAACATGAGCGGCCCCACCAGCTCCCTGCTGCTGGCTTGAGTTGCCGGCTTTAGGGTTGGTGAAGGAGCTGTTGCAGGTAGCAGTCACCATCCTATTTGGAGCAGCCAAGTCAAACAATTGGGATAGAAGAGAGGAAAAGCAACAATGGAAAAGCGCGCCTAAGGGGTCGGTCGAGTGCAAGTGTGTTAAAACAAAGGTCGAAAGACCAACAACATATATTAAGATAGACGACGGAGTCGCTTACACTTTGCCTATGGCAAAAGCGCGACTTGCATCGGATCACAAACAACAAAACAAACAACAAGCACACATGGTTTCATATGAACCATTACACAGACTCGACTTCGCATGAGGGATACATGATTGATCCTACCCTAGGGGTTCTCGGACTTAGGTGGTGGAGTGCTCGGTCTCGTAGTCTCGCTCCTCTGGGTCTTCCTCCTGTTCATCATCTGAACGGGCATCATTCCCGGTCGAAAGAGTCGGGGGACAAGGAGGTCCATACCAACGACACTTTGCAGGCGGGTCGGTGGAGAGCTCACGGTACTCCTTCGCACTCAGGCGACGATGATGTGTTGGTGCATCACTAGCTGGGGGTACTCCTCCTCGATATGCGATAACTAGTCGTCCCTCAGGGGCTCCATCCTTCTTGATCTTGTCTGGCTTCGTCTTGGCTTACCGAAGTAGCTCTCGGGTGTGGTGAAGTTCCTCGCGGAGCTTCACAGACTCCTTTCATCAAGTTGTGAACCAGACTATCGGCAGAGAGGCTGAAATAGGTCTGGAACCTGAGTGGTGTGCCATCTTCCTTGGTCGGAATCAGAGTCCAACTCTCGCCAAGGTCATCCTTCCTGAAGGGAAGGTAGCGAGCAGCCGGCTCGTCAGCCATCTCTGGAATGATGTCTCGAAGGTGTAGGAGTGCCTTGCGTGTGGCTGTCTCGACTGCGAGTATCAAGGTCTCCATCTATGGTCCTTCAAAGAACCAACTAGTCGGGGAGTCATTTGCCTTCATGACCACATCTACGTGGTACTCCTTCATGACGGCATCGACCCAGTGCTCGTGTAGAGGAAAATGGGTGGTTGGAAAACTGGCACTTCTCCAAGCTATCCCCAAGAAGTCAGGAAGGCTTCGGGTACGACGACCATCTACAAAGGTTTGAAAGTAGGAGAGTCATCAAAGTATTGTGTGAAGATGAGAAGAGGTAAATAGTGCAGAATTCCTAAGTACAAATGCTAGGTGTAGTTTTGAAAGTCGGTTTTATCCTGGCTAACGTCCATTCTAACTAAGGGCTTCCTACAGACAGGATGGCTCTAATACCAGCTCTATGGGGACCTCGACTCATAAGTCGTGACCACCGAATGCACGTGTACAGTGATCCCGGAGATCAATGCTCACTGAACACACAGAAGCTGAATAACAAGAGTCTTACATCCACATTTAACGTCTTACACAAATAAAGACCATGAAGGTCAAGTCTTACATAGATAGGGCCACATGGGCCAAACACTTAAAATAGAACAAGCAGCAGAAATCTTGATCGAAAGCGTGAACCCATGCCATCTGCCTTAACCTACAGGCATCCTGACTGGGAAGCGTCCTAGTTCGCATGTTCGTCTCCAACAAACTCTTCAACATACTCCTGTCCTTCCATGCGTGGCCAATTAAATAACCAGTGGCAAGCCAATGAGTACTTTGAATGTACTCACAAGCAACCCAAGTTGTGGAACAAGGTAACAATGAAGCTTGATATAGCAGTAAGTAGGTAATTTTGCGGAAAGCTAATTTTTGTATGCAAAATGACATGATCAAGTAACTTGTAAGCATGCATCAACAATAAGCAAGTATCCATATGAACAAGATACCTGATATAGGCGAAGTTGTCCCTGTCTTTCGATGAGATGGTGGCTATCGTTTTTGGTGGAGTAGACTTTGACGATCCGACTACGAACGTGTGAGACGTCGCGCCTTAGCAATCGCTAAACCAACTCTGAGAGGTTATTGACCACGCCGGAGCACGATCAACCTGACCACGAGGGTCTATTTCCTGCACGCAAACGAAGAACAAGCAAGAAACTAAGATTGCAATCTGGATATTGCGAATATAAGAGGAAAGCTTTATTGATGAAGTGGGGTTCTGTGACGCCTTTGTCTGGTCGTGGAACACAAACGAAGAACGCGAAGTTGCTGCTATGGCGAACTTGTAATCTAAACAAAACCCAAACCTAAAACGAAGCCCTAAGGGCTGTATATATGGGGGAATAGAAGGGAATTTCGTGGCCCCTTGGAGGAGGGGTCCGAAACCGACCCTAAGTCAGTTTCCCCATACATACGGACTCTAAAAACAGCCTATAATATGGTATTTCGAAATTACATGGGCCTGGCCCAAAATTAAGGTGGCGCAGCACCTATATTAGCCTATGGACGAATTTTATAAAGTGGCATCATGCATATTTCGTCCAAAGCTTCCCACTCCCATTATGGTGGCTTCAATGTGCGAAAATCATCACTGGAAGCTCCATTGTTCTTCCCCGCGCGCGCACCTTCTCCTCCATGCTTGATCCCGCTCCAATGGTCATCCTTCTTATCCATGATAGGTCCTTCATTCATAAGTAAAACAAAAGTATCTAATTTAGGCAGCATCATATGTTCATGAATATTAGAAGGATTTCCAAGAAACGAAAGTACCTGGTAATTCAATTGACGTGCGCGAGCTCTAGTAATTGGTCCTGTATGTATAGCAGTCGGGGTGGGTGTAACATTAGTAGGGATGTCCTCATCAATACCGATATCATCATAAGTAGGGGTGGAACACCTCATGATCATTTCTCCATGCTAAGTCATCAGACTTAGTTCAATTCCCATGCCAAGTTATCGGACTTAGCCCATGTGACCTTTTGTCACCATCTCATCCATACTCACACCAAGTTTCATGAAAACATCCAGACGTAGTTTAAGAAGGACCTCCAACTGTCCATGACCGCGGACGCGGCTAGTCGAATAGTTTTAGACTCTACAGAGGTTGCACACTTTACAGACAAGACTCGGGGAACTTCCGTGTCATCCACGACTTGCGGTATATAACATACCCGAGGTAAGCACCCGAACAATGCCTTTCCCATGGTGATACTAAACAAAGAGTCCACTCATTGGTGCCATCCCTCATGATATACATCACTCGTATCATCCATGAGGGCACGCAACGGTGTGCCCGGTGCCTGTAAAGACAGCGCATGACCTCCCACTCTGGGACGACCGTGTCTCAAGAGTGACCACTTCACTGTTGCCACTAGTGATGCGGGGCCCTTGCTAGTACCAACCATAGCAATCGACAAAGTCCCGTCCCATAAGGGGTATCGTGGTTGCGCATGTAAGGTTGGGACGATCAGCAGACCTTAAATCTAATCCTTTTTTGAAAACACATTCTCAACTTGCTCCGACACACCACTTCTTTCTCAAGTGGTCACCCATCTCATCATCATCTCCCTCGGGCATTAGTGGCACCCGACAGGTTTTTTGAAAAGTCTTTGAAATAATCATTTCCTTTCCACAACTATGCATAAATCCCATCCCATTTGCATAGCATCTATTAGCATCCTAACTACACCCACCCTCATAACCCTCGTCAGGTGGTAGGGTCATGCCCGATGCAAGTGTCAATGGTAAGAGTGTCGGAAGCAACCCACCGAAGGGGTCACTAGTCCACATGATCAAATATGATGAAAATAAAGTGCTATATGACATGTAACAAAAATGGTTTCTTATCATGGTCAAAGGGTTGCTTGCCTGGCTCAACAAAGTCTCCGGGGTCTTCGAAGTCTTCAGGTCCAACTTCTTCGTCAACCGCACAATCTATCGTCGCGAAATAAAGCGATAAAAATAAGCAACATAAAAAAACAGAGAACACGAGCTACTATCAAAAATGTTAACCTACTCTGATAAATACTAAATGTCATGTTAAAAATATTTCCCAAGGGTTTTGTTGTTAAAAATATTTTGGAAACTAATTAACACAGGCAAAAAGGTGCCCAAATATAGGTTTTAAAATAAAATAGTACTAAAAATATTTTCAAACATTTTCACAAATGGCACTAATAAATTCTATGGATTATTTTAGGAATTTTGGTGAAGGAATTATTGGATTTGGAATTAATTTGGGCTCTGGGGATTTCTGGAAGTAAGACACAGAAAAGAAAAATGAAAATCGCACTGTGCCTCTCGGGCCAGAAGCACCAAGGCAGAGCCGGCCCATAGGGGAACCGGCCCAGGCTGACGGCATGCGCGGCAGCCAATGGGTTTGAACCCGACATGCAGGCCCTACCTGTCGATGGCATAAGGAATAGGGGAGTATGACAAGCAAGGCCCGCCTGTCATCTCCTACCTCATGCATAGGGGCTCGGGGAGGCTCATCGGCGGCGACTCCGGCAGCCGTTCGACTCGAGGAAGGCACGGGGGGGGGGGGGGGGCTCAGGGAGGTTCCACCGTCTGCTCGGACACGGTGGTGACCACGGAAGGCCGGGGTTCGCAGGCGACATGAACCCATGGCGGAGAGCTCTCGGGAAGAGGACGGTCCGGCCGCCCTGAGCTGAAAACGAAGCGGAGGGGACGAGGGATCAGCCTAGGAGGGAGAGGGAGGCACAGGGGAAGAAGAATGGGCACTGTGGACACCGCATACCACGAGATCGATGGCGATCTCGATGGTGGAGCACAGGTGCGATGTGGGAGCAGGGACCCTCGGGGCTCGCGGGGGTGGAACGTGTGCTCGATTGGGTGCGGAGAGAGGCGACATTGGAGAAGAGGGAGTTCCGGGGGCCCTTTATATAGAAGAGGGGAGGTGGTGAGCACGGGAGAGCTCGGGCGCTCGCCGTTGAGCCATGGCAGGCCAAGGAGGGGGCACAGCGGGTCCATAGGAGATGCCCTAGAGGGTGTGGACAAGCAGAGGAGGGGCGAGGGCGTCGCGCGTGCGAGCCCGGACACTGGCCGAGAGGGGCGGCCGGGTCGCGATGCGGGGAGGACACTGGAGAGGGAGAGAGGAGGGGGAGGCGACCGGCAGGGAGGTGCGAACGTCGAGGGATCTCGGTGGCGTGCTCTCCTGGCCCGAGGTGGTCGGGGCATCGGGATAGGGGGGAGCTACAGTGCGGGGGTGCACAGTAGCACGCTCCAAAGCGCCGAAATGGCATGCCATTGGCGTTTTGGGCGCGGCCACCTGTGTCTAGAGGCTCTAGGGGGAGAAAAATAGGTGGATAGGGCATTGGATGCCCTGGGATGCCTTAGGAGAGAAGAAAAGGTGAGAGGGAGAGAGAGAAAGCTCCTGTCCTGGGGGTAAAAGGAGGATTTCACCCCACTTACCTAAGGAGTTTTGGCCAGGAAGAGTTACTGGACGTAGAAGGTAACTATAAGAGGCTCTCGTAAAAATTTGGGGGCAAGGGTAAAAGGGTAAGGGGTAGAAATAGTGATTTTACTAAATCACCAGAAGGTGTTTGATAGAGTTTTGGGCAAGAAGATTTTACCAACTCATTGAGATACTTACCAGGGTCAAAGGCTAGGTAGAAATGAGAGGATTCACCAAGTTTGAGCTCAAGTGGGAAAAGTTGACAATGGAAACTTGATAAACCCTAGAAATCAATAGAATTAGGTTTCTGTAGATCTACTGATGCTAGGCTTTTACCCTTGATGCACCACTTAGTGTATCAGCATTATTTGGTCATTAGAGCATGCCCACAAAGTTCGGGGTCAAGGGGAGACACTTCACAATGTAAAGTTGTTCAAATTTGATTCTGGACACAGATGGTTTTGGGATGGTTTGATGAACCAAATCAACTTGGATTGAGATGAACCTTTGCAAGATCATCACTTATGAAAGTGTTAACTTGCTGGAATTTTCCTAGGATTTATTGAGAATATTTCTTATAGAAATATTTCAAAAGCTTGATTTGGACAGAAAGGGGTTTGAGGGGTTTTGCCTATGATCTGATGCCCTTGTGTTGAAACTCATATATATAGAAAATATATGTCCACTGAGTTTCCTAAATTTCTCAAATATTTTCAAAGCATTTAAATAATTTTTCCCTATGAAAAACCATTTCTGACCTTGAGAAAAAGATTTTAAATAAAATATGAAAATAATCTTTAAAAATAAAAATTTGTGGTTTCGGGAAGTCTTATATATAGTGGGTTTGAAGTAAAGCTTTTGGGGAAAAAGAATCCACCCAATTTGAGGACTTGCAGTGCAAACCTCATTTCAAGGGGTTTTGAAAACCTAATTTGAATAAATCATTTTTGGTTAAAACAAAATTTGATAGAAATAGTTTTGGGCACTAATCACGTGGCATGATCATTGGGCAAGAGGTTTGGGACAAGGAGGATGAATATGAAGTGGAATAGAATCTAGGAGAGCCACATAACACAAGCATCAAGCAAGCAAGAACATTGCAAACAAGCACAAGTACTCTGAAAAAGTTTTAGTTGGCTCCAAATTTTATAAACCCAAACATATCAATGTGCTACAAACACAGGGTGTGACACACTGTCAGTGGTTGGAGAGTTAGTTTGTGGCTTGATTAGCCACTAATGGCCCTGCCACGTCGCCACGTAGGAGATAAGTCAGCGGAGACCACAGAACGCGGTGGTGGCTCGCCGGAGTTGCACTTGCGGCGGCCATATGGTGCGTTGAGGGCACCGGGAGGTAGCCCGCGCACGCGCGCATCCAGTGAGGGCAACAGGGGGGCTTGGGGCCACCATAGTTGAGGCTGGGGACGAGCCTATGCGGCGATAGGATTAAGACGCGGTGGAAAACGTGGCTACGGGTCGAGCAGGGCGACGGGGTTAGGGGGAGGAGCAAGGGGAGCTTACAGGGAGGCGGACGAGCTGGACAGCGGGCTCGGGGACGGCCGGGACGGAGCAAATCGATGGTTAAGCTCCGGCTACCGAGGAGGGGGGAAGAGCTTGATGGCAAAGTTGCAGGCCTCCCGCGGTTGCGCGTTTCGTCTTGGAGCTCCACGGCGGCGAGGCGGAGCTGCTTGGCTTGCTAGAGGGGCTAGAGGAGGCCAGTGGCCGCGGTGGTTACGAGCGGCGGCGGCCGTGGTGCTCGGGTGTCACATCCCTAGCTTTAGCATGCATTAGGATCCATGTTGTGATTGCATCTTGTTTAAATTCTTTTTAAACTTGAAATGGGGATGCTCAAAACCCTAGCACCATTTGAATTCAATAGGCTCAACCAATTTTTTTTTAATGATCCAAAGTGACCTTGGAAAAATGTTCATCTTCTCTGGAATAATGTGGCAACATAAACCAGGGGTGGTGCATAATTTAAAAGTGTCATTTTGGGTATTGAATTAAAGCAATAACTATTTTGAATGTAGTTTTAAAATACTATAAATATTTTTAAAGCTCCAATAATGCTGGGAAGTCTGTGAGTGCCTTTGGTTATGATATAACAGGCCACATATTAATTTTCAGAATTTTACAAAATGGTTTGGTTTTGAAATCAAATCAAAACAAAACTTAAAAAATAGAAAACAGAAAGCAAAAAAAAGAAAGAGGAGGCCCAGGAGGAGTTGGCCCAGCCGGCCCAGCTACCAGTCACTCCCAACCTCCTGCCAGGAGGATTGGGCATGTGGCAGGGGCGCGTCGGCACGCGCCATGGCCAGCTCCTGCCTAGTTGCCTACCTAGAGGCCTCCGGGGCCGCCATCGCCCCCCCGTCGTGGCTCTCTTCTCCTCCCTCTCTCTCGCCCCGCCGCTCTCCCTCTCGCTCTCCCCCTCTGCTCTCCTCTGCCGCCGGCCACCGAAGCCTCTCGCCGTTGATTCGCCGCCCCTGGCGCCTCCCCGAGCCCGTCGAGCCGTCGACCGGAAGCGCCGTGAGCCCCTTCGTCCATTCCCCCCCTCTATCTTGCTGTTTGGCCGCCGTAGCCGTCACTATCCTGTCGTGCCCGAGCTCCTCGCCGCCGGCGTAAATGGCCACCGTGGCCAGAGCACCCGCCATGCTCAGCTGAGCACTCCGGTGTGCTTGCGTGGGCCCGTAGGTGCCGCCCCTACCCTCGGCGCCTCTTCTCATAGGCCCTCGCACCACAGCCGTCCTCGGCCGAGCTCCGGCCGCCTCCTCCAGCGTCGTAGCCGCGAGCTCCAGCGACCCCCGCGGCTCTGGCTAGCTTCTCCGAGTGCGGGCGAGCGAGGGCTCCGCCCTGCCCCCAGCCGCTGCTCCCGTGGCCGGAAGCGCGGACGCCGCCATGTCGAGAGGTTGCCGGCGACGAGCCCCATCGCCTGAGCCTCGACAGGTGGGGCCCCATCGTCAGGTAATTAGCTTAAGGCTAATCACCAGTTAGTTGCCCCCTGGGTCACAGACATGTGGGCCTGGCCCTGTTAATCATGAGTTAGATTAATTAAAAAAATTGTTAGAAGAGTCAGTCAATGACAGGTGGGGCCCAGCTGCCAGGTTTGACCTGGGCTGGTGCCTTTGACCTGCTGACGTCACCATGACGTCAGGCTGACATAATAAATACAATTTTGGATTTAAATAAATTCCATAAATTAATAAAAACTTCTAAAATTCATAGAAAATAATCTGTAAATCAGATGAAAATAAGTTATATAGGAAAATTGATCAAAAAAATTCAATGAATCCATCTGTTCCATTTTCATGCATGATAGAGCAACCTAAATAGGTGAACTTGGACATTTTAGTTCAAACACATTATGGAACCCATATATGAAGTTGAATTTGAACCTTGAGTTCAAACCCACTTCATTTAAATCTGTTGCTAGATGCATTAGCTCAAACACATCATGTTGCCTTGTCATACTCATGCATCATATTATTGCATTTGGTGTGTATTGATTTGTTCCCCCTTCAATGTTTGTTCTTCGTGTAGGCACTTTTCCGGAGGATACGGTCGAGTATCCATCTGAGGAGCAGTAACATGTGATCGTCTTATCAGGCAAGCAACCCCCTTGAACATACCCGATACAATCCCACTCTCTCGCTCTTGCTCTCACTTATTGCATTAGGACAAAACATTTCAACTTTGCATGTTCTGGTAGTTGAACCCTCTCTGCATGACCTGTCATTGTCATAGTAAATAGCTGAACCATGCAACCTAACATACCTGGTAGATGCTTGAGCTATGTTGTGCCTTTAACCTACTATGCTTGCTATGCTTAGAGTTGTGTCAGGTCTGTTTCATTTGATGAACCGGAGTGAACTGAACTTGTTCTAATGATGAGAGTTAAGTTGTGAACACATTCTGGTAAAGGTAGCAATGAGAGGCCGTGTAGGAGTACATGGCGGGTTGTCTTATTGGGACCGTCCTTAAGAACCGAGTCCTATGTCTGTTGTCCAAGACTAGCTACTAGCGCACATTGGGATCCTTAATTGACTCTCTCGACTTATTAACCGACTTGATCTCTGTCCAAGAGTTGCAACTAGTTTCTGGTGTTTGTAGGATATGTTAGTAGTCTACCAAGTGGTACGCCGTACAGGTGGGCTTGGGATAAACTAGGCATTGTGGCCCGGTGTACCAAGCGTAGTACCATCCGTCGAGGTGGGCTTGGGAACCCTGTACACATCGTTCGGGGCCGTTGAGGAAACGTAAGCCAGACTTCCTTGCGGGTTCAGTCCCGAATAGGCGATAAACCTGGACTAGAGTCTTGTGTGGTTAGTCAGGTCATGGCCGACTCCCTCGTTGGGCTTCCGCTTGAAGGTTTCCGAGGTGCCTTTTTACGAGCACATGGCGATAAGTGGCGGGAGCATGTGTGACGAAGTACACCCCTGCACGGTAATCAATCTATTCGAATAGCCGCGTCCGTGGATATGGATTACTTGGATACTTATATGGTTCATAGACAATTTAAAGGTTACTCATAAAAGCTTCAAGACAAGTGTGAGTACCGTGGATGGCACTCTCATAGGAAGACGGGAGCGGATCCATGGTTATGCATTGTTGTGGTGTTAGTGGACTCGTGTATGCTTCACAAAGCTTGTCAAAGTTATGAAAGTCCTAGTACAGGGTAGCCACCGAGTCAAAGCTGGCTTGCTGCATTGAACCCCACAACTTCCTTGTTGATACCGATGCATATGTAGTTAGTTTTGATGTAAGTCTTGCTGAGTACTCAGTACTCGCTGTTGCTTAATTATGTTTTTGCAGAGGAGACTCCAGTCTCGCTAGTGGTTTCTACGATAAGATCGATGTTGGTCTTTTAGCTTGGGAATCCCAGCCAGAGGTCTGGTTCCTGTGGAGGGCCTTGTAGATAGACAGGCTTCCTCAGCCTTCTTCTTTGCTAGATGTCTATACCCACACATGTTAAGCTTCCGTTTGTTATTTGTATGATTTGTGTGTTGGGTCATGTGACCCCTGTTTGTAATATCACTCTATGTTGGCTCTTATGAGCCTCCTAAATAAATGTTGTATTGTTGTATGGTTATGTTGTGATGCCATCGTTGTATCTATGCATATCGGGCATGTCGTGCATACATGTGACGTGCAATGATATGTATGGGATTCGACACCTAGTTGTGTGCCTTTAGTAGTACTCTTTACAGGGGACTGCCTCTTTGTGCTTCCATCGAGCCTTGGCAGCTTGCTACTGCTCCGGACACATTAATTGACCGGCATGTATCCTTCTTTACTGCTGTGCCTGTTCCTTCGGGGAAATGTCTCGTAGTGTAATGGAGTCCCTGTAGCCTGCTATGACTCGTCTACGTGCAGTGATGACATTTATATCCCACGGTATAATGGAGTGCTTGTAGCTTGCTATGACTCGTCTACACACGCTAGAGGCCGACACCTGCATTGTTGGGTTATGTATGCCTGTTCCTGTACGGATGTGCCACTTGGGTTCTACGACTCTGCATGTCGACCCGGGTTCTTTGTTGTGTGAATGCTAGCGACATATTACTACGTGAGCCAAAAGACGCAAATGGTCCCGGCCCAGGTAAGGTGGCAGTCGTGGAGTTAACCGTGCGTGAGGCCGCAAAGTGATGTGATGTGTTACATGCTAGATTCTTATGGCTTAGGATTGGGGTCCCGACAGCGTTGGTATCAGTGCTGACTGATTGTAGGATTACCAAGCCAAACTGGTCGATGTTGAGTCTAGTAACTCTTTAGTTATATAAGGGAATTGATTGTGGATGGGAACGTAAGGCTCTTTTTACTCCTTTCCCCATGTTATTCTGATTCCGAGTCACCCTCTCCTTTTCTACTGGGATTAAGAACTAGGCTTCTTACCTATCTACTAGGATCTCGTGTTACTATTTCGTAGACTTATTGCAATGGTTGATCTGAGTTGCATCCAGTCCTCGAGTGTTATCTGTGTAGCTTGTTAGCTCAATCAGAATCTTGAGATTGTCATGTTAAGGTGTCGTGGCACCTAAATCTTTTGCAAGATGTCTCATTTCTGAGCATTCGCAACCGTTATGCTATCCGATTTTCCCTAGGATTTCTTTGAAGATCAATGCTTTTGTATTCCCTCTTATCTTTTGGTTGCCACCATGTCTAATCCTAGTTTCTCATCATCAGGATGTCCTGCAGTACCCAAGCTGCCATTGGTCGCAAGAAGGACCAGAGACGTGGAACCAGAGATGCTGAAGTTCTGTCGGATTCACCTTCGTTGGCACAGTTCATGTTAGACATTAAGAAGGACAAGCGTGAGTCAAATCGCTTGCTGGCACGTATTCAGGAAAGCACCGCACACCAATGTGCTGGAACAGTGACCATCCGTGATTTCATCAAGCTATACCCACCCACCTTCCATCTCTCCATTGAGCCACTCGATGCAGATGATTGGATCTGTAGCATCACAAACAAGTTGCGTTCCGCGAACGTGGACGAGGCTAATAAGGTCACCTATGCTACAAATTTCTTGGAGGGTCCTGCTAGTATATGGTGGGAGAACTATGAGGCTATAATTCCAGCTGGCCAGATTTCTACCTGGAAAGAATTCACAGAGGTTTTCCGTGAGCATCATATTCCTCAGGGTCTCATGGACCGAAAGAGGGAAGAGTTTTGTAACCTTACCCAGGGTAGGATGGCTGTAGATGTTTACAGTCGAGAGTTTGAGAACCTTGCACGTTATGCCTCAGAAGAAGTGTCCATGGATGCCAAGAAGCAAGCTAGATTTAGGAAGGGTCTCAACCCAAAGTTGCATCGTAATCTTCACCTGCATCATTGTGACACCTTCCAAGCTCTTGTGAATAAGGCCATTAATGCAGAGACAGCTCAGTTCACCTATGAATAATCTCGCAAGCACAACCGTGATTTGGCCTCTACCTCCGGTTCTGGATCTCAGAAACATCGGATTTGAGTTCCAAACTCATTGCTTCCTCCTGGATATGCCCCGAGGCCATCCTGTGTGGTGCCTCATCCAACTCAGATAAATGCTCCACCCAGATCTGCTGGTGGACCGCCTGTCAATGCGATTCCACGTCATACTTCTGTGATTTGCTACAAGTGCGGAGAACCAGGGCACATCGCTCGCAATTGCACTCAGTCCAGTGGTGTATCACCTTAGTCTGGAAAGTCTGTTGACCGTAATAAGTCACCAGTCAAGGTGATCCTGCCAAGCCAACCATCATTGAACAGGGATGTGTGAATCACGTCTCAACCAAAGAAGCTAATGATGATCCAGAAGTCCTCCTTGGAACGCTCCTTGTCAATTGCCATCCAGCATCTGTTCTATTTGATACAGGAGCATCACATTCCTTCATCTCGGAAGGCTATACCCGGTTGCATGACATGTCATTTTGCGATATGCCAACTGCTCTTGAAATTCAGACTCCAGGGTCTAGATGGCAGACCACAAGAATAAGCCATGGAAATGAAATCCGTGTTGATAGACTTGTATTCCTTGCTTCACTGATAGCTCTCAAGTCTTCAGATATTAATATCATCTTGGGTATGGATTGGATGATAGCTCACCATGCCAAGATTGATTGCTCCACCAGGTTTGTTCAGCTTACGCATCCATCTGGCAAGATAGTCCATGTTTCAACACGAGTTGCAAAGCATCAGCTCTATTCACTCAATGCCAACCTTCTTCCCGAGCTTGAAGATATACCAGTAGTAAGAGATTTTCCGGATGTATTTCCAGAAGAATTGCCAGGCATCCCGCCTGACAGGGATGTAGTGTTTGTGATAGACCTCTTCCCAGGAACTGTACCAATTTCTAGAAGACCTTATAAGATGGCACCCTTGGAATTAGCTGAGCTCAAGAAGCAACTTGATGAGTCCTTGCAAAAAGGTTTCATTCGACCTAGCTCCTCTCCTTGGGCTTGTCCCGTCCTCTTTGTGAAGAAAAAGGATGGAATGGATTGTATGGTTGTGGATTACCGACCTGTCAATTTGGTCACAATAAAAAATAAGTACCGCTCCCTTGGATCAATGATTTGTATGATCAACTTGCTGGATCTTCAGTTTTCTCCAAGATGGATTTGAGGTTAGGCTACCATCAAATCAAGATTAAGAACGGAGACATCCCCAAGACAGCGTTCGTCACTCGTTATGGCTAGTACGAGTACACAATCATGTACTTTGGACTAACCAATGCTCCAGCAACATTTTCCCATTTGATGAACTCAATCTTCATGGAGTACTTAGATAAGTTCGTCGTGGTTTACCTCAATGATATTTTGATTTATTTGAAGAATGAAGAAGAACATGCTGAGCACCTCAGACTTGTGCTATAAAAACTCAAAGAGCACCGTCTTTATGCCAAGTTCTCCAAGTGTGAATTTTGGTTACCTGAAGTGACCTATCTAGGTCATGTGATCTCCAGAAAGGGCATCGCAGTCAATCCTGAAAGAGTTCAGGCCATTCTCGACTGGACTCCACCTAAAACAGTTAAGCAAGTTAGAAGTTTCCTTGGTTTAGCAAGCTATTGTCGCCGCTTCGTGGAGAACTTCTCCAAAGTTGCCAAGCCTTTGACGGAACTCCTTAAGACAGATAAGAAGTTCGAGTGGACCCCACAATGTGAGCACAGTTTCTAGGAACTGAAGAGACGTTTGACCTCTGCTCCCGTGCTTGTGCCACCTGACTTCTCCAAGGACTTCGTCATCTATTGTGATGCTTCCAGACAAGGACTTGGATGTGTTCTTATGCAAGACTGATAGGTGATCGCCTATGCATCCCGACAGTTGCACCCAAATGAGGAAAATTATCCAACACATGATTTGGAGCTTGCAGCAGTAGTCCATGCACTCAAGGTATGGCGACATTACCTTCTTGGTACTCGTTGCGAGATTTACACAGATCACCAAAGCCTGAAGTATATATTCACTCAACCAGATCTGAATCTTAGACAAAGATGATGGTTGGAACTGATTACGGATTACGACTTAGGAATTACTTACGCCCCAGGCAAAGCAAATGTCATGGCGGATGCGTTAAGTCGTAAATCCTATTGCAACAATCTTATGCTGCAACAAGGTCAACCCCTTCTTCATGGGGAATTTTGCAAGCTTAACCTTCACATTGTTCCTCGCGGATCCCTTTCAACCTTGCTTGCAAAACCTACTCTAGAGGATCAGATTATAACAAGCCAACAGTATGATGCGGGTATTACCCAGATAAGGATAATGTTGAAAAAGGCAGTGCTGGTAGTTTCTCCATTGATGAAAGAGGTGCAGTATATTTTGGGAATCGATTGGTAGTTCCTAAAAGGCAACAACTTCGAGAGTTGATCCTTAAGGAGGCTCATGAATCTCCTCTCACCATTCACCCTGGCAGCACCTGATGAGGACATGACTACCTTCGATACAACCAAAAATGTTGCATACATGCATATTTGTGAGGTGATTTCTTTTAAGAATTATGCAATAATTTATTTATGTTATCCGGAACAAAAATACTTTGCCTATTTTTATTTTATGCCTAAATGCAGAATGGTCGAATACTTGTATGAACCACGTGTGATGACAAAGGAAGACAAAATGGTTGGATGTTATTCAAGAGGTCCTCTAATGTCAAAGGAAACAATTAGGTGTTGTTCCAGAAGTTCTCTCACGTCACTTTTAGGCCAAGAGAAGATAAAGTCTAAGTCTCTCACGTTATGGACTCAGATTCGGACTACAGAGACACACCTATCTCAAAACACCAACAACTTTTTAATACGGACTCGGAATTGGGTGATTCCTTTTTGCTGGAAACTAGATTTCATATGCGTTCCAGTCCAGTTGGAATCACCTTAAAATTCGTCAGGATCGCGAAGATATTGACGAAACAATCTAACGTTGCAGCAGAATCCGAGTCAAACTACAAGTCCAAAGGTGTTGCATCACCTCCACTTGGGCCCATTGGCCTTGTACGACCGAGGGTTGGTTTTAGGGTGTCTTGGGACGTCCTCCCACCTCCTTGGCCGCTACCCCTGGCTCCTATATAAGTAGATCAATCTAGTAGCTTTTCCTTTGGGTTTTGTTAGATTACAAGTTCGCCATAGCTGCAACTTCGCGTTTTTCGTTTGTGTTCCACGACCAGACAAAGGCGTCACAGAACCCCACTTCATCAATAAAGCTTTCCTTTTATATTCGCAATATCCAGATTGCAATCTTAGTTTCTTGCTTGTTCTTCGTTTGCGTGCAGGAAACAGACCCTCGTGGTCAGGTTGATCGTGCTCCAGCGTGGTCAATAACCTCTTGGAGTTGGTTTAGCGATTGCTAAGGCGCAACGTCATCACTCGTTCGTAGTCGGATCGTCAAAGTCTACTCCACCAAAATTGATATGATGAGGACATGACTACCTTCGATACGACCATAAATGTTGCATACATGCATATTTGTGAGGTGATTTCTTATAAGAATTATGCAATAATTTATTTATGTTATCCGGAACAAAAATACTTCACCTATTTTTATTTTATGCCTAAATGCAGAATGGTCGAACACTTGTATGAACCACGTGTGATGACAAAGGAAGAAGAAATGGTTGGGTGCTATTCAAGAGGTCCTCGTCAAAGGAAACAATTAGGTGTTGTTCAAGAAGTTCTCTTACGTCACTTTTAGCCCAAGAGAAGATACAGTCCAAGTCTCTCACGTTGTGGACTCAGATTTGGACTGTACAGACACACCTGTTTCAAAATGCTAACAACTTTTTCATACGGATTCGGAATTGGGTGATTCTTTTTTTTTTGGAAACTAGATTTCTTATGCGTTCCAGCCAAGTTGGAATCACCTTAAAATTCGTTCGGATCGCGAAGATATCCGTGAAACAATCTGACGTTGCATCAGAATCCGAGTCAAACTACAAGTCCAAAGGTGTTGCATCACCTCCACTTGGGCCCATGGGCCTTGTACGACCTAAGGTTGGTTTTAGGGTGTCTTGGGACGTCCTCCCACCTCCTTGGCCGCCACCCCTTGCTCCTATATAAGTAGATCAATCTAGTAGCTTTTCCTAAGGGTTTTGTTTAGTTAAAAGTTAGCAATTGCAACTTCGTGTACTTCGTTTGTGTCCAACGACCAGACTAAGACCGCTTTCGGAACCCCCACCATTATCAATACTTCATCTATATTCGCAATATTCAGATTGCATTATCATATTCTTCCTTGTTCTTCGATTGCTTGCAGGAATAGACCTTCGTGGTCAGGTTGATCGTGCTCCGGCGTGGTCAATAACCTCTTGGAGATTGGTTTAGCGATTGCTAAGGCGCAACGTCGTGCACGTTCGTAGTCGGATCATCAAAGTCATCTCCACCAAATCGATACTTATCATCTCATCAAAAGATCGAGACCCTCGCCTCTATCAAGTGGTATCAGTTTTCAGGTTGCTCGGTGAGAATTTCTAGTTATTCGTAGATTAGATTTATTTTCCTTACCTATTGCCCAAGAAAAAGCTAAAAAAAAGTTAGATCTATTCATCTTTACTCCAAGCCAGTCTGAGCCTTTGCAATTTTCTTTTCAATGCTTGCATAGTTGAATTATCGGTTGCATCGTCGTGTCGAGTTGCTGGTCTTAGCGTCCGGTCTTTTAGAGTTTCGAGTTCTATTCACAACTTGTCACGCCGGCGTCGCACCATCTTCATCTCTGCTGCCATATACCACCACCACGCCACTGTCATCCCTTTCGTTGTCACCCACTACCATCTATCAATTTTCACCACATGCTACCCATTGTTCATTGTCATTATCATACTTGAGGTCGTTCACATCTATGCTTGATCCAATCTGCTTCTTATTTGGTTGAGAAAAAAAAGTGAGAGAAAAAAAAGAAAAAAAAAGTGAGCGAAAAAAATAGAAGGAAAAAAACAAATTTCGGATCTACCTAGACTCAATCTCGTATGTGAATTCGGATTGAAATCTCTTTTGCGCAGTATTCAGTAAAACAAGCGTATCTTCCTCATACGAACTCGGAATTGAGTGATTCTTTTTGCATACGAAAGCTTGAGTGAGTAGCATTCCTGAGAAAAAATATCAGAAATTTCACATAATATTTTCTAGAGGAAAGCTGCAGAGAGTGTTTTGTATATCTTGCTTGTCGATCATTTATCATCATTGTCTTTACTGCCATTGTGATCTTCACTTATATCTTGCTGTCGAGAGCTAATTCATATCATACCTTGCTGCTATTTGTCCTACGCCGTGACTCCATTAGTGTTCTAGACTCGCGTCTCTAGTACAGTCTAGCCTAGGATCAACACAGTACCGTCGTTAAGCGTTTATTCAATATTGCATCTCTGAAATGATTATTGCTAATCTTTTGCTACCATATATTAAGCCTTCCAAGCTCCATATTTCTATACCGTGTATACATACGTTCACCTGGTAATCGCTTTACCCAATCTTCGGAGATATTGACACCGTCGGTTGCCGGTCGCCACCTGCTGCATGGTAAGAAATTTGTCAAACATTGATATTTGCTTTACTGTGAGCGTTTTACCACCACATCCCGTAGTTCATAGGAACAATATTCTTCTATCTTTGTTTCTTGTTTCTACTAGTCATGACAGGATCGAGAATTGTCAGTTCATGGGCTTCTTCGATCGTGGGAGACGTGCCACCACAAAAACCGATACGAGAGCTGCAAAGAGATCCAAATGCACATGATCAGGTTAATGTTTCTATACCTCCATTTAATGGCCTCTTTAGACCTGCTTTATATATTGAATGGGAGTTTGAAATAAATGAAATATTTGCTTCCCATAATTTTGCTGAACATAAGAAAGTTAAGGTCGCGGTTGGTTCTTTCACTGGTTATGCTTTAGTTTGGTGGAGCGAATATTGTCGGTTACACCATGATATTATACCTACTATTTGGGATGATTTAAAACTTGCCATGTGACACACATTTGTTCTTGCTTATTATACTCGTGACAAGCTTAAAAAGCTACAATATCTAAAACAAGGTAGTGACACCGTAACGAAATATTATGATGATTTACAAAGGACCTTGTTGCATTCCTCATTAGAAGAAAGTGAAGCAGATTTTATGGATAGATTTTGGGGAGGATTAAACCGTGATATTCAGGAGATACTAATTCATGAAAAGTGTTATTCTATGGATCGTTCGTTTCATCTTGCTTGCAAAGCTGAACAGGAAATAAAACAACGTGCTGCCCACAAGGAGATAGAGCGCAAGGTGCACATTCCAAGAGTTGATACAGTTGTTCCTTCAAATACTAGGCATACTATGACAACCACATCAATTCTTATGAGGGCTACATCACCTTCACCATGTAATACGTCACCACCGAGAGTGCCTACATCATCTGAGTTGATCGTAAGAGGTAGTGGCAAAGGTATTGATCTTCCGCCTCCACATGAGTATGATGAATGTCTTGTCAATTCCAATGTACCTAGTGATGAGCTACCCATTACTTTGATCACACCACCTATTTTAGAGGACTATGTTCATGATTTTACTTCGTCATGTGATCAAATAACTACAATATCAGCAATTGTGAGTGCGCCCATTGAATTAACTATTGATGATCAAGAACCGTGTGAATCAGAAAATCAATCAAATTTGGGTCAAATATGTTTGAAAATAATTATGTCGGTGTTTAATCATTTTGATATGACCTCCAGTCTTGGTGATAATTTTGTGTCAAATAACATGTTGCATGTTTGCTTATTTAAGCATGTTGTAGCATCTAAATTTGAAACGATTCACGTTTATCTACCAATATTAGGATGCTTTAATGATGAACATTATGAATCTTTTGATATGAATAAGGACTTCACTTATATGTGCAAACTGAGTTGTAATATTGTCATGCCTTCTACTTCTCGTGATGATTTTTTGGCTTCATATTTCATGACATGTGATGAGTGCCCTTGCATATATGTGTCACATGTGTCACAACTGAGAACAATAAAAATGGATGACAAATACATATACAATATGTATGACTTTTCTCTTTTGGTAGCCACATTTCAGATTAAGCAACGTCGAGGACGGCTTTGTTTTCAAAAAGGGGAGGATGATGAGGACATGACTACCTTCGATACGACCAAAAATGTTGCATACATGCATATTTGTGAGGTGATTTCTTTTAAGAATTATGCAATAATTTATTTATGTTATCCGAAACAAAAATACTTCGCCTATTTTTATTTTATGCCTAAATGCAGAATGGTCGAACACTTGTATGAACCACATGTGGTGACAAAGGAAGACAAAATGGTTGGATGCTATTCAAGAGGTCCTCTAATGTCAAAGGAAACAATTAGGTGTTGTTCAAGAAGTTCTCTCACGTCACTTTTAGGCCAAGAGAAGATAAAGTCTAAGTCTCTCACGTTATGGACTCAGATTTGGACTACACACACACACCTGTCTCAAAATGCCAACAACTTTTTAATACAGACTCGGAATTGGGTGATTCCTTTTTTGCTGGAAACTACATTTCATATGCGTTCCAGTCCAGTTGGAATCACCTTAAAATTCGTCAGGATCGCGAAGATATCGATGAAACAATCTGATGTTGCAGCAGAATCCGAGTCAAACTACAAGTCCAAAGGTGTTGCATCACCTCCACTTGGGCCCATCGGCCTTGTATGACCTAGGGTTGGTTTTAGGGTGTCTTGGGACGTCCTCCCACCTCCTTGGACACTATCCCTTGCTCCTATATAAGTAGATCAATCTAGTAGATTTTCCTTTGGGTTTTGTTTAGATTACAAGTTCGCCATAGCTGCAACTTCGCGTTCTTCGTTTGTGTTCCACGACTAGACAAAGGCGTCACAGAACCCCACTTCATCAATAAAGCTTTCCTCTTATATTCGCAATATCCAGATTGCAATCTTAGTTTCTTGCTTGTTCTTCATTTGCGTGCAGGAAACAGACCCTCGTGGTCAGGTTGATCGTGCTCCGGCGTGGTCAATAACCTCTCGGAGTTGGTTTAGCGATTGCTAAGGCGCGACGTCATCACTCGTTCGTAGTCAGATCGTCAAAGTCTACTCCACCAAAAACGATAGCCACCATCTCATCGAAAGACAGGGACAACTTCGCCTCTATCAGTACCAAGATGTATCAGGACATACGCCAAAGGTTCTGGTGGACTAGAATGAAGAGGGAAATCGCTCAATTCATTGCTAATTACGATGTTTGTCGTCGCGTGAAGGCAAAGCATCAGAGAGCTGCTGGCACCCTTCAGCCTTTAGCCATTCCTGAATGGAAATGGGATAAGTTGAAATGGATTTCATCACCGGATTTCCGAACACAAAGAAAGGAAATAATGCAATCTTCGTGGTTATTGATCGCCTTTCCAAAGTGGCTCATTTCCTTCCTATCCGAGAGAGTATCCCTGCTAGTCAGTTAGCGGATTTGTATATCTCTCAAATAGTATCCCTAGATGATGTTCCATTGGGAATCAATTCATACCGTGGAAGTCTTTTCACTTCTCGATTTTGGGAAAGTTTCCAGAATGCTATGGGAACCCATCTTTCCTTTAGCACTGCTTTTCACCCTCAGTCAAGTGGTCAAGTTGAAAGAGTCAATCAGATTCTCGAAGACATGCTCAGAGCTTGTGTCATCTCATTCGGAATGAATTGGGAGAAGTGTCTTCCATTTGCAGAGTTTGCATATAACAACAGCTACCAATCCAGCCTGGGCAAAGCTCCTTTTGAAGTTCTTTATGGACGAAGATGCCGAACACCTTTGAACTGGTCACAGACCGGGGAAAGACAATTCTTTGGACGAGATATGATCCAGGAAGCAGAAGAGCAAGTTCACGTTATTCGCGAGAACCTCAAGACAGCTCAGTCTCATCAGAAGAATCAGTATGATCGCCGTCATAAGGAAGTAACTTATGAGGTGGCCAAAAAGGCTTACCTTCGGGTTAGTCCTCTGAAGGGTACCCATCGCTTAGGTATCAAGGGAAAATTGGCTCCTCGTTACATTGGTCCTTTTCGCATTCTTGCTAAACGAGGAGAGGTTGCCTACCAATTAGAACTGCCCCCGCATCTTTCCCGAGTTCATGATGTCTTTCACGTTTCTCAACTCAGGCGTTGCTTCAAGGATCCTATCCGTGAAGTGGACCACGAAACGCTTGATCTTCAAGATGATCTTCCATATCGAGAATATCCTATTCGTATTCTCGATCAAGCTGAGCATGTAACCCGGCGTCTGAATATCAAGTTTCTGAAGGTTTAATGGTCGCATCATTCTGAGAATGAAGCTACCTGGGAGCGTGAAGATCGTCTTCGATTTGAGTATCCCGCACTTTTCTTGTCGACTCCAGAATCTCAGGCCGCGATTCTTTTAAGTGAGGGTGAGTTGTCACATCCCTAGATTTAGCATGCATTAGGATCCATGTTGTGATTGCATCATGTTTAAATTCTTTTTAAACTTGGAATGGGGATGCTCAAAACCCTAGCACCATTTGAATTCAATAGGCTCAACCAAAATATTTTTTTCAATGTTCCAAAGTGACCTTGGAAAAATGTTCATCTTCTCTGGAATAATGTGGCAACATAAACTAGGGGTGGTGCATATTTTAAAAGTGTCATATTGGGTATTGAATTAAAGCAATAACTATTCAGAATGGAGTTCTAAAATACTATAAATATTTTTAAAGCTCCAATAATTCTGGAAAGTTTGTGAGTGCCTTTGGTTATGATATAACAGGGCACATATTAATTTTCAGAATATTACAAAACAGTTTGGTTTTGAAATCAAATCAAAAAAACTAAAAAAATAGAAAACTGAAGGTAAAAAAAGAAAAGAAAGAGGAGGCCCATGAGGAGCTGGCCCAATCGGCCCAGCTGCCAGTCACCCCAACCTCCTGCCAGGAGGATTGGGCGTGTGGCAGGGGCACGCCGGCACGCGCCATGGCCAGCTCCTGCCTAACTGCCTGCCTAGAGGCCTCCAGGGCCGCCAGCGCCCCCCCCCCCACCGTGGCTCTCTTCTCCTCCCTCTCTCTCACCCCGCCACTCTCCCTCTCACTCTCCCCCCTCTCTGCTCTCCTCTGCCACCGGACACCAGAGCCCCTCGCTGTCGATTCGCCACCCCTGGCGCCTCCTCGAGCCTGTCGAGCCGTCGACCGGAAGCGCCGTGAGCCCCTCCGCCCATCCCCCCTCTATCTTGCTTTCTAGGCGCCGTAGCCGTCACTATCCCGTTGTGCCCGAGCTCCTCGCCGCCGACGTAAATGGCCATCGCGGCCAGAGCACCCGCCATGCTCAGTTGAGCACTCCGGCATGCTTGCGCGGGCCCGTAGGTGCTGCCCCGACCCCCGGTGCCCCTTCCTGTAGGCCCTAGCGCCGTAGCCGTCCTCGACCGAGCTCCGGCCGCCGCCTCCGACGTCGTAGCCACGAGCTCCGGCAAGCCCCGCGGCTCTGGCTAGCTTCTTCGGGTGCGGGCGAGCGAGGGCTCCGCCCCTGTGCCCCCAGCCGCCGCTTCCGTGGCCGGAAGTGCGGACGCCACCGCGTCCAGAGGTCGCTGGCGACGAGCCCCGTCGCATGAGCACCGACAAGTAGGGCCCAATCGTTAGGTGATTAGCTTAAGGCTAATCACCAGTTAGTTGACCCCTGGGTCATAGACATGTGGGTCCGGCCCTGTTAATCATTAGTTAGATTAATTAAAAAACTGTTAGAAGAGTAAGTCAATGACAGGTGGGGCCCAGCCGCCAGGTTTGACTTAGGTTGGCGCCTTTGACCTGCTGACGTCACCATGACGTCGGGCTGACATAATAAATACAATTTTGGATTTAAATAAATTCTAGAAATTAATAAAAACTTCTGTGAAAGTTATGAAAGTTGTAGTACAGGGTAGTCACAGAGTCAAAGCTGGCTTGCTGCATTGAACCCCACAACTTCCTTATTGATACCGATGCATATGTAGTTAGTTTTGATGTAAGTCTTGCTGAGTACTCGGTACTCGCTGTTGCTTAATTATGTTTTTGCAGAGGAGACTCTAGTCTCGCTAGTGGTTTCTGCGATAAGATCGATGTTGGTCTTTTAGCTTGGGAATCCCAGCCAGGGGTCTGGTTCCTGTGGAGGGCCTTGTAGATAGACAGGCTTCCTCAACCTTCTTCTTTGCTAGATGTCTATACCCAGACATGTTAAGCTTCCGTTTGTTGTTTGTATGATTTGTGTGTTGGGTCATGTGACCCCTGTTTGTAATATCACTCTATGTTGGCTCTTATGAGCCTCCTAAATAAATGTTGTGTTGTTGTATGGTTATGTTGTGATGCCATAGTTGTATCTATGCATATCGGGCATGTCGTGCGTACGTGTGACGTGCAACGATATGTATGGGATTCGACACCTAGTTGTGTGCCTTTAGTAGTACTCTTTACAGGGGACTGCCTCTTTGTGCTTCCACCGAGCCTTGGTAGCTTGCTACTGCTCCAGACACATTGATTGACCGACATGTATCCTTCTTTGCTGCTGTGTCTGTTCCTTCGGGGAAATGTCCCGCGGTGTAATGGAGTCCCTGTATCCTGCTACGACTCGTCTACGTGCAGTGATGACATTTATGTCCCACGGCGTAATGGAGTCCTTGTGGCTTGCTATGACTCGTCTACACACGCTAGAGGCCGACACCTGCATTCTTGGGTTACGTATGCCTGTTCCTATACGGATGTGCCACTTGGGTTCTACGACTAGCCATGTCGACCTGGGTTCTTTGTCGTTTGAATGCTAGCGACATATTACATACGTGAGCCAAAAGACGCAAATAGTCCCGACCCAGGTAAGATGGCAGCCGTGGAGTTAACCGTGCCTGAAGCCGCAAAGTGATGTGGTGTGTTACATGCTGGATTCTTATGGCTTAGGATCGAGGTCCCGAAATCGGGCGGCGAAAGAGCAAGAGCCAGAGGAGGAGGGAGAGAGCAAGGGATGAGAGAGGGGGGTCGGCTCGATCTAGACGGCTCCCTACAGCCTATCCATCCACCCAGGCAGGCACATGAGCAGGAGGTGGCCGACGTGCGACGACCACGCGCCCGGTGTCCTACTCGCCGGAGGTGGAAGAAGACCGGTTCATCCCTGGTGGGCTGGGCCGGCTTCTTCCCTGGCCCAGGTAATCTCCTTTTCTTTTTTGGGTTTCCATTTTCTATTTCTTTAAAAAAAATTGTTTTAGAACCAAATCATTTTGTAAAATCTTTAAACTTGTTCCTGTCATTGAGTGGATTATTCAACATTGCATCTCTGAATTGATTATTGCTAATCTTTTGCTACCATATATTAAGCCTTCCAAGCTCCACATATTTCTACATCGTGTATACATACGTTCACCTGGTAATCGCTTTACCCAAAAGACGCAAACAGTCCCGACCCAGGTAAGGTGGCAGCCATGGAGTTAACCGTGCCTGAGGCCGCAAAGTGATGTGGTGTGTTACATGCTGGATTCTTATGGCTTAGAATCGAGGTCCCGAAATTGGGCGGCGAAAGAGCAAGAGCCAGAGGAGGAGGGAGAGTGCAAGGGATTTTGGGTAAAGCGATTACCAGGTGAACGTATGTATACACGATGTAGAAATATGTGGATCTTGGAAGGCTTAATATATGGTAGCAAAAGATTAGCAATAATCAATTCAGAGATGCAATGTTGAATAAACGCTCAACGATGGTACTGTACTGGTCCTAGGCTAGACCGTACTAGAGACGCGAGCCTAGAACACTAATGGAGTCACGATGTAGGAAAAATAGCAGAAAGGGATGATATGAATTAGCTCTCGACAGCAAGATATAAGTGAAGATCACAATGGCAGTAAAGACAATGATGATAAATGACCGACAAGCAAGATATACAAAAATCTCTCTTCAGCTTTCCTCAAGAAAATATTATGTGAAATTCTGATATTTTTTTCTCAAGAATGCTACTAACTCAAGCTTTCGTATGCAAAAAGAATCACTCAATTCCGAGTTCGTACGAGGAAGATACGCTTGTTTTACTCAACACTGCGCAAAATAGATTTCAATCCGAATTCACATACGAGATTGAGTCTAGGTAGATCCTGTTGGGGAACGTCGCATGGGAAACAAAATTTTCCTACGCACACGCAAACCTATCCATGGTGATGAGCATCTACGAGAGGGAGAGTGGATCTACGTACCCTTGTAGATCGCTAAGCGGGAAGCGTTAAGAAACGCGGTGATGAGGACATCCCTACTAATGTTACACCCACCCCGACTGCTATACATACAGGACCAATTACTAGAGCTCGCGCACGTCAATTGAATTACCAGGTACTTTCGTTTCTTGGAAATCCTTCTAATATTCATGAACATATGATGCTGCCTAAATTGGATACTTTTGTTTTACTTATGAATGAAGGACCTAGCATGGATAAGAAGGATGACCATTGGAGCGGGATCAAGCATGGAGGAGAAGGTGCGCGTGCGGGGAAGAACAATGGAGCTTCCAGTGATGATTTTCGCACATTGAAGCCACCATAATGGGAGCGGGAAGCCTTGGACGAAATATGCATGATGCCACTTTATAAAATTCGTCCATAGGCTAATATAGGTGCTGCGCCACCTTATTTTTGGGCCAGGCCCATGTAATTTCGAAATACCATATTTTAGGCTGTTTTTAGAGTCCGTATATATGGGGAAACTGACTTAGGGTCGGTTTCGGACCCCTCCTCCAAGGGGCCACGAAATTCCCTTCTATTCCCCCATATATACAGCCCTTAGGGCTTCGTTTTAGGGTGGGTTTTGTTTAGATTACAAGTTTGCCATAGCAGCAACTTCGCGTTCTTCGTTTGTGTTCCACGACCAGACAAAGGCGTCACAGAACCCCACTTCATCAATAAAGCTTTCCTCTCATATTCGCAATATCCAGATTGCAATCTTAGTTTCTTGCTTGTTCTTCGTTTGCCTGCAGGAAACAGACCCTCGTGGTCAGGTTGATCGTGCTCCGGCGTGGTCAATAACCTCTCGGAGTTGGTTTAGCGATTGCTAAGGCACGGCGTCATCACACGTTCGTAGTCGGATCGTCAAAGTCTACTCCACCAAAAACGATAGCCACCATCTCATCGAAAGACAGGGACAACTTCGCCTCTATCAAGTGGTATCAGATTTCCAGGTTGCTCGGTGAGATTTTACCAGTTTTCGTAGTTTAGATCGCATCTGTTCTTCATACCTTTAGTCCACGAAAAAGCCACACAAAAAAAATTAGGGTTAGATCATCATATCCGAACCAATCTGAGCCTTTGCATAGTCTTTTCAGTATTTTGCTTTGTTGAATTGGCGGTTACATCGTCGTGTCGAGTTGCTGGTCTTAGTGTCTAGTCCTTTAGAGTTTCGAGTTCTTTTCACAGGTTGTCACGCCGCCACCGCATCGTTTTCATAGTTGCCATATACCACCACCATCATCGCCGCTGCCATATCTCATCATCCATCATCACTATCCATCGGTGTCCATATATACCACCACAAATCCTCCACCAATCCAAGTCCAGTTCGTTTTAGGTTTAGTTTCGAGATCCTTTTGATTTCGGATCCGTGTTTTGCTACCAGCGCAGGTGTCGGAAAAAAAAATAGTCCAAAAGAAAAATTCGTGCCCATCTTGCTTATACGACGTGGCAAGAGTTTTGAGACACTCGCCATTGTAGTGAGTTTTTGAAAAAAAAAAAAAAGAGGCGCCGAAAAAAAAAACCGAAAAAAAAAATCCGAGTGTGCTTTTCCCTTGCTTACGTGTATCGTCGTGTTTTTGTTGGTGTTTTAGGCTCGCGTCTCTAGCACGGTCTAGCCTAGGACCAGCACAGTACCGTCGTTGAGCGTTTATTCAACCTTGCATCTCTGAATTGATTATTGCTGACCCTTTTTGCTACCATATTATAAGCCATCCCAGCTCCACATACTTCTACGCCGTGTGCTTGACACCACCTGGCAATCGCTCTATCCAAGCTTTGAGAGTTTTGGCTACAACGGTTGCCGATCACCGTCTGCTATTGGGTAAGAACTGGTAAGAAATTGAGATTCGCTTAAAGGATTTGTGCCACACCACCACCACCACCACGTCCCAGTAGTCTGTAGGTTTCATATTGTGTGTTTCCTATTTCTGCTAACCATGCCAGGATCACACGATGAAGAGATCGACTGGGAGAGCATGACCAACAAAGCGCTCTATGATAAATTTCAGCAAATGATGGCTGAGCAGGTACAGGACTTCGTGAACAACTTTGGAGTGGCCATGGAGAAGCTAGATGGTTTGGAGAAGACATTCGACGCCAAGATGGACGCCAAGTTCAATGAGGTGCTTGCCCGTCTACCTCCACCAGCTGCAGTTCCTATTCCTTTCGAACGACAAGCGCGACGTGTGCCTCTCGGCCACGCCCAACATCCTGGTACTGTTGATACTGCTGCTACTTCGGTGGCTCGTGGGGCTACTGTCGTTGAGCAGGTTGAAGATTATGATGGTGATTTCGATGATGAGGGAGAGGTTGCTCCAGATCCGCCCCATGGGCAACCACCACCATACGCACCAGGTCGACCACATGGCTACAACCGTAACGGTAGGGCTGCACCACCCCCGCAGGTACGGGATCATGACCATCTCCCTAAACTTAAATTGAATATTCCGACGTTTGAGGGTAGATATGTTCCTGATATATATCTTACATGGGAGTTAGAAACAGAACAACGTTTTACATGCTTACAATTTCCAGAGGATCGACGTGTTGCTGATGCTGTTTGTTCATTCACTAGTTTTGCTTGTGTTTGGTGGTCAGAACATTGTAGAATACACCCTGATAATATTCCAACTACTTGGGCTGCTTTGAAAACTGCTATGCGAAATCGTTGGGTGCCACCTTATTATCAACGTGAATTGCTTCAAAATTTGCAGCGTTTAAGACAAGGAAAAAATTCTGTAGAAGAATATTATCAGGAATTACAAACTGGTATGATTAGATGTGGTATTGTTGAGGAGAATGAAGCTATGCTTGCACGTTTTATGGGTGGATTAAATAGAGAGATTCAGACTATTCTAGAGTATAAGGAGTATAACACTATCACTCGTTTATTTCATCTTGCTTGCAAAGCTGAACGTGAAGTGCAAAATCGACAGGCAATGGCGAGAACTACTAATTTTGCAGGCCGTACTTCATCATGGACGCCACGTACCTCCTCTGCTTCCGCACGTCCTGCTGCAACACCACCTCCTTCAACCTCCAACTCTAATCGCGATACCAGGAAACAGGCTCCTACTGCACCCTCTGCGAAGAGCACACCTTTTGGGCCTGCACAGAGTTCTTCTTCATCTATTGCATCCACAGGGCAAACACATGAGGTTATATGTCGTCGTTGCAAGGGTGGAGGTCACTATGCGAGAGAATGCCCTTCCAAGCGTGTAATGATTGTTACTGAGGATGGTGGATATGCGTCCGCTAGTGATTATGATGAGGAGACTTTGGCACTTATTGCAAGTGACGAACAGGGTGGCGAGGATGCAGAACCAGAAACACAATACATGGCTGCTGATTACGCTGACAGGTATGAAAGTTTAGTTGCTCAACGTGTTCTCAGTGTGCAGGTTACACACGCTGAGCAAAATCAGAGGCACAACTTGTTCCACACAAAGGGAGTTGTGAAAGAGCGTTCTGTTCGCATCATCATCGATGGAGGGAGTTGCAATAACTTGGCTAGCATGGAGATGGTGGAGAAGCTGTCTCTATCCACCAGACCACATCCTCATCCTTATTACATCCAATGGTTCAACAATAGTGGCAAGGTTAAGGTAACACGTACTGTTCGTGTGCATTTTAGCATTGCTACATATTCTCATTATGTGGATTGTGATGTGGTACCCATGCAAGCATGTTCTGTTTTACTTGGTAGACCATGGCAGTTTGATAAAAATTCTGTACACCATGGTAGGACAAATCAGTATACTCTTGTTCATAAGGATCATAATATCACTTTGCTTCCTATGTCTCCCGAATATATTATGAAAGATGACATTGCTAGAGCTAGTAAAGCAAAACAGGAGAAAAATAAGAGTGAAAATCAGATTGTAGCACAGGAATTTGAGCAACACCATAAGCATAATAAACCATCATCTACTGTTGCATCTGAAATAAAATTGAAGAGTGGATGTTTACTTGCTACTAAATCTGATATTAATGATTTGGATGTTGCTACATATGTTTGCTATGCTTTTGTCTGTAAAGAGGTATTATTTTCATTCGAGGACATGCCTCCCTCTTTGCCTCCTGCTGTCATTAACATTTTGCAGGAGTTCGCTGATGTCTTTCCACAAGACGTGCCACCGGGATTACCGCCTATTCGCGGGATTGAGCATCAGATTGACTTAATTCCCGGTGCATCCCTACCCAACCGTGCGCCCTACCGTACCAATCCAGAGGAGACAAAGGAGATTATGCGTCAAGTACAGGAGCTGCTTGACAAAGGTTATATACGTGAATCCCTTAGTCCTTGTGCTGTTCCTATTATTCTAGTGCCTAAAAAGGATGGTACATCGCGCATGTATGTGGATTGTAGAGGCATTAATAATATTACTATTCGTTATCGTCATCCTATTCCTAGACTAGATGATATGCTTGATGAATTAAGTGGCTCTACAATTTTCTCCAAAGTTGATTTGCGTAGTGGATACCATCAAATTCGTATGAAATTGGGCGATGAATGGAAAACAGCATTTAAAACTAAGTTTGGATTATATGAGTGGCTAGTCATGCCTTTTGGGTTAACTAATGCACCTAGCACTTTCATGAGATTAATGAACGAGGTTTTACGTGCTTTCATTGGACGATTTGTCGTAGTCTATTTTGATGATATATTGATTTTTAGTAGATCTTTGGAGGAACATTTGGAACATTTACGTGCTGTTTTTACTGCGCTACGTGATGCACGTTTGTTTGGTAACCTTGGGAAGTGCACCTTTTGCACCGACCGAGTATCTTTTCTTGGCTATGTTGTTACTCCACAGGGAATTGAAGTTGATACAGCCAAGATCGAAGCTATTGAGAGTTGGCCGCAGCCCAAAACGGTCACACAAGTAAGGAGTTTTCTTGGCCTCGCTGGTTTCTATAGGCGTTTTGTGAGAAATTTCAGCACCATTGCTGCGCCTCTCAATGAGCTTACAAAGAAGGACGTGCCTTTTTCTTGGGGTACCGCACAGGAAGAAGCCTTCACGGTCTTGAAAGATAAGTTAACACATGCTCCTTTACTCCAACTTCCTGATTTTAATAAGACTTTCGAGCTTGAATGTGATGCTAGTGGAATTGGGTTAGGAGGTGTGTTACTACAAGATGGTAAACCTGTTGCGTACTTTTCTGAAAAATTAAGTGGGCCTAGTCTGAATTATTCTACTTATGATAAGGAATTATATGCTCTTGTTCGGACTTTGGAAACATGGCAACATTATTTATGGCCCAAAGAATTTGTTATACATTCTGATCATGAATCTTTGAAACATATTAAAAGTCAAGCAAAACTGAACCGTAGACATGCTAAATGGGTTGAATTCATTGAGACTTTCCCTTATGTCATTAAACACAAGAAGGGTAAAGACAATGTTATTGCTGATGCTTTGTCTCGTCGTTATACTATGCTTTCACAACTTGACTTTAAAATATTTGGTTTGGAGACCATCAAAGATCAATATGTGCATGATGCTGAATTTAGAGAACATGGAACAAGTTCGTTATTAATAATGGATTTGTGTTTCGTGCTAACAAGCTATGCATTCCAGCTAGCTCCGTTCGTCTTTTGTTGTTACAGGAGGCGCACGGAGGAGGATTAATGGGACACTTTGGCGTGAAGAAGACGGAAGACGTACTTGCTACACATTTCTTTTGGCCAAAGATGAGACGGGATGTTGAGCGTTTTGTTGCTCGCTGCACTACATGTCAAAAAGCTAAGTCACGACTCAATCCTCATGGTTTATATATGCCTTTACCTGTACCTAGTGTTCCTTGGGAGGATATATCTATGGACTTTGTTTTAGGTTTACCTCGAACAAAGAAGGGGAGGGATAGCATATTTGTTGTCGTGGATAGATTTTCTAAAATGGCACACTTTATACCATGTCATAAAAGTGATGATGCTGCTCATGTTGCTGATTTGTTCTTTCGTGAAATTATTCGGTTGCATGGTGTGCCAAATACAATTGTTTCCGATCGTGATGCTAAATTTCTTAGCCACTTTTGGAGATGTTTATGGGCTAAGTTGGGGACTAAACTGCTTTTTAGTACTACATGTCACCCCCAAACTGATGGCCAAACTGAAGTAGTCAATAGATCATTGTCTACTATGCTTAGGGCTGTTTTGAAGAATAACCTGAAAATGTGGGAAGAATGCTTGCCTCATATATGAATTTGCTTATAATCGTTCGCTACATTCTACCACTAAGATGTGCCCTTTTGAAGTTGTGTATGGTTTCTTACCTCGTGCACCTATTGATTTGTTGCCTCTTCCGTCTTCGGAGAAGGTTAATTTTGATGCTAAAGAACGTGCTGAATTGATATTAAAGATTCATGAGTTAACTAAGGAAAACATTGAGCGTATGAATGCTAAATACAAACTTGCTGGAGATAAGGGTAGAAAACATGTTGTCTTTGCACCTGGAGATCTTGTTTGGTTACATTTGCGTAAGGATAGATTTCCTGATTTGCGCAAGTCAAAGCTAATGCCACGTGCTGATGGTCCTTTTAAGGTGTTAGAGAAAGTAAATGATAATGCATATAAACTTGAGCTGCCTGCAGAGTTTGGGGTTAGCCCCACTTTTAACATTGCAGATTTGAAGCCTTATTTGGGTGAGGAAGATGAGCTTCCGTCGAGGACGACGTCAGTTCAAGAAGGGGATGATGATGAGGACATCCCTACTAATGTTACACCCACCCCGACTGCTATACATACAGGACCAATTACTAGAGCTCGCGCACGTCAATTGAATTACCAGGTACTTTCGTTTCTTGGAAATCCTTCTAATATTCATGAACATATGATGCTGCCTAAATTGGATACTTTTGTTTTACTTATGAATGAAGGACCTAGCATGGATAAGGATGACCATTGGAGCGGGATCAAGCATGGAGGAGAAGGTGCGCGTGCGGGGAAGAACAATGGAGCTTCCAGTGATGATTTTCGCACATTGAAGCCACCATAATGGGAGCGGGAAGCCTTGGACGAAATATGCATGATGCCACTTTATAAAATTCGTCCATAGGCTAATATAGGTGCTGCGCCACCTTATTTTTGGGCCAGGCCCATGTAATTTCGAAATACCATATTTTAGGCTGTTTTTAGAGTCCGTATATATGGGGAAACTGACTTAGGGTCGGTTTCGGACCCCTCCTCCAAGGGGCCACGAAATTCCCTTCTATTCCCCCATATATACAGCCCTTAGGGCTTCGTTTTAGGGTGGGTTTTGTTTAGATTACAAGTTTGCCATAGCAGCAACTTCGCGTTCTTTGTTTGTGTTCCACGACCAGACAAAGGCGTCACAGAACCCCACTTCATCAATAAAGCTTTCCTCTCATATTCGCAATATCCAGATTGCAATCTTAGTTTCTTGCTTGTTCTTCGTTTGCCTGCAGGAAACAGACCCTCGTGGTCAGGTTGATCGTGCTCCGGCGTGGTCAATAACCTCTCGGAGTTGGTTTAGCGATTGCTAAGGCACGGCGTCATCACACGTTCGTAGTCGGATCGTCAAAGTCTACTCCACCAAAAACGATAGCCACCATCTCATCGAAAGACAGGGACAACTTCGCCTCTATCACGCGGTTGGTGTAGTCGAACATCTTCGCGATCCAAATCGCCGAGCGTCCCGCGATCTCATCACGATCCGTCCCGCGATCCAATCACGATCCGTCCCGTGAACTCATCACGATCCATCCCGCGATCTCATCACGATCCGTCTCACGATCTTGATCACGATCTGTCCCGCGAACTCATCACGATCCGTTCCGCGATCTCATCACGAACCATCTCGCGATCTCGATCACAGTCCTTCCGATCTAGCGCCGAACGGACGGCACCTCCGCGTTCAGCACACGTGCAGCTTGATGACGATCTCCACCGTCTTGATCCAGCAAGAGGAGATGGAGAGGAGAGAGAGTTCACCGGCAGCGTGACGGCGCTCCGGTGATGGTGGTGGAGTGATTCCAGCAGGGCTTCGCCTAAGCGCTGTGGAAAACCGATCTAGAGGAGAAACTGTGCACCGGTGAAACGGGTAGCACGTGGCCGGAAATTATGTCCAAAAACCACCCAATCCACTAGTATATATAGGAGGAGAGGAGAGGAGAGGCAGCCAAGGCCTTTGGGTCGGCCGAAATAGGAGGTGGGAGCAATCCTACTTCACCTCCAATCCTAGTTGGAGTAGGATTGCCTCCTATTGGCTGATTTTCCACTTTTTGCTTTAGGACTTTCTCTCCCGCGCCATGGGCCTTTGTGGCTGTTTTCCCAGCCCACTAAGGGCTGGTTATTATTCTCCCACAGCCCATGGACCACTTGGGGTCGAAATACCCCTCCCGGAGGTCCTCCGGTACACTATCGGCACTCCCGGTACAATACCAATACTCCCGGTACACTACCGATGAGCCCGAAACTTTTCCGGAAACCAAACTGGGACTTCCTATATATGAATCTTTACCTCCGGACCATTCCAGAGCTCCTCGTGACATCCGGGATCTCATCCGGGACTCCGAACAACCTTCGGTCACCACCATACATAACTCTACACTACCGAAACGTCACCGAACCTTAAGTGTGCAGACCCTGCGGGTTCGAGAACTATGTAGACATGACCGAGACACCTCTACGGTCAATAACCAATGGCGGGACCTGGATGTCCACATTGGTTCCTACATATTCTATGAAGATCTTTATCGGTCGAACCTCTATGTCAAGGATTCAGTTAATCCCGTATATCGTTCCCTTTGTTCTTCGGTATGTTACTTGCCCGAGATTCGATCGTCGGTATCTCCATACCTAGTTCAACCTCGTTACCGGCAAGTCTCTTTACTCGTTCCATAATACAAGATCCCACAACTAACAATTAGTCACATTGCTTGCAAGGCTTATTGTGATGTTGCATTACCGAGTGGGCCCCGAGATACCTCTCCGTTACACGGAGTAACAAATCCCAGTCTCGATCCATGCCAACTCAACAGACACCATCGGAGATACCTGTAGAGCACCTTTATAGTCACCCAGTTATGTTGCGACGTTTGATACACACAAGGCACTCCTCCGATATCCGTGAGTTGCATGATCTCATGGTCATAGGAACATATACTTGACATGCAGAAAATAGTAGCAATAAACTGACACGATCATATGCTATGTTTGTAGTTTGGGTCTTATCCATCACATCATTCTCCTAATGATGTGATCCCGTTATCAAATGACATCTCATGTCCATGGCTAGGAAACCTTAACCATCCTTTGCTCAACGAGCTAGTCCATTAGAGGCATACTAGGGACATGGTTTTGTCTATGTATCCACACATGCATTTAAGTCTCCGATCAATACAATTATAGCATGGATAATAAACGATTATCATGAACAAGGAAATATGATAATAAATAATTTATTATTGCCTCTAGGGCATATTTCCAACAGTCTCCCACTTGCACTAGAGTCAATAATCTAGTTCACATCACCATGTGATTCGCATTGTTTTGAATCTAACACCCAATGAGTTTTGGGGCTCGATCATGCTTTGCATGTGAGAGAGGTCTTATAGTCAACGAGTCTGCGATACTCAGATCCGTGTGTACTTTGCATATCTCTATGTCAAACCGTAAACACTGCTACCACACTCCACTTGGTACTATTTCCAAATGGCTGCTCCACTATACGTATCCAGATTGCTACTACTAGTCATCCGGATAGGTGTTAAAGCTTGCATCGACGTAACTCTTTACGACGAACTCTTTATCACCTCCATAATCAAGAAACATTTCCTTAGTCCTCTGGTTACTAAGGATAATTCCGACCGCTGTCCAGTGATCCACTCCTGGACCACTCTTGTACCCCTTGACAGACTCATGGCAAGGCACACATAGGTGCGGTACACAGCATGGCATAATATAGAGCCTATGGCTAAGGCATAGGGGACGACGTTCGTCCTTTCTCTTTCTTCTGCCGTTGTCGAGCTTTGAGTCTCACTCAACTTCACACCTTACAAATCAGACGAGAACTATTTCTCTGGCTGATCCATTTTGAACTCTTTCAAAATCTTGTGAAGGTATGCACTCATTGAAAGTCTCATCAAGCATCTTGATCTATCTCTATAGATTTTGATGCTCAACAATTAGGTAGCTTTATCCAGGTCTTCCTTTGAAAATCACTTTCCAAATAACCGTTTTATGCTTTCCAGAAACTCTACATTATTTCTGAACAACAATATGTCATCCACATATACTTATCAGAAATTCTATAGTGCTCCCACTCACTTTATTGCAAATACAAGTTTCTCATAAACTTTGTATAAACCTCAAAACTTTGATCACCTCATCAAAGCGTATATTCCAACTCCGAGATGCTTGCTTCAGTCCATGGAAGGATCACCGAAGCTTGCACACCTTTTAGCATCCTTAGGCCTGACAAAACCTTCTGGTTGTACCACATACAACCTTTCCTTAAGTAAACCATTAAGGAAACGATGTTTTGACATCCATCTGCCAGATTTCATAATTGAAAACACAGCAACTGCTAACATAATTCCAACAGACTTTTAGTATCGCTACGAGTGAGAAAGTCTCATCGTAGTCAACTCCTTGAACTTGTCACAAACATCTTTGCAACAAGTCGAGCTTTACAAATAGTGACATTCACCATCAGTGTCTGTCTTCATTTTAAAGATCCATTTGTACTCGACGACCTGCCGTCCAACGAGCAAGTCTACCAAAGTCTACACTTGGTTTTAATACATGGATCCTATCTCGAATTTCATGGCCTCCAACCATTTGTCGAAATCCGGGCCCATCATCGCTTCTCCATAGCTCGTAGGTTCATCGTTGTCCAACAACATGACCTCCAAGACAGAGTTGTCGTACCGCTCAGGAGCAGTACACATCCTTGTCGACCTACGAAGTTCGATAGTAACTTGATCCTGAAGCTTCATGATCATCATCATTAACTTCCTCTTCAACTAACGTAGGCTTCACAGAAACATCTTTCTGCGCTGCGCTACTCTCTGGTTGAACAAAGGTTTAACAACCTCATCAAGTTCTATCTTCCTCCCACTCAATTCTTTCGAGAGAAACTTTTTCTCGAGAAAGGACCCAGTTCTAGCAACAAACACTTTGCACTCGGATCTGAGATAGAAGGCATACCCATCTGTTCTTAGGGTATTCTATGAAGATACATTTGTCCGCTTTGGGTTCTAGCTTATTATGTGAAAACATTTTCCACACAAGCATCGCAGCCCCAAACATTAAGAAATGACAGCTTAGGTTTCTATCAAACCATAATTCACACGGTGTCATCTCAACGGATTTAGATGGTGCCCTATTTAAAGTGAATGTAGTTGTCTCTAATGCATAACCCCAAAATTATAGTAGTAAAACGACAAGAGACATCATATTACGCACCATGTCCAATAGAGCATAACTATGATGTTCGGACACACCATCACACTATGGTGTTCCAGGTGGCGTTTAGTTGTGAAACAACTTTCACATTGTCTTAAGTTGTATGCCAAACTCGTGACTCAGATATTCACCTCCACGATCATATCGCAGTCATTTTTATCTTCTTGTCACGATGATCTTTAAACTTCACTCTTGATATAGGCGAAGTTGTCCCTGTCTTTCGATGAGATGGTGGCTATCGTTTTTGGTGGAGTAGACTTTGACGATCCGACTACGAACGTGTGAGACGTCGCGCCTTAGCAATCGCTAAACCAACTCTGAGAGGTTATTGACCACGCCGGAGCACGATCAACCTGACCACGAGGGTCTATTTCCTGCACGCAAACGAAGAACAAGCAAGAAACTAAGATTGCAATCTGGATATTGCGAATATAAGAGGAAAGCTTTATTGATGAAGTGGGGTTCTGTGACGCCTTTGTCTGGTCGCGGAACACAAACGAAGAACGCGAAGTTGCTGCTATGGCGAACTTGTAATCTAAACAAAACCCAAACCTAAAACGAAGCCCTAAGGGCTGTATATATGGGGAAATAGAAGGGAATTTCGTGGCCCCTTGGAGGAGGGGTCCGAAACCGACCCTAAGTCAGTTTCCCCATACATACGGACTCTAAAAACAGCCTATAATATGGTATTTCGAAATTACATGGGCCTGGCCCAAAATTAAGGTGGCGCAGCACCTATATTAGCCTATGGACGAATTTTATAAAGTGGCATCATGCATATTTCGTCCACAGCTTCCCACTCCCATTATGGTGGCTTCAATGTGCGAAAATCATCACTGGAAGCTCCAATGTTCTTCCCCGCGCGCGCACCTTCTCCTCCATGCTTGATCCCGCTCCAATGGTCATCCTTCTTATCCATGATAGGTCCTTCATTCATAAGTAAAACAAAAGTATCTAATTTAGGCAGCATCATATGTTCATGAATATTAGAAGGATTTCCAAGAAACGAAAGTACCTGGTAATTCAATTGACGTGCGCGAGCTCTAGTAATTGGTCCTGTATGTATAGCAGTCGGGGTGGGTGTAACATTAGTAGGGATGTCCTCATCATCCTCCCCTTCTTGAACTGACGTCGTCCTCGACGGAAGCTCATCTTCCTCACCCAAATAAGGCTTCAAATCTGCAATGTTAAAAGTGGGGCTAACCCCAAACTCTGCAGGCAGCTCAAGTTTATATGCATTATCATTTACTTTCTCTAACACCTTAAAAGGACCATCAGCACGTGGCATTAGCTTTGACTTGCGCAAATCAGGAAATCTATCCTTACGCAAATGTAACCAAACAAGATCTCCAGGTGCAAAGACAACATGTTTTCTACCCTTATCTCCAGCAAGTTTGTATTTAGCATTCATACGCTCAATGTTTTCCTTAGTTAACTCATGAATCTTTAATATCAATTCAGCACGTTCTTTAGCATCAAAATTAACCTTCTCCGAAGACGGAAGAGGCAACAAATCAATAGGTGCACGAGGTAAGAAACCATACACAACTTCAAAAGGGCACATCTTAGTGGTAGAATGTAGCAAACGATTATAAGCAAATTCAATATGAGGCAAGCATTCTTCCCACATTTTCAGGTTATTCTTCAAAACAGCCCTAAGCATAGTAGACAATGATCTATTGACTACTTCAGTTTGGCCATCAGTTTGGGGGTGACATGTAGTACTAAAAAGCAGTTTAGTCCCCAACTTAGCCCATAAACATCTCCAAAAGTGGCTAAGAAATTTAGCATCACGATCGGAAACAATTGTATTTGGCACACCATGCAACCGAATAATTTCACGAAAGAACAAATCAGCAACATGAGCAGCATCATCACTTTTATGACATGGTATAAAGTGTGCCATTTTAGAAAATCTATCCACGACAACAAATATGCTATCCCTCCCCTTCTTTGTTCGAGGTAAACCTAAAACAAAGTCCATAGATATATCCTCCCAAGGAACACTAGGTACAGGTAAAGGCATATATAAACCATGAGGATTGAGTCGTGACTTAGCTTTTTGACATGTAGTGCAGCGAGCAACAAAACGCTCAACATCCCGTCTCATCTTTGGCCAAAAGAAATGTGTAGCAAGTACGTCCTCCGTCTTCTTCACGCCAAAGTGTCCCATTAATCCTCCTCCGTGCGCCTCCTGTAACAACAAAAGACGAACGGAGCTAGCTGGAATGCATAGCTTGTTAGCACGAAACACAAATCCATTATTAATAACGAACTTGTTCCATGTTCTCCCTTCTTTACAATTCTGCAACACGTCTCTAAATTCAGCATCATGCACATATTGATCTTTGATGGTCTCCAAACCAAATATTTTAAAGTCAAGTTGTGAAAGCATAGTATAACGACGAGAGAAAGCATCAGCAATAACATTGTCTTTACCCTTCTTGTGTTTAATGACATAAGGGAAAGTCTCAATGAATTCAACCCATTTAGCATGTCTACGGTTCAGTTTTGCTTGACTTTTAATATGTTTCAAAGATTCATGATCAGAATGTATAACAAATTCTTTGGGCCATAAATAATGTTGCCATGTTTCCAAAGTCCGAACAAGAGCATATAATTCCTTATCATAAGTAGAATAATTCAGACTAGGCCCACTTAATTTTTCAGAAAAGTACGCAACAGGTTTACCATCTTGTAGTAACACACCTCCTAACCCAATTCCACTAGCATCACATTCAAGCTCGAAAGTCTTATTAAAATCAGGAAGTTGGAGTAAAGGAGCATGTGTTAACTTATCTTTCAAGACCGTGAAGGCTTCTTCCTGTGCGGTACCCCAAGAAAAAGGCACGTCCTTCTTTGTAAGCTCATTGAGAGGCGCAGCAATGGTGCTGAAATTTCTCACAAAACGCCTATAGAAACTAGCGAGGCCAAGAAAACTCCTTACTTGTGTGACCGTTTTGGGCTGCGGCCAACTCTCAATAGCTTCGATCTTGGCTGTATCAACTTCAATTCCCTGTGGAGTAACAACATAGCCAAGAAAAGATACTCGGTCGGTGCAAAAGGTGCACTTCCCAAGGTTACCAAACAAACGTGCATCACGTAGCGCAGTAAAAACAGCACGTAAATGTTCCAAATGTTCCTCCAAAGATCTACTAAAAATCAATATATCATCAAAATAGACTACCACAAATCGTCCAATGAAAGCACGTAAAACCTCGTTCATTAATCTCATGAAAGTGCTAGGTGCATTAGTTAACCCAAAAGGCATGACTAGCCACTCATATAATCCAAACTTAGTTTTAAATGCTGTTTTCCATTCATCGCCCAATTTCATACGAATTTGATGGTATCCACTACGCAAATCAACTTTGGAGAAAATTGTAGAGCCACTTAATTCATCAAGCATATCATCTAGTCTAGGAATAGGATGACGATAACGAATAGTAATATTATTAATGCCTCTACAATCCACACACATGCGCGATGTACCATCCTTTTTAGGCACTAGAATAATAGGAACAGCACAAGGACTAAGGGATTCACGTATATAACCTTTGTCAAGCAGCTCCTGTACTTGACGCATAATCTCCTTTGTCTCCTCTGGATTGGTACGGTAGGGCGCACGGTTGGGTAGGGATGCACCGGGAATTAAGTCAATCTGATGCTCAATCCCGCGAATAGGCGGTAATCCCGGTGGCACGTCTTGTGGAAAGACGTCAGCGAACTCCTGCAAAATGTTAATGACAGTAGGAGGCAAAGAGGGAGGCATGTCCTCGAATGAAAATAATACCTCTTTACATACAAAAGCATAGCAAACATATGTAGCAACATCCAAATCATTAATATCAGATTTAGTAGCAAGTAAACATCCACTCTTCAATTTTATTTCAGATGCAACAGTAGATGATGGTTTATTATGCTTATGGTGTTGCTCAAATTCCTGTGCTACAATCTGATTTTCACTCTTATTTTTCTCCTGTTTTGCTTTACTAGCTCTAGCAATGTCATCTTTCATAATATGTTCGGGAGACATAGGAAGCAAAGTGATATTATGATCCTTATGAACAAGAGTATACTGATTTGTCCTACCATGGTGTACAGAATTTTTATCAAACTGCCATGGTCTACCAAGTAAAACAGAACATGCTTGCATGGGTACCACATCACAATCCACATAATCAGAATATGTAGCAATGCTAAAATGCACACGAACAGTACGTGTTACCTTAACCTTGCCACTATTGTTGAACCATTGGATGTAATAAGGATGAGGATGTGGTCTGGTGGATAGAGACAGCTTCTCCACCATCTCCATGCTAGCCAAGTTATTGCAACTCCCTCCATCGATGATGATGCGAACAGAACGCTCTTTCACAACTCCCTTTGTGTGGAACAAGTTGTGCCTCTGATTTTGCTCAGCGTGTGTAACCTGCACACTGAGAACACGTTGAGCAACTAAACTTTCATACCTGTCAGCGTAATCAGCAGCCATGTATTGTGTTTCTGGTTCTGCATCCTCGCCACCCTGTTCGTCACTTGCAATAAGTGCCAAAGTCTCCTCATCATAATCACTAGCGGACGCATATCCACCATCCTGAGTAACAATCATTACACGCTTGGAAGGGCATTCTCTCGCATAGTGACCTCCACCCTTGCAACGACGACATATAACCTCATGTGTTTGCCCTGTGGATGCAATAGATGAAGAAGAACTCTGTGCAGGCCCAAAAGGTGTGCTCTTCGTAGAGGGTGCAGTAGGAGCCTGTTGCCTGGTATCGCGATTAGAGTTGGAGGTTGAAGGAGGTGGTGTTGCAGCAGGACGTGCGGAAGCAGAGGAGGTACGTGGCGTCCATGATGAAGTACGGCCTGCAAAATTAGTAGTTCTCGCTCTGCAAAGCGTGCCAGACTCTTTTTTTTTTTTTCTTTTTCCGACACCTGCGCAGGTAGCAAAACACGGATCCGAAATCAAAAGGATCTCGAAACTAAACCTAAAACGAACTGGACTTGGATTGGTGGAGGATTTGTGGTGGTATATATGGACACCAATGGAGAGTGATGATGGATGATGAGATATGGCAGCGGCGATGATGGTGGTGGTATATGGCAACTATGAAGATGATGCGGTGGCGGCGTGACAACCTGTGAAAAGAACTCGAAACTCTAAAGGACTAGACACTAAGACCAGCAACTCGACACAACGATGTAACCGCCAATTCAACAAAGCAAAATACTGAAAAGACTATGCAAAGGCTCAGATTGGTTCGGATATGATGATCTAACCCTAATTTGTTTTTTGGCTTTTTCGTGGACTAAAGGTATGAAGAACAGATGCGATCTAAACTACGAAAACTGGTAAAATCTCACCGAGCAACCTGGAAATCTGATACCACTTGATATAGGCGAAGTTGTCCCTGTCTTTCGATGAGATGGTGGCTATCGTTTTTGGTGGAGTAGACTTTGACGATCCGACTACGAACGTGTGAGACGTCGCGCCTTAGCAATCGCTAAACCAACTCTGAGAGGTTATTGACCACGCCGGAGCACGATCAACCTGACCACGAGGGTCTATTTCCTGCACGCAAACGAAGAACAAGCAAGAAACTAAGATTGCAATCTGGATATTGCGAATATAAGAGGAAAGCTTTATTGATGAAGTGGGGTTCTGTGACGCCTTTGTCTGGTCGCGGAACACAAACGAAGAACGCGAAGTTGCTGCTATGGCGAACTTGTAATCTAAACAAAACCCAAACCTAAAACGAAGCCCTAAGGGCTGTATATATGGGGAAATAGAAGGGAATTTCGTGGCCCCTTGGAGGAGGGGTCCGAAACCGACCCTAAGTCAGTTTCCCCATACATACGGACTCTAAAAACAGCCTATAATATGGTATTTCGAAATTACATGGGCCTGGCCCAAAATTAAGGTGGCGCAGCACCTATATTAGCCTATGGACGAATTTTATAAAGTGGCATCATGCATATTTCGTCCACAGCTTCCCACTCCCATTATGGTGGCTTCAATGTGCGAAAATCATCACTGGAAGCTCCAATGTTCTTCCCCGCGCGCGCACCTTCTCCTCCATGCTTGATCCCGCTCCAATGGTCATCCTTCTTATCCATGATAGGTCCTTCATTCATAAGTAAAACAAAAGTATCTAATTTAGGCAGCATCATATGTTCATGAATATTAGAAGGATTTCCAAGAAACGAAAGTACCTGGTAATTCAATTGACGTGCGCGAGCTCTAGTAATTGGTCCTGTATGTATAGCAGTCGGGGTGGGTGTAACATTAGTAGGGATGTCCTCATCAACTCTGAATTTGCTTGAACCTTTCAAACAATTCAGACTTGTGTTTCATTAAGTAAATATACACTATATCTACTCAAATCATCAGTGAAGGTAAGAAAATAACGATATCCACTGCACGCTACAAGACTCACTAGATTGCATACATCAACATGTATCATTTCCAATGAATCACTTGCCCGCTCCATCCAACGGGGTCCTTTAGTCATCTTTCCCAAGAGGCATGGTTCGCATGTCTCAACCGATTCGAAATCGAATGAGTCCAAATATCCATCAGCATGGAGTTTCTACATGCGCTTTATACCAATATGACATTTAGCGGCAGTGCCACAAGTATGTGGTACTATCATTATTAACTTTGTGTCTTTTGGCATCAATGTTATGAACATGTGTAATACTACGATCAAGATTTCAACAAACCATTCTCACTGGGTGCATGACCATTGAAGGTATTATTCATGTAAACAGAATAACCATTATTCTCTAACTTAAATGAATAACCGTATTGCAATAAACATGATCTAATCATGTTCATGCTCAACGCAAAACACCAAATAACATTTATTTAGGTTCGTCACTAATCCTGAAGGTAGAGAGAGCGTGCGATGTTGATCACATCAACCTTGGAAACACTTCCAACACATATCGTCACCTCACCCTTAGCTAGTTCTCCGTTTATTTCGTAGCTTTTATTTCGAGTTACTAACATTTAGCAACCGAACCGGTATCCAATACCCAGGTGCTACTAGGAGTACTAGCAAGGTACACATCAATAACTCGTATATCAAATATACTTCTGTCGATGTTGCCAGCCTTCTTATCTACCAAGTATCTAGGGTTGTTCCGGTTCAGCGACCTCTCACCTCATAATAGAAGCACTTAGTCTCGGGTTTGAGTTCAATTTTTGGTTGCTTCACTGGAGCAGTAACTGACTTGCTATCCATGAAGTTTCCCTCCTTGCTCTTGCCCTTTTCGAAACTAGTGGTTTGATTAACCATCAACACTTGACGCTCCTTCTTGATTTCTACCTTCGCGGTGTCAAACATCGTGAACAGCTCAGGGATCAATACTTCTATCCCTGGTGTATTATAGTTCATCACTAAGTTCTAGTAGCTTTAGTGACAGTGACTTGGAGAACTATATCAATCACTATCTTATCTGGAAGATCAACTCCCACTTGATTCAAGCGATTGTAGTACCCAGACAATCTGAGTACATGCTCAACGATTGAGCTATTCTCCTTCATCTTACAAGCAAAGAATCTTGTTGGAGATCTCATATCTCACAACAAAGGCACGAGCCTGAGATCACAATCTCTGCTCCTAGAACATCTCATATGTTCCGTGACGTTTCAAAACGTTTCCGAGCCTCAATTCTAAGCCGTAATGCATGACGCACTAAACTATCAAGTAGTCATCGAAACGTGCCTGTCAGATGTTCACAACATCTATAGACGACGCTAGAGGGGGTGGCGCACCGAGCGGTGCATTAAGGACATAAGCCTTCTGTGCAGTAATGAGGACAATCCTCAGATCACGGACCCAGTCCGCAATATTGCTACCAACATCTTTCAACTCTATTTCTCTAGGAACATATAAAAATACAAGGGAGCTACAGCGCGAGCTAGTAATCTACAACATAATTTGCAAAGACACTTTGACTATGTTCATGATAATGAGTTCAATTAATCATATTACTTAAGAACTCCCACTCAAATTGACATCCCTCCGATCATTCGAGTGATACATGATCCAAATTCACCAACTCAAGTCCGATCATCACGTGAGTTGAGGTGGCTGCAATGGTGAACATCATCATGTTGATCATATCTACTATATGACTCATGTTCGACCTTTCGGTCTCTTGTGTTCCGAGGCCATGTCTGTACATGCTAGGCTCGTCAAGTTTAACCCGAGTGTTCTGCGCGTGCAAATCTGGCTTGCACCCGTTGTATGTGAACGTAGAGTCTATCACACCCGATCATCACGTGGTGTCTCAACACGACGAACTTTCGCAACGGTGTACACTCGGGGAGAACACAATTTATCTTGAAATTAAGTGAGGGATCACCTTATAATGCTACCGTCGTCCTAAGCAAAACAAGGTGCATAAAAGGATTAACATCACATGCAAATCATAAGTGACATGATATGGCCATGATCTTGTGCTTTTGATCTCCATCATGAAAGCACCGGCATGATCTCCATCGTCACCGGCATGACACCATGATCTCCATCATCTTGATCTCCATCAACGTGTCGCCATCAGGGTTGTCATGCCCTACATGCTTCTACTACTATTGCTACCGTAGCGATAAAGTAAAGCATTACATAGCGCTTAATGATTGACACACAGGTCATACAATAATTAAAGACAACCCTATGGCTCCTGCCGGTTGCCGTATTCAACGACATGCAAGTCGTGAAATTCTATGCATCACATGATCATATCATACATCACATATATCTCATCATGTAATTGGCCATATCACATCACAACATACCCTGCAAAAACAAGTTAGACGTCCTCTAATTGTTGTTGCATGTTTTACGTGGCTACTACGGGTATCTAGCAAGAACGATTCTCACCTACGCATAAACCACAATGGTGATACATAGATTGCTTTTCAACCTTCTCAAGGACCGCCTTTGTCGGATCCGAACCAACTAAAGTGAGAGAAACTGTCACCCGCAAGCCATCTAAGCAACAAGTTGCGTCGAGGGAACCGGTCTCTCGTAAGCGTACGAGTAATGTTGGTCCGGGCCGCTTCATCTCACAATCCTGCTGAACCAAAATACGACCAAGGGAGGAAGCAATCTAAGCATCAACGCCCACAAACCTTTTGTGTTCTACTCGAGATCTCATCGAACCATCAACCTAGCTCATGATGCCACTGTTGGGGAACGTCGCATGGGAAACAAAATTTTCCTACGCGCACGCAAACCTATCCATGGTGATGAGCATCTACGAGAGGGAGAGTGGATCTACGTACCCTTGTAGATCGCTAAGCGGGAAGCGTTAAGAAACGCGGTTGGTGTAGTCGAACATCTTCGCGATCTAAATCGCCGAGCGTCCCGCGATCTCATCACGATCCGTCCCACGATCCAATCACGATCCGTCCCGTGAACTCATCACGATCCGTCCCGCGATCTCATCACGATCCGTCTCACGATCTTGATCACGATCTGTCCCACGAACTCATCACGATCCGTTCCGCGATCTCATCACGAACCGTCTCGTGATCTCGATCACGGTCCTTCCGATCTAGCGCCGAACGGACGGCACCTCCGCGTTCAGCACACGTGCAGCTTGATGACGATCTCCACCGTCTTGATCCAGCAAGAGGAGATGGAGAGGAGAGAGAGTTCACCGGCAGCGTGACGGCGCTCCGGTGATGGTGGTGGAGTGATTCCAGCAGGGCTTCGCCTAAGCGCTGCGGAAAACCGATCTAGAGGAGAAACTGTGCACCGGCGAAACGGGTAGCACGTGGCCGGAAATTCTGTCCAAAAACCACCCAATCCACTAGTATATATAGGAGGAGAGGAGAGGAGAGGCAGCCAAGGCCTTTGGGTCGGCCGAAATAGGAGATGGGAGCAATCCTACTTCACCTCCAATCCTAGTTGGAGTAGGATTGCCTCCTATTGGCTGATTTTCCACTTTTTGCTTTAGGACTTTCTCTCCTGCGCCATGGGCCTTTGTGACTGTTTTCCCAGCCCACTAAGGGCTGGTTATTATTCTCCCACATCCCATGGACCTCTTGGGGTCGAAACACCCCTCCCGGAGGTCCTCCGGTACACTACCGGCACTCCCGATATAATACCGATACTCCCGGTACACTACCGATGAGCCCGAAACTTTTCCGGAAACCAAACTGGGACTTCCTATATATGAATCTTTACCTCCGGACCATTCCAGAGCTCCTCGTGACATCCGGGATCTCATCCGGGACTCCTAACAACCTTCGGTCACCACCATACATAACTCTACACTACCGAAACGTCACCGAACCTTAAGTGTGCAGACCCTGCGGGTTCGAGAACTATGTAGACATGACCGAGACACCTCTACGGTCAATAACCAATGGCGGGACCTGGACGTCCACATTGGTTCCTACATATTCTACGAAGATCTTTATCGGTCGAACCTCTATGTCAAGGATTCAGTTAATCCCGTATATCGTTCCCTTTGTTCTTCGGTATGTTACTTGCCCGAGATTCGATCGTCGGTATCTCCATACCTAGTTCAACCTCGTTACCGGCAAGTCTCTTTACTCGTTCCGTAATACAAGATCCCACAACTAACAATTAGTCACATTGCTTGCAAGGCTTATTGTGATGTTGCATTACCGAGTGGGCCCCGAGATACCTCTCCGTTACATGGAGTAACAAATCCCAGTCTCGATCCATGCCAACTCAACAGACACCATCGGAGATACCTGTAGAGCACCTTTATAGTCACCCAGTTATGTTGCGACGTTTGATACACACAAGGCACTCCTCCGATATCCGTGAGTTGCATGATCTCATGGTCATAGGAACATATACTTGACATGCAGAAAACAGTAGCAATAAACTGACACGATCATATGCTATGTTTGTAGTTTGGGTCTTATCCATCACATCATTCTCCTAATGATGTGATCCCGTTATCAAATGACATCTCATGTCCATGGCTAGGAAACCTTAACCATCCTTTGATCAACGAGCTAGTCCATTAGAGGCATACTAGGGACATGGTTTTGTCTATGTATCCACACATGCATTTAAGTCTCCGATCAATATAATTATAGCATGGATAATAAACGATTATCATGAACAAGGAAATATGATAATAACCAATTTATTATTGCCTCTAGGGCATATTTCCAACAGATCCGAAATTTGTTTTTTTTCTCTTCTCTCTAATTTTTTTCTTCTCTTTTTCTCTCTCATTTTTTTTCTTTTTTTTATCCCTCACTTTTTTTTCTATCCAACAAATTAGATAAGATGTAGATTGGATCAAGCGTACATGTGAACGACCTCAAGGGTGATAATGACAATGAACAATGGTAGCATGTGGTGAAAATTGATGGTTGGTGGTGGGTGACAACGAAAGGGATGATGCTGGTGTGGTGGTGGTATATGGTAGCAGCGATGAAGATGGTGCGACGCCGGCGTGACAAGTTGTGAATAGAACTCGAAACTCTAAAAGACTAGACGTTAAGACCAGCAACTCGACACGACGATGCAACCGATAATTCAACTATGCAAGCACTGAAAAGAAAATTGCAAAGGCTCACACTGGTTTGGAGAAAAGATGAGTAGATCTAACTCTTTTTTTGTGTGGCTTTCTCTTGGGCAATAGGTAAGGAAAATAAATCTAACCTATGAATAACTGGAAATTCTTACCGAGCAACCTAAAAACTGATACCACTTGATAGAGGTGAGGGTCCCGATCTTCTGATGAGATGATAACTATCGATTTGGTGGAGAAGACTTTGACGATCCGACTACAAACATGCACGACGTCGCGCCTTAGCAATCGCTAAACCAATCTCCAAGAGGTTATTGACCACGCTGGAGCACGATCAACCTGACCACGAAGGTCTATTCCTACAAGCAATCGAAGAACAAGCAAGAATATGATAATGCAATCTAAATATTGCGAATATAGATGAAGTATTGATAATGGTGGGGTTCCGAAAGCGGTCTTAGTCTGGTCGTTTGACACAAACGAAGTACACGAAGTTGCAATGGCTAACTTTTAACTAAACAAAACCCAAAGGAAAAGCTACTAGATTGATCTACTTATATAGGAGCAAGGGGTGGCGGCCAAGGAGGTGGGAGGATGTCCCAAGACACCCTAAAACAAACCCTAGGTCGTACAAGGCACATGGGCCCAAGTGGAGGTGATGCAACACCTTTGGACTTGTAGTTTGACTCGGATTCTGATGCAACGCCATATTGTTTCGTCGATATCTTCGCGATCCGGACGAATTTTGAGGTGATTCCAACTGGGCTGGAACGCATATGAAATCTAGTTTCTAGCACAAAACGAATCAGCCAATTCCGAGTCCGTATGAAAAAGTTGTTGGCGTTTTGAGACAGGTGTGTCTGTGCAGTCCGAATCTTAGTCCAGAACGTGAGAGACTTGGACTCTATCTTCTCTTGGGCTAAAAGTGACGTGAGAGAACTTCTTGAACAACACCTAATTGTTTCCTTTGACATTAGAGGACCTCTTGAATATCACCCAACCATTTCCTCTTTCTTTGTCATCACACGTGGTTCATACAAGTGTTCGACCATTCTGCATTTAGGCATAAAATAAAAATAGGTGAAGTATTTTTGTTCCGGATAACATAAATAAATTATTGCATAATTCTTATAAGAAATCACCTCACAAATATGCATGTATGCAACATTTTTGGTCGTATCCAAGGTAGTCATGTCCTCATTAGTTTGAACCATTTATTTTATTTAAGGTGAATCCCATTGGATAGGATTTTATGAAGGCCATTTTGGGTTCATTGATTCAATTTTTTTGAATTTGGTTTAATATATGAGGGGTTGGGTTACATCATCCCCATTTCATGTTTAAGGAAAAAATTAAGATGATGACATGATGCACATGCTGATATTGATGCAAACAATTACAAGCAAATTCTAAGGTTGTGACAAGTCACCCCCACTTCACAAGAATCTCGTCCCGAGATTCAAGCGTAGGGTAAGAGAACATAGGGAACACTAACTACCACAATCTTCATGATCCATGTGCCCTCCTCGCAGCTATTGTTTCATTGCATTATGTTGATCTTGACATGTTTGTCTTCGGGATCTTCACCCAACAGAAAGACAACAAGGATAGAGAGCTCTACAAGAATCGATCTTTACAAAGATCGAGCGACTAATGATCAAGTCATGAAATGAGACGTGATAACATCTCTCGAGTTGAGACACAAAACACACATCGAAAACAATGAATGAGACAAATAACGGATGTTCAATTGGTAGGCAACAATTCCACGCTAAAGCAGATGGTGAAGAGGTTTGAAAGTAGCAAGGAGTTAATTGCCCTTCATACCATAGCGGGCACCTTAGAGAAGGTGACTCGTAGGATTATCCCTTAAGTGGCAAAAGGAATTACTTTTGATACAACGATCATTGAAACTCTTCATACCAGCCTAAGGAAATTCACAACGGTCGTTGGAAGGAATTCAAAGAATGGCATATTCAGATCGGAGGGAAACTAGGGTTATAGGACAGCTCGGCAAACGAAAGGCACATTCCAGTTGATACTGAGGATATAACCCAACGTCTGAGCGTTCTCTCAAGAACTTGAGCATTTCCATATTCATCAAGGTTTTACCAACATCCATGCCAAGGATCCTGGCAACACCTCATACTACCATGATGAATAATGATGAAGGATGCAGATGCAAAGGAAGACAACACTTTCTCAGATTTCACCTTAGCTATGCCAAGGGAGCGAAATCTGGATGATCGACCGAGAGACATTTAGCACTCCGCTTCTAATATTCTCCTTGGTGTACTAGCATATCCTGATTATAGATAATGCTTGATATTCAGCACATCAAGTAAAAGGTCGGACTTCAGGGGCTCAAGGGTCCATAAGGATAAACTTCTAGGACAAGTCATACGAAAACCTCATGGGGAAGTGGCTAAGATTGCTGATATAATATATTATAGTAATAAGTCTTCTGGCAGGTGTGTTAGCCACAACATCACTTTGCCGGTTACAGCGAGACCAATATTATAATTCTTGGGAAATGTTCCAACCATCGTATCTGCCTGAGATTCAGATATGGTTGGTGTCAAGATATTCCCGACTCAGCATGTGTGAAAGTGAAAGGTTACAAGACAAATCGAAGAGATGACATTGCAAGATACTCGGGAAATGAACCGAGGAAGCCAACTCCAAAACATGAGATGGATTGCAAGACCCACATGAACACGGTGTCCAAGACAAGTGTGGTCATATGGAGAGCTTACAACAAAACACTACCGAGTTCTGGATGGAAGCATCATTGGGGCTAACGAAGTCTTGTGTACACCCATCTAAGCTCTTCAGGAATAACACTTAACTTCTTTTCCTTAACAAGACAATCAGTGGAATGATGTGCTAGGAAATTCATACGGAATGGAGGTAGCAAGCCTATCGCACCATAGAATACTTTGCACATGCATGATTGACTTGGGATGATTCCAGAGGAGACAAAATAACTTTTCCCAAAGTCACGGTGGCAACTTGCACCAATGCACGTGAACTTTGAGTAAGTCACCTCTTACACCAAACATATACTTCATGTACATGACACGAAGATATTGCCTACAAAGTTTCCATCACCAGCTTAATGTCCATCATGAGTCATGGGATAGACAAGAATGTTGCCGATGAGCTCAACAACAATTCATCGAGGTATCCAAATGGATGGAATTCCACAACTATGAGAACAAGGTCAGACCAAAACATATAACGGTGTATGCTCGAGGATACATCCACGAGTAAAACAACATTAGGAAGACCTTTGGTTCTGATTTTGATTTGACGATAGCCCACACTCAAACCAAAAGTTGAACTGGAAAATAGGTGCAACAATTGATCACAATGATCAATTGATGAAGATATCATCTTCCTTCAACACCCACACAAGATATCCCTTTGGAAATAACTAAGTCAGGCAAAGCTTTTATCTTCCAACTCTCCAAGTTGTTGTTTAGCTTAACCAAGTAGTTTAGGGGGGTATCTAACGCAGATTCTTGGAGAAGGGATGGTTTATAGAAAAACCATCTTGATCACGAGCTCAACATAACGGTAAAGGAACACCGTGGTAATACTTCCGAGAGGGTATTCGGAAGATCACGATCCCCCGATATGTTTTCACGCTCGCGCTTTTCAAGGCAAGTCGATATGATTAACAGAGCGAAGGATTGAGACAATCCTAACGCATTGATCGAAAAGTGCACCATGGAAAATGGACTAGGTAGCACGATCACTCCTAGAGTGGTGATTTAATAAACAACACACTAAGTATGAAATTATTGGCCATTAACTACCAAGCAACAAAGTTGCTAGGAGTATCGATTTCAGACATCACGATTCACTTGTCGGTATTCTAGTTTCAACAACACAGAGAACTGAGAATGAATGTTGATGGTGAGAAGTATCACTTCATCAAGAGTTCATAAGAGGGAGTGCAATTCTCATGAAAATCTTGACATGAAGAGGGTAACACCTCAAGGTAGAATAGAGCAAAAGCTGGATTGGCATTTTGATCTGCAGAATACAACTACTTTGACCCAATCCTAGAAATGGATGGGGTACTGGAGTTTGCTTCTCCTAGTCATTCTGAAATAGAATGGCTTGACAGACCACAAGAATAGTCGACATCGATAACACAATGCATGGCATAATCTTGACTATCCATTGATAGATAAAGGTCACAATACAATTGAAGAAGGACAACTCAAGAGCACCTGATTTTTCTGAGTTGTAGACACATAGGTTGGCATGTCGAACGAGTTCAACATGATTCTTCCGGATAACCCATGAAGAAAGGTAGGATTGGCAGAGTCACAATTATGTAATGGAGAACTCACCACGAGCACTCATATTGTGATCTTTCGTCCACAAAGAACTTCTGTCGTAACTGGTTCATGGTATTGGAGGAATGATACAACATGAACCTTGAGGACTATAACAAGGTTACTAATATTCTAGAGGAACGAGCAAACACTATTAACGGGAGTGAGCAGAATGATTCTTGGGTTCAAGAACCCACATGCAAAATACCTATTGACTAAGTAGCATCACATCATGCTTTCGATGACAATGACCAGGATTATCACACTAGGAACACAAGACACAACTAAACTGTTGGGTGGTTCTCTGAGATAACACGGTTTCCTAAACACCTTCATCAAACATGTCGCGGTAATAGAGTACCTCAACTAAAAAATTAGTGTGCTTTGTCTGGCCTGAAAGACACTGGCTCAAGATGAAAGAGTTTTGCAATTGCATCAGATAATTTAGAAACCCTGGATAACTCGGACAACATAATGGCTGTACGGGCATGAAATATGAGGCTACCTGCAAGACAACTAACAACATAACAATGAATTCTTATAGAGACATCGATCCAGAAAGACATCAACCTTCCTATAAATCTCCAACATAAGACTCGTCATCCTGATAGATAGATGAGAAAGCCTAGTTTTTAATCCCCGTAGAATAAAGAAGAGGGTGACTCAGAATTAGAATGAGATGGGGAAAGGAGTAAAAAGAATCTTACGTTCCCTTCTACAATCAATTCCCTTATATAACTAAAGCAGTTCTAGACTCAACATCGACCAGTTTGGCTTGGTAGTCCTACAGGCAGTCAAGCTCTAATACCAACACTGTCGAGACCCCGATCCTAAGCCATAAGAATCCAGCCTATAACGCATCACATCACTTTGCGGTCTCATGCACAGTTATCTCCACGGTTGCCACCTTACCTGGGCCGGGACCATTTGCGTCCTTTGACTCACGTATGTGAATGTGTCGCTAGCATTCAAATGTCAAAGAACCCGGGCCGACATGACTAGTCATAGAACCCAAGTGGCACATCCACACAGGGACAGGCATATGTAACCTAGCAATGCAGGTGTCGATCTCTAGCGTGTGTAGACGAGTCATAGCAATCTACAAGGACTCCATTACACCGTGGGACATAAATGTGATCACTGCACGTAGATGAGTCATAGCAGGCTACAGGGACTCCATTACACTACGAGACATTTCCCAGAAGGGACAGACACGGTAGCAAAGAAGGATACATGCCGGTCAATCAATGTATCTGGAGCAGTAGCAAGCTACCAAGGCTCGGTGGAAGCACAAAGAGGCATTTCCCCATAAAGAGTACTACTAAAGGCTCACAACTAGGTGTCAAATCTCATACATACCATTGCATGTCACAGGTACGAACGACATGCCCGATATGCATAGATACAACTATGGCACCACAACATAACCATACAACATTACAACATTTATTTAGAAGGCTCGGAAGAGCCAACACAATAAGATGTTACAAGCATGGGTCACAAGACCCAACATTCAAAGCATTCAAACAAACAAACAGAAGTTAAACATGTCTGGGTATAGACATCTACAAAAGTAGCTAGAGGAACCTGAAAAGCTACAATGACCCTACCAAAGGAACCAGACCTCTGTCTAGGATTCCCAAGCTAATCCAGTCAACATCGAACTTCACGTCATAAGTACCACTAATGAGACTGAAGTCTCCTCTGCAAAAACATAATTAATCAAACGTGAGTACAAGGGTACTTAGCAAGACTTACATCAGAACTAACTACATATGCATCAGTATCAATCAAGGGGGTTGTGGATTTTATTGCAGCATGCCAGCTTTGACTCTTGGCTAACCTATACTACGACTACAAGTAGTATCTTTGAGGTGGGATTGCACACACGAGTCCACATATTGACCAATCAATACACCACTATGGATCCACTCCCGTCTCCCTAAGAGAAGGCCATCCATAGCACTCACGCTTATCTTGCGTATTTTAGAGTATCCACTTCAAGTTGTCTATGAACCACATAAGTTCTCCAAGTAGTCCATATCCGAGGACATGGCTATTCGAACAGATTCATAACCCTGTAGGGGTGTACTTCTTCACACGTGCTCCCGCCACTTATCGCCATGTGTTGGGGAACGTTGCATGGGAAACAAAAAATTTCCTACGCACACGCAAGATCTATCCATGGTGATGAGCATCTACGAGAGGGAGAGTGGATCTACATACCCTTGTAGATCGCTAAGCGGGAAGCGTTAAGAAACGCGGTTGGTGTAGTCGAACGTCTTCGCGATCCAAATCGCCGAGTGTCCCGCGATCTCATCACGATCCGTTCCGCGATCCAATCACGATCCGTCCCGCGAACTCATCACGATCCGTCCCGCGATCTCATCATGATCCATCCCGCGAACTCATCACGATCCATCCCGCGAACTCATCACGATCCGTCTCGCGATCCTGATCACGGTCCTTCCGATCTAGCGCCGAACGGACGGCACCTCCGCGTTCAGCACACGTACAGCTCGATGACAATCTCCACCTTCTTGATCTAGCAAGAGAGAGCGGAGAGGTAGAAGAGTTCTCCAGCAGCGTGACGGCGCTCCGAAGATGGTGGTGGAGCTATTCCGGCAGGGCTTCGCCTAAGTACCACCGAACTAGTCTAGTCTAGAGGAACTTGATCTAGAAGTAGGGTTTAGACGTGGCTGAAAATCCTTGTCCAAAAAACCCTAAACCACTCATATATATAGGAGGAGGGGAGAGGAGGCTGCGCCCAAAAGGAGGGCTCTCCTTTGGTTCGGCCGAACCTAGTGGGGAGGAGTCCTCCTCCTAGTAGGACTCCTCCCACAAGAGAGGTGGAGTTTGGGGAGGTTTCCACCCCAATTCGGTTTGCCTCCCTTTCCTCCTGCGCATAGGCCTCCTTGGCCGACCCAATTGGCCCACTATGGGATGGTGGGTTGCCACATAGGCCCATGGGGTGGGTTGGCCCCACTGGTGGGCCCCCGGGACCCATTCGTCACTCCCGGTACACTACCGAAAGTGCCCGAAACTTTCCAGAGTCCAAACACCACCTTCCTATATATCAATCTTTACCTCCGGACCATACCGGAGCTCCTCGTGACGTCCGGGATCTCATCCGGGATTCCGAACAACCTTCGGTCACCACCATACATAACTCTATACTACCGAAACGTCACCAAACCTTAAGTGTGCAGACCCTGCGGGTTCGAGAACTATGTAGACATGACCGAGACACTTCTATGGTCAATAACCAATGGCGGGACCTGGATGTCCACATTGGTTCCTACATATTCTACGAAGATCTTTATCGGTCGAACCTCTATGTCAAGGATTCAGTTAATCCCGTATGATGTTCCCTTTGTTCTTCGGTATGTTACTTGCCCGAGATTCAATCGTCGGTATCTCCATACCTAGTTCAACCTCGTTACCGGCAAATCTCTTTACTCGTTCCGTAATACAAGATCCCGTGACTAACACTTAGTCACATTGCTTGCAAGGCTTATTGTGATGTTGTATTACCGAGTGGGCCCTGAGATACCTCTCCGTCACACGGAGTAACAAATCCCAGTCTTGATCCATGCCAACTCAACAGACACCCTCGGAGATACCTGTAGAGCACCTTTATAGTCACCCAGTTACGTTGCGACGTTTGATACACACAAGGTACTCCTCCGATGTCAGCGAGTTGCATGATCTCATGGTCATAGGAACACATACTTTGACATGCAGAAAACAGTAGCAATAAACTAACACGATCATATGCTACGTTTGTAGTTCGGGTCTTGTCCATCACATCATTCTCCTAATGATGTGATCCCGTTATTCAAATGACATCATATGTCAATCGCTAGGAAACCTTGACCATCTTTGATCAACGAGCTAGTTCACTAGAGGCATAACTAATTTATTATTGCCTCTAGGGCATATTTCCAACAGTCTCCCACTTGCACTAGAGTCAATAATCTAGTTCACATCACCATGTGATTCGCATTGTTATGAATCTAACACCCAATGAGTTCTGGGGCTCGATCATGCTTTGCATGTGAGAGAGGTCTTATAGTCAACGGGTCTGCGACCTTCAGATCCGTGTGTACTTTGCAAATCTCTATGTCATACTGTAGACACTGCTACCACACTCCACTTGGAGCTATTCCAAATGGCTACTCCATTATGCGTATCCAGATTGCTACTAAGAGTCATCCGGATTGGTATTTAAAGCTGGCATCGACGTAACTCTTTACGATGAAATATTTATCACCTTCATAATCGAGAAACATCTCCTTAGTTTTTAGTTACTAAGGATAATCTTGACCGCTGTCCAGTGATCCACTCCTGGATTACTCTTGTACCCCTTGACAGACTCATGGCAAGGCACACACACGTGTGGTACACAGCAAGGCACACACAGAGCCTATGGCTAAGGCATAGGGGACGACATTCGTCCTTTCTCTTTCTTCTGCCGTGGTCGAGCTTTGAGTCTCACTCAACTTCATACCTTTCAAAGCAGGCGAGAACACTTTTCTCTGACTAATCCATTTTGAACTCTTTCAAAATCTTGTCAAGGTATGTACTCATTGAAAGTCTTATCAAACATCTTGATCTATCTTTATAGATCTTGATGCTCAACAATTAGGTAGCTTTATCCAGGTCTTCCTTTGAAAAACTCCTTTCAAACAACTGTTCATGCTCTCCAGAAATTCTACATCATTTCCGAATAGCAATATGTCATCCACATATACTTATCAGAAACTCTATAGTGCTCCCACTCACTTTATTGCAAATACAAGTTTCTCGTAAACTTTGTATAGACTCAAAAACTTGATCACCTCATCAAAGTGTATGTTCCAACTCCGAGATGCTTTCTTTAGTTCATAGAAGAATCACTGAAGCTCGCACACCTTTTAGCATCCTTAGGACTGACAAAACCTTCTGGTTGTATCTCATACAACCTTTCCTTAAGGAAGGAAACGATGTTTTGGCATCCATCTGCCAGATTTCATAATTGAAAATGCAGGAACTGCTAACTTAATTCCAACAGACTTTAGCATCGCTACGAGTGAGAAAGTCTCATCGTAGTCAACTCCTTGAACTTGTCGTAAACTACTTTGCAACAAGTCGAGCTTTACAAATGGTAACATTTACCATCAGCGTATGTCTTCACTTTAAAGATCCATTTGTACTTAACGACCTGCCGTCCAACAAGCAAGTCCACCAAAGTCTATACTTGGTTTTTCATACATGGATCCTTTCTCGGATTTCATGGCCTCTAACCATCTGTTGGTTTCCGGGCCCATCATCGCTTCTCCATAGTTTGTAGGTTCATCGTTGTCCAACAACATGACCTCCAAGACAGGGTTGTCGTACCGCTCAGTAGCAGTACACGTCCTTGTCGACCTACGAAGTTCGATAGTAACTTGATCTGAAGCTTCATGATCATCATCATTAACTTCCTCTTCAACTGACGTAGGCTTCACAGAAACAACTTTCTGCGCTGCGCTACTTTCTGCTTGAAGTAAAGGTTCAATAACCTCATCAAGCTATATTTTCCTCGTAGGTTGATAGTAACTTGATCCGAAGCTTCATGATCATCATCATTAACTTCCTCTTCAACTAACGTAGGCTTCACAGAAACATCTTTCTGCGCTGCGCTACTTTCTGGTTGAAGCAGAGGTTCAATAACCTCATCAAGTTCTATCCTCCTCCCACTCAATTCTTTCAAGAGAAACCCTTTCTCGAGAAAGGACCCAATTTTAGCAACAAACATTTTATGCTTGGATCTGAGATAGAAGGTTCACCCAACTGTTCTTTAGGGCATTCTATGAAGATGCATTTGTCCGCTTTGGGTTCGAGCTCATTAGGTGAAAACATTTTCCACACAAGCGTCGCGGCCCCAAACATTAAGAAATGACAACTTAGGTTTCTATCAAACCATAGTTCACACGGCGTCATCTCAACGGATTTAGACGGTGCCCTATTTAAAGTGAATGTAGTTGTCTCTAATGCATAACCCCAAAATTATAGTAACAAAACGATAATAGACATCATAGCACGCACCATATCCAATAGAGTACGACTATGACATTCGGACACACCATCACACTATGGTGTTCCTGGTGGTGTAAGTTGTGAAACAACTTTCACATTGTCTAAAGTTGTATGCCAAACTCGTAACTCAGATATTCACCTCCACGATCAGATCGCAAACATTTTTATCTTCTTGTCACGATGAGCTTAAACTTCACTCCGAATTTGCTTGAACCTTTCAAACGATCCAGACTTGTGTTTCATTAAGTAAATATACACTATATCTACTCAAATCATCAGTGAAGGTAAGTAAATAATGATATCCACCGCACGCTACAAGACTCATTGGATTGCATACATCAACATGTATCATTTCCAATAAATCACTTGCCCGCTCCTTCAAACCAGAAAACAGGGTCCTTTAGTCATCTTGCCCAAGAGGCATGGTTCGCATGTCTCAACCGATTCGAAATCGAATGAGTCCAAAGATCCATTAGCATGGAGTTTCTTCATGCGTTTTATACCAATATGAGATTTAGCGGCAGTGCCACGGGTATGTGGTACTATTATTATTAACTTTGTATCTTTTTGGCATCAATGTTATGAACATGTGTATTACTACGATCAAGTTTCAACAAACCATTGTTACTGGGTGCATGACCATTAAAAGGTATTATTCATGTAAACAGAATAACCATTATTTTTTAACTTTAAATGAATAACCGTGTTGCAATAAACATGATCTAATCACGTTCATGCTTAACGCAAAACACCAAATAACATTTATTTAGGTTCGTCACTAATCCCGAAGGTAGAGAGAGCATGCGATGTTGATCACATCAACCTTGGAAACATTTCCAACACACATCGTCATCTCACCCTTAGCTAGTGCTCCGTTTATTCCATAGCTTTTATTTCGAGTTACTAACATTTAGCAACCGAACCGGTATCCAATACCCAGGTGCTACTAGGAGTACTAGCAAGGTACACATAAATAACACGTATATCAAATATACTTCTGTCGACGTTGCCAGCCTTCTTATCTACCAAGTATCTAGGGTTGTTCCGCTTCAGCGACCGCTCTCCTCATAATCGAAGCACTTAGTCTCGGGTTTGGGTTCAACTTTGGGTTGCTTCACTGGAGCAGCAACTGACTTGCTATCCATGAAGTTTTCCCTCCTTGCTCCTGCCTTTCTCGAAACTAGTGGTTTGACTAACCATCAACACTTGACGCTCCTTCTTGATTTCTACCTTTACGGTGTCAAACATCGCGAATAGCCCAGGGATCATTATTTCTATCCCTGGCATCTTATAGTTCATCACCAAGTTCTAGTAGCTTAGTGACAGTGACTTGGAGAACTATATCAATCACTATCTTATCTGGAAGATCAACTCCCACTCGATTCAAGCGATTGTAGCACCCAAACAATCTGAGCACATGCTCAACGATTGAGCTATTCTCTTTCATATTACCGGCAAAGAATCTTGTTGGAGATCTCATATCTCACAACATGGGCACGAGCCTGAGATCCTAATTTCAGCTCTTAGAACATCTCGTATGTTCCATGACGTTCAAAACATTTTGGAGCCTCAATTCTAAGCCGTAAAGCATGACGCACTAAACTATCAAGTAGTTATCAGAATGTGCCTGTCAGATGTTCACAACATCTACAAACAACGCTAGAGGGGTTGGCGCACCGAGCGGTGCATTAAGGACATAAGCCTTCTCGTGTAGCAATGAGGACGATCCTTAGATCACGGAGCCAGTCCGCAATATTGGTACCATCAACTTTCAACTCTATTTCTCAAGGAACATATAAAAATTCAAGGGAGCTACAACGCGAGCAAGTAATCTACAACATAATTTGCAAAGACACTACTGACTATGTTCATGATAATGAGTTCAATTAATCATATTACTTAAGAACTCCCACTCAAATTGACATCCCTCCGGTCATCCGAGTGATACATGATCCAAATTCACCAACTCAAGTCCGATCATCACGTGAGTTGAGGTGGTTACAATGGTGAACATCATCATGTTGATCATATCTACTATATGACTCATGTTCGACCTTTCGGTCTCTTGTGTTCCGAGGCCATGTCTGTACATGCTAGGCTCGTCAAGTTTAACCTGAGTGTTCTGCTTGTGCAACACTGGCTTGCACCCGTTGTATGTGAACGTAGAGTCTATCACACCCGATCATCACGTGGTGTCTCAACACGACGAACTTTCGCAATGGTGCACACTTGGGGAGAACACAATTTATCTTGAAATTAAGTGAGGGATCACCTTATAATGCTACCGTCGTCCTAAGCAAAACAAGGTGCATAAAAGGATTAACATCACATGCAAATCATAAGTGACATGATATGGCCATGAACTTGTGCTTTTGATCACCATCATGACAGCAACGACATGATCTCCATTGTCACCGGCATGACACCATGATCTCCATCATCTTGATCTCCATCAACGTGTTGCCATCGGGGTTGTCACGCCCACCATGCTTCTACTACTATTGCTACCGTTTAGCGATAAAGTAAAGCATTACATTGCGCTTAATGATTGACACGCAGGTCATACAATAATTAAAGACAACCCTATGGCTCCTGCCGGTTGCCGTACTCATCGACATGCAAGTCGTGATAATCTATACATCACATGATCATCTCATACATCACATATATCACATCATGTAATTAGCCATATGATATCACAACATACCCTGCAAAAACAAGTTAGACGTCCTCTAATTGTTGTTGCATGTTTTACATGGCTGCTACGGGTATCTAGCAAGAACAATTCTCATCTACGCAAAAACCACAACGGTGATACACTAGTTGCTTTTGAACCTTCTCAAGGACCGCCTTTGTCGAATCCGATCCAACTAAAGTGAGAGAAACTGGCACCCGCAAGCCATCTATGCAACAAGTTGCGGTCGAGGGAACCGGTCTCTCGTAAGCGTACGAGTAATGTTGGTCCGGGCCGCTTCATCTCACAATACCGCTGAACCAAAATCCGACCAACGGAGGAAGCAATCTAAGCATCAACGACCACAAACCTTTTCTGTTCTACTCGAGATCTCATCTACACATAGACCTAGCTCTGATACCACTGTTGGGGAATGTTGCATGGGAAACAAAAAAATTCCTATGCACACGCAAGATCTATCCATGGTGATGCGCATCTACGAGAGGGAGAGTGGATCTACATACACTTGTAGATCGCTAAGCGGGAAGCGTTAAGAAATGCGGTTGGTGTAGTCGAACGTCTTCGCGATCCAAATCACCAAGTGTCCCGTGATCTCATCACGACCCGTCCCGCGATCCAATCACGATCCGTCCCGCGAACTCATCACGATCCGTCCCGCGATCTCATCACGATCCGTCCCGCGATCTCATCACGATCCGTCCCGCGAACTCATCACGATCCGTCTCGCGATCTTGATCACGGTCCTTCCGATCTAGCGCCGAACGGACGACACCTCCGCATTCAGCACACGTACAACTCGATGACGATCTCCACCTTGTTGATCCAGCAAGGGAGAGCGGAGAGGTAGAAGAGTTATCCGGCAGCGTGACGGTGCTCCGGAGATGGTGGTGGAGCTATTCCGGCAGGGCTTCGCCTAAGTACCGCCGAACTAGTCTAGTCTAGAGGAACTTGATCTAGAAGTAGGGCTTAGACGTGGCTGAAAATCCTTGTCCAAAAAACCCTAAAACCACTCATATATATAGGAGGAGGGGAGAGGAGGCTGCGCCCAAAAGGAGGGCCCTCCTTTGGTTCGGCCGAACCTAGTGGGGAGGAGTCCTCCTCCTAGTAGGACTCCTCCCACAAGAGAGGTGGAGTTTGGGGAGGTTTCCACCCCAATTCGGTTTGCCTCCCTTTCCTCCTGCGCATAGGCCTCCTTGGCTGACCCAACTGGCCCACTATGGGCTGGTGGGTTGCCACATAGGCCCATGGGGTGGGTTGGCCCCACTGGTGGGCCCCCGGGACCCATTCGTCACTCCCGGTACACTACCGAAAGTGCCCGAAACTTTCCAGAGTCCAAACACCACCTTCCTATATATCAATCTTTACCTCCGGACCATTCCGGAGATCCTCGTGACATCCGGGATCTCATCCGGGACTCTGAACAACCTTCGGTCACCACCATACATAACTCTATACTACCAAAACGTCACCAAACCTTAAGTGTGCAGACCCTGCGGGTTCGAGAACTATGTAGACATGACCAAGACACTTCTACGGTCAATAACCAATGGTGGGACCTGGATGTCCACATTGGTTCTACATATTCTACAAAGATCTTTATCGGTCGAACCTCTATGTCAAGGATTCAGTTAATCTCGTATGATGTTCCCTTTGTTCTTCGGTATGTTAATTGCCCGAGATTCGATCGTCGGTATCTCCATACCTAGTTCAACCTCGTTACCGGCAAGTCTCTTTACTCGTTCCGTAATACAAGATCACGTGACTAACACTTAGTCACATTGCTTGCAAGGCTTATTGTGATGTTGTATTACCGAGTGGGCCCTGAGATACCTCTCCGTCACAGGGAGTAACAAATCCCAGTCTTGATCCATGCCAACTCAACAGATACCCTCGAAGATACCTGTAGAGCACCTTTATAGTCACCCAGTTACGTTGCGGCGTTTCATGCACACAAGGTACTCCTCCGATGTCCGTGAGTTGCATGATCCATGGTCATAGGAACACATACTTTGACATGCAAAAAACAGTAGCAATAAACTGACACGATCATATGCTATGTTTGTAGTTTGGGTCTTGTCCATCACATCATTCTCCTAATGATGTGATCCCGTTATTCAAATGACATCATATGTCAATGGCTAGGAAACCTTGACCATCTTTGATCAACGAGCTTGTTCACTAGAGGCATACTAGGGACAGAGTGTTGTCTATTTACCCACACATGTAATGTGTTTCCATTCAATACAATTATAGCATGGATAATAAACGATTGTCTAGAACTAGGAAATATGATATAACTAATTTATTATTGCCTCTAGGGCATATTTCCAACACCATGTGCACATAAAAGGCACCTTGGTAACCTTCAAGCGGAAGCCCAATGAGGGAGTCGGCCACGACCATCAATCACACAAGACCCTAGTCCAGGTTTATCGCCTATTTGAGACTGAACCCGCATGGAAGTCCAGCCGAAGTTTCTGCTATGGCCTCAAATGATGTGCGCAGGGTTCCCAAGACCACCGTTCGGGTGCCACTTGGTACACCATGCCACTGTGCCTATACCGCATCATAGTCCACCCCATCGGGCAGTGCTATGCACGGCCGCCAACACTTTTCCTACAAACACCAGAAACTACTTGCAACTCCTGGACAGAGATCTAGGCGATTAATAAGTCGAGCGGGGTCATATTTAAGGGCCCAACGTGTGGTAGTAACTGTCTTGGATCACAAACATAGAACTTAGTTCTTAAGGATGGTCCCAATGAGACAACCCGCCATGTACTCCTACATGACCTCACATCAATACCTTTACCAACTCGCGTTCACACACTTAGCTCTCACATAGCAGGACATGAACTCTGCCATTTTTGATTCATTGCCCACATGGATCAGACCTAACATGACACGACTCTAAGCATAGCAGGCACAGTAAGCAAGCATTGATGAGTAAGCACAACAAGGCTCAAGCGGTTGCTACTCATGCTAACTGGTTTCAACTATTTACTATGGCAAAGACAAATCATGCAAAGGAATGGGTTCCACTACCGAGAATAGGTAATAGTTGAATCGTTGTTGTCCTAATGCAATAAAGGAGAGCGGGAGCGAGAGAGTGGGTTCATATCAGTATGCTCAAGGGGGGTTGCTTGCCTGACACTTCTGAAGACAACAATGAGTCTTCATCGGTGACAATGATCTCAACATCGGAATCTTCGTATACCGGGAAGGAACACCACTGGTAAAACAAGAAAGGAACACATTGAATGCAATGCAACAACCTTGATGCATGATATGACAAGTTAAGGTACTTGATGAGGACATCCCTACTAATGTTACACCCACCCCGACTGCTATACATACAGGACCAATTACTAGAGCTCGCGCACGTCAATTGAATTACCAGGTACTTTCGTTTCTTGGAAATCCTTCTAATATTCATGAACATATGATGCTGCCTAAATTAGATACTTTTGTTTTACTTATGAATGAAGGACCTATCATGGATAAGAAGGATGACCATTGGAGCGGGATCAAGCATGGAGGAGAAGGTGCGCGCGCGGGGAAGAACAATGGAGCTTCCAGTGATGATTTTCGCACATTGAAGCCACCATAATGGGAGTGGGAAGCTTTGGACGAAATATGCATGATGCCACTTTATAAAATTCGTCCATAGGCTAATATAGGTGCTGCGCCACCTTAATTTTGGGCCAGGCCCATGTAATTTCGAAATACCATATTATAGGCTGTTTTTAGAGTCCGTATGTATGGGGAAACTGACTTAGGGTCGGTTTCGGACCCCTCCTCCAAGGGGCCACGAAACTCCCTTCTATTCCCCCATATATACAGCCCTTAGGGCTTCGTTTTAGGTTTGGGTTTTGTTTAGATTACAAGTTCGCCATAGCAGCAACTTCGCGTTCTTCGTTTGTGTTCCACGACCAGACAAAGGCGTCACAGAACCCCACCTCATCAATAAAGCTTTCCTCTTTTATTCGCAATATCCAGATTGCAATCTTAGTTTCTTGCTTGTTCTTCGTTTGCGTGCAGGAAATAGACCCTCGTGGTCAGGTTGATCGTGCTCCGGCGTGGTCAATAACCTCTCAGAGTTGGTTTAGCGATTGCTAAGGCGCGACGTCTCACACGTTCGTAGTCGGATCGTCAAAGTCTACTCCACCAAAAACGATAGCCACCATCTCATCGAAAGACAGGGACAACTTCGCCCCTATCAAGTGGTATCAGATTTCCAGGTTGCTCGGTGAGATTTTACCAGTTTTCGTAGTTTAGATCGCATCTGTCTTCATACCTTTAGTCCACGAAAAAGCCACAAAAAAAATTAGGGTTAGATCATCATATCCGAACCAATCTGTGCCTTTGCATAGTCTTTTCAGTATTTTGCTTTGTTGAATTTGCGGTTACATCGTCGTGTCGAGTTGCTGGTCTTAGTGCCTAGTTCTTTAGAGTTTCGAGTTCTATTCACTAGTTGTCACGCCGCCAACGCATCGTCTTCATAGTCGCCATATACCACCACCATCATCCCCGCTGCCAGTTATCCATTGGTGTCCATATATACCACCACCAATCCGAGTCCAGCTCGTTTTAAATTTAGTTTCGAGATCTTTTTGATTTCGGATTCGCGTTTTGCTACCTGTGTAGGTGTCGGAAAAAACAAAAAAAAGAGTCTGGCACGCTTTGCAGAGCACGTTTTGGCCCAAAAAAAATTCGGCCGAAAATATTTTTTCCCTATCTTGATTTTAGGTTCTCCGGAGCGTTTTGAGACACTTGCTATCATAGTGAGTTTTGTCGAAATTTTTTTGGTCGTCGGAGCCCCCGCATCGCTCCAGAAAAAAAAATTCAAATTTTTTTTCGTGTCTATCCTGCTTATACGACTTGGGAAGGGTTTTGAGACACTCGCAATTATAGTGTTTTTCTGAGCAAAAAAAAAAAAAAAAAAGAGGCGCAAAAAAAAAGGCGCAAAAAAAAACAAAAAAAAACAGAGTGTGCTCTTCCCTTGATTACGTGTATCGTCGTGCTTTTGTTGGTGTTTTAGGCTCGCGTCTCTAGCACGGTCTAGCCTAGGACCAGCACAGTACCGTCGTTGAGCGTTTATTCAACCTTGCATCTCTGAATTGATTATTGCTGACCTTTTTTGCTACCATATTATAAGCCATCCCAACTCCACATACTTCTACGCCGTGTGCTTGACACCACCTGGCAATCGCTCTATCCAAGCTTTGAGAGTTTTGGCTACAACGGTTGCCGATCACCGCCTGCTACTGGGTAAGAACTGGTAAGAAATTGAGATTCGCTTCAAGGATTTGTGCCACACCACCACCACCACCACGTCCCAGTAGTCTGTAGGTTTCATATTGTGTGTTTCCTATTTCTGCTAACCATGCCAGGATCACACGATGACGAGATCGACTGGGAGAGCATGACCAACAAAGCGCTCTATGATAAATTTCAGCAAATGATGGCTGAGCAGGTACAAGACTTCGTGAACAACTTTGGAGTGGCCATGGAGAAGCTAGATGGTTTGGAGAAGACATTCGACACCAAGATGGACGCCAAGTTCAATGAGGTGCTTGCCCGTCTACCTCCACCAGCGGCAGCTCCTCTTCCTTTTGAACGACGAGCGCGACGTGTGCCTCTCGGCCACGCCCAACATCCTGGTACTGTTGATACTGCTGCTACTTCGGTGGCTCGTGCGGCTACTGTCGTTGAGCAGGTTGAAGATTATGATGGTGATTTCGATGATGAGGGAGAGGTTGCTCCAGATCCGCCCCAGGGGCAACCACCACCATACGCACCAGGTCGACCACATGGCTACAACCGTAACGGTAGGGCTGCACCACCCCCGCAGGTACGGGATCATGACCATCTCCCTAAACTTAAATTGAATATTCCGACGTTTGAGGGTAGATATGTTCCTGATATATATCTTACATGGGAGTTAGAAACAGAACAACGTTTTACATGCTTACAATTTCCCGAGGATAGACGTGTTGCCGCTGCTGTTTGTTCATTCACTAGTTTTGCTTGTGTTTGGTGGTCAGAACATTGTAGAATACACCATGCTAATATTCCAACTACTTGGGCTGCTTTGAAAACTGCTATGCGTAATCGTTGGGTGCCACCTTATTATCAACGTGAGTTGCTTCAAAATTTGCAGCGTTTAAGACAAGGAAAAAATTCTGTAGAAGAATATTATCAGGAATTACAAACTGGTATGATTAGATGTGGTATTGTTGAGGAGAATGAAGCTATGCTTGCACGTTTTATGGGTGGATTGAATAGAGAGATTCAGACTATTCTGGAGTATAAGGAGTATAACACTATCACTCGTTTATTTCATCTTGCTTGCAAAGCTGAACGTGAAGTGCAGGATCGACAGGCAATGGCGAGAACTACTTTTTCTGCAGGTCGCACTTCATCATGGACGCCACGTACCTCCTCTACTTCCACACGTCCTGCTGCAACAGCACCTACTTCAACCTCCAACTCCAACCGCGATACCAGGAAACAGGCTCCTCCTCCACCCTCTACCAAGAGCACACCTTCTGGGCCTGCACCGAGCTCTTCTTCATCTATTGCATCCACAGGGCAAACACATGAGGTTATATGCCGTCGTTGCAAGGGTGGAGGTCACTTTGCGAGAGAATGCCCTTCCAAGCGTGTCATGATTGTTACTGAGGATGGTGGATATGCGTCTGCTAGTGATTATGATGAGGAGACTTTGGCTCTCATTGCAAGTGAAGAACACAATGGCGACGATGCAGAACCAGAAACACACTACATGGCTGGTGATTACGCTGACAGGTATGAAAGTTTAGTTGCTCAACGTGTTCTCAGTGTGCAGGTTACACAGGCTGAGCAAAATCAGAGGCACAACTTGTTCCACACAAAGGGAGTTGTGAAGGAGCGTTCTATTCGCATCATCATCGATGGAGGGAGTTGCAATAACTTGGCTAGCATGGAGATGGTGGAGAAGCTGTCTCTAACCACCAGACCACATCCTCATCCTTATTACATCCAATGGTTCAACAATAGTGGCAAGGTTAAGGTAACACGTACTGTTCGTGTGCATTTTAGCATTGCTACATATTCTGATTATGTGGATTGTGATGTGGTACCCATGCAAGCATGTTCTGTTTTACTTGGTAGACCATGGCAGTTTGATAAAAATTCTGTACACCATGGTAGGACAAATCAGTATACTCTTGTTCATAAGGATCATAATATCACGTTGCTTCCTATGTCTCCCGAACATATTATGAAAGATGACATTGCTAGAGCTAGTAAAGCAAAACAGGAGAAAAATAAGAGTGAAAATCAGATTGTAGCACAGGAATTTGAGCAACACCATAAGCATAATAAACCATCATCTACTGTTGCATCCGAAATAAAATTGCAGAGTGGATGTTTACTTGCTACTAAATCTGATATTAATGATTTGGATGTTGCTACATCTGTTTGCTATGCTTTTGTATGCAAAGAGGTATTATTTTCATTCGAGGACATGCCTCCCTCTTTGCCTCCTGCTGTCATTAACATTTTGCAGGAGTTCGCTGACGTCTTTCCACAAGACGTGCCACCGGGATTACCGCCTATTCGTGGGATTGAGCATCAGATTGACTTAATTCCCGGTGCATCCCTACCCAACCGTGCGCCCTATCGTACCAATCCAGAGGAGACAAAGGAGATTATGCGTCAAGTACAAGAGCTGCTTGACAAAGGTTATATACGTGAATCCCTTAGTCCTTGTGCTGTTCCTATTATTCTAGTGCCTAAAAAGGATGGTACATCGCGCATGTGTGTGGATTGTAGAGGCATTAATAATATTACTATTCGTTATCGTCATCCTATTCCTAGACTAGATGATATGCTTGATGAATTAAGTGGCTCTACAATTTTCTCCAAAGTTGATTTGCGTAGTGGATACCATCAAATTCGTATGAAATTGGGAGATGAATGGAAAACAGCATTTAAAACTAAGTTTGGATTATATGAGTGGCTAGTCATGCCTTTTGGGTTAACTAATGCACCTAGCACTTTCATAAGATTAATGAACGAGGTTTTACGTGCTTTCATTGGACGATTTGTGGTAGTCTATTTTGATGATATATTGATTTTTAGTAGATCTTTGGAGGAACATTTGGAACATTTACGTGCTGTTTTTACTGCGCTCCGTGATGCCCGTTTGTTTGGTAACCTTGGGAAGTGCACCTTTTGCACCGACCGAGTATCTTTTCTTGGCTATGTTGTTACTCCACAGGGAATTGAAGTTGATAAAGCCAAGATTGCAGCTATTGAGAGTTGGCCGCAGCCCAAAACGGTCACACAAGTAAGGAGTTTTCTTGGCCTCGCTGGTTTCTATAGGCGTTTTGTCAGAGATTTCAGCACCATTGCTGCGCCTCTCAATGAGCTTACAAAGAAGGACGTGCCTTTTTCTTGGGGTACCGCACAGGAAGAAGCCTTCACGGTCTTGAAAGATAAGTTAACACATGCTCCTTTACTCCAACTTCCTGATTTTAATAAGACTTTCGAGCTTGAATGTGATGCTAGTGGTATTGGGTTAGGAGGTGTGTTATTACAAGATGGTAAACCTGTTGCGTACTTTTCTGAAAAATTAAGTGGGCCTAGTCTGAATTATTCTACTTATGATAAGGAATTATATGCTCTTGTTCGGACTTTGGAAACATGGCAACATTATTTATGGCCCAAAGAATTTGTTATACATTCTGATCATGAATCTTTGAAACATATTAAAAGTCAAGCAAAACTGAACCGTAGACATGCTAAATGGGTTGAATTCATTGAGACTTTCCCTTATGTCATTAAACACAAGAAGGGTAAAGACAATGTTATTGCTGATGCTTTGTCTCGTCGTTATACTATGCTTTCACAACTTGACTTTAAAATATTTGGTTTGGAGACCATCAAAGATCAATATGTGCATGATGCTGAATTTAGAGACGTGTTGCAGAATTGTAAAGAAGGGAGAACATGGAACAAGTTCGTTATTAATGATGGATTTGTGTTCCGTGCTAACAAGCTATGCATTCCAGCTAGCTCCATTCGTCTTTTGTTGTTACAGGAGGCGCACGGAGGAGGATAAATGGGACACTTTGGCGTGAAGAAGACGGAGGACGTACTTTCTACACATTTCTTTTGGCCAAAGATGAGACGGGATGTTGAGCGTTTTGTTGCTCGCTGCACTACATGTCAAAAAGCTAAGTCACGACTCAATGCTCATGGTTTATATATGCCTTTGCCTGTACCTAGTGTTCCTTGGGAGGATATATCTATGGACTTTGTTTTAGGTTTACCTCGAACAAAGAAGGGGAGGGATAGCATATTTGTTGTCGTGGATAGATTTTCCAAAATGGCACACTTTATACCATGTAATAAAAGTGATGATGCTGCTCATGTTGCTGATTTGTTCTTTCGTGAAATTATTCGATTGCATGGTGTACCAAATACAATTGTTTCAGATCGTGATGCTAAATTTCTTAGCCATTTTTGGAGATGTTTATGGGCTAAGTTGGGGACTAAACTACTTTTTAGTACTACATGTCATCCCCAAACTGATGGACAAACTGAAGTAGTCAATAGATCATTGTCTACTATGCTTAGGGCTGTTTTGAAGAATAACCTGAAAATGTGGGAAGAATGCTTGCCTCATATTGAATTTGCTTATAATCGTTCGCTACATTCTACCACTAAGATGTGCCCTTTTCAAGTTGTGTATGGTTTCTTACCTCGTGCACCTATTGATTTGTTGCCTCTTCCATCTTCGGAGAAGGTTAATTTTGATGCTAAAGAACGTGCTGAATTGATATTAAAGATGCATGAGTTAACGAAGGAAAACATTGAGTGTATGAATGCTAAATACAAACTTGCTGGAGATAAGGGTAGAAAACATGTTGTCTTTGCACCTGGTGATCTTGTTTGGTTACATTTGCGTAAGGATAGATTTCCTGATTTGCGCAAGTCAAAGCTAATGCCCCGTGCTGATGGTCCTTTTAAGGTGTTAGAGAAAATAAATGATAATGCATATAAACTTGAGCTGCCTGCAGAGTTTGGGGTTAGCCCCACTTTTAACATTGCAGATTTGAAGCCTTATTTGGGTGAGGAAGATGAGCTTCTGTCGCGGACGACTTCAGTTCAAGAAGGGGAGGATGATGAGGACATCCCTACTAATGTTACACCCACCCCGACTGCTATACATACAGGACCAATTACTAGAGCTCGCGCACGTCAATTGAATTACCAGGTACTTTCGTTTCTTGGAAATCCTTCTAATATTCATGAACATATGATGCTGCCTAAATTAGATACTTTTGTTTTACTTATGAATGAAGGACCTATCATGGATAAGAAGGATGACCATTGGAGCGGGATCAAGCATGGAGGAGAAGGTGCGCGCGCGGGGAAGAACAATGGAGCTTCCAGTGATGATTTTCGCACATTGAAGCCACCATAATGGGAGTGGGAAGCTTTGGACGAAATATGCATGATGCCACTTTATAAAATTCGTCCATAGGCTAATATAGGTGCTGCGCCACCTTAATTTTGGGCCAGGCCCATGTAATTTCGAAATACCATATTATAGGCTGTTTTAGAGTCCGTATGTATGGGGAAACTGACTTAGGGTCGGTTTCGGACCCCTCCTCCAAGGGGCCACGAAACTCCCTTCTATTCCCCCATATATACAGCCCTTAGGGCTTCATTTTAGGTTTGGGTTTTGTTTAGATTACAAGTTCGCCATAGCAGCAACTTCGCGTTCTTCGTTTGTGTTCCACGACCAAACAAAGGCGTCACAGAACCCCACCTCATCAATAAAGCTTTCCTCTTTTATTCGCAATATCCAGATTGCAATCTTAGTTTCTTGCTTGTTCTTCGTTTGCGTGCAGGAAATAGACCCTCGTGGTCAGGTTGATCGTGCTCCGGCGTGGTCAATAACCTCTCAGAGTTGGTTTAGCGATTGCTAAGGCGCGACGTCTCACACGTTCGTAGTCGGATCGTCAAAGTCTACTCCACCAAAAACGATAGCCACCATCTCATCGAAAGACAGGGACAACTTCGCCCCTATCAGTACTGAATTAATCTAGAGGAATAATTAGCCAAGTTAACAAGTTTGAATTCCAACTCCAAATGATATTTCCTATATTGCCCTAATCATAAAATGTCCTACTTGGTGATTTTAACTTGTTCCAACATCATGATCATGGCATAAATAGATTCATTGGATTTTTCTGATCATTTTTCATATATAAATTATTTTCATGTGAGTTACGGTTGAATTTCTATGATTTTTAGAAGTTTTAAACATTTTTCTGAAAATAAATAAATCATTTAGATTTATTTAAATTTCTAGAAAAAGCTTTACTGCGTCAGCCTGATGTGAGGATGACGTCAGCAGGTCAACAGGGTCGTCCAAGGTCAGTCTCTCATGGCTGGCTAGTGTCACTGGCAGGTGGGACCCTGTAGTCAGTGACTCACGGATTAATCCCGAGTTGACCCGGGGTTTGACTCGGGCCAGGGCCCACTGTCAGCGGCTGGAGGGTTAGTTAGTGGCTTGATTAGCCACTAATGGCCCTGGCACGTCGCCACACCAGAAATCAGTTGGCGGCGACCATAGAACGCGGCGGTGGCTCACCAGACTTGCACTTCCGACGACCATCTAGTGCGCTAAGGTCACCGGGAGGTAGCCCCCGCCCACGCGCATCCAGTGGGGGCAATAAGGGGGCTCGGGGCCACCGGAGTTGAGGCCGGCGACGAGCCTATACGGCAGCAGGATTCGGTCACGGTGGAAAACGTGGCTACGGGTCGAGGGAGGCGACGGGATTAGGGGAGGAGCAATGGGAGCTCATAGGGAGGCGAACGAGCTAGACAGCGGGCTCGGGGACGGTCGAGACGAAGCAAATCGACGGTGAAGCTTCGGCGACCGATGCGGGGGAAAGAGCTCGATGGCGATGTTGCAAGCCTCCCGCGGTTGCGCGCTTCGTCTTGGAGCTCCACGGCGGCGAGGCGGAGTTGCTTGGCTTGCTAGAGGGGCTGGAGGAGGCTGGTGGCCACAGTGGTTCCGAGCGGCGGCGGTCGTGGTGCTCGGGCGGCGAGAGAGCGAGAGCCAGAGGAGGAGGAAGAGAGCAAGGTATGAGAGAGGGAGTTCGGCTTGATCTATAAGGCTCCCTGGAGCCTATCCGTCCGCCCAGGCAGGCACACGAGCAGGAGGTGCCCGACGTGCGGCGACCACGCACCCGGCGTCCTACTGGCCGGAGGTGGAAGAAGACCGGTTCACCCTTGGTGGGCTGGGCCGGATTCTTCCCTGGCCCAGGTAAAGTAGGTAAGCTCCTTTTCTTTCTTTTTTTATTTCCATTTTCTATTTCTTTAAGTCGTTTTGATTTTGTTTCAGAACCATATCATTTTTTTAAATCTTCAAACTTGTTCTTGTCATTGAGTGGATTATTCCACACATGGTGAACATTTGTTTTTCTAATTAGGACAAGTTGTTTTATTTAAGGCAGAACAAAAAAATTAAAATAATTCCAACAATATTTTTCTTTCGTTTCAAATATTTGTTTTGAAACCTAAACTTTGTTGGTTTGAACCAGTTATTTTATTTAAGGTAAATCCCATTGGATAGGATTTTATGAAGGACATTTTGGGTTCATTGATTCAAATTTGTTTTGAATTTGGTTTAATCTATGAGGGTTTGGATTAGATCATTCCCCATTTCATGTTTAAGGGAAACAATTAACATGATGATATGATGCACATGCTGATGTTGATGCAAAGAATTACAAGCAAATTCTAATGCTGTGGCACTCTACCTTGATACGATGCTTAAACTAGGGCTCAAAGCAGAAGATCTGCAGGCGAGCTGGACAGTTTTCCACGGCATCGTGCCGGGACAGTCCAGTACCCCCATTGGCAAGATCAAGCTTGACGTTCTCTTCGGAGGCCAGAGCCACTTCCGCTGTGAACCGATATGGTTCGAGGTAGTGGACCTCGATAGTCCCTACCACACGCTGCTGGGCCGGCCGACTCTCGTCAAGTTCATGTCGTTCCCCCACTATGCCTACCTCAAGCTCAAGATGGCAGGTCCCAAGGGCATCATCACCATTGCCGACGACTACAAGATGTCTATCGCGTGCGCGCGAGACGGCAGCCATCTGGCCGAGGCCCTGGAGATAGCAGAGGAAAAGCGACAACTCGACCGGCTCGTAGCTCTCGCCGCTAGCCAGCCGCCCGTGCCGGTGCATCCATCCCAGTCGGTTGGCGAAGCTTCGTTTCAACCTTCCAAGGACACCAGACAATTGCCACTCGACCCGGCCAACCCCAAGCAGTGCGTCACCATCGGCTCCCGCCTCAACAGCAAATAGGAAAGCGGGCTTGTCTAATTCCTCCGTGAGAATCAGGACATCTTTGCATGCTCTCCCAAAGACATGCCTGGTGTTCCGAGGAAGTTCGCCAAGCACAAACTTCATGTACGGCCGAATGCAAAACCGATCAAGCAACCCTTGCGCTGTTTCTCCGAGGAGAAGCGGCGTACTATAGGAGAAGAAATCTCCCGGCCACATGCAGCCGGCTTCATCATGGAAGTAATCCACCCGGACTGGCTGGCTAACCCAGTCCTGGTGCTGAAGAAGAACAAGACCTGACGCATGTGCATCGACTTCACAAGCCTAAACAAGGCATGTCCCAAGGACCCATTCACCCTGTCGCGGATCGATAAGGTCATCGACTCCACGGCCGGCTGCGATCTGCTGTCCTTCCTGGATGCCTACGCCGGCTACCACCAGATCAAGCTGGACCCGGACGACTAGCTAACGACCTCCTTCATGACCCCTTTTGGGGCCTACTATTACATTACCATGTCCTTCAGCCTGAAGAATGCAGGCGCTACCTTCTAGCGCTGCATGCAGAAGTGTCTCCTGCCTCAGATAGGCAGGAACGTCCACGTCTATGTTGACGTCATTATCGTCAAGACCAAGAAGCACTTCAATCTCCTTGGTGACCTCTCGGAGACGTTCACAAACTTGCGCGAGCACAAGATCAAGCTCAACCCGGAGAAGTGCGTCTTCGGCGTCCCAGTCGGCCAACTCCTAGGTTTCTTCGTGTCCGCTCACGGCATCGAAGCTAACCCAGAGAAGATCAGGGCGATCGAGCGCATGCCCAAACCAACCCGGCTCCACGACATCCAGAAGTTCACCGGCCGCCTCGCCTCGCTCAGCCGGTTCATCAGTCGACTGGGAGAGAAGGCCGTGCCCCTCTACAGGCTCCTACGGAAGATAGCTCTGGTTGAGCCAGGCCGTGTCTGCATGAAGAAGCCGGCTATGTTCGACTGGCCCGACATGGTGTACGAGGCCTTTCGTGGCCTCGAACGGGCCCTCACCAGTGGACCCATCCTGGCCGCGTCGGCTAAGAAGGAGCCCTTGCTCACCTACATCGCGGCGACCACACCTGTCATCAGCGTTATCCTGGTGGTGGAGCGGCCAGAGGCGGGCAGGACGCTGCCGGTCTAGCGCCCCGTCTACTACCTCAGTGAGGTCCTCTGCACCTCCAAGCTGAACCACCCCCACTACGAGAAGATGCACTACAACATATACTTCGCTGCCAAGAAGGTCAAGCAGTACTTCCAAGATCACACCATCACTGTGGTGAGCACGGCCCCGCTTGGCAAAATCATGAGCGACTGGGATGCCACCAGCCGAATCGCCAAATGGCTCATCGCCCTTGGCCACCATGAGATCCGGTACGAGCCACGCACCGCCATCAAGTCGCAGTCCATGGCCGACTTCTTTGTCGACTGGGCAGAGACCGAGTTCGTGCCGCCTCCCCCAGACTCCACGCATTGGCGCATGCACTTCGACGGCTCGAAGATGCGGACCGGCGTGGGAGCCGGCATTGTCCTATCCTCCCGGAAGGGAGACAAACTCAAGTCTGCCCTTTAGATCCACTTCGCCGCCTCCAACATTGTGGCCGAGTACGAGGTGCTCGTCCATGGCCTTCGGCTTGCCAAAGAGATCGGCATCAGGCACATCCTATGCTTCGGCGACGCCGACCTCGTGGTGTAGCAAGTGTCTGGAAAATGGGACGATAGAGATGCCAACATGGCCAGCTATCGCTTCCTCGTTCAGCAGCTCACCGGATCCTACGAGGGCTGTGAGTTCCACCACGTCCCCCGAGCGGACAAAGAGGCGGTCGATACGGTGGCAAAGATCAGCTCCACCCGACAAGCCATCCCAGCCGGCGTCTCCCTCGAACGGCTGCTCAAGCCGTCGATCAAGCCCTCCCCCGAATCGGAGTCCATCTTCGTGTTGGCTAACGCAGTCGGCCCATCAGCAGATCTGGCAGCCCAGCCGGCACTCTTCACTGGCTCCACCAACTTTGGCTGGCCAGCCGGCACCATCAGCGTCAGTTTCCTAGACCGCACCACCAGCTCCAGCTGTCGAGCCGGCCGCGTCCGAGCCGGGCGGATCTGAACCCACAGGCTTCATGATGGCAATCGATGCCCCTCCCGCTGCCTCAGTCCTGCGGACTAGCGAGCCAGTCCTAGGGGCTGACGAGCCAGTCCTGGGGACTGGTCACCTAGACCCGGGGGCTCCCGCTGCCTCCAAAGCCTCACTTGAGCCCGAGCCGGATCCCCTCTCGGCTCCCTCATGGGCCCAGCCCATCCTGGCGTTCCTCCTACGCGGCGAGCTTCCTCCTGATGAGGCCATGGCAAGGCAGATCCAACATCGTGCCCCGTCCTACAACATCATTAACCACGAGCTGGTTCATCGCAGCACCACCGACATCTTCCAACGCCGCGTCGAGCCAGAGAAAGGGCAAGAGATACTTCTCGACATCCACCAGGGCGAGTGCGGGCACCATGCCGCCTCTAGGACCCTGGTAGCCAAGGCATTCTGCCATGGTTTCTACTGCCGACTGCCTTGGAGGAGGCCAAGCGGCTGGTCGACAAGTGCGAAGGATGCCAGTGCTTCAGCACACAGAGCCACCTACCAGCTACGACCCTCTAGACAATCCACCTCTCATGGCCTTTCACCGTCTGGGGGCTGGATATGGTGGGACCCTTCAAGACTGCACGAGGAGGCATGACACATTTGCTGGTAGCCGTTAACAAATTCACCAAGTGGATCGAGGCCAGGCCAATCAAGAAGCTGGACGACCCCATGGCCATCTGGTTCATCGAGGACATCACGGTCCGCTAGGGCGTTCCCCACAGCATCATCACCGACAACGGCAGGTATTTCGCCAAGGGCACACTAGTGCTTTTCTGTGCCAAGCAAGGTATCCAGCTCGACCTGGCGTCTACTGCTCATCCACAGTCAAATGGCCAGCTCGAGAGGGCGAACGGCCTGATCCTGGCCGGCATCAAGCCCCGGCTCGTGGTGCCACTAGTCAGGTCAGCTGGCTGCTGGATCGAAGAGTTGTCGGCTGTCCTCTAGAGCATCAGGACCACGCCCAACCGGTCGACCGGCTAAACCCATTTCTTTCTCGTATATGGGTCCGAGGCAATCATCCCCACCGACATCGAGTTTGATATGGCTCAAGTTGCCCTGTATACGAAGAAGGACGCGAAGGAGGCAAGAGAAGACGGTGTCGACCTACTCGAAGAAGCACGCGAACTAGCCCTGAGTCGGACGAACATCTACCAGCAGAAGCTCCAGCACTACCATAGCAATCGGATCTGTCCACTCTCCTTCCGCGAAGGAGACTTGGTGCTCACGCGGATCCAGCGAACTACCGGCCAGCAGAAGCTTTCCTCCCAATGGGAGGGCCCGTTCATCGTCAGCAAGGCGTTACACAACAATTCATACTACCTAATAGACGCCTGGAAGCCGCAGAAGCACAAGAGATACACCTCCAGTGAAGGGACGGAGCGCCCATGGAATGTGGAGCTCCTCCGCCCATTTTACTGCTAAGATCGGTGTATGTATGTATCCTTCCCTTTTGGGGTTATGAATGCAATGGGGGGCCCAAGCCGGCACTTGGGGCATGCCCCTTTTCAATCCCTTCAAAGGTCTCTCATTATTTAAGCACGCCACCCGGGTCTGGCTCCCTGGCCCGGAGGCTCGCTGGCTCTCCTCCGAGGCGGACAAGTAATGTGAGCAAGTGACCCTTTGCTACCCCCTAACCAGTCACAGATCGGCTCCCAGCTGTCTGGCTGATGGGACCATTGGGTAGGATGGAACTTTTCACACGAAAGTTGTCTAACGAGTAGTAGCCGGACAGGTCCTTGCTACTTCTCGAGCATGCGTTGGTTTCCCGTGAAGTGGAACGGTTTGATGCAGCAAAGTAGATAAGTATTTCCCTCAGTTTTTGAGAACCAAGGTATCAATCCAGTAGGAGATACAAGCGAGCCACAAATAGATATACCTGCACAAGGAATCAAACTCTTGCACCCAACGCTATAAAGGGGTTGTCAATCCCTTCACGGTTATTTGCAAGGGTGAGATCTAGTAGAGATAGATATAATAGGATGCTTGAACGGAAAGTAAAACTAAAAGTAAAAACAATGCAGCAAGTATTTTTGGTGTTTTTGGTTTTCGATCTGAAAATATAATATGGAAAATAGACCCGGGGGCTATAGGTTTCACTAGATGGCTTCTCTCATGATGGCAAGTATTACGATGGGTGAACAAATTACTGTTGAGGAATTGGTAGAAAAGTGAATAGTTATGAAGATATCCAAGGCAATGATTATGCATATAGGCATCACGTCCATGACAAGTATACCGAAACGATTCTGCATCTACTACTATTACACCACACACCGACCGACTCCTGCCTGCATCTAGAGTCTTAAGTTCATGAAGAACAGAGTAACACATTAGGTAAGATGGCATGATGTAGAGGGATAAACTCAAGCAATATGATGAAAACCCCATGTTTTTACCCTTGATGGCAACAATACAATACATACCTCGCTACCCTACTATGTCACTGGGTGAGGACACCGCAAGATTGAACCCAAAACTAAGCACTTCTCCTATTGCAAGAATTACCAATCTAGTTGGCCAAACCAAACCAATAACTCGAAGAGACTTGCAAAGATATGAAATCATGCATATAAGAATTTGGGAAAGACTCAAATTATATTCATGGATAATCTGAACATAGACCCACAATTCATCGGATCTCCAAAACACACCGCAAAAGAGTATTATATCGGATAGATCTCCATGAAGATCATGAAGAACATGGTATTGAGAAGCAAAGAGAGAGAAGAAGCCATCTAGATACTAGCTATGGACCCGTAGGTCTGTGGTGAACTACTCACACATCATCGGAGGGGCAATAGAGTTGATGTAGATGCCCTCCGTGATCGAATCCCCCTCCGGCAGATTGCCGAAAAAGGCTCCAAGATTGGATCTCTCGAGAACGGAGGCTTCTGGCGGCGGCAAAGTGTTTTCGTGGCTCGTTCTGATAAAGATGGAATATTTGGGTATTTATAGGCCAAAGATTAGGGTTAGGGGAGTTGCCAGAGGCCCACAAGCCTGACCGGCGCGGGTGCCCCCCTGGCCACGGCAAGCGGGCTTGTGGCCTCATGGCAGCTCCTTTGCTTTGGTTCTCAAGTCTCATGGCTTCCATATTTTCCAGAAAAAATCATTCTGGAGGTTTCATTCCGTTTGGACTTCATTTAATATTCCTTATCTGTGAAACTCAAAAACAAGAAAAAACAGAAACTGGCACTAGGCTCTACATTAATAGGTTAGTACCAAAAATAATATAAAATAGCATATTAATGCATATAAAACATCCAAAACAGATAATATAATAGCATGGAACAATCAAAAATTATAGATACGTTGGAGACGTATCAGCATCCCCAAGCTTAATTCCTGCTCATCCTCGAGTAGGTAAATGACAAAAACATAATTTTTGATGTGGAATGCTACCCAACATATTTATACATGTAATATTCTTATTGTGGCATGAATATTCAGATCCATTAGATTCAAAACAATATTCTAATATTGACATAAAACAGTAATAATTCGAGCACACCAACAAGGTAGTCATGTCCTTTCGAAATAACATGGCCTTAGAAAGTTATCCCTACAAAATCATATGGTCTGGCAATGCTCCATCTTTCCCACACAAAGTATCTAAATCATGCACAACCCTGATGAACAAGTCAAGCAATTGTTTCACACTTTTGGTGTTCTCAAACGTTTTCAACTCTCACGCAATACATGAGCGTGAGCCATGGATATAACATTATAGGTGGAATAGAATATGGAGGAGGTGCAAGCGAAAAAGGAGAAAATAGTCTCACATCAACTAGGCGTATCAACGGGTTATGGATATGCCCATCAATAGATATCAATTTGAGTGAGTAGGGATTGCCATGCAACAAACGCACTTAGATATATAAGTGTATGAAAGCTCAAAAAGAAAACTAAGTGGTCGTGCAATATGAATATCCACTAGTTATATGAAAGTGACAAAATAGGAGACTCTCTATCATGAAGATCATGGTGCTACTTTGAAGCACAAGTGTGGAAAAAGATAGTAGCAATTGTCCCTTCTCTCTTTATCTCATTTTTTATTTTGTTGGGCTTCTTTGGCCTCTTTTTTTGGGCTTCAGTGGCCTCTTTTATTTTTTTAAAGTTCGGATACTCGACCCAACTTGTGAGGGAGTCATAGCCTCCATCATCCTTTTCTCTCATGGGACAATGCTCTATTGATGTAAATCATCACACTTTTATTTACTTATAACTCAAAGAAAAAGGAATTACAACTCGATTCCCATGACAAGATATAACTCTATATGCAATATGAAGTGATGATGCAAGTCATAGAAAAACTACATGATGGAATTTGCATGGCAATATATCTCGGAATGGCTATGGAAATGCCATAATAGGTAGGTATGGTGGTTGTTTTGAGGAATATATGGTGGCTGTTTTGAGGAAGGAGGGTTTGATGTACCGGCGAAAGTTGCACGGTACTAGAGAGTCTAGCAAAGATGGAAGCGTGAGAGTGCGTATAATCCATGGACTCACATTAGTCATAAAGAACTCACATACTTATTGCAAAATTCTATTAGTCATCAAACAAAGCATTAGAAGCATGCTCCTAGGGGAGAGATTGGTAGGATTTAACCATCACGCGCTCCCGACCCTCACACAAAGGTCGACAATCATTAGACAAGTCATGCTCCGACTTCGTTACATAACGTTCACCATACGTGCATGCTAAGGGAATCACAATCTTTAACACATGTATCTCTTCATTTCACAACTACTCACTAGCATGACTCTCATATTACCATCCCTATTATCTCAAAACTATATGCAAGGAATCCAACTTCTCATAGTTGTTAATGCACTTAATATGAAAGTTTTTATTATATCCCTCTTGGATGCCATTATATTAGGACTAAATTAATAACCTACACAAATTACCATGTTGTTTTAAGAAACTCTCAAAATAATATAAGCGAGGAATGAGAGTTCAATAATTTCTATAAAATATAACACCACCATGCTCTAAAAAGATATAAGTGAAGCACTAGAGCAACATTGCCTAGCTCAAAAGATATAAGTGAAGCATGTAGAGTATTCTAAAAAAATTCACGATTCAGCGTGTCTCTATCTAAAGATGTGTGCAGAAAGGATGATCGTGGCAAACTAACAAGCAAAGACTCATATCATACAAGACGCTGCAAGCAAAACACATATCATGTGGTGAATAAAAATATAGTGTGACAACCGTCGTAACCCCTCTCCGCTTCCGGACGTCGGATCGTCACCCGGCAGTCCAAAAACGGACAGTGCCATAACCCCAGCCCCGAAACCCTATATATAGCCCTAGCCTCCTTGTTTCGCGTGCAAACCCTAGCCAACCCCACCTTCTCCCTCCTCCAGCCAGCCCACCCGAGCCCATCTAGGCCCGTTCGAGCCCGGATCGCCGTCCCGGAGCTCCCCGAGCCTCCCATGGCCGCTCCTCCCGCAGCCCTCGCGCGTCTTCGTGGCAGCCACCTCACCGGAGCCGCCCCTGGCTGGAGCCGCCGCCGGCGGCCGCCGCCTCGCCGGACCTGGCCGGACCCCTCTTCTCCCTCTCCTTCCTCCCTTCTCCTCTCTCATCCCCTGCCTCATCTCCTCGTGCAGGGCGTCATGGATGGAGCCCGACCGAGCTCCGCCGCCGCTTGCCGTCCCTCGCCGCCGGGCCCCAACTCCGCGACTCCCCGGCCGGATCCGTCGCTGCCCAGCCTCCTCACCGGCCAGCCCCGCCGCCGCCTTGTCCCTGCCTCGCTGGGATCGAGCTCGGGATGAGGACGAGCCAGCGCTCGATCTCCTCGCTCCCGCTTTGACCCCGCTCCTCTGCCCACGTGGGCCTCGCGCGGCCCACCGGCTCCCTCCTCGGCTCACCTCGCCCTGCCAGCCCTAGCGCCAGCCGCCTCCCCCACCGTCCGGCCCAACAGGCCCAGGGTGAGCAGCCCCTTTTGTTTCTTTTAATTGCGTGTTTTAAATGCCATATATATAAATAACCGTGCATCGTAATAAAATACTTTCAACATGAAAATTGCTTAGAATAATGCGTAGATTATTAATATGCCATTTGCATCCATGTCAAAATTTATTTAACATGTCATTTTGCATAATTGTCATTTTTGCATTTTCGCATAATTATTAACCGTGCATCGAAATTAATAATATCACGTATTAAAAATGTCCATCTCTTTTGCATCGCATTTTCATGCATGAGATAATTGTTGGTATTATGTTTGCATATTGTTCGCATTATCGAATTGCTTTACCATGAATAGGCCTATTACCCGCATATTTAATTGTGATTAATTTTCCACAAGAACCTAAGCATATTATATATGTTTCCGGGGTAGAAAAATCCATTGGTTTTATCTATGCATTTAGTTTTGCCATTTGAGCATTTTGTGTGCATGTCATTTATGCCATGATCCCCTTTTGTCTTTTTCGTAGGATTTAATCCGGGCATGATATGAATTAAGTTTCAACATGAAGGTTGCTCTTTGATATGTGTCCTAGCCCATGGACATTTTGCTTGTCATAGAAATGCATGTTTAGGTGTTGTTTTGGTGTTGTCAACTTGCTATAAAAATCTGTTGTTTTGTGGGTCCAAAATATTTCTAAGTCTGGAATCTGTTATATTTTGTTGCTGTCTTGCCATGTGATTTTCTAGTGACCCAGATCTCTTTTGTGGTAGGTGTAATGGAGTTATTTGTTGTTGATATTGCCATCTAGCATGCTGTTAAGTTTCATGCCATTTCATGATTTGTAGCATATAGTTTTACTGCTATCAATATGCCTTCGTGATAAAACTGTGTTGTCTAAAACTGCTATTTTCACCAAGTCTGAAATTGTTATCAAGTAGCCTTCTTGTGAGCTTCCTACTAAGTGATCCATGCATGTTTTGATTATTATATGTGAAGATGAAATGATGTGTGTGTTATATAATGCTGCCTCATGCTTAGTTTGTGCATTTTAGAATATTGTATCTTGTTGTTCTCATGTGTACAAAATGCCATGTTGCTGTTTTTGGCAGATTTCAACAAGAACTTGTTTTGATGATTGTGGTTGAACCGTAGCTCCGTTTTGGACATGTCATACATGAAACTTGCTTAGAATCTCATGTAGTTTCATAATAACTTGTTGCATTCATGATTTGAAATGCTTGTGGTGGTTTTCCCATGCATTTGCATTCATGGCATGTGCATCTTGTATTGCTCATATCTTTTAGACCGTAGCTCCGTTTGAGACGTTCTATATATATAAATCGACTAGAATGATGTGTAGAATAACATGGTATGCTTTATTCTGTTGTCCAACAAATATAAAATATGTTTAGTTCAGATCTGGACCAATTTCGAAATTAACATATGGGGTCATTTTGGAAATGCTATAAGTTGTTTCCGACTGCATTTAAGTTGCCTAGATAGATAGTTTACTTATGCTTCACCTCTTGCCATGTTTAACAACATTTAGTATTGTCGTGTACCCAACGGGAGTGAACTAAATAATTCGGACGGGGAGTTTCGTCAATATACAGCTCGTTGCGTATTGAGCTTCACTTAATGTGTAGTGTTTGATTGTTGTGAATTGTCATGCATTGCATATTAAACCGGGCATGCATCATATTTGTTGTGCATCGTGTCATGCATATGTGGTGATGTATCTTGTGTTGATTGTTTGTTTCGGATTGCTTCTTCTCGATAGAGTTTCGAAAGCGTTCGGAGTGTGAGGATTCATTCGACTACGTTGGTTCGTCTTCTTCATGGACTCGTTCTTCTTCCGAGCGGGATCTCAGGCAAGATGACACATTTCCCTGGATACCATTACTATCATTGCCATGCTAGTTGTCTAGTCTTTTACCGTTATGTCTCGCTACCTACCACTTGTTTGACAAGCCTCCCAACATTGCCATGATAAGCCTCTAACCTCTCCACATCCTAGCAAACCATTGGTTGGCTATGTTACCGCTTGCTCAGCCCTTCTTATAGCGTTCTAGCTGCAGGTGCAATTGCTACCATGTGCCCACATGGTCATTCTTTTGGTATATCACAATATTGCTACTATTTAATTTAATGCACCTATACACTTGGTAAAGGGTGGAAGGCTTGGCCTTTTGCTCGGTGTTTTGTTCCACTCTTGCCGCCCCTAGTTACTTGTGCACCGGTGTTATGTTCCATAATTGAGCGCTCCTAACATGCTCGGGGTTGTTATGGGGACCCCCTTGATTTTCAGGTTAGAATAAAGCTTGTCTGGCAAGGCCCAACATTGGTACTACATTTGCCTAATAATTAATGAACTTGCATAGGGGATTTTTCGGACCCCGTGGATAATTAATCAACAACCCGGGCCAATGCTCCTCATGAGTGTTGGTCCAAACTAGAGTCGTGTGCGGGGCCAACCCAGGGCAACTCGGGAGATTTCTATCAGGCCACTGTATGCTGTGCTCATCTGGTCGTGTCCTGAGAACAAGATACGCGGCTCCTATCAGGTTCGTCGACACGCCGGGCGGCCTTGTTGGATTTGTTTTACCTTTCTCGAACATCTTGAGTGAGGAATTCCGATTATTCTTCGGGCTATCTCGAGGTGTTGGATTTCCTTTGGAATTGCCTAGGATGATCACGAGATCCGTGGTTGAGGTTATTCCCGCTGCGTGTGGTTAATTTGTGATGGATAAGTTGGAGCACCCCTGCAGGGTTAAATCTTTTCGAGAAGCCATGCCCGCGGTTATGTGGCAAACTTGGATACTTTGTTTAACACCCGGTCATAGCAAACTTGAAGTAAACTCTAATAAAATACACCAACAGTGTGTGTAACCGTGACTGTCTCTTTTCGTAAGTCCTTATCCGTAAGAGAACACGATGGGGTTATGTTTGACATAAGTAGGTGTTCAGGATCAGTTAGTGATCATTACTAGTTCACGACCGTTATGCGTAGACCACCATACTTTACTTTCTGTACTCGTAAGTTAGCCACTCAAATAAATGCTTAGTCGCTTGCTTCAGCCACACCACTTAACCATACCTTACCTATTAAACTTTAATAGTCTTGATTCCCTTGGAAATGAGATTGCTGAGTCCCTGTGGCTCACAGATTACTACAACAACAGTTGCAGGTACAGGTAATGTGATGATTTGACGTGAGCGCGTTGCTTGATTTGATTTGGAGTTCTTCTTCTTCTTCCTTCTCGTCAATCTTGGATGGGTTCCAGGCGGCAGCCTGGGATAGCAAGGGTGGATGTCATTTTATCGTTTGATTTCGTCCGTAGTCGGACCCTGCTCTTTTGTATGGTGTTTGAGTGTGTTGTTGTATTGATGTGACTCTGATGTAGCTTGTGGCGAGTGTAAGCCAAGTCCATATACTCATCTCTTCTGTACATGTACTTGTAATGATATCCATTCTTGCGAACGCATCGAGATGCGCTTCTATCCCCATCGAGGCCCTCGTGCCAAAATATGGATAGGACCGCATCTTGGGCGTGACATATAGCCTCAAGTAAATTTACCGATGGATTGTAGACGAAAGAGGGGATGCCTTCTGGGGCATCCCCAAGATTAGGCTTTTTGGTATCCTTGAATATGACTTCGGGTTCCATGGGCACCCCCAAGATTAGGCTCTTGCCACTCTTTATTCCATAGTCCATCAAATCTTCACCTAAAACTTGAAAACTTCACAACACAAAACTCAACAGAAAACTCATGAGATCCCTTAGTATAAGAAAAATAAATCTCCACTTTAGGTACTATTGTGAACTCATTCTTTATTTATATTTGTGTAATAAAAACTGTATTCTAACTTCTCCATGACTCATACCCCCCGATACGACCCATCGAAACATCTAAATAAGCGAACAACACAAAGAAAATAGAATCTATCAAAAACAGAATAGTCTGTAGCAATCTGTAAACTTCGACTACTTCTGGAACTGCGAAAATTCTGAAACTTAGGAGAACCAGGGAAATTTGCATACCAATCCTGTGTAAAAAATTTAGATCAATTTGATGTTGTGAAAAAATCGGAAAAAGCCTGGAATGAGCGCAAAAGTTTCTGTTTTCCAGCAAGATCAAATCAACAACTACCATAGATCACCCCAAATGTTTTACTTGGCTCAAACACCAATTTAAACACAAAAACACAATTACTTCAGAAGTAATAATGTGCCAAACACACGAAAACATAAGCAAAAAGCTAAAAGCAAAATAAAATTCGGTTGCCTCCCAACAAGCGCTATTGTTTAACGCGCCTAGCTAGGCAAAATGCAATAGATCTAGGTATTGTCATTTTTGGTAAACAATCCAAACTTGATCAATCCATCAAAGGATTTCCTAACTAGATACATCCTTTCCTTTATTTCTTTTCTAGTATAAGAACCTAAATCATGAAAGGGGTTGTGGTTAGTGATTTTAACATTCATAAACCCGCAGTCTAGATTATCACCATAAATATCATCATATAACACATGTATCTTATATCTAAGAGGTTCTTTGGTCATATTTTCAAGCAAATCATCCTCATACCCTTCCAAAATTCCCTTGGTAATCCAATCAAATTCCTCATAGGTTTCATGATATAGGGTGTGAGTTATTTCCGCGTAGGGAGCTCTCTTCCTAAGATTTTCACTATAAGATTGATATCTCTAGTTCTAGGCTATGCAAGGTTTCTTTATCATGAAAGATTTCTTCAATAGGAGGGTGTTCAACATCTTTATTGTAGAAGGAAAAATCTCCCTAGCTTCTTGTATGATAAAATCAAATTCTCGCATAAGGATAATAGTAGCAATCTTTTAAGCTTTAGGATGATTAATATTGGGAAGTTCATAAAACACTTTCTGCAAAGCGGGATGAATGTGCACAAATTTCCTTTCCAATTTTTCAATGAGCATGACAATAGCATCCGAATAACTATTCGTGCTAAGCAGGATAGATCTCTTACTCGTAGGTATTGTTCTCGTACAATCAAAAAATTCTTGAATAATGCTGTTACCGATAATGTTCCCATCTCCAACTTGAAAAGTTTTAGTTTTAAGAAGAGATTACGTTTCATGATCTAGAGAGCAAGATTCAAATTTTTCTTCAAGATTAGTACTAGCGACACCCCCAGATTTTCGGTGATAACCTCCTCTGTTTCAGGCATGATGGCAAGGTGAGCAATCAAGCACACAAGCAAGAAGCAAACGAGGAGACGAACGAAAAAGGGCGAAAGGCAAATCTTTTTGGAAATCGTTTTAGAAGTGGGGGAGAGGAAAAGGAGAGGCAAATGGCAAATAATTTAAATGCAAGAGATGAGTTTGTGATGGGTACTTGGTATCCTTGACTTGCTATGTATCTCCCCGGCAACGGCACCAGAAATCCTTCTTGCTACTTCTCGAGCATGCGTTGCTTTCCCGTGAAGACGAACGGTTTGATACAGCAAAGTAGATAAGTATTTCCCTCAGTTTTTGAGAACCAAGGTATCAATCCAGTAGGAGATAAAAGCGAGCCACAATTAGATACACCTGCACAAGGAATCACGCTCTTGCACCCAATGCTATAAAGGGGTTGTCAATCCCTTCACAGTTATTTGCAAGGATGAGATCTAGTAGAGATAGATATAATAGAATGCTTGAACGGAAAGTAAAACTAAAAGTAAAAACAATGCAGCAAGTATTTTTGGTGTTTTTGGTTTTAGATCTGAAAATATAATATGGAAAATAGACCCAGGGGCCACAGGTTTCACTAGATGGCTTCTCTCGTGATGGCAAGTATTATGATGGGTTAACAAATCACGTGTCGAGCAATTGATAGAAAAGCGAATAGTTATGAAGATAACCAAGGCAATGATTATGCATATAGGCATCATGTCCGTGACAAGTAGACCGAAACGATTCTGCATCTACTACTATTACTCCACACATCGACCGACTCCTGCCTGCATCTAGAGTATTAAGTTCATGAAGAACAGAGTAGGGCATTAGGTAAGATGACATGATGTAGAGGGATAAACTCAAGCAATATGATGAAAACCGCATCTTTTTACCCGAGATGGAAACAATACAATACGTGCCTCGCTACCCCTACTATGTCACTGGGTGAGGACACCGCAAGATTGAACCCAAAACTAAGCACTTCTCCTATTGCAAGAATTACCAATCCAGTTGGCCAAACCAAACCAATAACTCGAAGAGAATTGCAAAGATATGAAATCATGCATATAAGAATTCAGGAAAGACTCGAAAAAATTCATGGATAATCTGAACATAAACCCACAATTCAACGGATCTCGACAAACACACTACAAAAGAGTATTACATCGGATAGATCTCCATGAAGATCATGAAGAACATGGTATTGAGAAGCAAAGAGAGAGAAGAAGCCATATAGATACTATCTATGGACCCCGTAGGTCTGTGGGGAACTACTCACGCATCATCGGAGGGGCAATGGAGTTGATGTAGATGCCCTCCGTGATCGAATCCCCCTCCGACAGATTACCGAAAAAGGCTCAAAGATTGGATCTCTTGGGAACGGAGGCTTCTGGCGGCGGAAGAGTGTTTTCGGGGCTCGTTCTGATAATGATGGAATATTTGGTTATTTATAGGCTGAAGATTAGGGTTAGGGGAGTTGCCAAGGGCCCACAAGCCTGCCCGGCGCGGGTGGCCCCCCTAGCCGCGGCAAGCGGGCTTGTGTGTTACACCCTGTGTTTTACCTCATGACTAAGTTATCATGACTAAAAAATTAGGGTCAATTAAAACTTTTTGAGTGCACTTGAATGTTTGAATTGTGTGCTATTTGCTTGCTTGTTTGATTGCTTGCTAGTGCTCTATAATTCATAAAACTATCTCCTGCTCTCAAAACTCTTTTCCTTGACCTAGAACTCTTGTCCAATGATCATGCCATGTGTATAGGACTTAAAAATATTTTTATCAAATATTATTTTGGCCAAAAATCATTTATTTAAATTAGGTTTTCAAAACCCCCTTATTTGAGATTTGCACTGCAAGTCCCCAAATTGGGTGGACCTCTCTTTCCCAAATGATTTATTTGGAACCTACCATATATATAACTTCCCCAAAACACCAAACATTATTTTTAAGGATTATTTTACTATTTTATTTAAAGGCTTTTTCTTAAGGACAAAATGGTCTTTTATAGGGAAAATATTTAAATGATTTAAAAATATTTGAGAAAATTTAGGTAAACTCAGTGGACATATATTATCCATATATAAGAGTTTCAACACAAGGTCATGTTCAATATACTGGACAAAACCCTTCAAAACCCTTTGTGCCTATTTCAAGGATTTGAAATATTTCTATAAGAAATATTCTCAAATAAATCTAGGAAAATTCTAGCATGCCACATATGATATATGTGGTCATATTGCCAAGTTTCTCTCAATCCCAATTGTTTTGGTTCACCAAAATATCCCAAAACCCTCTTTGTCCAGATCCAAATTTGAGCAACTCTACATTATCAACTGTCTCCCCTTAAGCTCAAACTTTGCGGACATGGTATAATCCTCCAATAATGCATACACACCAAGTGGTGAATCAAGGAGATCATATTAACTATCCAAATCCCCTCAACACCATTTCTGTTGATTTCAAGAAATTGGTAATATTACATTCCAAGTTTCCCAATTGGGCCCCAAACTTTTTGTGCATGTTATAGTCCCTAAAATATGTCACCACATCAAGTGGTGCATCAAGGGGAATGGATTTGCATAGCTAGATCTAAGCAAATGTATTTCTGCCCATTTCTAGGGTTTACCAAGTTTACATTGGCAACCTTCTTCAAATGAGTTCAAATTTTGTGGTCAACCTCACATATACCTATTATCAAGTCCTGTTAATTTTCATAGTGATGAGAATCACTTTGCTAGATCAAACTTGCATCAAACACCTTCTGCCACAATTTTGTGATCTATGATTGGAGCACCTTATGAGTTCTCCTTGACCCCCAATTTTTACCATAGCCCCTTGTAGGTACCCTGCACCCCAGTAAAGTTTTCATGGTCATTGCTCAAAGGTTGATGTGGTAAAAAAACCATTTACCCCCCTGGATAGCAAGATTCCACCTCTCTCACCATTTCCTCTCTAGTCTATTGAATCCCCATGGCATCCAAGGCCACCTAGACCATGTTTATTCCCCCCTAGATACCCTAGACGCAAGAGGACACGCCAAACGGGCCACGGACAATGCCATGGCATGCAGACCTCATGCTCTGGAGCACGCTATAGTGCATCCATGCACTGTAGCTTACCCAATCGGAGGCACCCGACATCCTTGGGCGTCGGGGTCGTGTCTCCCGAGGTCGCCTCGGCGTCCTCGACACGCCGGACGGTCGGGCCCCTCCTCCCTGGCCCTCCTCTCTCCCCTGTCAGGCACGCCCGAGCGTCGCCCATGGACTCCGTCCATGGTGTGCCTCGGCAAGGCTACTTAAGCCCGCACCTGAGCACCCTGCTGCCTCCCTTCGCTCTCTCCCTCCCCCATGGACCGCCCGGACCTTCCCATTGCTCCTCCTGAGCTCTCCTTCTCATCCTCCGCCCGGCAACACCCGCCATGGTCACCGCTCGGGTTCGAGCTCCCTCGTGCCTCTCCTTTCCCTTGAACCTCACCGGGCCACCTCCCAGCACCGCCACAATCCCCACCCGCTCTCCTTTCCTCCCTTCTGGTGGCCGGAGTGCTACTTCCGTGGCCGCCCGTCGCCGGACTCCGCCCTGACCAAGGCCAACCTCCATGGTGCCCCCGGAGAGAATGGAGCACCCAGGCGGATGCGGGGCTCCATCCTAAGCCCTCTGGTGGTCGGGGCGTCGCGGACGGTGGCCAGAGCCACCGGAACGACGCCAGCGGGCACTCGGTCTCGCCTCCCCCGCACTCCCATGTTCAGGCGGGAGGAGGGGGACGACCCTGATAAGCGGGCCCCGCTTGGAAGCGACCCAATGGCCAGGCCCGGCGTTTAAGTGGAGGCGCCCTTCCCGCCAACCCGCGTTCCTGCGGAGAAGGCACACTCCGCAGGGTACGCCTTCGACGTTGCCAGCCCCGCGCGCGCGGCCGGGCACCCTGGCCGGCCCAGTGCACTATGGTACTAACCTACGCTCAGTGCGTAGCTTAGGACCATTGGGTAATTCCTTTTTTCCTTTTTCTTTTTCAAAGAAATAAATCAATTCATATAAAAATCATTTCAACTCCAAATTGGATGATTCAAATTCCTACATTCTCCTAAAAATACCACCTATTTAATGGTGTCCCTTTCATTATTTTCCACGTCATGTTCAAATTTAAATTCAAATTTGAACTATTAAGGACCACTTTGTAAAATCTATAGATCATCCATTATAACTCCAAATGAAGTAATCCAAGTCCCTAGGTGTGTATAAATTCATGCACTAAGTGGTGAGCATTTTTACTCACACTTATTCTGCTATGTCAAATATTGGGCCATTTCTTCATATTTATCCACTTTGAAAATCCATAGGAAAATCTTGCCAACTCCAAATCGAGTAAAACCACTTCCCACATGTTTCTAGAATCATGCCCTATTTGTTCGGTCCATCCACTCCTTTTTACAAAAATACTTTCTGTTAACATCTTAAAGGATCATCATTTCCATCGTTCACACCATTCAACACTCCCCCTTGACCCACATCCACCAAAACCTCCTTGGTTATTTCCCTTATGACCAGAGATGTCCAAGGAAAATAAAAATCCTATTTATAGATCACTTTTATTTCTCTGCTTGTTGTGTTGCTTATTGCGATTATTTCTGGCGATAGTTGAAGAAATGGATGAAGTGCTCGGAGTGGACGAGTAGTGTGTGAAGACCTCGAAGACTTTGATAAGCCAGGCAAGTAGCCCTTTGACCATGTTAAGAAACCATTTTCATTGCATGTCATATAGCACTTTACTTTCGTTATATTTGATCATGTGGAAGTGACCACTTCGGTGGGTTGTTTCCAACACTTTTATCATTGACACTTGCATCGTGCATGACCCTACCACCTTATGAGGGTTATGCCGGTGGGTGTAGATAGGATGCTAGTAGATGCTACGCAAGAGGGTTTGAGTTTATGCACAGTGATGGAGAGGAAGAATGATTTTTAAGACTTTTTTCGAAAACCACGTCGGGTGCACTAATCCCCGAGGGAGATGGTGATAAGTTGGGTGACCACTTGAGAAAGAAGTGGTGTGCCGGAGCAAGTAAGTGTGCGTTTTCGAAAACGGATTAGATTTAAGGTCTGCTGACCATCCTAACCATACATGCGCCACCACGATACCCCTTATGGGACGGGATTTGTTGATTACTATGGTGGGTACTGGCAAGGAGCCCGCATTACTAGTGGCAAGAGTGGCATGGTCACTCTCGATACGGGGTCGTCCCGGAAGTGGAAGCCCATGCAATGTCTTTACAGGCACCGGGCACACCGTTGTGTGCCCTCATGGATAATACGTGTGATGTATATCATGAGGGATGGCACCAACGAGTGGACTCTTTGTTTAGTATCGCCATGGGAAAGGCGATGTTCGGGTGCTTACCTCGGGTATGTTATATACCGCGAGTCATGGATGACACGGAAGTTCCCCGAGTCTTGTGGGTAAAGTGCGCAACCTGTGCAGAGTGTAAAACTATTCCAATAGCCGCGTCCGCGGTAATGGACAGTTGGAGGTCCTTCTTAAACTACGTCCGGATGTTTTCGCAAACTTGGTGTGAGTGTGCGTGTTGGTGACAAAGAGGTTACCTGAGCTAAGTCCGATGACTCAGCTTGACGACTGACTAAGCCCGATGACTTAGCATAATGAATGAACATGAGATGTTCAACCCCTGTTTATGATGATATCTGTAACTTGTTCATATGGATATCTACCAACTGTTGATGCATGCTTACCTAGTTATTTGATCATGTCATTGCATTCAAAATTGGCTTTCCGCAAGTTATCTACTTAGTGCTATATCATGCATCATTATTACCTTGTTCCACAACTTGGGTTGCTTGCAAGTACATTCAAAGTACTCATTGGCTTGCCACTGGTTATTTAATTGGCCGGGCATGGAAGAGCAGGAGTATGTTGAAGAGTTCATTGGTGACGAATATGCGAACTACGACGCTTCCCAGTCAGAATGCCTGTATGTTTAAGGCAAATGGCATGGGTTCACACTTCGATCAAGATTTCCGCTGCTTGTTCTATTTAAGTGTTTGGCCCTTGTGGCCCTATCCATGTAAGACTAGACCTTTGTGGTCTTCATTTGTGTAAGACGCTAAATGTGGATGTAAGACTCTTGTTATTCGACTTATGTGTGTTCACTGAGCATTGATCTCTGGGATCATTGTACACGTGCATTCGGTGATCACGACTTATGAGTCGGGGTCCCCATAGAGCTGGTATCAGAGCCATCCTGACTGTAGGAAGCCCTTAGTTAGCATGGACATTAGTTAGGACAAAACTATTTTTCTAGACCCTTCAAAATCACTTAAATAACCTCTATATTTCTCACCTTTCCTAAATTTTCAAAGGAAGCAAAGGTTTTTGCCTTAGCATTTCCACCATCTTTCTCATAACTCTCCTCGTCTACTTTTTCAAAACCTTGCAAATGGTCGCTACTACCCTTGTGCCCCTGACCACTGGATTCCTTGTAATCCTCATGGGTAACCAGGAAGGAAGTCGCCTTGCCAGACATTTGCCCACATATCTTGGACACAAGTTGGCGACACTAGACAAGGAGCTGCCAATAGGAGATACCTTTTCGAAGGATGAGAATATGAAGACTCAGGAGATGGTGACACCCTCGACACTGGCCAAGGATGACGCCACCTTAGCCTTCGATGACTAGGGCACAAGACATGCAATGTCATGATATGCATCGCTAATAGAGCAACCCTGTCCTTTTCGTTGTTGTGTCGGCAACCACCGGTGGATGAGAACCTTGCCATTTGGTCCGCCTCACCATAGTGACCAGGAAAACAGTTCTTATCATCCCCTGCTCTTGGTGCCGATAATATCGTCAACGTGACCGGCAGGATACAACTCTACCATCTCTTGCTAGTGTCATTGCATAAAAGGTTGCCTACCTGGAACCCTTGACGTCTCAGAAGACTAGAAGACATTGGCACGACTATGAAGACACCAGAAGACCCTGTCAACAACTGCCGTGAAGATTCACCTTCGTCGTCAACTCAACAAACCCGAAGTCATCAAGGACCCCTCAAGTGCAACCATGATCATTTTGATGAACAACAACCAAAGACATAGCGACACTTGAAGAAGATCTAGGAGGCAAAGCAGACTCCTCTCCAAGACACGAAGCAAGCACGACTACTAAGTCCGAGAACCCCTAGGGTAGGATAGGTCGTGTGTCCCCCATGCAAAGTTGAGTCCATATGATGGTTCCAATGGAACCATGATGTGTGTTGCTTGTTTTTCCTATTTGTGCTTTGGTGTAAGTCACACTTCTGCCCTAGGCAACAAGTGCGTGACCATATCACGTACCTTACCTTGATGTTTGTGTTTGGCCTTTTCGGCACTTGCTTGATTGCACTTGCACTATACCGCCCCCTTAGGCACTCCTATCGATGCTACTTTCTCTCCCCAATCTTGTCAATTGAGGGTCGTCAAGAAAAGATGCACAAAGGATCCACCTCGATGGACAACTAGCTTTGAAGGTTATGACTACAACGTAATGCAACCCCGTAGAGTTATGCTTTTCCCTCAAGATTGGAAACCCCTCCCTTGCCCAACCTATACCTCACAAGCTCCCCAGCACAAGTCTCTGATCACGTGTTTAATACACGGATTTGCCAAAGCATGTATTGAGCTTCAATAACCCCTGCCTTGCACTAGGTTCATAATGGAGCTAATGATTATAGTGAACAAACTTCCTTCATTCCTACGCTAGCACTAGAACCCTGGTGCCATAGGAAGGATCATTCTGAGGAGACACTATTAGTGGACAATGATTTGATTTAGCCATAATATATATCTTGAGGAAGTAGTTGAGACCCTTGGACAGACTGCAATACCTTATGTTGATCGACGAACTTGGTGGATCAAGATTGATAGAGTAGCATAACTTACTTGTCCCTTGAGCAAATTGGATCGGTAAGACAATTATGACCACAAGCTGAAATTTTTGGTGGAACATGACTTGACTTTAGCAAGTGATATTGATAGTGGATTGATGGTGTTACGATAATGATGGGAGTAGCTAGTAGGGAATTCTTACTAGATGTAAAACTTGGATTTAAATAGGTGATCCTACTAGGTGCTCGAGATCAATTAAACCACATGGTTCGGAGTAAATTTGGATTTAGTCCAATGATCTTGATAATGATACCATATTTCTCGGTGGATAATAGTAGAAGGAATCGAATGGTGTTCGGGATAATTTAGGGATCTATATAAGCGCGACCTTGGAGTGTGGTTGGCCATGGGATTGGAAGTTCATGACAATAGTCCTTGCAATGATATGTGGATTATATGAACTCGAGTAGATTATGTTAGATGCCATCGATGCTGGATTTGTAGAAGTAATGGATCATGTAATAGTGGATGATATTCGTAGGACGTTTAACTGGATTCGTAGGAAGGAAACAATATCTCGGATTGGTATATTAATGTTTCCTTATCATAGAGATGCAACCTCTCAGACCTTGGATATATTAGCTGAACACTTGAATTTGTAATATCATGCTCAAGCATAGCGGCTTGTAAATTATCTCGAGGATTTTTATATAGGGATATATGTGAGTTAGCTATAGTATGCATATGAGGTTGTCAGCATAGTCCTTCTCTCAAAACTTTGGAGTTGAATAGCATGAGTGATGTTGGGGTTGACTTAAATGAGATGATACCTTCGATGATATAGTGTGATTTTGTTTGGAGTAATAGGCAGTACCATTGGCATCATTGTTGTGCTCGGGATAGGATGTTAGATGTTCACTCACATCCTAATCTCCTTGAAACCTCTAAGCCTTACTAAGCCACAATGTGGTCAGGTTATGACCATAGGTCTTGGATCTACATCATTTGACTATGGCCGATACTCCACCCCGACCTCCACCAGACATGTTCATATGGAAGGTGACCACAAGGACCTATATTAGGTTGGACCACGAACCCATGGACAAGTGACCACCCGGAGCAAACCATCGCCTCTCTCACACATCCCATGAGCAATGTGATTATGTGGTATTGGAGGAATATGATGTTATCCTCATGGATGATGTACTTATTTACCCAATGAGAGGAAGGAACACCTTAGTCCTGTTTGGACCAGCCCCAAGAACATTAACTACCATGCCTCTCAAGTATAAGGTCTCACCTTGAAGGAGTTGGACTCCACGAAGCACCCTCCCTACATAAGAACACTTTCTTGCCCAAGCAAGATGAAGAACCACTACGATTGCGAAGCCGCGGCAGTGAAGAAGAAGAAGCAAGAGAAGTCAACCTTCACTCCTCTGTCAGCTACATCATCTAGACTATATCAAGAAGCACCAACGTCCAAGCATGATGAAGCCCTTGCACAACAAGAGGGTTGAAGAACCCCTTGTTATGACTGGTCATCCCTCAGTTCCTGACTAGGAAGGAACTGAGAAGTTGATAACAACTCTCACTCCATCGCCTTGGCGGTGTATGGTGAGCATGACGTCCCTACTTCCTTCATATGCCTGGAATAGAATGGGTGACTGTCATGACTTCGTTACCAACCCCTTATTGGTCCAATCTAGGGTGTAAACCCTGACTCGATCATGGTAAGCCACCTGTCAAAGGTAGTTCACCCCACAGTCTTTAGACCTAGAACTTGGGGATTAGATGGCTGATCTATACTCTGAACAGTCAGCTTATCTAGAACCCCACTAAAACCTTCCCAGATGGTAGAACCGTTTTGACACCAAGTCTCTAAGCTTAGTCTTAGGGACGAGACTCAGCGCAGACCTTGCCACGGAGAAACGAGTAGACCAAACACTCGAAGACCATCCAGGAACATGTGTCCATAACGATGAAGATAAACGACCAAAGAAGAATGAAGAATCTACCTGGGCAACTTACTCAAGCAGAAGATCTCGACGAGAAGCCCACGATGACGCACCCCAGCACTCTCAAGGATGGTGACCACCCACGACTGAGGACCTCCTGCTTTAAGGAAGATAAGGACTTCCCCGTCAGTGGGAAGCTACACCAAGACTCAACCCTTCTATTCTAACACGAGACATCTAGATGTCACTAACCAACGTGAGCAGTCCTACGACCAGCACACAAACACACCACTTGGCCACGTATTCCGACCTTGTAATACACACGCAAGCCAGGCCCTTTCCAAAACCCCATTCACCCTTAGACGAAGTCAACAATGCACTCGAAGACATATCATCAGGAACTTCAAGACCTAGAAGGACAACTACGCTGGAGCAGAAGCAACATGGAACTTGAAGATTTCCTCACCTCTGAATTTCGGCATCTCTTCTACGCCTAGCCTAGGAATCTCGGGGACAAGATTCCTGTAAGGGTGTAGGTCTGTCAAACACTGTGTTTTATGTCATGACTAAGTTATCATGACTCAAAAATTAGTGCCAATCAAAACTTTTTGAGTGCACTTGAATGTTTGAATTGTGCGCTATTTGCTTGCTTGTTTGATTGCTTGCTAGTGCTCTATAATTCATAAAACTCTCTCCTACTCTCAAAACTCTTTTCCTTGACCTAGAACTCTTATCCAATGATCATGCCATGTGTATAGGACTTAAACTATTTTTATCAAATATTATTTTGGCCAAAAAGCATTTATTTAAATTACCCTTTCAAAAACCCTTGATTTGAGATTAGCACTGCAAGTCCCCAAATTGGGTGGACCTCTCTTTCTCAAATGATTTATTTGGAACCTACTACCTATACTTATACTAATTAGGCACTCCCAAGAAATTCCTATGTTAATCGGTAATTAAGAACCGTACATCTAGTGGGACCGAGTTATTATGGTTTAGATTAATCCGTGTAAAGTATAAAGCAAAAGAAATACTTTTTTTGAGAATTAAAGCAAAAGAAATACTAACATGTAAAATTTACCCTTACAGTTTGACACAAATTGCCCACTATGCCATGGGCAAATAAAAAACATATTTGTTTTGGTTTCCATGTGTCCTATCATCCTCTTATCTCAAAAAGAAAAAAGAATTCATGCCTATTCTTTATCCCATCCGTGAGCGACTCTCCCCTTGCGGCGACCATCATACGCTGCCGCCGCCAGCCCACAACAGAGTCGTAGCCACCGGCTCCCCAGTGCTCTCCGCCTCCCTGGAATGCCGGATCTTGCCACTGTTCCAAACTCACCGGCTCACCCCACCACCGAGGTCTCATCTCTCCCAGAGATCCGCTCCAACCTGGAATTCCACGTGTAGGACACCGGCATGTGGTGGCAAGGCATGCCGCCCCTCCTCCAACCAGCCAACCATAATGGCGTGCGTCCTCTGACATGCGGAGGGGCTCTCCTCTCCCGCCGACCAGTGCCTCGACTTCGACTCCTACAGCCAGCACCTCAACTTCAGGTTGCACCGGCCAGCATCCTTCTTCCCCAAATCTTAAACACACCAAGTTCCTCTGGCCATCATCGCGAACCTCCAAGAAGATAAGCTAGCCTTCATGTGTATCTCCTGTTATATCTCCACTCAGTTCCTTAGTGTTCTGATTTTGAGGAAGAAGGTGCATTGGCGGCCATTTCCAGTAAGTAGATGGGATTGCAACGGTTGTTCATTGGTTCAAGGATGTAATGCATCTCGATGAATTTCAAGTTGTACTATTTTGGGTCTGCCTAGATACCTATGAAGGGGAAATAAAGGCTACAAGTTGGGTAGAAAGGTAGGCATGATTCTTGGTAAAACTCTTACTTGGTATTTCATGATTTCTCTTTACTTGGTACAAGGTTCTTGATGATTTTAATATAGTTTGACCCTGTTGTAGAAAGCAGTTTACATACATGTGTGGATGTGTTTGAGATGGATTGCAGTGTGTATTCATAGGTGTCCGTGCAGGGCGACTAAAAGTAATCCATGATCATATCAAGTTTCTGGAATTGTGGGCAGAACGAGATGCGTCTTACTGGATATAAAATATAAGGTAAAAAAGGTACAATCCTAACTTCCACTTAACAATTTTGGACCTAATTTCTAATTGACTTTAGTGCTTTAACACATTTTCCCTCTAATCAATGTACAAGTATTTGCTCTTACCGCAAAAAAGGTTACATTTGTGTCTAAATTATAATCTAAAAAGACTATGTATATAGACAAGTAGAAAATAATGTGGATTCAAACTACCGCGGTTATAGATTAAGATTATTACACCAATGACCTTGTCGCGAGCTCTACCTCTCCTCAAATCTAGGTCCACAAAGTTCGTTCTATGCCATACCTCTAAAATTAATGTTAGTGTTATCATTCATTAGTAAAGCTTCTTCTCTATTCAGATTGAATTTGAGAAGCTTAAGAGTGAGCAAAGTCCACTGTGCTGCTTCAGTTATATGGCTTGAGCTGGCCAAACACGAAAACTTAAGGGAAGCGTCAAAGTACATCTAGATTACTTTATGTTGCCTACAATCCTATTACTTGATTATTATTTTTCCTAACTGTGCATATGGGTAACTCTGCAAGATGATGGAAAAAAAATACTTGGAGATAGTATGTGTGTATGTGTACAGACATGCATGTTGTATGTTTGTATAACTTTATATCAATTTTGCAATATTGACATTTGTTCAGATGCTTCTAAGTAGTGCTTCAGCAAAGATTCAAAGTACATCTACATTACTTTGTGTTGTCTATCCTATTACTTGATTTTTTTTCTAACTGTGTGTATCAGTAAATCTACAAGATGATGCAAAACATTGCTTGCATATAGTCTGTATGTATGAGACATGCATGTTGTATGTTTATATCAATTTTGTAATATTTATATTTGTTCATATGCTTTTAAGCACTGCTCTAGCACAATGGTGCTTCCCTTTCCTTATTGTTGTTGCTAAATATTTATTTTCGGCATATGAAGACTGAACGGCATCAGGCCAACGAGCTCACCGTAGCTAGGAGTCCACTTCTTAACAGTCACAACATTCTCCTTAACAAATTATCTGCATGTAATTGATTTGGTTCCCTCCATTCGATGAAGATGCCCTATTTCGTGTTGTTTAGTTGCATGCGGTTCATGTAAACTCCGTGAAGCATTTTGTTGACATTGGATAGAGCTGAGAAAATCTATTTATGCTTACATTTTTGTGTGCCTTTTTCTAGCAGTTGAGTTCCAGAGATGAATGGGGATGTGAACTTTGAGCTGGAGCTCTCTATATGTATTCTTGCAATCAGAAAGTCTGGGGATTAGGAGCCAATATAGAATTTGTTAATTTTCTTTAAGAGGTATGTGAACATTGATTCATATGATTAGTTGGTACTAAAGAACATGGATATCCACACTTTCCATGATAATCCAAAAATTCAGATTTTAAATATAGATGTTAAGCTATGAGGAGAATATTATTGGCTCGGCCATCATATTTTTTTTAGGTAGGTAATCATTAGTTCATATTTCTGAACAGGGAAAGCCCTGGTGTCCGGATGGCTTAAGCAATTCTGATATTAGATCATGATTGGCGCGCGTTGCTGCGCCCATATATTTTTCCAATAGAAAGATAGTACATCTACAAATATATAGGCATGAAAGTACAGAATTCCTATTTTTAGTGGAAAAAACTTTTGAACCATCATGTACAGAAACCAAATATTTATCATAACTATCGTCTTGTATATTTTCTGGGTCATATTGGCCATCCTCTTAGTTCCATGTCTACAAGTTTTTTCTAACATCTCATAAATTGAATCATAAATCTACAACGCAAGCATTTTATGACCATGAATGTAATTTGAAGCCAAATTGCATACCATGAAAAGATTGATGTGCTATTCATGACCAACTTTATCAGCAAAGCACACCAAAATAATAATAGTGTAACAGCCTTAGAAATTCCTACTTTCTTTTAGCTACAAATATGTAAATGACATCGGCAATATAAATAGAGGATGCAGCATCTGATGTGACTAAGAAGCAGATGGATTGACCAATGGCATGTGGAGAGCTCCAACTCTCGGTGGATGGATGAGCTCTTTCAACCATTGGTGCATTTGATACTCTCAATGTTTGTGCCCTGTAAATTTGTATAGGAAAAAGAGATCAATGGAAGTACCTACATATACAGAACCAAAATGCAAACATGGTCTTTCTAGTGAAAATGTAGTATAGATAATAACCCAAGACACTGCAAATGCTATTTGGTGAGCCATGTGGCCACACTTGGTACGTTACAAACAACTTCATATAAATTATGGAAATATGAATGTACATAATTTTTTACTAAGGATACAGCTACAGAATCAATGGCATCTTAGTTAGTGCAGTGCATGTATGGAAATCACTGGCACACTTCATCATAGCAGCATCAGTCCCTCCTCAAATCTAATGAACAAGAAGATGAACATATGTGAGGACTAAACTGGACTAAACTAAATATGCAACATATCATGATGATTTTTTAAACGTCATAATGTAATGGACTGGACTATACTAAGGGTAATATTATGATGAATTTTTAAACATCCAGATAAGAGGGAGCAATGCCTTATGCTCATGATAAACTGTTGTAGTATGTTCCGAAGAAGAAAAGCATATACAGTAGGATGATCCATTTGGCAAGAATCCAAGAAAATGTAAGGGCTCTTTATTCTAAAATATAATGTAAGGAAAAGATAATTCTAGAAAAGAAATGACCATACGATTTGAACAAAAATACTTAGCTCAAGTCATATCAAAACTAACACAAATGTGTTTCATCAGAGAAACATTCCTTCTATTAGTGTTGAAGCGGATCATATTGTAGATGTCATCATATAGTCCAATATACAAAGTTAAATTCTGGTAGAATAAAGACCATCCATTAGTAGTACTGAAGTCAAAATCAATGACAATCATTTGTACTCAAGAATCCTCATATCCAAGTAAATAGATTGTCATGTCATGTTTTCAGTGATCCATAAATCGAAGCTTTCTAATTTTTGTTGTTACCTAAATCGTAGCCCAAGATCCATAGGCTAAATCACATGAGCGAAACCAGGTGGAATCCAACAACGCAATCTAGAAAAAGATCCAACGGTAAATGGAAAAATGATAAGATGAAGTAAGCAAGAACAACTGTAGCTGCAGTAGGCTAGGAGAAGCAAAGCAACATACCTAATTCTCAGATGCAAGTTAAGAATTTGCTCGTATTTGTTGTGCATCCTTCTTTCGCGGCATGTACATAGACGATTACGTCAGTGCCGATGGTGGAAATAACCATTCGTCTTTCGTATGCAGCCATGTTTGTCGATCATCCTTGCAACCGGATCGGGGCAGTTTCCCTCACTGCTCGCATTTGGGCCTGCACTGTCACCACTGGGAAAAGCCTCGTCATCAAATGTGGCCACTGGCTGCGGCATATATGTGCGGTTAGCTTTGGGGCTATCTTTTGGGCAACATCATGGACGGCACCCATGGATGCATGGTTTGCCACAATGCCATGTTTCTGATAAACTTTAAGCATGTACTTTTTTCAGAATGGTTAATTTGCCACACCAAATTAATAACTTTGTAGTATCCATGGCCAAGCAAAATTAGTTGAAGAGCTATGTCCTATGTTCTATGTAAGGTCGTTGTATTAGCTCCCCTGCAAAAAATGACCAAAATCTACAACTGTCAGTCTTACCAGGAGATATAGCAGCTGTGAAGAAATGACAAAACTTTAATCTATTTGATCGACCACAGAACAATAGTATCTTCAAATCATTTGAGAAGATAGTGAAATAATGTTACCATAAAATTTAGTCATGCGACAGTTGCAACAATATTTCACTTCATTCCAACTTTCTACAAGGGAATGACATCTGCTCTTATAAAGGTATCATCACCTCACACAGGTTCCTGATCCAGCCCACGTCATATATGTCACAAGTCTGTGTTAGCGACTTTGAGAAGAATGTCTTCTATTTGCTTGGTACCGATTTGTGCACTTTGCTGCTGGCTGTGTTGGTCCTCGCCTTCAGTGTGTAGAACACAAAAAATCAGCAAGATGGTTATAAATTTCACCTATAGTTCTATTAGACGAATGTTGTTAAACGGATTAAACACTCCTCCATACGTCGTTAGGGTTAAATCTTTTAAGTGAAGACATTCGTGTTAGAGAAGAGTATGATCTCTTAAAACGGACAGAATAATAACCTGTCAGTATGTATACAACTTTCTTGTCTTTCAATCACCAGCGACAATGAAACCAAGGATAATTGCTCCATACAGACATAAAAGAAAATGCCTGTTGCGAACAAGGAAGGAGAAAGATAAATAATGTAAAGTTGCAAGAAAAGTGCAAGGATCCACGAGCTATTTATGCAGCAGCTTACATTCACGTTTTTTCTATTTATGACTCCAGACACATTGATCTAATACGATAATTTGCCAGCATTAGTATAGGTTTCAAAATCAAGTAGCAGATCAATCTTCCTAAACAGATTGTAACACCACTTAAAATGAACTGCAACCTCAAAAGTCCAAAACAGCAGACGGTTAGAAACAAATAACTGGCACCACAGCAAGAGCATAACCACTCATACAATATTTAAACAATTGCATTTGGATAGTACATGGCAAATTACCTATGAATAATTTAGAAGGCAACTCAAATCTTCAACAATAATGTTTTACATATATATCTACTTTGAAATACCTAGTGGCTTGTCACATTTATTAATGTCGCCATGGTTGGTGCTCCTAATTGAGAGACTACTGGGTGCCGAGAGGATGAGAAGTTAGCACTCTGACATGTAATGAGGATGACGCTAAGAAAAAAAGTGAATTGAATAGCAAAATTGGGTTTGTCCATGCTAACTAAATGGAGTCATGGATCCTTGGGCGTTGGGACTATCTGTGCAGCCGAAACAAAAGTAATATGAAAAAAGGGTAAGAGAAAACTCAAACAACTAAAAGGCCACAAAATAGCGAGTATTCTTCTCCTCACTGCAATTATTCTATATCAACACGCAAATTTCAGAATATAAAAAAGCCAAAAGAAATATCATGAGGCATCAAGCAGCAAATAAAAGTACCATCCATGCACAGTGGTGATCAAATCAAGGCACACAACTATCACATATTGTACAGTGCTTTGCCCTAGCTGTTCTGCATACATGAATGAACCATTCTTAGGATGTCCAATAAAGTAAATTGATATGAACAACACTAAACAAAGAGAATAACACATATTTATAATACATTGTAGCAAGAGCGCATGATCATAACTTCATAAGACCTTCAAAATAATTTCCGAACGGAGGGAGTAGTTTATAGCTTATCAGTTGTACTTATGATGGATTAATTGTAGTTAATCAGTCTATGAAATTATAAAGTATACTTGCACAGTTACCACCGTACCATCAAACAATATCTACAGCTTCTACTGAATCAACAACAAAAATAGAGTTCTGTCAAGTTAAATTCTAGGATAACTCAACCAGGATCCCCCAAACAAAGTTGAAATAAGGTTCACAATAGTGCTTTGAGATCAATCAACAATTACAAGAGGGTAGAGGAGTAGATGCAGATTGTTCAGGGAGATGCATAGGAGCTCATTAGCAGCAGTTCTCAAGCACCATGACAAGGAGGAGATGAGATTCATGGCCGCGTCGCCGATGAGCCGTCAGGCCACGCGGGGACGACGTGGTGAGGTTTCCCTAGTCGATGGCGATGACCTTCGTGGCGGCCAAGCTCGGAGCCTTGTTGAGTTGTCTGCGTCAACGGCGGATGTGGGCGCCTCCATTGCCAGCGCCTGACCTGGTCGATCTCCCTCTTCTCTTCTCTTCTGATGAGATCAGGAGAAGAGGGTGGAGACGAGGTCAACGGCTTTGGGTGGAGGATAGGGGCGGAGGCCTGAGGTGAGGCAGCGTAAGGGAGACGAGGTGGTGGCGACGGTGACGCGTGAGGGGGGTGTAGCGGTGCGTGGAGGGGAGCGGGTGGTGGCGGTGGACACCAGCGACGGCAGCAGCGCTCCTAGGGTGTGCCAAGTTCGCGAGGAGAGGAGAGGTTAGGAAGGGAGCGACAGGTTCTTTTCCTTCTAAGCGAGCCTAATTGGGCTTTCTATGGCATTCAAGGCTCAATGCACCGTATGTCTTCAAATTGGCCACCAGAGTAGCAGCCCGTTAGGACAGCCAGGACCAGTTTAGAAATTAAAGATGGATCAGACGGCAGAGGATGCTCAAACCTGTGATCTGACGATCAAAATTACCCAAATCGTGAGAGGGCTCGGAAGTGGTTCGGTTTTACTGTCCTAAATTTATACTTATACTAATTAGGCACTCCCAAGAAATTCCTATGTTAACCGGTAACTAAGAACCGTACATCTGGTGGGACCAAGTTATTATGGTGTAGATTAATCCGCGTAAAGTACAAAAAGGGGCAGCCCGGTGCATGTAGCTCCCGCTTGCGCAGGGTCCGGGGAAGGGTCCGACCACTTTGGGTCTATGGTACGCAGCCTTTCCCTGCATTTCTGCAAGAGGCTGTTTCCAGGACTTGAACCCGTGACCTCATGGTCACAAGGCAGCAGCTTTACCACTGCGCCAAGGCTTACAAAGCAAAAGAAATACTTTTTTGAGAATTAAAGCAAAAGAAATACTAACAGGAAAAATTTACCCTTACAGTTTGACACAAATTGCCCACTATGCCACAGGCAAATAAAAAACAGATTTGTTTTGGTTTCCATGTGTCCTATCATCCTCTTGTCTCAAAAAGAAAAAAGAATTCATGCCTATTCTTTATCCCATCCGTGAGCGACTCTCCGGAAGATCCGCTCCAACCTGGAATTCCATGCGTAGGGCACCGACATGTGGCGGCAAGGCATGCCGCCCCTCCTCCAACTAGCCAACCATAATGATGTGCCTCCTCTGACACGCGGAGGGACTCTCCTCTCCCGCCAACCAGTGCCTCGACTTCGACTCCTACAGCCGGCACCTCAACTTCAGGTCGCACCGGCCAGCATCCTTCTTCCCCAAATCATAAACACACCCAGTTCCTCCGGCCATCATCGCGAACCTCCAAGAAGATAAGCCAGCCTTCATGTGTATCTCCCGTTATATCTCCACTCAGTTCCTTAGTGTTCTGATTTTGAGGAAGAAGGTGCATTGGCGGCCATTTCCAGTAAGTAGATGGGATTGCAACGGTTGTTCATTGGTTCAAGGATGTTATGCATCTCGATGAATTTCAAGTTGTACTATTTTGGGTCTGCCTAGATACCTATGAAGGGGAAATAAAGGCTGCAAGTTGGGTAGAAAGGTAGGCATGATTCTTGGTAAAACTCTTACTTGGTATTTCATGATTTCTCTTTACTTGGTACAAGGTTCTTGATGGTTTTAATATAGTTTGACCCTGTTGTAGAAAGCAGTTTACATACATGTGTGGATGTGTTTGAGATGCATTGCAGTGTGTATTCATAGGTGTCCGTGCAGGGCGACTAAAAGTAATCCATGATCATATCAAGTTTCTGGAATTGTGGGCAGAACGAGATGCATCTTACTGGATATAAAATATAAACTAAAAAAGGTACAATCCTAATTTCCACTTAACAATTTTGGACCTGATTTCTAATTGACTTTAGTGCTTTAACACATTTTCCCTCTAATCAATGTATTTGCCCTTACCGCAAAAAAGGTTACATTTGTGTCTAAATTATAATCTAAAAAGACAATGTATATAGACAAGTAGAAAATAATGTGGATTCAAACTACCGCGGTTATAGATTAAGATTATTACACCAATGACCTTGTCGCGAGCTCTACCTCTCCTCAAATCTAGGTCCACAAAGTTCGTTCTATGCCATACCTCTAAAATTAATGTTAGTGTTATCATTCATTAGTAAAGCTTCTTCTCTATTCAGATTGAATTTGAGAAGCTTAAGAGTGAGCAAAGTCCACTGTGCTGCTTCAGTTATATGGCTTGAGCTGGCCAAACACGAAAACTTAAGGGAAGCGTCAAAGTACATCTAGATTACTTTGTGTTGCCTACAATCCTATTACTTGATTATTATTTTTCCTAACTGTGCATATGGGTAACTCTGCAAGATGATGGAAACAATTACTTGGAGATAGTATGTGTGTATGTGTACAGACATGCATGTTGTATGTTTGTATAACTTTATATCAATTTTGCAATATTGACATTTGTTCAGATGCTTCTAAGTAGTGCTTCAGCAAAGATTCAAAGTACATCTACATTACTTTGTGTTGTCTATCCTATTACTTGATTTTTTTTCTAACTGTGTGTATCAGTAAATCTACAAGACGATGCAAAACATTGCTTGCATATAGTCTGTATGTATGAGACATGCATGTTGTATGTTTATATCAATTTTGTAATATTTATATTTGTTCATATGCTTTTAAGCACTGCTCTAGCACAACGGTGCTTCCCTTTCCTTATTTTTGTTGCTAAATATTTATTTTCGGCATATGAAGACTGAACGGCATCAGGCCAACGACCTCACCGTAGCTAGGAGTCCACTTCTTAATAGTCACAACATTCTCCTTAACAAATTATCTGCATGTAATTGATTTGGTTCCCTCCATTCGATGGAGATGCCCTATTTCGTGTTGTTTAGTTGCATGCGGTTCATGCAAACTCCCTGAAGCATTTTGTTTACATTGGACAGAGCTGAGAAAATCTATTTATGCTTACATTTTTGTGTGCCTTTTTCTAGCAGTTGAGTTCCAGAGATGAATGGGGAGGTGAACTTTCAGCTGGAGCTCTCTATGTATTGTTGCAATCAGAAAGTCTGGGGATTAGGAGCCAATATAGAATTTGTTAATTTTCGTTAAGAGGTATGTGAACATTGATTCATATGATTAGTTGGTAGTAAAGAACATGGATATCCACACTTTCCATGATAATCCAAAAATTCAGATTTTAAATATAGATATTAAGCTATGAGGAGAATATTATTGGCTCAGCCATCATATTTTGTTTTAGGTAGGTAATCATTAGTTCATATTTCTGAACAGGGAATGCCATGGTGTCCAGATGGCTTAAGCAATTCTTATATTTGATATATATTTATACTTATTCTAATTAGGCACTCCCAAGAAATTCCTACGTTAATCGGTAATTAAGAACCGTACATCTGGTGGGACCGATTATTACGGTGTAGATTAATCCGCGTAAAGTACAAAGCAAAAGAAATACTTTTTTTGAGAATTAAAGAAAAAGAAATATTAACATGTAAAATTTACCCTTATAGTTTGACACAAATTGCCCATTATGCCACGGGCAAATAAAAAACAGATTTGTTTTGGTTTCCATGTGTCCTATCATCCTATTCTCTCAAAAAGAAAAAAGAATTCATGCCTAGTCTTTATCCCATCCGTGATCTACTCTCCCCTTGTGGCGACCATCGTACGCTGCCGCCGCCAGCCCACAACAGAGTCCTGGCCATCGGCTCTCCAGTGCTCTCCGCCTCCCTGGAAGGCCGGATCTCGCCACTGTTCCAAACTCACCGGCTCACCCCACCACCGAGGTCTCATCTCTCCCAGAGATCCACTCCAATCTGGAATTCCACGCGTAGGGCACCGGCATGTGGCGGCAAGGCATGTCGCCCCTCCTCCAACCAGCCAAACATAATGGCATGCCTCCTCTGACACGCGGAGGGGCTCTCCTCTCCCGCCGACCAGTGCCTCGACTTCGACTCCTACAGCCGGCACCTCAACTTCAGGTCGCAACGGCCAGCATCCTTCTTCCGCAAATCTTAAACACACCCAGTTCCTCTGGCCATCATCGCGAACCTTCAAGAAGATAAGCCAGCCTTCATGTGTATCTCCCATTATATCTCCACTCAGTTCCTTAGTGTTCTGATTTTGAGGAAGAAGGTGCATTGGCAACCGTTTCCAGTAAGTAGATGGGATTGCAACGGTTGTTCATTGGTTCAAGGATGTAATGCATCTCGATGAATTCCAAGTTGTACTATTTCGGGTCTGCCTAGATACCCAAGAAGGGGAAATAAAGGCTGCAAGTTGGGTAGAAAGGTAGGCATGATTCTCGGCAAAACTCTTACTTGGTATTTGATGATTTCTCTTTACGTGGTACAAGGTTCTTGATGGTTTTAATATAGTTTGACCCTGCTGTAGTAAGCAGTTTACATACATGTGTGGATGTGTTTGAGATGCACTGCAGTGTGTATTCATAGGTGTCCGTGCAGGGCGACTAAAAGTAATCCATGATCACATCAAGTTTCTGGAATTGTGGGCAGATCGAGATGCATCTTACTAGATATAAAATATAAGGTAAAAAAGGTACAATCCTAACTTCCACTTAACAATTTTGGACCTGATTTCTAATTGACTTTAGTGCTTTAACACATTTTCCCTCTAATCAATGTACAAGTATTTGCTCTTACCACAAAAAAGGTTACATTTGTGTCTAAATTATAATCTAAAAAGACAATGTATATAGACAAGTAGAAAATAATGTGGATTCAAACTACCGCGGTTATAGATTAAGATTATTACACCAATGACCTTGTCGCGAGCTCTACCTCTCCTCAAATCTAGGTCCACAAAGTTCGTTCTATGCCATACCTCTAAAATTAATGTTAGTGTTATCATTCATTAGTAAAGCTTCTTCTCTATTCAGATTGAATTTGAGAAGCTTAAGAGTGTGCAAAGTCCATTGTGCTGCTTCAGTTATATGGCTTGAGCTGGCCAAACACAAAAACTTAAGGGAAGCGTCAAAGTACATCTAGATTACTTTGTGTTGCCTACAATCCTATTACTTGATTATTATTTTTCCTAACTGTGCATATGGGTAACTCTGCAAGATGATGGAAAAAATTACTTGGAGATAGTATGTGTGTATGTGTACAGACATGCATGTTGTATGTTTGTATAACTTTATATCAATTTTGCAATATTGACATTTGTTCAGATGCTTCTAAGTAGTGCTTCAGCAAAGATTCAAAGTACATCTACATTACTTTGTGTTGTCTATCCTATTACTTGATTTTTTTTCTAACTGTGTGTATCGGTAAATCTACAAGATGATGCAAAACATTGCTTGCATATAGTCTGTATCTGTGAGACATGCATGTTGTATGTTTATATCAATTTTGTAATATTTATATTTGTTCAGATGCTTTTAAGCACTGCCCTAGCACAACGGTGCTTCCCTTTCCTTATTGTTGTTGCTAAATATTTATTTTCGGCATATGAAGACTGAACGGCATCAAGCCAACAAGCTCACCGTAGCTAGGAGTCCACTTCTTAACAGTCACAACATTCGCCTTAACAAATTATCTGCATGTAATTGATTTGGTTCCCTCCATTCAATGAAGATGCCCTATTTCGTGTTGTTTAGTTGCATGCGGTTCATGCAAACTCCCTGAAGCATTTTGTTTACATTGGACAGAGCTGAGAAAATCTATTTATGCTTACATTTTTGTGTGCCTTTTTCTAGCAGTTGAGTTCCGGAGATTAATGGGGAGGTGAACTTTGAGCTGGAGCTCTCTATGTATTCTTGCAATCAGAAAGTCTGGGGATTAGGAGCCAATATAGAATTTGTTAATTTTCTTTAAGAGGTATGTGAACATTGATTTTATGATTAGTTGGTACTAAAGAACATGGATATCCACACTTTCCATGATAATCGAAAATTCAAATTTTAAATATAGATGTTAAGCTATGAGGATAATATTATTGGCTCAGCCATCATATTTTGTTTTAGGTAGGTAATCATTAGTTCATATTTCTGAACAGGGAAAGCCATGGTGTCCGGATGGCTTAATTAATTCTGATATTTGATATATATTTAAATAACTAGGAGAACCTAAGTGGCTCATTCCTACGCGACCAATTCCAATATTTATGGAGCAGTTCTTAAATGTGCAAATGTTCAATCTATTAAAACAACCTCTTAGGTTCGTATACATAAGCAACTGCCGTATTTGAGAGAGTGAATTTTACAATGATTAGCATAAATTCTAAAGAGGATAACCATGAAGTGCATAGAGTTTATTTATTTATTTTGTAAATACTGAATGGAAGAAATATTTTTAGGTTCGTTGATAACGATATAATATCTCTGTTCAGGTAGTGCCAAGTGTTAGATGTTCCATGTTTGTATTAGCTTTGCCTAAATGTAAAATACTAAAAAGGTCTAAGTGGCGAGTGCTACTTCATTGGAATTTTATTGTGTCTTCACATTACAAAATACAACCTATGGTCCTGCAGATCCCTTCTCTAGAGATAATTTTCTTAACGTGTTCCACGGTGCAATTAAATTGGATACAAGCATGCTAAAACCTGTAATTCTAATCTACTTCCCACATTTTACTATTTATGTTAATTAGTACTCTGTAATGAGCTTAAAAATAGTACTATAGGGAGATGCAGGCAAGACTTAATATGTTGTCATTTGAGAAAAATAAAACTCCCTACTTTCCAACTATTGATTTCATGTGTAGATGTAAAAGAAACTATCTAACAAATATATGATTCATCGGGTTTAATGAAGGTTAGATTAAATACCATGTATTTTTCTGCGCAAAGATTACTACCTACTATATGTCATCCTCTTTACATTTGTTAGTCTATTGTCAAGTAGAAAAAAATCAGTTGAGTAATGCCTTTGCTCCATACAAGCAAACAATTGTTGTTAATAAAAATAAATCACAGACCATTGATTTCATTTGTTTGCAGGAAAAGCACTGTTTTTTCACACTTATCCAAACACAACTTTAAATCACGAAAAATGTTGATATTTTTTAGAAAATATATTGACAGTGAGACAATTTTCAGCAAAATCACAAGAATAGCTTAAGTACCATATATAGAGGGTGACACATGTAGTAATTAACATAAGATGGATATTGCGTTAATTTTCTTCCCCTACTTTTCGTACAGAAAACTGATAGATCAACTAACCACAAGCTTAGCATATGGTATACTGCATAAATATCTAGCTTAGTAGAAAGCATGCTTAGTACAGTTCCTTCTAACCATGCAGTAGCCGTTCCAACTCCATGCTACTGTTATGTACACTGACGAGAAGTCTGTTTGGGAAAAAGGAGTACGCTTCTATTTCCTATGTGCTACAAACAGTTCATGTCTCAAGCTTCCTACTTTTATCGTTTTTCACAAAAGCTTTTGTAACCATGATGTTGATATACGTGTGATAGGCACTTTATGTGCTACCACACTAGTACGCGATTTCAATAGAAGTACCAGAATTTGTATTGTTCCATATTAAGCAAATTTCGGTAACGGAGCTCTTTTTTTTGTTTACAAAATAGCTCATTCCCCGCAAGGAAAAAATCTACTTGCTGTTGAGAACCAAAGCCACAACATATCAAGTTACTTGGTCGGAAGAATTTTCAACAGCCGCAGCTTACACATGATTGGAAGTGGCGATCTTAGTCTAGCATATTGGATGTATTAAAATCTTATATTATGGGATGGAGAGAATGCATTTTTCTAGCCAGTCTTACTATTGTACTGCTAATAATTAAGGAGTGATAGATTCTGAGATGTACAAGTGTTGATGTGACCTAGGATGTCCAGGTTTACTTGATATTGAGTACAACAACTTCAAAGCTTCTTAAAAATTCGTCTGCTTATTTTATTTTGTGGAACTAAATTATAATAAACAAACTATTATTTGATATAAAATATTATTGAAGGCATATAAGTGGTGATTTTTTTATACTAATGTATCTTGTGTTAGTTGCGTCTGTTTGCGTACCAAACCTTATACCGGTTAGCTGCAACCATATAACATCATATAGTGTGTATTCGGCCTTCAATTATCTCGAACTACTAACTGACAAAAGACAAAGTTGTTCTGATTTGCTAGGTCAAAATTAAACTTCAAAGTACTTTTAATTTATAAAGTATTACTAATATATACATAAAAAATAGTGCCCAAACTGCATCTTCAGCACTACATCCATATCCAAGACTAAAACAACAATGTGTTCTAGAAGGGAGAACCTTAACCTATTTTGTCCTACCCGCGACCATGAACAGTATTTATAATTTTTGGTACAATTTTCAAAAGCATATGTTCAACATAGGATATAGTTGCAATACTTATATATTTAGTATGTTATGAAACTAGCCCGTGTGGACACACGGGTTGACGACTAGTATATATAACTTCCCAAAAACACCAAATATTATTTTTAAGGATTATTTACTATTTTATTTAAAGGCTTTTTCTTAAGGTCGGAAATGGTCTTTTATAGGAAAAAATTATTTAAATGATTTAAAAATATTTGAGAAAAAATAGGGAAACTAAGTGGACATATATTATCCATATATAAGAGTTTCAACGTATGGTCATGTTCAATATACTGGACAAAACCCTTCAAAACCATTTTTGTCAATTTCAACGATTTGAAATATTTCTATAAGAAATATTCTCAAATAAATCCAGGAAAATTCTAGCATGCCACATATGATATATGTGGTCATATTGTCAAGTTTCATCTTAATACAAATTGTTTTGGTTCACCAAAATACCCCAAAACCCTCTCTATCCAGATCCAAATTTGAGCAACTCTACATTACCAACTGTCTCCTGTTAAGCTCAAACTTTGTGGACATGTTATAATCCTCCAGTAATGCATCCACACCAAGCGGTGCATCAAGGAGATCAGATTAACTATCCAAATCCCCTCAAAACCATTTCTGTTGATTTCAAGAATTTGGTAATATTACATTGCCAAGTTTCCCAAGTGGGCCCCAAACTTTTTGTGCATGTTATAGCCCCTAAAATATATCACCACATCAGGTGGTGCATCAAGGGGAATGGATCTGCATAGCTAGATCTAAGCAAATGCATTTCCACCCATTTCTAGGGTTTATCAAGTTTACATTGGCAACCTTCTTCAAATGAGTTCAAATTTTGTGGTCAACCTCACTTATACCTATTATCAAGTCCTGTTTAATTTTCATAGTGATGAGAATCACTTTGCTAGCTCAAACTTGCATCAAACACCTTCTGCAACAATTTTGTGATCAATCATTGGAGCACCTTATGAGTTCTCCTCGACCCCCAATTTTGACCACGGCCCCTTGTAGGTACCCTACACCCCCAGTAAAGTTTTCATGATCATTGCTCAAAGGTTGATGTGGTAAAAAAAACCATTTACCCCCCCCCCCCGGACAGCAAGATTCCAGCTCTCTCACCATTTCCTCTCTAGTCTATTGAATCCCCAGGGCATCCAAGGCCATCTAGACCTTGTTTATTCCCCCCTAGATACCCTAGACGCAAGAGGACACGCCAAAGGGGCCGTGGACAATGGCATGGCATGAAGAGCTCGTGCTCTGGAGTATGCTATAGTGCATTCATGCACTGTAGCTTGCCCAATCAGAGGCACCCGACAGCCCTGGGCCCCGGGGTCGTGTCTCCCGAGGTCGCCTCGGCGTCCTTGACACGTCGGGACGGTCGGGCCCCTCCTCGCTGGCCCTCCTCCCTCCCCTATCAGGCACACCCGAGTGTCGCCCATGGACTCCGTCCACGGTGCGCCTCGACGGGGCTACTTAAGCCCGCATCTAAGCACCTTGCTGCCTCCCTTCGCTCCCTCCCTCCCTCGTGGACCGCCCGGACCTCCCCATTGCTCCTCCCGAGCTCTCCTTCTCCTCCTCCGGTTGGTGACACCCGTCACGGACACCTCTCGGGTTCGAGCTCCCCCGTGCCTCTCCTTTCCCTTGAACCTCGCCGGGCCAGCTCCCAGCACTGCCACACTCCCCACCCGCTCTCCTTTCCTCCCTTCCGACGGCCGGAGCGCTACTTCCGCGGCCGCCCGTCGCCGGACTCCGCCCCGGCCAAGGCCAACCTCCATGGTGCCCCCCGACGAGAATGGAGCACCCAGGCGGATGCGGGGCTCCATCCCGAGCCCTCTGGTGGTTGGGGTGCCGCGGATGGTGGCCGGAGCCGCCGGAACAACGCCGGTGGGCGCTCGGTCTCGCCTCCCCCGCTCTCCCCTGTTCGGGCGGGAGGAGGGGGACGACCTTGACAGGCGGGCCCTGCCTGGAAGCGACCCAATGGCCGGGCCTGGCATTTAGGTGGAGGCGCCCTCCCCGCCAACCCGCATTCCTGCGGAGAAGGCGCACTCCACAGGGTGCGCCTTCGACGTCGCCAGCCCCGCGAGCGCGGCCAGGCACCTGGGCCGGCCCAGTGCGCTGTGGTACTAACCTACACTCAGTGCGTAGCTTAGGTCCATTGGGTAATTCCTTTTTGCCTTTTTCTTTTTCAGAGAAATAAATCAATTCATACAAAAATCATTTCAACTCCAAATTGGATGATTCAAATTCCTACATTCTCCTAAAAATACCACCTATTTAATGGTGTCCCTTTCATTATTTTTCGCCACACTTTTCTTTCATGTTCAAATTTAAATTCAAATTTGAACTATTAAGGACCACTTTGTAAAATCTATAGATCATCCATTATAACTCCAAATGAAGTAATTCGAGTCCCTATGTGTGTCTAAATTCATGCACTAAGTGGTGAGCATTTTTACTCACACTTATTCTGCTATGTCAAATATTGGGCCATTTCTTCGTATTTATCCACTTTGAAAATCCATAGGAAAATCTTGCCAACTCTAAATCTAGTAAAACCACTTCCCACATGTTTCCAGAATCATGCCCTATTTGTTGGGTTCATCCACTCCTTTTTACAAAAAGATTTTCTGTTGACATCTTAAAGGATCATCATTTCCATCATTCCCACCATCCAATACTCCCCCTTGACCCACATCCACCAAAACCTCCTTGGTTATTTCCCTTATGACCAGAGATGTCCAAGGAAAATAAAACTCCTATTTATAGAGCACTTTTATTTCTCTGCTTGTTGTGTTGCTTATTGCGGTTATTTCCGGAGATAGTTGACGAGAAGCGTGTGAAGACCTCGAAGACTTTGCTGAGCCAGGGAAGCAGCCCTTTGACTATGTTAAGAAACCATTTTCATTGCATGTCATATAACACTTTACTTTCGTTATATTTGATCATGTGGAAGTGACCCCTTCGGTGCGCTGTTTCCGACACTTGTATCATTGACACTTGCATCGTGTATGACCCTACCACCTTATGAACGTTATGCGGGTGGGTGTAGATAGGATGCTAGTAGATGCTACGCAAGAGGGTTCGGGTTTATGCATAGTGATGGAGAGGAAGAATGGTTTCGAAGACTTTTTTCGAAAACCCCGTTGGGTGCCACTAATGCCCGAGGGAGATGGTGATAAGTTGGGTGACCACTTGAGAAAGAAGTGGTGTGCCAGAGCAAGTGAGTGTATATTTTCGAAAACGGATTAGATTTAAGGTCTGCTGACCGTCCCAACCATACAGGCGCAACCACGATACCCCTTATGTGACGGGGCTTTGTTGATTACTATGGTGGGTGATGAGGACATCCCTACTAATGTTACACCCACCCCGACTGCTATACATACAGGACCAATTACTAGAGCTCGCGCACGTCAATTGAATTACCAGGTACTTTCGTTTCTTGGAAATCCTTCTAATATTCATGAACATATGCTGCTGCCTAAATTAGATACTTTTGTTTTACTTATGAATGAAGGACCTATCATGGATAAGAAGGATGACCATTGGAGCGGGATCAAGCATGGAGGAGAAGGTGCGCGCGCGGGGAAGAACAATGGAGCTTCCAGTGATGATTTTCGCACATTGAAGCCACCATAATGGGAGTGGGAAGCTTTGGACGAAATATGCATGATGCCACTTTATAAAATTCGTCCATAGGCTAATATAGGTGCTGCGCCACCTTAATTTTGGGCCAGGCCCATGTAATTTCGAAATACCATATTATAGGCTGTTTTTAGAGTCCGTATGTATGGGGAAACTGACTTAGGGTCGGTTTCGGACCCCTCCTCCAAGGGGCCACGAAACTCCCTTCTATTCCCCCATATATACAGCCCTTAGGGCTTCGTTTTAGGTTTGGGTTTTGTTTAGATTACAAGTTCGCCATAGCAGCAACTTCGCGTTCTTCGTTTGTGTTCCACGACCAGACAAAGGCGTCACAGAACCCCACCTCATCAATAAAGCTTTCCTCTTTTATTCGCAATATCCAGATTGCAATCTTAGTTTCTTGCTTGTTCTTCGTTTGCGTGCAGGAAATAGACCCTCGTGGTCAGGTTGATCGTGCTCCGGCGTGGTCAATAACCTCTCAGAGTTGGTTTAGCGATTGCTAAGGCGCGACGTCTCACACGTTCGTAGTCGGATCGTCAAAGTCTACTCCACCAAAAACGATAGCCACCATCTCATCGAAAGACAGGGACAACTTCGCCCCTATCAAGTGGTATCAGATTTCCAGGTTGCTCGGTGAGATTTTACCAGTTTTCGTAGTTTAGATCGCATCTGTCTTCATACCTTTAGTCCACGAAAAAGCCACAAAAAAAAATTAGGGTTAGATCATCATATCCGAACCAATCTGTGCCTTTGCATAGTCTTTTCAGTATTTTGCTTTGTTGAATTTGCGGTTACATCGTCGTGTCGAGTTGCTGGTCTTAGTGCCTAGTTCTTTAGAGTTTCGAGTTCTATTCACTAGTTGTCACGCCGCCAACGCATCGTCTTCATAGTCGCCATATACCACCACCATCATCCCCGCTGCCAGTTATCCATTGGTGTCCATATATACCACCACCAATCCGAGTCCAGCTCGTTTTAAATTTAGTTTCGAGATCTTTTTGATTTCGGATTCGCGTTTTGCTACCTGTGTAGGTGTCGGAAAAAAAAAAAGAGTCTGGCACGCTTTGCAGAGCACGTTTTGGCCCAAAAAATTTTCGGCCGAAAATATTTTTTCCCTATCTTGATTTTAGGTTCTCCGGAGCGTTTTGAGACACTTGCTATCATAGTGAGTTTTGTCGAAATTTTTTTGGTCGTCGGAGCCCCCGCATCGCTCCAGAAAAAAAAAATTCAAATTTTTTTTCGTGTCTATCCTGCTTATACGACTTGGGAAGGGTTTTGAGACACTCGCAATTATAGTGTTTTTCTGAGCAAAAAAAAAAAAAAGAGGCGCAAAAAAAAAAGGCGCAAAAAAAAAACAAAAAAAAAACAGAGTGTGCTCTTCCCTTGATTACGTGTATCGTCGTGCTTTTGTTGGTGTTTTAGGCTCGCGTCTCTAGCACGGTCTAGCCTAGGACCAGCACAGTACCGTCGTTGAGCGTTTATTCAACCTTGCATCTCTGAATTGATTATTGCTGACCTTTTTTGCTACCATATTATAAGCCATCCCAGCTCCACATACTTCTACGCCGTGTGCTTGACACCACCTGGCAATCGCTCTATCCAAGCTTTGAGAGTTTTGGCTACAACGGTTGCCGATCACCGCCTGCTACTGGGTAAGAACTGGTAAGAAATTGAGATTCGCTTCAAGGATTTGTGCCACACCACCACCACCACCACGTCCCAGTAGTCTGTAGGTTTCATATTGTGTGTTTCCTATTTCTGCTAACCATGCCAGGATCACACGATGACGAGATCGACTGGGAGAGCATGACCAACAAAGCGCTCTATGATAAATTTCAGCAAATGATGGCTGAGCAGGTACAAGACTTCGTGAACAACTTTGGAGTGGCCATGGAGAAGCTAGATTGTTTGGAGAAGACATTCGACACCAAGATGGACGCCAAGTTCAATGAGGTGCTTGCCCGTCTACCTCCACCAGCGGCAGCTCCTCTTCCTTTTGAACGACGAGCGCGACGTGTGCCTCTCGGCCACGCCTAACATCCTGGTACTGTTGATACTGCTGCTACTTCGGTGGCTCGTGCGGCTACTGTCGTTGAGCAGGTTGAAGATTATGATGGTGATTTCGATGATGAGGGAGAGGTTGCTCCAGATCCGCCCCAGGGGCAACCACCACCATACGCACCAGGTCGACCACATGGCTACAACCGTAACGGTAGGGCTGCACCACCCCCGCAGGTACGGGATCATGACCATCTCCCTAAACTTAAATTGAATATTCCGACGTTTGAGGGTAGATATGTTCCTGATATATATCTTACATGGGAGTTAGAAACAGAACAACGTTTTACATGCTTACAATTTCCCGAGGATAGACGTGTTGCCGCTGCTGTTTGTTCATTCACTAGTTTTGCTTGTGTTTGGTGGTCAGAACATTGTAGAATACACCATGCTAATATTCCAACTACTTGGGCTGCTTTGAAAACTGCTATGCGTAATCGTTGGGTGCCACCTTATTATCAACGTGAGTTGCTTCAAAATTTGCAGCGTTTAAGACAAGGAAAAAATTCTGTAGAAGAATATTATCAGGAATTACAAACTGGTATGATTAGATGTGGTATTGTTGAGGAGAATGAAGCTATGCTTGCACGTTTTATGGGTGGATTGAATAGAGAGATTCAGACTATTCTGGAGTATAAGGAGTATAACACTATCACTCGTTTATTTCATCTTGCTTGCAAAGCTGAACGTGAAGTGCAGGATCGACAGGCAATGGCGAGAACTACTTTTTCTGCAGGTCGCACTTCATCATGGACGCCACGTACCTCCTCTACTTCCACACGTCCTGCTGCAACACCACCTACTTCAACCTCCAACTCCAACCGCGATACCAGGAAACAGGCTCCTCCTCCACCCTCTACCAAGAGCACACCTTCTGGGCCTGCACCGAGCTCTTCTTCATCTATTGCATCCACAGGGCAAACACATGAGGTTATATGCCGTCGTTGCAAGGGTGGAGGTCACTTTGCGAGAGAATGCCCTTCCAAGCGTGTCATGATTGTTACTGAGGATGGTGGATATGCGTCTGCTAGTGATTATGATGAGGAGACTTTGGCTCTCATTGCAAGTGAAGAACACAATGGCGACGATGCAGAACCAGAAACACACTACATGGCTGCTGATTACGCTGACAGGTATGAAAGTTTAGTTGCTCAACGTGTTCTCAGTGTGCAGGTTACACAGGCTGAGCAAAATCAGAGGCACAACTTGTTCCACACAAAGGGAGTTGTGAAGGAGCGTTCTATTCGCATCATCATCGATGGAGGGAGTTGCAATAACTTGGCTAGCATGGAGATGGTGGAGAAGCTGTCTCTAACCACCAGACCACATCCTCATCCTTATTACATCCAATGGTTCAACAATAGTGGCAAGGTTAAGGTAACACGTACTGTTCGTGTGCATTTTAGCATTGCTACATATTCTGATTATGTGGATTGTGATGTGGTACCCATGCAAGCATGTTCTGTTTTACTTGGTAGACCATGGCAGTTTGATAAAAATTCTGTACACCATGGTAGGACAAATCAGTATACTCTTGTTCATATGGATCATAATATCACGTTGCTTCCTATGTCTCCCGAACATATTATGAAAGATGACATTGCTAGAGCTAGTAAAGCAAAACAGGAGAAAAATAAGAGTGAAAATCAGATTGTAGCACAGGAATTTGAGCAACACCATAAGCATAATAAACCATCATCTACTGTTGCATCCGAAATAAAATTGCAGAGTGGATGTTTACTTGCTACTAAATCTGATATTAATGATTTGGATGTTGCTACATCTGTTTGCTATGCTTTTGTATGCAAAGAGGTATTATTTTCATTCGAGGACATGCCTCCCTCTTTGCCTCCTGCTGTCATTAACATTTTGCAGGAGTTCGCTGACGTCTTTCCACAAGACGTGCCACCGGGATTACCGCCTATTCGTGGGATTGAGCATCAGATTGACTTAATTCCCGGTGCATCCCTACCCAACCGTGCGCCCTACCGTACCAATCCAGAGGAGACAAAGGAGATTATGCGTCAAGTACAAGAGCTGCTTGACAAAGGTTATATACGTGAATCCCTTAGTCCTTGTGCTGTTCCTATTATTCTAGTGCCTAAAAAGGATGGTACATCGCGCATGTGTGTGGATTGTAGAGGCATTAATAATATTACTATTCGTTATCGTCATCCTATTCCTAGACTAGATGATATGCTTGATGAATTAAGTGGCTCTACAATTTTCTCCAAAGTTGATTTGCGTAGTGGATACCATCAAATTCGTATGAAATTGGGAGATGAATGGAAAACAGCATTTAAAACTAAGTTTGGATTATATGAGTGGCTAGTCATGCCTTTTGGGTTAACTAATGCACCTAGCACTTTCATGAGATTAATGAACGAGGTTTTACGTGCTTTCATTGGACGATTTGTGGTAGTCTATTTTGATGATATATTGATTTTTAGTAGATCTTTGGAGGAACATTTGGAACATTTACGTGCTGCTTTTACTGCGCTCCGTGATGCCCGTTTGTTTGGTAACCTTGGGAAGTGCACCTTTTGCACCGACCGAGTATCTTTTCTTGGCTATGTTGTTACTCCACAGGGAATTGAAGTTGATAAAGCCAAGATTGCAGCTATTGAGAGTTGGCCGCAGCCCAAAACGGTCACACAAGTAAGGAGTTTTCTTGGCCTCGCTGGTTTCTATAGGCGTTTTGTCAGAGATTTCAGCACCATTGCTGCGCCTCTCAATGAGCTTACAAAGAAGGACGTGCCTTTTTCTTGGGGTACCGCACAGGAAGAAGCCTTCACGGTCTTGAAAGATAAGTTAACACATGCTCCTTTACTCCAACTTCCTGATTTTAATAAGACTTTCGAGCTTGAATGTGATGCTAGTGGTATTGGGTTAGGAGGTGTGTTATTACAAGATGGTAAACCTGTTGCGTACTTTTCTGAAAAATTAAGTGGGCCTAGTCTGAATTATTCTACTTATGATAAGGAATTATATGCTCTTGTTCGGACTTTGGAAACATGGCAACATTATTTATGGCCCAAAGAATTTGTTATACATTCTGATCATGAATCTTTGAAACATATTAAAAGTCAAGCAAAACTGAACCGTAGACATGCTAAATGGGTTGAATTCATTGAGACTTTCCCTTATGTCATTAAACACAAGAAGGGTAAAGACAATGTTATTGCTGATGCTTTGTCTCGTCGTTATACTATGCTTTCACAACTTGACTTTAAAATATTTGGTTTGGAGACCATCAAAGATCAATATGTGCATGATGCTGAATTTAGAGACGTGTTGCAGAATTGTAAAGAAGGGAGAACATGGAACAAGTTCGTTATTAATGATGGATTTGTGTTCCGTGCTAACAAGCTATGCATTCCAGCTAGCTCCATTCGTCTTTTGTTGTTACAGGAGGCGCACGGAGGAGGATTAATGGGACACTTTGGCGTGAAGAAGACGGAGGACGTACTTTCTACACATTTCTTTTGGCCAAAGATGAGACGGGATGTTGAGCGTTTTGTTGCTCGCTGCACTACATGTCAAAAAGCTAAGTCACGACTCAATGCTCATGGTTTATATATGCCTTTGCCTGTACCTAGTGTTCCTTGGGAGGATATATCTATGGACTTTGTTTTAGGTTTACCTCGAACAAAGAAGGGGAGGGATAGCATATTTGTTGTCGTGGATAGATTTTCCAAAATGGCACACTTTATACCATGTAATAAAAGTGATGATGCTGCTCATGTTGCTGATTTGTTCTTTCGTGAAATTATTCGATTGCATGGTGTACCAAATACAATTGTTTCAGATCGTGATGCTAAATTTCTTAGCCATTTTTGGCGATGTTTATGGGCTAAGTTGGGGACTAAACTACTTTTTAGTACTACATGTCATCCCCAAACTGATGGACAAACTGAAGTAGTCAATAGATCATTGTCTACTATGCTTAGGGCTGTTTTGAAGAATAACCTGAAAATGTGGGAAGAATGCTTGCCTCATATTGAATTTGCTTATAATCGTTCGCTACATTCTACCATTAAGATGTGCCCTTTTCAAGTTGTGTATGGTTTCTTACCTCGTGCACCTATTAATTTGTTGCCTCTTCCATCTTCGGAGAAGGTTAATTTTGATGCTAAAGAACGTGCTGAATTGATATTAAAGATGCATGAGTTAACGAAGGAAAACATTGAGTGTATGAATGCTAAATACAAACTTGCTGGAGATAAGGGTAGAAAACATGTTGTCTTTGCACCTGGTGATCTTGTTTGGTTACATTTGCGTAAGGATAGATTTCCTGATTTGCGCAAGTCAAAGCTAATGCCCCGTGCTGATGGTCCTTTTAAGGTGTTCGAGAAAATAAATGATAATGCATATAAACTTGAGCTGCCTGCAGAGTTTGGGGTTAGCCCCACTTTTAACATTGCAGATTTGAAGCCTTATTTGGGTGAGGAAGATGAGCTTCTGTCGAGGACGACTTCAGTTCAAGAAGGGGAGGATGATGAGGACATCCCTACTAATGTTACACCCACCCCGACTGCTATACATACAGGACCAATTACTAGAGCTCGCGCACGTCAATTGAATTACCAGGTACTTTCGTTTCATGGAAATCCTTCTAATATTCATGAACATATGCTGCTGCCTAAATTAGATACTTTTGTTTTACTTATGAATGAAGGACCTATCATGGATAAGAAGGATGACCATTGGAGCGGGATCAAGCATGGAGGAGAAGGTGCGCGCGCGGGGAAGAACAATGGAGCTTCCAGTGATGATTTTCGCACATTGAAGCCACCATAATGGGAGTGGGAAGCTTTGGACGAAATATGCATGATGCCACTTTGTAAAATTCGTCCATAGGCTAATATAGGTGCCGCGCCACCTTAATTTTGGGCCAGGCCCATGTAATTTCGAAATACCATATTATAGGCTGTTTTTAGAGTCCGTATGTATGGGGAAACTGACTTAGGGTCGGTTTCGGACCCCTCCTCCAAGGGGCCACGAAATCCCCTTCTATTCCCCCATATATACAGCCGTTAGGGCTTCGTTTTAGGTTTGGGTTTTGTTTAGATTACAAGTTCGCCATAGCAGCAACTTCGCGTTCTTCGTTTGTGTTCCACGACCAGACAAAGGCGTCACAGAACCCCACTTCATCAATAAAGCTTTCCTCTTTTATTCGCAATATCCAGATTGCAATCTTAGTTTCTTGCTTGTTCTTCGTTTGCGTGCAGGAAATAGACCCTCGTGGTCAGGTTGATCGTGCTCCGGCGTGGTCAATAACCTCTCAGAGTTGGTTTAGCGATTGCTAAGGCGCGACGTCTCACACGTTCGTAGTCGGATCGTCAAAGTCTACTCCACCAAAAACGATAGCCACCATCTCATCGAAAGACAGGGACAACTTCGCCCCTATCAGTGGGTATTGGCAAGGAGCCCGCATTACTAGTGGCGAGAGTGGCGTGGTCACTCTCGATACGGGGTCATCTCAGAAGTGGAAGGCCATGCGCTGTCTTTACACGCACCGGGCTCACCATTGCGTGCCCTCATGGATAATACGTGTGATGTATATCATGAGGGATGGCACCAACGAGTGGACTCTTTGTTAGTATCGCCATGGGAAAGGCGATGTTTGGGCGCTTACCTCGGGTATGTTATATACCGCGAGTCGTGGATGTCACGGAAGTTCCCCAAGTCTTGTGGGTAAAGTGTGCAACCTCTACAGAGTGTAAAACTATTCGAATAGCCGCGTCCACGGTCATGGACTATTGGAGGTCCTTCTTAAAATACGTCCAGATGTTTTCACAAACTTGGTTCGAGTGTGTGTGTTGGTGACAAAAAGGTTACCTAAGCTAAGTCTGATGACTTAGCTTGACGACTGACTAAGCCCGATGACTTAGCATAATGATGAACATGAGATGTTAAACCCCTATTTATGATGATAATAACTTGTTCATATGGATATCTGTCAACTGTTGACGCATGCTTACCTAGTTCTTTGATCATGTCATTGCATTCAAAATTGTCTTTCCGCAAGTTATCTACTTAGTGTTATATCATGCATCATTATTACCTTGTTCCACAACTTGGGTTGCTTGCGAGTACATTCAAAGAAGTTGGCTTGCCACTGGTTATTTAGTTGCCCAGGCATGGAAGAACATGAGTATGTTGAAGAGTTCGTTGGTGACGAACATGCGAACTAGGACGCTTCCCAGTCAGAATGCCTATAGGTTTAAGGCAGATGGCATTGGTTCACACTTCGATCAAGATTTCCGCTGCTTGTTCTATTTAAGTGTTTGGCCCTTGTGGCCCTATCCATGTAAGACTAGACCTCCGTGGTCTTCATTTGTGTAAGACGCTAAATGTGGATGTAAGACTCTTGTTATTCGGCTTCTGTGTGTTCAGTGACCATTGATCTCTGGGATCACTATACACATGCATTCGGTGATCACGACTTATGATTCAGGGTCCCCACATTGTGGCCTCGTGGCAGCTCCTCTGCGTTGGTTCTCAAGTCTTGTGGCTTCCATATTTTCCAAAAAAAAAATCATTCCGGACATTTTATTCCATTTGGACTCTGTTTAATATTCCTTACGTGCGACACTCAAAAACAAGGAAAAAACAGAAACTGGCACTAGGCTCTAGATCAATAGGTTAGTCCCAAAAATAATATAAAATAGCATATTAATGCATATAAATCATCCAAAATAGATAATATAATAGCATGGAACAATCAAAAATTATAGATATGTTGGAGACATATCAGCATCCCCAAGCTTAATTCCTGCTCTTCCTCGAGTAGGTAAATGATAAAAATAGAATTGTTGATGTGGAATGCTACCCAACATATTTATCCATGTATTATTCTTATTGTGGCATGAATATTCAGATCCGTTAGATTCAAAACAATGCTACCCAACACGGCACGGTCCGCAAAAATGCTCTGAAAAACGAAAAGGGAATCAGAAAACACGTCGAGGGCAAGAAAAACACAATTGGTCGAGAAGAAAATCAATACTTATGCTGGAAGGAATCATCCATCTCAATGCCGAAATGTAGCACCGCGTTCTTCTCCCTCGCCAGCGCCGCCTTCGCCTGGGCAAGGGCGGCTCCATGCATTTCAAATGCTTTCTCGAGGCAAGTCACCTTGCCTTGGAGGGCGGTGTTAACCGCCTCCTTGATGGCGCCATGCTTGGCCGCCACCTCCCGCCGCAGCTCCGCGCTCAGGCGCTCTTGGGTCGTCTGTCCATCCACCAGAAGGGCACCCAGCTGGTCTCGCTTCGATGTGATCGTCTGGACACTCTTCGCCAGCCGGTCTCGCTCATAGGACACCTCATCCTTCTTCCATCGGAGGTCGTTCAGCTCCTCTGCGAGAAAAAACCCAGCAATGATTACCAAAAATGCACAAGACCCGCCCCGGTTGCCGAGCAGTCGGCCCGACTCTCGGGGGCTACCCCATTGGGTGCGCTAGCGCGCCCCCAGTGGATCAAACGTACCTTGGGTTCTCTTCAGTTCCTCCTCTAGAGGGTAATAGCCATGCTTGCCACAGTTGTGGATGAAGACCGCCTCGTCAAAGAGCTCCTGCCGCTTGGAGCTCCCCGCCTGCTCCAAGAAGACAAAGTCAAAAGCAAGCAAAAGAAGATCCGGCCCGGCTGCCCCACAGCCGGTCAGCCGGCCTGCACCTCGAGGGCTACACCCAGTGGGTGCCCTCGCGCTCCCCCACTGAAAGTTAAAAACAAGCAAAAGAAGATCCGGCCCAGCTGCCTCACAGCCGGTCAGCCGACCCGCATCTCGGATGCTACATCCAGTGGGTGCGCTCGCGCTCCCCCACTAAAAATTCGACAAAGGCAAAGAAGGTTTACCTCTGCGTGCTGCAGGGCGCTTTCGGCCACCTCCATGAACCTGGCCAGTTCCTCGCGGCACCGCGCCAGGACACTGCCTAGTTCCTCGAGCGCCGGGACCAGGCCGATGACCGGCGGAGGTGATAACCCACAAGTATAGGGGATCGCAACAGTTTTCGAGGGTAGAGTATTCAACCCAAATTTATCGATTCGACACAAGGGGAGCCAAAGAATATTATCGAGTATTCGTAGCCGAGTTGGCAATTCAACCATACCTGAAAGACTTAATATCTGCAGCAAAGTATTCAGTAACAAAGTAATATCAAAGTAACGGTAACAGTGGAAATAGTGACAGTAGTAGTTTTGTAGTGATTGTAGTAGTAGCAATGGAGAAGTAACTTAGCAAAGATAAATATGTGGAAAGCTCATAGGCAATGGATCGGTGATGGATAATTATGTTGGATGTCATTCATCATGCAACAGTTATAACATAGGGTGACACAGAAGTAGCTCCAATTCGTCAATGTAATGTAGGCATGTATTCCATATATAGTCATACGTGCTTATGGAAAAGAACTTGCATGACATCTTTTGTCCTACCCTCCCATGGCAGCGGTGTCCTATTGGAAACTAAGGGATATTAAGGGCTCCTTTTAATAGAGAACTGGACCAAAGCATTAGAACTTAGTGAATACATGAACTCCTCAAACTACGGTAATCATCGAAAAGAATCCTAGTTATTGTCACCCTGGGGGATGCGGATCATAACTCGTAATAGGTGTCGACAAATTGCAAGATAGGATCAAGAACATATATATAGGTTCATGCAAAAATAATAGGTTCAGATATGAAATCATGGCACTCGGGCCCTAGTCACAAGCATTAAGCATAGCAAAGTCATAGCAACATCAATCTCAGAACATAATGGACACTAAAGATCAAACCCTAACAAAACTAACTCGATTACATGATAAATATCATCCAACCCATCACCGTATAGCAAGCCTATGATGGGATTACTCACGAACGGAGGAGAGCATCATGAAATTGGCGACGAAGGATGGTTGGTGATGACGGTGGCGTCAATTTCCCCTCTGCGGAGCCCAAAACGGACTCCTGATTTGATCTCCTGAGGAAGAACAGGAGGTGGCGGCGGCTCCATATTGTGAAACGCGATGAAATCTTCTCCTTGATATTTTTTCTTCATGAATAGTTATTGGAGTAGAATTGAGGTCAGCGGAGCCACAGGGGCCCCACAAGCTCTGTAGGCACGTCGAGGGGGTGGTCGCGCCTAGCAGGCTTGTGGCCTGTGGGTGGCCCCCTCCGGTTGATTGTTTCCCCATTATCTTTTTATTAATTCCAAAAATATTCTCCATAAATTTTCAGGTCAATCCGAGAACTTTTATTTCCGCACAAAAATAACACCAAGGCAATTCTGCTGAAAACAGCATCAGTCCGGGTTAGTTCCATTTAAATCATGCAAATTAGAGTCCAAAACAAGGGCAGAAGAGTTTGGAAAAGTAGATACGATGGAGACGTATCAACTCCCCCAAGCTTAACCAATTTCTTGTCCTCAAGCAATTTAGTTGATAAATTGAAAGTGATAAAGAAAAACTTTTACAAACTCTGTTTGATCTTGTTGTTTATAAATATGTCTAATTGATGTTCATATTTTCAGCAAAGATTATGAACTAACCATGTTCGCAATAACATTTATGTCTCACATTTACTCATATCAATGACATAATCAACTAGCGAGCCATAATAATAACTCTCAGATGACAACACTTTTATCAAAACAATTATGATATAATATGACAAAATGGTATCTCGCTAGCCCTTTTTAGACCGCAAAACATAAATGCAGAGCACCCCTAAAGAACAATGGCTGACTAGACATTGTAATTCACAGCGAAAGAGATCCATTCATGCTTGTACTCAATATCAATTAACAACAAAGCATACAAATGACAGTGGTGCTCTCTAACTGGTGCCCTTTTATGAGAGGATGATGACTCAACAGTAAAGTAAGTAGATAGGCCCTTCACAGAGGGAAGCATTGATTTGTAGAGGTGCCAGAGCTCGAACTTTTTTTAAAATAGAGATGAATGATAATTTGAGGTATGCTTTCATTGCTCACATAACGACCAAAAGGTTTTCAATATCTTCCATGCTAGATACATTATAGGCGGTTCCCAAACAGAATGATAAAGTTTTAGTCCGCCTCCACCAATCAGTCACACTCCACGATGAGCTGAATCCACGGGTATCGTCCATACCGACACAATTCCTGGGGGAGTTTTGTTTAATTATTTGCATTTTTTCTTTGCATTCGGGAATGGGAATCCCTATTACCAACCACTTTCTCGTGAATGATAGTGAATCAACACGTATCGTGAGAATAACCCACCTAGCATGGAAAATACTGACAGCCCCAGTCGCCACATGAGCGATTTGGGCATACAAAATAGGATGTTTATTTGAAGGTTTAGAGTTTGGCACATGCAAATTTACTTGGAACGGTAGGTAAATACCTCATATAGGTAGGCATGGTGGGCTCATGTGGAACAACTTTGGGTTTGAGGAATTGGATGCACAAACAGTATTCCCGCTTAGTTCAAGTGAAAGGCTAGCAAAAGACTAGGGTGCGACCAATTAGAGAGCGACACAGTCATGAACATGCTTTGAGATCAACCAACATTGAATGCAAGCATGAGTAGGATATAAATTACTATGAACATAAATATCGTGGAGGCAATGTTGATTTGTTTCAAGTACATGCATGAACATGTGCCAAGTCGAGCCACTCGAATCGTTCAGAGGAGGATACCATCCCATCATACTACATCACAACCATTTTAACATGCATGTTGGCACCCAAGACAAACCATTATCCACTCCTAGCTATTTAAGCATGGCATGAGTAACTATAATCTCTAATTGTCATTGCAAATATGAACTGAATTCGGAACGATGAGCTAATCATATTTACAAAAGCAAGATAGGTCGAGTTCATACCAGCTTTTGTCCATCTCAATATTTTCATCAAATATCACATTATTGCCTTTCACTTGCACGACCGAACAGTGTGGATAATAATAAGAGTGCACGTGCATTGGACTAAGCTGGAATCTACAAACAATAACTCAAAGGAGAAGACAAGGTAACATGGGCTCTCTAACAAGTAGACAATAATGCATATGAGAGACACTCAATATTTTTTGGTCTTCACCTTATGACCCAAAGAAAGAAAATTCAAAAAGCAAGAACGAGAAAAACTATTTACACGGGAAAGCTCCCAACAAGCAAAAGAAGAACGAGAAATCTTTTTGGGTTTTATTTTAATGCTACAGCTAAGCAACTGGAAAGTAAAGCTAGAGCTAATTTTTTTGGATTTTCTCAAATTTAATTAAACAAACAAGAATAAAACGGAAACAGAAATAAACTACCATGGATGGTATAATGAAAGAGTATGAACACCGACTGCTAAAATGAGTGTGTGAACATGAATGTAATACCGACAAGAAATACGTACTCCCCAAGCTTAGGCTTTTGGCCTAAGTTTGTCTAGGGCCATGGATGGCCCGGATAATATCCGAAGTCATAGTTGGGTTTGTACTAGGCTGCATCGGCTACCGTCTAGATGCCTGCAGTGTGAAGACGAGCGGCTTCCGCATTTTGCTCATACTCATTTGCCTCCTCTCTGGTTATATAGTACCTCTGTTTCTCCTGAAAGTTAAAGAAGGCAGGAGCAGGAAGGGTAACATGGATAACGCGTTGTCTATCATCGGTACTGGAGGGATTGTTCGTTCCTTTCAAGAAACTGAAAACATACAAAAGCCTCATAATCAAGAAAAGTAGGTGGTAATTCAACATCATTTCCTCGTATGGGTACCCCAAGATAATTAGTTGTACGAGTGGCATAAATCCCACCAAAGAAATCTCCATCCTTAGCATTATTATTCAACCTTCTAGCAATAATGGCTCCTAAGTTATATCGCCTATCACCCATTACTGCGCTCTTAAGAATATTGAGATCGGTTACACAAAGGTGGCTATGCTCAATTTTACCGTTAATACATCTACCAATGAATAGAGCAAAATAATGTATAGCAGGAAAGTGAGTGCTCCCTGGTAGCCTGTGTAACATTTCTAGTTTCTCCGATGGTGATGCTAGCAAGAAAATCTTTATATTCAGTTTCATGCGGATCACTATAACTACCCCATTGTCGAAGTTTGCAAGCATGATTAAAGTCCTCTATGTCTAAGGTATAAGATTTGTCATAAAGATCAAATAGGACGGAACAGTTGAGCGAAAATTCAAACGTCCGCACGAATGAATCCGTGAGTTGGTAGTATTGCTTGCATTTGTCTGAAATGAATTCCTCTAGGCCAACATTTCTTGTGCATGCACAGAATTCTTCCTTGAAACCGACATCACTCATAAATTGATCTGGTGGCCATTCACAAGGTCGTACTTGAGCTTCCCTTAGTGGTTCAAGGTCGGGCTCACGTATCGCAAGTCTCGGGGATGTAGGCGTTCTGGGAATGGGGGTACCCAGACCTGCCTGCCTACGGCCCAGGGCATGGCCCACCTCAATGACCAAACACAACAAGGTGTGCCCCCATTCAGGACAAGGCCCTCGCGAGGGCCCTAGCCTCGCGAGGAAGGACAGCGACAGGACCCATGGAGGATGGGCCTCCTCAGGACCCCTCTGGAGCGGCGGAGGTTCCTATGCAAGGCCCGGCCTCAGGAGTCAAAGATAACGCAAGGAAGGATAGGCGAGCACCAGTGCGCCAGGCGGTGCAGTTTCCCCTTTGGTGCAAAGGGATCAAGGATGTACGCGGGTTCCCAAAGCACCCCCAAAGGTTTCCATTCCGGTGCAACAAGACCGCAACCACCAGCTCTACAGGACGGACGTCATCGTTGAGCCCACCCCTATGGCGTCGACAACTACTTTGCAGGCGAAGACCGCCTTCAGGCAGGGCGAGCACGAACCCCTGTCCCCTTTCGAAATAGGCTGTTGTGGGATCCCTTCCTGCCAATGCGATAAGTTGAGAGGACCCGGGCCACCAATATATATAGAGGGTAGGCTTCTTCGTATAAGGGGACGATCCAATCCGATCCCAACCCCGACTAGACCGACCAACTCCACCACTCACCAACCCATAAGGAGTCTTGAACAACACCGAGAGCCCTCAAGAGGGCCCTAAACACTGTACTTGTTCATCCACCTCACCTCCTCGAGAGGCAATCCACCAAAGCAGAAGTAGGGTATTACGCTTCGCAGCGGCCCGAACCTGGGTAAACTATCGTGTTCACCTTGTTCCTCGTCATCGTGCGAGTTCTTTGTTGTGTTCATCGAGTAGAGAGCTAGGTTGGGCAAGGCTTGATGTCTACCACACAACCTTCTTCTTCTAGACTCGTGTTGGACCTCCAAGCGCAGAGTTTTGTAAGACAGCGACAATTTTCCCTCAAGTGGATGACCTAAGGTTTATCAATCCGTGGGAGGTGTAGGATGAAGATGGTCTCCCTCAAACAACCATGCAACCAAATAACAAAGAGTCTCTTGTGTCCCCAACACACCCAATACAATGGTAAATTGTATAGGTGCACTAGTTCGGCAAAGAGATGGTGATACAAGTATAATATGGATGGTAGATATAGGTTTCTGTAATCTGAAAATATAAAAACAGCAAGGTAACAAATAGTAAACGACGAGCAAAACGTTGTATAAATGCTTGGAAATAAGGCCTAGGGTACATACTTTCACTAGTGCAATTTCTCTCAACAATATTTGCATAGTTGAATCATATGTAAATACCTCTCGTGCGACAAAGAGTTCACTCCGAAGTAACAAATAGCGGAGAACTAATGAAGAAATTATTGCAGGGTACAAAACCACCTCAAAGTTATCTTTTCTGATCAATCTTATGAGTTGTCCCTATAAGTGTCACAAACAGACCTAGAGTTCGTACTAAAATAACACCTTAAGATACACATCAACCAAAACCCTAATGTCACCTAGATATTCCATTGTCACCACAAGTACCCATGGGCTTGATTATACGATATGCATCACATAATTTCAGATTCATTATGTTCAATCCAACACAAAGAACGTCAAGGAGTGCCCCAAAGTTTCTACCGGAAAGTCAAGACAAAAACATGTGCCAACCCCTATGCATAGATTCCCAAGGTCACGGAACCCGCAAGTTGATCACCAAACCATACATCAAGTGTATCAATAGAACATCTCATTGTCACCACAGATATCCCATCGCAAGACATACATCAAGTGTTCTCAAATCCTTAAAGACTCAATCCGATAAGAAAACTTCAAAGGGAAAACTCAATTCATCACAACAACATAGAGAGGGGAAAACTCCATGTGATTCAATCTATATCAACAAAGGTCGCGGTACATCAAGATCGTGCCATCTCAAGAACACGAGAGAGAGAGATCAAACACATAGCTACTGGTACATACCCTCAGCCCCGAGGGTGAACTACTCCCTCCTCATCATGGAGGGCGCCCGGATGATGAAGATGGGCTCCGGTGATGGTTTCCCGCTCCGACAGAGTGCCGAAACGGGCTCCAGATTGGTTTCTCGTGGCTTTGGAGGTTTGCGGCGGTGGAACTCCCTATCTAGGATCTGCGTTAGGTTTTTTTGGTATTTATAGGAATTTATGGCGGTGGAAATAAGTCAGGATGGGCCACGAGGGAGTCACAAGCCTTCAGGACGCGACCAGGGGGTGGCCGTGCCCCTGAGGCTTGTGACTGCCTCATGGATCTTCTGGCCAACTCCAATGCTCCGTGGATTTCTTCTGGTCCAAAAAAATCACCGTAAATTTTTATTCCGTTTGGACTCTGTTGTATATTCCTCTTCTCTAAAACCCCAAAACAAGGAAAAAGTAGGAACTGACACTGGGATCTAGGTTAATAGGTTAGTCCCAAAAATAATATAAAGTTATGGAAAATTCTTGTAAAACATCCAACAATGATAATATAACAGCATGGAATGAGAAAAAATTATAGATACATTGGAGACGTATCAACATCCCCAAGCTTAATTCCTGCTCGTCCTCGAGTAGGTAAATGATAAAAACAAATAATTTTTGATGTGCAATGCTGTCTAACATATTTATCTATGTAATATTCTTTATTGTGGCATGAATATTCAGATCCGTAAGATTCAAAACAATAGTCTAATATTGACATCAAAATAGTAATACTTCGAGCACACCAACAAGGTAGTCGTGTCCTTTCGAAATAACATGGCCTTAGAAAGTTATCCCTACAAAATCATATGGTCTGGCTATGCTCCATATTCCTCACACAAAGTATCTAAATCATGCACAACCCCGATGAACAAGTCAAGCAATTGTGTCACACTTTTGGTGTTGTCAAACCTTTTCAACTTTCACGCAATACATGAGAGTGAGCCATGGATATATCATTATAGGTGGAATAGAATATGGAGGAGGTGCAAGGAGAAAAAGGAGAAGATAGTCTCACATCAACTAGGCGTATCAACAGGCGATGGAGATGCCTGTCAATAGATATCAATGTGAATGAGTAGGGATTGCCATGCAACAAATGCCCTTAGAGCTATAAGTGTATGAAAGCTCAAAAAGAAAACTAAGTGGTCGTGCATAATGAATATCCACTAGTTATACGAAAGTGACAAAATAGAAGACTCTCTATTATGAAGATCATGGTGCTACTTTGAAGCACAAGTGTGGAAAAGGATAGTAGCAATTGTCCCAGTTCTCTTTCTCTCATTTTTTATATATATATTTTCTCCCTTTTTTGTTGGGCTTCTTTGGCCTCTTTTTTTGTTTTTTTGTTTGGGCCTCACTGGCCTCTTTTATTTTTTGTAAAGTCCGGATACTCATCCCAACTTGTGAGGGAGTCATAGCCTCCATCATCCTTTTCTCTCATGGGACAATGCTCTACTAATGTAAAATCATCACAATTTTATTTACTTATAACTCAAAGAAAAAGAAATTACAACTCGATTCCTATGACAAAATATGACTCTATATGCAATATGAAGTGATGATGCAAGTCATAGAAAAACTACATGGTGGAAGTTGCATGGCAATATATCTCGGAATGGCTATGGAAATGCCATAATAGGTAGGTATGATGTCTGTTTTGAGGAATATATGGTGTCTGTTTTGAGGAAGGAGGGGTTGGTGTACCGGCGTAAGTTGCGCGATACTAGAGAGGCTAGCAAAGATGGAAGGGTGAGAGTGCGTATAATCCATAGACTCAACATTAGTCATAAAGAACTCACATAATTATTGAAAAAGTCTATTAGCTATAAAACAAAGCATTAGATGCATGCTCCTAGGGGAGAGGTTGGTAGGAGTTAACCATCGTGCGCTCCCGACCCTCACACAAAGGTCAACAATCATTAAACAAATCGTGCTCTGACTTCGTTACATAACGGTTCACCATACGTGCATGCTACGGGAATCACAAGCTTTAACACAAGTATCTCTTCCAATTCAAAACTACTCACTAGCATGACTCTCATATTACCATCTTTATTATCTCAAAACTATATGCAAGGAATCAAACATCTCATAGTTTTTAATGCACTTAATATGAAAGTTTTTATTATATCCCTCTTGGATGCCCATTATATTAGGACTAAATCCATAACCTAAAAAAATTACCATGCTGATTTAAGAAACTCTCAAAATAATATAAGTGAGGTACGATAGTTCAATAATTTCTTTAAAATATAACACCATCAGGCTCTATAAAGATATAAGTGAAGCACATAAGCAAATGACAAGCTAGTCTCAAATGATATGAGTGGTCAAACAATTAAGGAGCTATGTGAGGACTCTCTCTGACTAAATAAATATTTTCATATCTGAGTACTTTATTCAAACAGCAAGCAAAAGAAAAATAGCACTCCAAGAATAGCACGCATCATGTGAACGAATAAAAATTTAGGCTCAACATAGGCTAACCGATAATTGTTGATGGAGAGAGGTGGGATGCGTAGCACCCCCAAGATTAGATGCTTGAGAGTTCTTGAAATATTTACTTGGGGTGCCTTGGGAATCCCCAATCTTGAGCTTTTATATCTCGTTCAATCCTCTCATACCACGGTTTCACCTATTCTCAAAAACTCCATCCACACAAAACTCAAAAAGAACTCATGAGATAGGTTACTACACATAATAATAAATCAACTCTTTATGTACTTCCAAGACAAGTTGCATAATAATTTTCAAACATTAGGTACTGTATACTATCATTTCCACAATTTATATCTACCAATATAGGCTATGGAAACTATAGGATAAGTAGATAACAAAACTATGACAGCAATCTGTCCAAACAGAACAGTCTGTAGCAATTTATGAAAATAGTGTACTTCTGTAACTCAAACCATTATGAAAATTTAAGACACGCTCTAAAATTTATATGAACATACTGTGTAAAAATTTCAGAAACTTTCCACGTTCCAGTAAAATGTGAAAATTCAAACACTACAACCAAAGTTTCTGTTTTTACACAGCACTCATCAAACCATGCGATGCAAGCATCCTAAAGGCAAATCTTGGAAATTTTTATTGAAAAAGAAGATTCTAAATAACACCTAACATAAATTAACAAAATATAATGACGCTCCAAGAAAAATTCATATCATGTGACGAATAAAAATATAGCTCCAAGTAAGATATACCGATAGTGTTGAAGACGAAAGAGGGGATGCCTTCCGGGGCATCCCCAAGCTTAGGAGATTGAGTCTTCCTTGGATATTACCTTGGGGGAGCCTAGGGCATCCCCAAGCGTAGGTTCTTGTCACTCCTTATTCTCCTCATATCGGTGTCTCACCCAAAACTTGAAAACTTTAATCACACAAAACTTAACGGAACTTCGGGATATGGGTTAGTGTAGTAAATATAGATCATTCACTTAGGTACTTTGAGGACAAGATTCATAATTTTTATCACATAATACCTACTGTATTCTATCATTCCCACAATTTCTATTGCTCAATATAAGCTATAGGAACACTTGAAACAAGCAAACTATGCATGCAAAATAAAATCTGTCAAAAATAGAACAGTCTGTAAAGATCTGAGATCACCAAACTTCCTTGACTCTAAAAATTCTGAAAAATTAGGAAACTCAAGGAATTTGCATATAATTTTTCTAAAAAAATTCAAAAAAAATTGACGCCCCAGTAAAATCAGATAATTCATATACTGGACGCAAAACTTTCTGTTTTTGCATAGAATCAAACAAGCAAGTAATCACACTATCCCAAAGGATTTACTTGGCACTTTATTGAAATAAAATACACAAAACATGATTAATATAGTAGCTTAATCATGTTAAGTCACAAAAACATAAAGTAAAAGTGTTGGGTTGTCTCTCAACAAGAGATTTTCTTTAATGCCTTTTAGCTAGGCATGAGGATTTCAATGATGCTCGTAAAGGAATAATAATTGAAACATGCAAAAGAACATCATGAATCGCATGACAAGCACATTTAAGTCTAACCCACTTCCTATGCATAGGTATTTTGTGAGCAAACAATTTATGGGAACAAGAATCATCTAGCATAGGAAGGCAAAACAAGCATAACTTCAAGATTTTGAACACATAGAGAGGAAACTGGATATTATTGCAATTCCTACAAGCATATGTTCCTCCCTCATAATAATTTTCAGTAGCATCATGAAGAAATTCCACAATATGACCATCACATAAATCATTATTTTGATGATGCACAAGCATAGAAAATTTGTCACTCTCCACATACGCAATTTCCTTCTCATTCAAAATAGTGGGAGCAAACTCAACAAAATAACTATCATGACATACTTGATTGACATAACCACTTTGAATATTAAAATCATGATTAAAAGTTTCATGGTTACCATTATTCTTTATAGCATACGTGTCATCACAATAATCATCATAGATAGGAGGCATGTCATAATCATAATAGTTTTGGTCATCAAAACTGGGGGGCTAAAAATATCATCATCAAACATAGCATCCTCAAGCTTGTGGCTTTGCATACCATTAGGATCATGAATATTCAGAGAATTCATACTAACAATATCACTATCATGCTCATCACTAAAATATTTAGTGCCAAACATTTTAATAACTTCTTCTTCTAACACTTGAGCACAATTTTCCTTTCCATCATTTTCACGAAAGAAATTAAAAAGATGAAGCATCTGAGGTAACCTCAATTCCATTTTTTGTAGTTTTATTTTATAAAACCAAACTAGTGAAAAATAAGAAACCAAAAGATTTTATTGCAAGATCTAAAGATATACCTTCAAGCACTCACCTCCCCGGCAACGACGCCAGAAAAGAGCTCGTTGTCTACCACACAACCTTCTTCTTGTAGACTCGTGTTGGGCCTCCAAGCACAGAGTTTTGTAGGACAGCGGCAATTTTCCCTCAAGTGGATGACCTAAGGTTTATCAATCCGTGGGAGGTTTAGGATGAAGATGGTCTCTATCAAACAACCCTGCAACCAAATAACAAAGAGTCTCTTGTATCCCCAACACACCCAATACAATGGTAAATTGTATAGGTGCACTAGTTCGGCAAAGAGATGGTGATACAAGTGCAATATGGATGGTAGATGTAGGTTTTTGTAATCTGAAAATGTAAAAAAGCAAGGTAACAAATAGTAAACAGCAAGCAAAACATTGTATAGATGCTTGGAAACAAGGCCTAGGGCCCATACTTTCACTAGTGCGATTTTTCTCAACAACATTGGCATAGTTGAATCATATGTAAATACCTCTCATGCGAAAAAGAGTTCACTCCAAAGTCACAAATAGCGGAGAACTAATGAAGAAATTATTGTAGGGTACGAAACCACCTCAATGTTATCTTTTCGGATCAATCTTATGAGTTGTCCCTGTAAGTGTCACAAACATCCCTAGAGTTCGTACTAAAATAACACCTTATGATAAAGGCGAAGTTGTCCCTGTCTTTCGATGAGATGGTGGCTATCGTTTTTGGTGGAGTAGACTTTGACGATCCGACTACGAACGTGTGAGACGTCGCGCCTTAGCAATCGCTAAACCAACTCCGAGAGGTTATTGACCACGCCGGAGCACGATCAACCTGACCACGAGGGTCTGTTTCCTGCAGGCAAACGAAGAACAAGCAAGAAACTAAGATTGCAATCTGGATATTGCGAATATGAGAGGAAAGCTTTATTGATGAAGTGGGGTTCTGTGACGCCTTTGTCTGGTCGTGGAACACAAACGAAGAACGCGAAGTTGCTGCTATGGCAAACTTGTAATCTAAACAAAACCCAAACCTAAAACGAAGCCCTAAGGGCTGTATATATGGGGGAATAGAAGGGAATTTCGTGGCCCCTTGGAGGAGGGGTCCGAAACCGACCCTAAGTCAGTTTCCCCATACATACGGACTCTAAAAACAGCCTATAATATGGTATTTCGAAATTACATGGGCCTGGCCCAAAATTAAGGTGGCGCAGCACCTATATTAGCCTATGGACGAATTTTATAAAGTGGCATCATGCATATTTCGTCCACAGCTTCCCACTCCCATTATGGTGGCTTCAATGTGCGAAAATCATCACTGGAAGCTCCAATGTTCTTCCCCGCGCGCGCACCTTCTCCTCCATGCTTGATCCCGCTCCAATGGTCATCCTTCTTATCCATGATAGGTCCTTCATTCATAAGTAAAACAAAAGTATCTAATTTAGGCAGCATCATATGTTCATGAATATTAGAAGGATTTCCAAGAAACGAAAGTACCTGGTAATTCAATTGACGTGCGCGAGCTCTAGTAATTGGTCCTGTATGTATAGCAGTCGGGGTGGGTGTAACATTAGTAAGGATGTCCTCATCATCCTCCCCTTCTTGAACTGACGTCGTCCTCGACGGAAGCTCATCTTCCTCACCCAAATAAGGCTTCAAATCTGCAATGTTAAAAGTGGGGCTAACCCCAAACTCTGCAGGCAGCTCAAGTTTATATGCATTATCATTTACTTTCTCTAACACCTTAAAAGGACCATCAGCACGTGGCATTAGCTTTGACTTGCGCAAATCAGGAAATCTATCCTTACGCAAATGTAACCAAACAAGATCTCCAGGTGCAAATACAACATGTTTTCTACCCTTATCTCCAGCAAGTTTGTATTTAGCATTCATACGCTCAATGTTTTCCTTAGTTAACTCATGAATCTTTAATATCAATTCAGCACGTTCTTTAGCATCAAAATTAACCTTCTCCGAAGACGGAAGAGGCAACAAATCAATAGGTGCACGAGGTAAGAAACCATACACAACTTCAAAAGGGCACATCTTAGTGGTAGAATGTAGCGAACGATTATAAGCAAATTCAATATGAGGCAAGCATTCTTCCCACATTTTCAGGTTATTCTTCAAAACAGCCCTAAGCATAGTAGACAATGATCTATTGACTACTTCAGTTTGGCCATCAGTTTGGGGGTGACATGTAGTACTAAAAAGCAGTTTAGTCCCCAACTTAGCCCATAAACATCTCCAAAAGTGGCTAAGAAATTTAGCATCACGATCGGAAACAATTGTATTTGGCACACCATGCAATCGAATAATTTCACGAAAGAACAAATCAGCAACATGAGCAGCATCATCACTTTTATGACATGGTATAAAGTGTGCCATTTTAGAAAATCTATCCACGACAACAAATATGCTATCCCTCCCCTTCTTTGTTCGAGGTAAACCTAAAACAAAGTCCATAGATATATCCTCCCAAGGAACACTAGGTACAGGTAAAGGCATATATAAACCATGAGGATTGAGTCGTGACTTAGCTTTTTGACATGTAGTGCAGCGAGCAACAAAACGCTCAACATCCCGTCTCATCTTTGGCCAAAAGAAATGTGTAGCAAGTACGTCCTCCGTCTTCTTCACGCCAAAGTGTCCCATTAATCCTCCTCCGTGCGCCTCCTGTAACAACAAAAGACGAACGGAGCTAGCTGGAATGCATAGCTTGTTAGCACGAAACACAAATCCATTATTAATAACGAACTTGTTCCATGTTCTCCCTTCTTTACAATTCTGCAACACGTCTCTAAATTCAGCATCATGCACATATTGATCTTTGATGGTCTCCAAACCAAATATTTTAAAGTCAAGTTGTGAAAGCATAGTATAACGACGAGACAAAGCATCAGCAATAACATTGTCTTTACCCTTCTTGTGTTTAATGACATAAGGGAAAGTCTCAATGAATTCAACCCATTTAGCATGTCTACGGTTCAGTTTTGCTTGACTTTTAATATGTTTCAAAGATTCATGATCAGAATGTATAACAAATTCTTTGGGCCATAAATAATGTTGCCATGTTTCCAAAGTCCGAACAAGAGCATATAATTCCTTATCATAAGTAGAATAATTCAGACTAGGCCCACTTAATTTTTCAGAAAAGTACGCAACAGGTTTACCATCTTGTAGTAACACACCTCCTAACCCAATTCCACTAGCATCACATTCAAGCTCGAAAGTCTTATTAAAATCAGGAAGTTGGAGTAAAGGAGCATGTGTTAACTTATCTTTCAAGACCGTGAAGGCTTCTTCCTGTGCGGTACCCCAAGAAAAAGGCACGTCCTTCTTTGTAAGCTCATTGAGAGGCGCAGCAATGGTGCTGAAATTTCTCACAAAACGCCTATAGAAACCAGCGAGGCCAAGAAAACTCCTTACTTGTGTGACCGTTTTGGGCTGCGGCCAACTCTCAATAGCTTCGATCTTGGCTGTATCAACTTCAATTCCCTGTGGAGTAACAACATAGCCAAGAAAAGATACTCGGTCGGTGCAAAAGGTGCACTTCCCAAGGTTACCAAACAAACGTGCATCACGTAGCGCAGTAAAAACAGCACGTAAATGTTCCAAATGTTCCTCCAAAGATCTACTAAAAATCAATATATCATCAAAATAGACTACGACAAATCGTCCAATGAAAGCACGTAAAACCTCGTTCATTAATCTCATGAAAGTGCTAGGTGCATTAGTTAACCCAAAAGGCATGACTAGCCACTCATATAATCCAAACTTAGTTTTAAATGCTGTTTTCCATTCATCGCCCAATTTCATACGAATTTGATGGTATCCACTACGCAAATCAACTTTGGAGAAAATTGTAGAGCCACTTAATTCATCAAGCATATCATCTAGTCTAGGAATAGGATGACGATAACGAATAGTAATATTATTAATGCCTCTACAATCCACACACATGCGCGATGTACCATCCTTTTTAGGCACTAGAATAATAGGAACAGCACAAGGACTAAGGGATTCACGTATATAACCTTTGTCAAGCAGCTCCTGTACTTGACGCATAATCTCCTTTGTCTCCTCTGGATTGGTACGGTAGGGCGCACGGTTGGGTAGGGATGCACCGGGAATTAAGTCAATCTGATGCTCAATCCCGCGAATAGGCGGTAATCCCGGTGGCACGTCTTGTGGAAAGACGTCAGCGAACTCCTGCAAAATGTTAATGACAGTAGGAGGCAAAGAGGGAGGCATGTCCTCGAATGAAAATAATACCTCTTTACATACAAAAGCATAGCAAACATATGTAGCAACATCCAAATCATTAATATCAGATTTAGTAGCAAGTAAACATCCACTCTTCAATTTTATTTCAGATGCAACAGTAGATGATGGTTTATTATGCTTATGGTGTTGCTCAAATTCCTGTGCTACAATCTGATTTTCACTCTTATTTTTCTCCTGTTTTGCTTTACTAGCTCTAGCAATGTCATCTTTCATAATATGTTCGGGAGACATAGGAAGCAAAGTGATATTATGATCCTTATGAACAAGAGTATACTGATTTGTCCTACCATGGTGTACAGAATTTTTATCAAACTGCCATGGTCTACCAAGTAAAACAGAACATGCTTGCATGGGTACCACATCACAATCCACATAATCAGAATATGTAGCAATGCTAAAATGCACACGAACAGTACGTGTTACCTTAACCTTGCCACTATTGTTGAACCATTGGATGTAATAAGGATGAGGATGTGGTCTGGTGGATAGAGACAGCTTCTCCACCATCTCCATGCTAGCCAAGTTATTGCAACTCCCTCCATCGATGATGATGCGAACAGAACGCTCTTTCACAACTCCCTTTGTGTGGAACAAGTTGTGCCTCTGATTTTGCTCAGCGTGTGTAACCTGCACACTGAGAACACGTTGAGCAACTAAACTTTCATACCTGTCAGCGTAATCAGCAGCCATGTATTGTGTTTCTGGTTCTGCATCCTCGCCACCCTGTTCGTCACTTGCAATAAGTGCCAAAGTCTCCTCATCATAATCACTAGCGGACGCATATCCACCATCCTGAGTAACAATCATTACACGCTTGGAAGGGCATTCTCTCGCATAGTGACCTCCACCCTTGCAACGACGACATATAACCTCATGTGTTTGCCCTGTGGATGCAATAGATGAAGAAGAACTCTGTGCAGGCCCAAAAGGTGTGCTCTTCGTAGAGGGTGCAGTAGGAGCCTGTTGCCTGGTATCGCGATTAGAGTTGGAGGTTGAAGGAGGTGGTGTTGCAGCAGGACGTGCGGAAGCAGAGGAGGTACGTGGCGTCCATGATGAAGTACGGCCTGCAAAATTAGTAGTTCTCGCCATTGCCTGTCGATCCTGCACTTCACGTTCAGCTTTGCAAGCAAGATGAAATAAACGAGTGATAGTGTTATACTCCTTATACTCTAGAATAGTCTGAATCTCTCTATTTAATCCACCCATAAAACGTGCAAGCATAGCTTCATTCTCCTCAACAATACCACATCTAATCATACCAGTTTGTAATTCCTGATAATATTCTTCTACAGAATTTTTGCCTTGTCTTAAACGCTGCAAATTTTGAAGCAATTCACGTTGATAATAAGGTGGCAGCCAACGATTTCGCATAGCAGTTTTCAAAGCAGCCCAAGTAGTTGGAATATTATTAGGGTGTATTCTACAATGTTCTGACCACCAAACACAAGCAAAACTAGTGAATGAACAAACAGCAGCAGCAACACGTCGATCCTCTAGAAATTGTAAGCATGTAAAACGTTGTTCTGTTTCTAACTCCCATGTAAGATATATATCAGGAACATATCTACCCTCAAACGTCGGAATATTCAATTTAAGTTTAGGGAGATGGTCATGATCCCGTACCTGCGGGGGTGGTGCAGCCCTACCGTTACGGTTGTAGCCATGTGGTCGACCTGATGCGTATGGTGGTGGTTGCCCATGGGGCGGATCTGGAGCAACCTCTCCCTCATCATCGAAATCACCATCATAATCTTCAACCTGCTCAACGACAGTAGCCGCACGAGCCACCGAAGTAGCAGCAGTATCAACAGTACCAGGATGTTGGGCGTGGCCGAGAGGCACACGTCGCGCTCGTCGTTCGAAAGGAATAGGAACTGCAGCTGGTGGAGGTAGACGGGCAAGCACCTCATTGAACTTGGCGTCCATCTTGGAGTCGAATGTCTTCTCCAAACCATCTAGCTTCTCCATGGCAACTCCAAAGTTGTTCACGAAGTCCTGTACCTGCTCAGCCATCATTTGCTGAAATTTATCATAGAGCGCTTTGTTGGTCATGCTCTCCCAATCGATCTCGTCATGGTGTGATCCTGGCATGGTTAGCAGAAATAGGAAACACACAATATGAAGCCTACAGACTGCTGGGACGTGGTGGTGGTGGTGGTGTGGCACAAATCCTTTAAGCGAATCTCAATTTCTTACCAGTTCTTACCCAGTAGCAGGCGGTGATCGGCAACCGTTGTAGCCAAAACTCTCAAAGCTTGGATAGAGCGATTGCCAGGTGGTGTCAAGCACACGGCGTAGGAGTATGTGGAGCTGGGATGGCTTATAATATGGTAGCAAAAAGGGTCAGCAATAATCAATTCAGAGATGCAAGGTTGAATAAACGCTCAACGACGGTACTGTGCTGGTCCTAGGCTAGACCGTGCTAGAGACGCGAGCCTAAAACACCAACAAAAACACGACGATACACCTAAGCAAGGGAAAAGCACAATCGGATTTTTTTTTTTCGTTTTTTTTTTTTTTTTTCGGCGCCTCTTTTTTTTTTTTTTTTCGGCGCCTCTTTTTTTTTTTTTTTTCAAAAACTCACTACAATGGCGAGTGTCTCAAAACTCTTGCCACGTCGTATAAGCAAGATGGGCACGAATTTTTCTTTTGGACTATATTTTTTTTTTCTGGAGCAATCCGGGGGCTGCGACGACCCAAAAATTTCGACAAAAATCACTATGATAGCAAGTGTCTCAAAACGCTCCGGGGAACCTAAAATCAAGATAGGGAAAAAATATTTTCAGCCGAAATTTTTTTGGGCCAAAACGTGCTCTGCAAAGCGTGCCAGACTTTTTTTTTTTTTTTTTTTTTTTTTCCGACACCTGCGCAGGTAGCAAAACACGGATCCGAAATCAAAAGGATCTCGAAACTAAACCTAAAACGAACTGGACTTGGATTGGTGGAGGATTTGTGGTGGTATATATGGACACCAATGGAGAGTGATGATGGATGATGAGATATGGCAGCGGCGATGATGGTGGTGGTATATCGCAACTATGAAGATGATGCGGTGGCGGCGTGACAACCTGTGAAAAGAACTCGAAACTCTAAAGGACTAGACACTAAGACCAGCAACTCGACACAACGATGTAACCGCCAATTCAACAAAGCAAAATACTGAAAAGACTATGCAAAGGCTCAGATTGGTTCGGATATGATGATCTAACCCTAATTTTTTTTGGCTTTTTCGTGGACTAAAGGTATGAAGAACAGATGCGATCTAAACTACGAAAACTGGTAAAATCTCACCGAGCAACCTGGAAATCTGATACCACTTGATAAAGGCGAAGTTGTCCCTGTCTTTCGATGAGATGGTGGCTATCGTTTTTGGTGGAGTAGACTTTGACGATCCGACTACGAACGTGTGAGACGTCGCGCCTTAGCAATCGCTAAACCAACTCCGAGAGGTTATTGACCACGCCGGAGCACGATCAACCTGACCACGAGGGTCTGTTTCCTGCAGGCAAACGAAGAACAAGCAAGAAACTAAGATTGCAATCTGGATATTGCGAATATGAGAGGAAAGCTTTATTGATGAAGTGGGGTTCTGTGACGCCTTTGTCTGGTCGTGGAACACAAACGAAGAACGCGAAGTTGCTGCTATGGCAAACTTGTAATCTAAACAAAACCCAAACCTAAAACGAAGCCCTAAGGGCTGTATATATGGGGGAATAGAAGGGAATTTCGTGGCCCCTTGGAGGAGGGGTCCGAAACCGACCCTAAGTCAGTTTCCCCATACATACGGACTCTAAAAACAGCCTATAATATGGTATTTCGAAATTACATGGGCCTGGCCCAAAATTAAGGTGGCGCAGCACCTATATTAGCCTATGGACGAATTTTATAAAGTGGCATCATGCATATTTCGTCCACAGCTTCCCACTCCCATTATGGTGGCTTCAATGTGCGAAAATCATCACTGGAAGCTCCAATGTTCTTCCCCGCGCGCGCACCTTCTCCTCCATGCTTGATCCCGCTCCAATGGTCATCCTTCTTATCCATGATAGGTCCTTCATTCATAAGTAAAACAAAAGTATCTAATTTAGGCAGCATCATATGTTCATGAATATTAGAAGGATTTCCAAGAAACGAAAGTACCTGGTAATTCAATTGACGTGCGCGAGCTCTAGTAATTGGTCCTGTATGTATAGCAGTCGGGGTGGGTGTAACATTAGTAAGGATGTCCTCATCACCTTAAGATACACATCAACCAAAACCCTAATGTCACCTAGATACTCCATTGTCACCACAAGTACCCATGGGCTTGATTATACGACATGCATCACATAATTTCAGATTCACCATGTTCAATCCAACACAAAGAACTTCAAGGAGTGCCCCAAAGTTTCTACCGGAAAGTCAAGACAAAAACGTGTGGCAACCCCTATGCATAGAATCCCAAGGTCACGGAACCCGCAGGTTGATCATCAAAACATATATCAAGTGTATCAACAGAACATCCCATTGTCACCATAGATATCCCATCGCAAGACATACATCAACCGTTCTCAAATCCTTAAAGACTTAATCCGATAAGAAAACTTTAAAGGGAAAACTCAATTCTTCACAACAGGATAGAGAGGGGAAACTCCATATGATTGAATCGATATCAACAAAGCTCGCGGTACATCAAGATCATGCCATCTCAAGAACACGAGAGAGAGAGAGATCAAACACATAACTACTGGTACATACCCTCGGCCCCGAGGGTGAACTACTCCCTCCTCGTCATGGAGGGCTCTGGGATGACGAAGATGGCCTCCGGTGATGGTTTCCCCCGCCGGCGGAATGCCGGAACTGGCTCCCGATTGGTTTTTTTGGCTATGGAGGTTTAAGGCAGCGGAACTCCCTATCTAGGTTCTGCGTTGTTTTTTTTGCTATTTATAGGAATTTATGGCGGTGGAAATAAGTCAGGATGGGCCACGAGGGAGTCACAAGCCTACAGGGTGCGGCCAGGGGGTGGTCGCACCCCTGAGGCTTGTGACTGCCTCGTGGGTCTTCTAGCCCAACTCCGATGGTCCATGGGTCTCTTCTGGTCCAAAAGAAAATCACCAGAAATTTTTGTTCCGGTTGGACTCCATCTGATATTCCTCTTCTATAAAACCCCAAAACAAGGAAAAAACAGGAACCGACACTGGGCTCTAGGTTAATAGGTTAGTCCCGAAAATAATATAAAGTTGTGGAAAAATGATTGTAAAACATCCAAGAATGATAATATAACACCATGGAACAAGCAAAAATTATAGATACGTTGGAGACGTATCAAGGCTGCAGGGGATCTGCGCACACGTCCCTGTGTTCGAATCTTAAGGGTTTTGTGGAGCCCGAAATCCGAGATTTGGCGCGCCAGGTAGGGGGCATGTCAAGGTCTTCTCCAAACTTCATCCTTCCCAAGCTTCCCTGGTCCGATGGCCGGCGCTCAGCAAGCTTCTCCGGGCTGCGGCGGGCCATCCTCTGTCAACCCCGTCATGGCGGTCAGAGGCCCACACCCCAGCGTCGTGGTACCAAGCGGCCAGTACCAGATCGCTAGCGTCACCTCCACCTTTACCAGCCCCCGCGCAGCTCAAGCGCACGGTGAACGGGCAACGCCCCTGGCATCAGCAAAACGTCAAATCTACGTGGGAGACCTCAACGCGCACGATGCGCTACTACTGGCAAACGAGATGCTCCGCCACCGCCCGACACACGGGGGCTTCGACGCATGGGCGAATCACATCGCACAGCTGGTCGCCGTCGCACAGAGCGCCATCCCCTCCCACCCTTCTTCAAGACCGCAGGCGCCAGGCTCTGGGGGCCCGCGTGCCGAACCCGCCCCGGGCCTGCCGACGGAAGGGCCCCTCAAATGCCGGACGGGGTCGAGCGGGGCACACCACACTCTGTGCTCCTTCTCCTCCGAATCCTGGTGAACGGTCATGGGGCACAACATGGTGGCAACCACCAGGCGCACGGAGGAAACGGCGAGGTGCCCGGTGCGCACACTGACGCGCCTCCCTGTAACCCGTCGGGCCCTCAGCAGCCCGGGTTGACAAGGAGGGAGCGTGCCATTCGGCGCAGCGAGCAGGCGGCGTAGGCGTCCGGACGAGCAAGCAACAACAGTGGAGGCGCGTCGGGGCACCAAGGTGGGAATCTACATCAGACGACGCAAGGCCCACCCAACAGCGGTGGCAAAGGTAAGCAACTCTGCTCTGAGGCCCGGCACATGAGGGCCTATGAGCAGTGCGCATGGGGCGACCTCCCCCCGCCGCCGGAAGGGACTGCCCCTGGCGCACTGACGAAGAACTCAGGAGGCGGACCGAGCACCTACGTCGAGCCCTACATACCATGCTACGTCATACCACCTGGCCCACCTAGCAGGGGGAGGCTCAAGCGCCCACCACGGGCGCCAGCACCCCCCAGGAGTGAGAAGTACCATGGGCGTCCTCCTCGAGCCAGGCCTGGGGGCTCCCGTCAGTGGAGCGCCGGCCCTGGGTGGTGCGGGTAGGAGGGCGCCCCCAGGCCGCATGGCGCGGCCCCAGTCGGTCCCTCGATAGAAAAGTGACGACAGGCCAAGCCCTCAGGTCCCAGGAGTGATGATCTGGGTGGAGCGGCAAGGCGAGCAACGCGGGCCACCCGTGGATATTATGGTACCGATATGGCCTCGGAAGGACGGGTCTCATGAAATCCTTGGGATCTTTTTCGGAGGGCACATGGATGCCTCACGAGGCAATCTTCATCGACAAAACACCATTATGGCTGGGCCGACGCATCGTGCTCATGTTTGGGCCTTGGGAGCGCAATCCTGAGGTCGTGCGGGGAATGATATCATCGGATTAGGGTCATAAGGGTGTGCAACCGAGGAGAAATGCACGGGATGATCTTCGACGAGGGCTACGAGCCACAAAGCCATGCGCCTGGTGGCTAGCCCAGGGCCGTGACACTCTCACATAAGAATGAGCGGGTTGTATACGCCCGGAGCCCCCCGAGGACGCGAAGGGGTTCCTCCCACGCAATGTGGCAGCCATAGCCCAGAGCTGGCGGAGAAGACAACACTGCCCATCAATTGCTATGCCCATGCAACATGGATTCCCTATGCTCAGAGCTGGGGGAAGACGAAGCCGGGGCAACCACAAAAAGCCTTCGATGGCCCTTTTTTGTGCTTGAGCCTGTCAAAAGCTCGAAGATTTCGTGATCTTATGTTTTAAAAGAAAAAAGGGGCAGGAACTTTTCTCTCTTCGTTTTCCCGTTTTTCCAAACTTGAATTCTCTCTTTCTAAATGGTGGTTCAAAAGGAGCCCAATCCTCTGCGACGCCCCAAGGCATCACAGATCTGGATGGCGAGGCCTCGCCGCCTCAAGGGCATGCAATTTAGCAGTAAACCCCCGCTTGGGGGCTCCGACTACAGTTCGACATCACAACATGGAGTCTCAGGAGGCTACACCCAGAGGAATGGAATGGGGGATCGCTCGAGCGTGAAAGGGGGCTCCCGAGCAGCACACCTCAGGAGCCTTATTCGTCATAAGGCTACTCGTCCCCCTAATGTCGTCCTTGGTTCCCGGTTGGCATCAGGGGTGTCGGGGCCTCGCCCCGTGAAGTGCGTCCTTGGTTTCCGGTCGTACCTAACAGTGGTGGGGAAATGCGCGGGAGTGGGACTTGACGACGAAGAGCGGTTTGAGCGCCGAAAAAGGGAGCTCCTGGGCAACGTGCCTCGGGAGCCTTACCGGTCATAATGTCACTCGACTTCCAGGTGCCGTCCATGGTTTCTGATCGGCATCAGGAGTACCGAGGCCTCGCCTCGTGAAGTGCGTCCTCTCCGGTCATACCTAACGTTGGTGGGGAAATGTGCGGGACTGGACCTACATACGCAGAGTGCCGAAAGGGCCCCCAGACCATTTAGCAGGTAAGAAGAAGATATCATGGATGGAGCCACAACTTGACGGGACAGCCCGTCTTGCCTCGCGATGCGGGATCGCCAGCATCATACAAAGCTAACTACACTATCGAACCCGCTAGGATCCTAAAGGCCTAATAACAGCCCAGGGATGAAATGAGGACTGCACACTCTAACCTAAAAATGCAAGAACTGCGGCTACTACGCGCGGCTGCCAAGGCCCCCGAGGAACGAAGCAACAAAGGAGGCGACACGCGAGGAGGGGCTCAATCGGGATGAGCCGTGAGGCCCAAGGACCAACAGGAGCAACAGACGCGAGTCGCCACTAGAGGGGAGAGCCTCGCGGGGGCCATATCAGGGGCTGACGTAGGGCCACGACCATGATGGCACCAACCAACACCACAACCAGCAAACTGAGGAAGAAAAACAAGATGACAAGGTAACACGCAAAAGATTAACGCCCCACAGGGCAGGGTTCTTGTTCCAACATTACATGTACCGGTAAATAGGAACTAAGGGTGCCTACGGGGAGGAGTCGCCATTGTCGCCCGCTCCATCGGCCTGCTCCGCGTCAGAGCCTTCCTCCTCACTTGAGGCGGGCACCTGGATGAACTGGTGCGCCATGGTCTGCACGAGCGGGCGCGTCTCGTCTCGAAGGGGGCACTGGAGCTCATCGGGCACCTGCTCTCCAAGGCACCGGAGGTCAAGCTGCGGGGCGAGGCGGCGCAAGTTGGAGTAGACAAGCGTCAAGGCAAGGTCCAAAAGGTCGCGTGCGTCGGACGCGCTGTCCGTGTCGACATGAGAGACGCCGGTCTCCAGCGGCTCCACCACCTTCCAGAAGAACTCAAGGTAGCCCCCGTCGCCGCGCAAGTGCGGTAGCGCGGGGGCGTCCCCGACGAACCGGCTCACCGTGGAGCTCTCACGGCGGGCGATGCCCTGGAACTGCTTGGCGCGGAGGCACTCCAACAGCCTGGCATGCGCCGCCTCGTCCTTGGCAGCCTGCACGGCGTCGGTCGCCTGCTAGACCTGGGTTTGGAGGGACGCCAGTTCCGCTCGGGCCTCGGCCTCGCCCCGGAGGGTGGCGTCAAAGGCGGACTCGGCAGTGGTCAGTCGGGCCTGCAACATCTCTACCTCCTCCTGAAGCTCACCAAGCTTGCGCTTCTTGGCCATGGGAACCCTGGAAGGAGGGGAAGGAGATCATGCTCTCGATAGCGGACAGAAGAACGAGAGAAGAAGGAGGCGGTGGAATACTTACTCGCCGGCTAGGGCCCACCGCTGGCGAACTCGCGTCGACCCCGAGGGCGCCTTGCCGCCTCCTCTAGAGGAGGGCGAAGGAGAAGATGGGACGATCGTTTCCTTACGGCACACTGCTTTCCTCTGGATGCCATGAAGGACAGGGGGATGAGAAGGAAAGAGGGTTTTGTGCTGGTGGAGCGAAGGAAACAAGGGGAAGCCTCAAGACTGCAATTCCCTTTCCCTGGCCAGGGATAGGGTGGATTTATAGGCGTAACCGCAGCCACGAGGCATCGTGGGATGGCAGGTGTCGCGGACCCCTTGGGTGGCATGAGGCGGTTCGGTCAATGTTGTCCCATCCACCTCGCCTCCCCTGCCCTCTGAAGAGTCACGTCCACGCAGCCCGTAGCAGTGGCAACACTTGATGGGAAGCAATGATGGCCTGCGTTGCGCCCAGGCGTCGCATCAATCCAACTAGGTGTGCTTTTGGACGGCTTCGAGGAGCGGAGGCGTCGTCACCGAGGCGCATAGCTCATGCCAAGCCTGGCCCACAGGCTTTGGGGCCCGCGGCACTTTGGGCCGCCCTCCAGGGTTCGCCTATAAGCCAGCTCGAGCACGCCTTGGGCCCGTGGGCTACTGTTGGCGTTCTAGGAATGGGGGTACCCAGACCTGCCTGCCTGCGGCCCAGGGCATGGCCCACCTCAACAACCAAACACAGCAAGGTGTGGCCTCATTGAGGACAAGGCGCTCGCGAGGGCCCTAGCCTCGCGAGGAAGGATAGTGACAAGACCATCTAAGGATGGGCCTCCTCAGGACCTCTTCGGAGCGGCGGAGGTTCCTATGCAAGGCCCGACGTCATGAGTCAAAGATGACGCAAGGAAGGACAGGCGAGAACCAGTGTGCTAGGCGGCACAGTTTCCCCTTTGGTGCAAAGGGAGCAAGGACGTACGCGGGTTCCCAAAGCACCCCAAAGGTTTCCATTTCAGTGCAACTAGACCGCAACCACCAGCTCCACAGGACGGACGAAATCGCTGAGCCCACCCCTGCGGCATCGACAACTACTTTGTAGGCGAAGACCACCTTTGGGCAGGGTGAGCACGAACCCCTGTCCCCTTTCAAAATTGGCCGTTGTGGGTTCCCTTCCCGCCATTGCGATAAGGGAAGAGGACCCGGGCCACTGTTATATATAGAGGGTAGGCTGCTTTGTAGAAGGGGACGATCGAATCCGATCCCAACCCCGACTAGACCAACCAACTCCACCACTCACCAACCCACAAGGAGTCTCGAATACCACCGAGAGCCCTCAGGAGGGCCCGAAACACTGTACTTGTTCATCCACCTCACCTCCTCTAGAGGCAATCCACCAAAGCAGGAGTAGGGTATTACGCTTCGCAGCGGCCCGAACCTGGGTAAATTGTCGTGTTCATCTTCTTTCTCGTCATCGTGCGAGTTATTTAGTGCCTGGGTCTCAAAGGTGTCAGCTTAGGGTAAATTGTCGTGTTCATCGTGTTCATCTTCTTTCTCGTCTTCTTTCCCGAACCTGGGTCTCAAAGGTGTCAGCTTAGGGTTCTGAGGCGCGATGGTTTGAAGGTGAAATTCAAAGTCTTGGGGTCCATAGTATATATACCCACCATTGTCGATGTCACCGATTCTAAATTTTTGGTGTCATCGAGTTCCTCAACTATCAGTTAACAATGAAACTCGGTGCAACCGAGAAATTGGAATTGGTGGTACCGAGATTGAAAACTAGATCAACCCTAGGCATTCGGTGAGACCGAGATTTTGTGGTTGGTTCCACCGAGATGTACTTGGGAGGTTTTAATGGTCTGTCCTTATCGATACGGAACTCAAAATGCTCCACACAGAGAGGGATCGAAAAGCACTTGTTCAAAATTTGTGATGCAGCATGAATAGAGTATGAGGTGAGAAAGCATACATAGCTAAATAGGTGGTCCTAGTCATTCCTGTATATCCAATTGGCAAAAGATAAATCAAAAGCCAAATAACAACAATTGGATATCCTCGAATGAGTAAATAAATGCAGACCAGCATGCTCACACAATAAGATGTCAAATGAAATCATGGCAAACATGCACAAACACTCTAGCATCTAAAAAGCACTTGGGCGATGACGAAGTCATCTATATATGAGTATTTGACTTAGGAGCCAAGTAAGAGTACTTGATCGTAGGTAATACTCATCGTTTAAGCACAAGTGGGGTTACCACTTTTACATAAAGCATTTAATGTTGTCACATACTAAGAGATGCTTTAACTCAAGTCTTAGAGTAAAGCTCCCCCTTGATGTGACATCCCCCATAAGAGGGATAAACTAACCTTGGGTTTTGTCAACGAAGACTTCATGTTGGTGAGGTAGTGATGGATGCTCAAAGTTGATGAAGATCACCAAGAGTTGGAAGCATCCTTGTTGTTTCCTTACTCTTCTCACCTACATGGGTTAGTCCCAACATACAAGAGACAAATACAAGGGTATATATGGACATGGAGTGCAAAGCATATGTGATGATGTCCATTGATTTGTTGAATACCTTGTCCCTTGCTTACCTTTGAGGGAATGTGTGACTCCTTGATCTATTGCATAGAGTTGATGTTGATTACAAACATATCTTGCCAACAATGAATGTGAGTGAATTTCATTGGCGGAGTCACCCCTCAAGAACTTTCTAGTACTTCTATGGGACCCACATCAAGTTGATGGGGATCCTTGGTGTTGAAGTAGCAGCCTTGGGAACCCACTTCACCAAAGCTTGGGGTTCATCTTAATAGGTGTCAAAGTCCTCTTGGAGCTTGTTCTTTCCCTTGAGCTTGGTATCTTGTGGTGGAAGGTCATCTTGCAACTTTGTTCCCTTGGGAAGAGTATTTTCGTACTTTTCCTTTTGAGGAAAAAACTTGGGATTGGGGTATTGACCTTCTTCCCATTCAACTCCATTAGCGTTGAAGTAGCCAACACCACGATTCTTCCGGTATCCTTCATGCTTGCGTACAACCTCATCAAATTGTTTGAACCCTTCAAGACTCTTGTAGATATATTTCTCTATAATTCCTTTCGATAAAGCATTTTCTTGCTCAAGTGTAACTTGGCTAAGAGAATCATCATTAGTGGAATCAATAGAACTACTATGAGAAACATCATTGGATTTAGCATTTTTATTGTTGCTACTAGATGAAGAAACTTTCTTGCCTTTGTTACTAGTTTTCTTACATTTGACTTGTGGCATGAATGTAGACAAGAGTAGTCGTTTGGCAAGATAAGATGAAGTCTTCTTTCGGAGATCGTCATTGATAGCTTTAAGAAATTCATGTTCTTGCTCCAAATTGAGCTTCTCGAAGCGTAGCTTTTCATGAGTTCTTACAAGCTCTCTATGATCTCCAAGAGTAGATTCATGGGCTAACATAAGAGTGTTGAGTTCTTTTATTTTCATCTTTTCATCGTCAATTGACCTATCTTAACTAGCATGAGAAATATCAAGTCCATTATGGTCAACATCACTAGTTTTATCACATAGCAAGTCATCATCGTAAAGCAAATCATCTTATTCACTATAAAATCAAGATATTCGGGGTGTGATACTTTGAGGCCTGTAGCCATGAAGCAACTTCCACTCCTTTCATTTGGTGAATCAAATAGATCATGAGAGTTGGTTGTCACTAGTGCAATTCCGGCAACACCATCATCTTGACTATAGTCGGAGTTGAAGTGATAGCTTCTCTCGGAGTGGTTGTCGGAGTCGGAGCCGGAAACCCATTCACCAACATGAGCTTCATGTGATAGAGGCGAAGTTGTCCCTGTCTTTCAATGAGATGGTGGCTATCGTTTTGGTGGAGTAGACTTTGACGATCCGACTACGAACATGTGATGATGCCGCGCCTTAGCAATCGCTAAACCAACTCCGAGAGGTTATTGACCATGTCGGAGCACGATCAACCTGACCACGAGGGTCTGTTTCCTGCACGCAAACGAATAACAAGCAAGAAACTAAGATTGCAATCTGGATATTGCAATATAAGAGGAAAGCTTTATTGATGAAGTGGGGTTCTGTGACGCCTTTGTCTGGTCGTGGAACACAAACGAAGAACGCGAAGTTGCAGCTATGGTGAACTTATAATCTAAACAAAACCCAAACCTAAAATGATGCCCTAAGGGCTGTATATATGGGGGAATAGAGGGGAATTTCGTGTTCCCTTGGAGGAGGGGTCCGAAACCGACCCTAACTCAGTTTCCCCATACATACGGACTCTAAAAATAGCCTATAATATGGTATTTCGAAATTACATGGGCCTGGCCCAAAAATAAGGTGGCGGAACACCTATATTAGCCTAGGGACGAATTTTATAAAGTGGCATCATGCATATTTCGTCCAAGGCTTCTTGCTCCCATTATGGTGGCTTCAAAGTGCGAAAATCATCACTGGAAGCTCCATTGTTCTTTCCCGCGCGCGCACCTTCTTCTCCATGCTTGATCCCGCTCCAATGGTCATCCTTCTCGTCCATGCCAGGTCCTTCATTCACAAGTAAAACAAAATTATCTAATTGAGGCAGCATCATATGTTCATGAACATTAGAAGGATTTGCAAGAAATGAAAGTACCTGGTAATTCAATTGATGTGCGCGAGCTCTAGTAATTGGTCCTGTATGTATAGCAGTCGGAGTTGTGGGTGTAGCATTAGTATGTGCGCGAGCTCTACAATTGCCTCTTCCTTAGTTAACTCATGAATCTTTAATATCAATTCAGCACGTTCTTTAGCATCAAAATTAACCTTCTCCAAAGACGGAAGAGGCAACAAATCAATAGGTGCACGAGGTAAGAAACCATACACAACTTCAAAAGGGCACATCTTAGTGGTAGAATGTAGCGAACGATTATAAGCAAATTCAATATGAGGCAAGCATTCTTCCCACATTTTCAGGTTATTCTTCAAAACAGCCCTAAGCATAGTAGACAATGATCTATTGACTACTTCAGTTTGGCCATCAGTTTGGGGGTGACATGTAGTACTAAAAAGCAGTTTAGTCCCCAATTTAGCCCATAAACATCTCCAAAAGTGGCTAAGAAATTTAGCATCACGGTCGGAAACAATTGTATTTGGCACACCATGCAACCGAATAATTTCACGAAAGAACAAATCAGCAACATGAGCAGCATCATCACTTTTATGACATGGTATAAAGTGTGCCATTTTAGAAAATCTATCCACAACAACAAATATGCTATCCCTCCCCTTCTTTGTTCGAGGTAAACCTAAAACAAAGTCCATAGATATATCCTCCCAAGGAACACTAGGTACAGGTAAAGGCATATATAAACCATGAGGATTGAGTCGTGACTTAGCTTTTTGACATGTAATGCAGCGAGCAACAAAACGCTCAACATCCCGTCTCATCTTTGGCCAAAAGAAATGTGTAGCGAGTACGTCCTCCGTCTTCTTCACGCCAAAGTGTCCCATTAATCCTCCTCCGTGCGCCTCCTGTAACAACAAAAGACGAACGGAGCTAGCTGGAATGCATAGCTTGTTAGCACGAAACACAAATCCATTATTAATAACGAACTTGTTCCATGTTCTCCCTTCTTTACAATTCTGCAACACGTCTCTAAATTCAGCATCATGCACATATTGATCTTTGATGGTCTCCAAACCAAATATTTTAAAGTCAAGTTGTGAAAGCATAGTATAACGACGAGACAAAGCATCAGCACTAACATTTTCTTTACCCTTCTTGTGTTTAATGACATAAGGGAAAGTCTCAATGAATTCAACCCATTTAGCATGTCTACGGTTCAGTTTTGCTTGACTTTTAATATGTTTCAAAGATTCATGATCAGAATGTATAACAAATTCTTTGGGCCATAAATAATGTTGCCATGTTTCCAAAGTCCGAACAAGAGCATATAATTCCTTATCATAAGTAGAATAATTCAGACTAGGCTGACTTAATTTTTCAGAAAAGTACGCAACAGGTTTACCATCTTGTAATAACACACCTCCTAACCCAATTCCACTAGCATCACATTCAAGCTCGAAAGTCTTATTAAAATCAGGAAGTTGGAGTAAAGGAGCATGTGTTAACTTATCTTTCAAGACCGTGAAGTCTTCTTGCTGTGCGGTACCCCAAGAAAAAGGCACGTCCTTCTTTGTAAGCTCATTGCGAGACGCAGCAATGGTGCTGAAATCTCTCACAAAACGCTTATAGAAACCAGCGAGGCCAAGAAAACTCCTTACTTCTTCCTTGACTAAACCACAATATCATCCACGTAAGCATGAACATTGTGCCCAATCTGAACGTGAAGGCAATTCTGCACACAACGTTGGTAAGTCGCCTGTGCACAGACACATAGCAGAAAGCTCCAAACGGTGTTATAAGCAATGTCTTCTCTTGGTCTTTGACTGCCATCTTGATCTGATGATAGCCTGAATAGGCGTCCAGGAAACATAAACCCTCACAACCTGCTGTCGCATCAATTATCTGGTCGATACGAGGGAGAGCAAACGGGTCAACCGGACAAGCCTTGTTAAGATTCGTGTAATCTATACACATACGTCATGTGTCGTTCTTCTTGAGCACCGGCACAGGATGGGATAACCACTTTGGGTGAAATACTTCCATGATGAACCCTGTCGCCAAGAGCCGGGCTACCTCTTCTCCAATCGCTTTATGCCACTCCTCATTGAAACGACGGAGGAATTGCTTAATTGGTTTAAACTTAGGATCCACATTAAGGTGGTGCTCAGTGAACTCTCTTGGCACACCTGGCATGTTAGATGACTTCCATGCAAAGATGTCCCGATTCTCACGGATGAATTCGATGAGCGCGCTTTCCTACGCGAGGTCCATGTTAGCCCCGATAGTGAACTGCTTAGATGAGTCACCCGGAGTAAAATCCACCAGCTTCGTGTCATCTGCCGCAAACATCAGGGGAGGCTCAGACTCCGTACTAGGCTTTTTCAACGGAGTCATATCAGTCGGGTCAACGTTATCCTTGTAGAACTTAAGCTCTGCCTCTGCACAACTTGACTCTGCATAAGCTGCATCTCCATCCGTTAACTCCATCCGTTGGAAGGTGTCGTAGTATAGGATATTGATACTGCTACCACCATCCTTGAGCACTTTTGTGAACTTGTATCCTCCAACCTAAGGAGCGACCACCAAAGCTAAATGACCCAGATTTTCGACCCGTGGTGGGTGATCCTCCCGGCTCAATGTAATCGTGTACTCTGACCACTTTAACTATCGTGGGAGAGTCGGCGTGGCCGCATTGACCGCCCTCTTGTGCAGCTTCTGACCCGCTTGTCCAGGCTTGTAGTGAAGACATGATACTTCCCCCCACTAAGTTGCTTTGGGTTTCTCTGATATCCTGAGTGGTTACTCTGTTGCTGACCACCATTGCCCTCCTGCTGATGGTTTCCTTGGTTTCCTCGATCCTGATTGCTTTGACCTTGATAACCTGAACCTGACCCGCCGGCACCGAAACCGGCTCCTGAACCGCCCGGACCTGAACCGCCTGACGGGCTGTTACCATTATTACGGTTTTGACGAAGGCTGTGCTCCCGAAACTAGCGCATAATGTTGCAATCCTTCCAAGTGTGGGTGGCCTCCTTATCTGGCCGGCTGTGCGCCGGTCAAGGTCTGTTCAGCGCCTCTTCCAAGTTGTAAGGCGCAGGTGCCTTATTTCTGTTGAACGACGGCCTAAAGTTTCCGTTGCCCCTAGGACGACTGTTCCCAGTGTTGGCGCTCACCACAAACTCTGACTCACCATCCGGGTTCTTCTACTTGCCTAGGCTGCCGTTCCTAGCACCTCCCTAATGGCTCTTACCATTGCCGCCCATCTTACCCTAAGTTGACTTCTCATCGTCGAAGTCTGGGTCTTTGGTAGTATCTGAATCCGCCTATTTGGTGAGGGCCGTCATGATCTCACCCATATCCTGAAAAGAATTCTTCAACCACCCGAGCTTCTTCTTGCTGCACACAAAGATCCAGATCTACGATCGTCGTAGGTTGCTTGTAGGTTCCCTTGAAATTCTTGATGAAGCGTGCTTGCAACTCATCCCAAGACATGATGGTGTTGGGTGGCAACCCCTTCAACCAAGTGTGGGCCGATCCTTCCAATATCATGACGAAGAATTTTGCACAAAGCGCCTCATTGACATCTAGCATCTCCATAGACAGCTCATAGCTTTCGACCCAAGCCTCTAGGGGTAGATCCATCGTGTAATTGGGCACCTTCCGCTGTCCTATAAAGTCCTTGGGAAAAGGTGCATTCCTTAGATCCGCCATGAGACACTGCACACCAATTCCCTTGGAAGAAGCACTGACGGGGGTCGCTGGTGTCGGCTCAGGGATCTCTAGGCAATCCATCACCAGTGTTGATCCTCGCGGAGCCCGACCCCTATCCATAGGCCCATGAATATCCATCCCAGGCGTGTTATCATTGGGCGGGTTCCGCCTCCGCTCGCTGTTGGAAACTGCTGGCGACTCAATTCGCCGGGTGTAACTACGGCTGTGAACCGGCTTGGAATGCACCTGGCTCTGGCTGTGCGTGTATCTTTCTTGCTGAGCCACCACTTTCTGCAATATTTTGATTGCATTCCTTGCCTCTTCAGCAAACGGCGTTCCTTCAGCCAAGGGGAGAGCGTCAAGCTTGGCAACCGCTGCTATCATCTTCTCCACCGGATTGGAATAATGGCCAGGCGGTGTCACAACGTGCCTTGACAAAGGTATGTTCCTCCGTGGCGGGTCTAATTGCCGTGGCGCCTTTGCTTGCCCGTGTCACCATCGGAGGCTGAATAGGTAGTCTGACTTGAGTCCTTCTATGCTGAACCGCCTCCGACGCCCGCCGGTCCAGATCAAAACGGAGAGCCTCCGCCCTCAAGCGCTTCGACTCAGCATTCATCTGAGCTTGCATTGCGTTGATATCCTCCTGGGCCTGAGCCATCTGTCCCTTGATCTGGTTAATCTCGGCATTGTACTCCGCCTGATTCTCGGTTGTCACCTCTGTGGCCATCAGAGTCAGTAGCTCCTCCATGAGCCCCAATAAAACTTGAGTCGGCGTCTTAGGAGGCTCCGCATCAGGTGGGGCTGCTCCGGCCGCTGCTCCTGAAGTAGCTCCATTGGCAGCCGGCGTCGGGCCTGCCATGAACACGGCAACTCGACTCGGGGGGTCATAGGGCTCCGGAATACCGTCACCATCAACATAGCCCCATAACCCGCCGTCATGAAGTTGATAGATTGACTTTGCATCCTCGCTGGAAGATCCTTCATCTGAGAAGGCCAAGGTTTCTCCCGACAAGGAATCCCCCTGTCCTGCGTAAAGCCGACGAAATACTCTTCCACCCGGGTTGAACACGTGCGGGTGTCACGTGCTGGGCCGGCTCGACGAGGTCGGTACAGACGTCCGGACCGGGTGTAGATCCATCAAGCTTGCCGATGAACATGTGTATCTTGCCAATGGAACCCGATACCAGTACTCGATTGAGCCGGTTTCAGGCCCCCATCCCGAATCGTTGATGTAGAGCTTTCTGTGGCGACTCTTCGTCATCAAGCCGATGGCGTATCCTTCAATCCCTGGGAGAGAGCCCTTTGAGAACTCAATGCCACTACGCACATGCCCCATGGTGGGCGCCAACTGTCGTGGTTTTAACACACAGATGTCCGAAGATTTAGGTTCGAGGCCATCGGTAAGGCGGTGGACTCAAAGGAGTTGGTCGGGACAAAAGACATGGATTTACCCAAGTTCGGCCCCTGGAGATGAGGTAAAAGCCTATGTCCTGCTTTGTGTGTATTGATTGGAATATCGATTACAAGGGAGCGTATTTGCTTGACCTAGCTCTCGATTGATTGGTTTCTGTCTAAGCCATCCCTGGGTCTTGCATTTATATAGGTGGCCAAGACCCTAGGTTACACAAGTCTCATACCGACTCTTACAACGTGTCTGACTCCGTCTCTAAGCCGCCTTGCCAACTCTGGCAGGCCATCTCCGGGCGGCTCACCCACCCGGGTCTTCTATCTTCCTCCCATCTCTAGGCCTCCGTCTCAGCCCATCTGGTGAACCACCGTACAATCTTCCTCCAGCCTATACCTTGATGAGCCTCCACGTATGACCCGGCCCCTCCTGGGCAGGTCTTACCACGGGGTTATATCCTGTCGCAGGCGCTGACGCATGTCTTCAGACATCTCCTTTGCGCTGAGCCTGGCTTCGACTTTGAGGCCATCATGGCCCCTGTCCCTGATACATTCCGCGACGCCTTGGGGAAGAAGTGGTAGATCACGTGATCGCCTTGAGCATGCATTTCGCCCCTGACAGTCGCGAAGACTGAGAGGGGACCAAGGGGTGCTTAGTAGCCAACGACGGTAGAGGGTCTGAGGGGTGCAAAGGTGACGACGATGGTCAAAGTGACGTGTCTCCCTAGGCCTCCTCTTGGTCCTCCAGTTGGTACCAGCTTGTGATCCTGCTGACACATGGAGCCATCATTTTGTTTTAAACTCTATGCTCATGCGATGGGTACTTATGCTTTTGTATGACTTGCTCTGACACCGCCTTTGCGCGAGGTTCTATTGTCATTAGTAAGCCAGGCTGTACCGTCTGGGTAGGACCAGCCCTACACAGGGTGTTTTGTCCTAGTGACGTGATACACGCTCAGCAGTTCGCATATGCATGTCGCGCGAGGAGATTAGGCGCTAAGGGTCTTGGCGAGGTGATGCACACACGGGCAAGCTCGTGGCCCTGAGGCTGTACCTTAGGTTTCTGGCACCATGGACACAGGGCCAACCATTGTACCCTAGCCCCCGCTCGCGTGACGCGCAAGAGCGAAATGATGGGCGTGTGCTGCTTGAACGAAAGTAGAAAACCGAGAAATTTTTGCAAAACCCGAGAAACCCAAATATTTATTAAAACGGGGGGAGGGGCAAACTGAAACTGGTTTACAAGCCAAAAAGAGAAGCGGTTGTTGTGTCCTGCATGGGTGAACCTTGATTACATGCCAAAAAGAGGGGCGGCTGCCGTGTCCTGCACGGGTTAGCCTTGGTTAGTATGGCCCATGGCGCGTCTTCACTGGTTATTCCCCGAGCACGATGCATGGAGCTTCCACTTGGGCATGGACATGGTTGTTCTGCCAGCGCGATGCATGGGGCTTGCACTTGGGCGTGGGCATAGTCGCGGTTCAACAGTGATTCCACCAGCACGGAGCATGGGGCTTCCACTTGGGCATGGGCGGGAGTCCTCCCAAGGCTGAGGGACGGATCTTACAGGAGGCTCCAGGGCATATACAACCCCACTCATTCTTACGTGAGAGTGTCACGGGTAGAACTTGCGAAGGTGTTGTATGTGGCAAGTGTTTTGCACTGGAATCCTACCCTCCATCTCCAGGCGAGTAGCGCCTGGCCTAGAGACATGGGCGATCCTGAACAGGCCCTCCCACATGAGCGAGAGCTTGTGGAGCCCTTCCCTAGAGATAACCTGCCCCAGGACAAGGTCTCCGATCTCGAGGGTGTGAGGGCGGATGTTGTGACTACGGTAGCACCACAAGGCCTACTAGTACCTCGCGACATGAAGGGCAGCCTGGCTATGGGCCTGCTCTAGGAGCACAAGGTCGCCCAACGGAGTCGTGCTGATGTGCCTCATTGAATGCCAGAACCTGCGGGGAACCACGCTTGAGATCCAAGGGAAGGACCGCCTCAGCCCCATAGACAACGAAAAAGGGTTTTTTGCTGGTGGGCTTAGTCGCGGTGGTGCGGATAGACCACAACACAGACTGCAGCTCATCCAACCAACCCTTCCTGCTGGCTACAAGCTTCTTACTAAAGCTCCTGGTATTGAGGCCCTTGAGGACCTCAGCGTTGGCAGGCTCGGCCTGGCCATTGCTGCATGGGTGTGCCATAGAGGAGTAGCATATCTGTGTACCAAGGTTAGTGTAATATGACTTGAAAAGACCACTTGTGAACTTGGAGCCGTTGTCGGTGATGATGCGGTTGCGTATGTCGAACTGGTATACGAGGCCCTTGACGGACCTGGTGGCCGAGCCAGTAGGGATGGTGCAGACAGGTGAGGGATCACTAGAAGTGTATGTCTAGACGGGGGGGGGGGTGAAAAGACTACTACTAGCACAAATTAAAACCTACCCAATATCTAAATTTAATGGTTGGCACATTTTAGCAATTATAGCAAGTCTAGCACACCCTACACATGCAAGTCAACAAGTATGGCATCGGAAAGTAAATACATTGCACATGGAAGTAAGGAGTTGAGATAGGGAGATCAAACGCATAAGGACACGAAGATTTTTCCCGTGGTTACGATTGGTGGTGCTATCGTACATCCACGTTTATGGAGACTTCAACCCACAAAGGGTAACGGTCGCGCGGGTCCACAAAGGGCTCTACCCACAGAGGGTTCCACGAAGAAGCAACCTTGTTTATACCATGATGGCCTACGTCCACGGAGGACTACCCTAACTCGGGGTAGATCTTCATGAATTATGCGATCTCCTTGCCTTTACAAACTTCTTGGTTCAACTCGGCAAGACGAAGTAGATGGCCCCCAAGCAACACCTAACCAATCTAGGAGGCACCACCCTCCAAAAGGAAATAGGCTCGATAATGTCGATGAACTCCTTGCTCTTGTGCTTCAAGATGATAGAAACCACAACACTCAATCACTCTCTCATAGTGATGAGGACATCCCTACTAATGCTACACCCACAACTCCGACTGCTATACATACAGGACCAATTACTAGAGCTCGCGCACATCAATTGAATTACCAGGTACTTTCGTTTCTTGCAAATCCTTCTAATGTTCATGAACATATGATGCTGCCTAAATTATATACTTTTGTTTTACTTGTGAATGAAGGACCTGGCATGGACAAGAAGGATGACCATTGGAGCGGGATCAAGCATGGAGAAGAAGGTGCGCGCGCGGGAAAGAACAATGGAGCTTCCAGTGATGATTTTCGCACTTTGAAGCCACCATAATGGGAGCAAGAAGCCTTGGACGAAATATGCATGATGCCACTTTATAAAATTCGTCCCTAGGCTAATATAGGTGTTGCGCCACCTTATTTTTGGGCCAGGCCCATGTAATTTCGAAATACCATATTATAGGCTATCTTTAGAGTCCGTATGTATGGGGAAACTGAGTTAGGGTCGGTTTCGGACCCCTCCTCCAAGGGGCCACGAAATTCCCCTCTATTCCCCCATATATACAGCCCTTAGGGCGTCGTTTTAGGTTTGGGTTTTGTTTAGATTATAAGTTTGCCATAGCTGCAATTTCGCGTTCTTCGTTTGTGTTCCACGACTAGACAAAGGCGTCACAGAACCCCACTTCATCAATAAAGCTTTCCTCTTATATTCGCAATATCCATATTGCAATCTTAGTTTCTTGCTTGTTCTTCGTTTGCGTGCAGGAAACAGACCCTCGTGGTCAGGTTGATCGTGCTCCGGCGTGGTCAATAACCTCTCAGAGTTGGTTTAGCAATTGCTAAGGCGCAGCATCATCACACGTTCGTAGTCGGATCGTCAAAGTCTACTCCACCAAAACGATAGCCATCATCTCATCGAAAGACAGGGACAACTTCGCCTCTATCATTCTTTGTAAGCTCATTGAGAGGCGCAGCAATGGTGCTGAAATCTCTCACAAAACGCCTATAGAAACCAGCGAGGCCAAGAAAACTCCTTACTTGTGTGACCGTTTTGGGCTGCGGCCAACTCTCAATAGCTTCAATCTTGGCTTTATCAACTTCAATTCCTTGTGGAGTAACAACATAGCCAAGAAAAGATACTCGGTCGGTGCAAAAGGTGCACTTCCCAAGGTTACCAAACAAACGTGCATCACGTAGCGCAGTAAAAACAACACGTAAATGTTCCAAATGTTCCTCCAAAGATCTACTAAAAATCAATATATCATCAAAATAGACTACCACAAATCGTCCAATGAAAGCACGTAAAACCTCGATCATTAATCTCATGAAAGTACTAGGTGCATTAGTTAACCCAAAAGGCATGACTAACCACTCATATAATCCAAACTTAGTTTTAAATGTTGTTTTCCATTCATCTCCCAATTTCATACGAATTTGATGGTATCCACTACGCAAATCAACTTTGGAGAAAATTGTAGAGCCACTTAATTCATCAAGCATATCATCTAGTCTAGGAATAGGATGACGATAACGAATAGTAATATTATTAATGCCTCTACAATCCACACACATGCGCGATGTATCATCCTTTTTAGGCACTAGAATAATAGGAACAACACAAGGACTAAGGGATTCACGTATATAACCTTTGTCAAGCAGCTCCTGTACTTGACGCATAATCTCCTTTGTCTCCTCTGGATTGGTACGGTAGGGCGCACGGTTGGGTAGGGATGCACCGGGAATTAAGTCAATCTGATGCTCAATCCCGCGAATAGGCGGTAATCCCGGTGGCACGTCTTGTGGAAAGACGTCAGCGAACTCCTGCAAAATGTTAATGACAAAAGGAGGCAAAGAGGGAGGCATGTCCTCGAATGCGTTGGCAGCTCGGATCTTGCGAGACATGCTAGTCAGCCAGTCATCCGGGTCGAGTGGGTCGACCGAATGATGATACTTAGGTGGGTACAGCTTGACGAAATCACCGAGAGACACGCCATCATTGTGATCATTGCGGGGAGCACGCGCTGTGTTCTGCTCAATTCGTTCCAACAGCCTATTGGTCTCCCTTTTGTTCCGTTCGGCTTCAAGCATTACTTCTGCCAAAGAGGGCACATGTGGCAGGTTCTCTTGCCTTAGCTGGCTTCCTTCGCCCTGCTCAGGGGCAGGGACGGGGTTATTCCTAGTTGCCACCATCCTAGGAAAACAAACCCACAACTTAGACAAGGAAGACACCAACTCTAAGACATGAGATAAGGAATATACGGGGCAACATGGCATGCAGGGTAAACACCCGATTAACATGGTAAAAACAACTGCCACATGAACACCATGATTCATACACACCATGACATAGTTCAGTACAAGCCCAAGCTGAAGTACAAACTACAAAGAGATGACACAACTCATCGGAGGCATTACAAGCTTCCTATACATTATCTATCTACACCTCTGGAACTCAACTCTCAACCTCAGTCATATCCCATAAGACACGCAGGACTGTGGCAATACAACTACTACCATACTAGTACTAACATCCACGTACTCAAGCATCACTGTAGAATGCCTCATATAGGTTACCCCCGTGACCCGGGAGCTGAACCTGATGATCTGGAAACACCCTAGCCTGTGATCCCTGGAAACCGTAAGGACACAGATGTGGCCTTGGTCCCCTTGTTGGCGGCGACAACGGCCTCGAAGAGGGGTGATGCCTCTAACATCAGGCCAGTGTATGCGTGCTGGCAGATGAGTCCATGATGGGGTCAGCATCTCCAAATCTCCATAGCCTGTCTGCACGACAGGTGCCAACTACGTCAGGGCTGTCCAAAGACATGCATGGGTAGCATAAAGCTCCATGCGAAGGGCACATGCATCACGATCCCTGTTGTCCAACATCTGAGTGGTCACCTGTAGCCTAGGGTCCTCATGAGAATGATCATAGTAGGCTGCGCTAAGATAGCTATCCTCTCCTCCCATAGAAGCAGGAACATAACAGAACTCTGTGTTCTGAAGCAGGCCATGGTGAAACCTCATGATAGTCAGCATGGTGTAGGCGGCCTCCTGAACTGCCATGTCTATGGTGACACCTAATCCATAAGTCCAGTGAAGCGGCTCTGCAGCTCCAGGATATGAAGGATATATCATCACAGTACAAAGATACTGGCTCTAGTTGAAATCTCGATACTGTTCCTCCACTATGTACTCTGGGTACCAACGGTAACCAGCCTCCATCATCACTCTAACCAACATGGCCGTGTGACCCGATACATCGATGCACCTAGTCAGACGGACCACCTGACGAGAAGGACGAGGGGCATCTGAAACAGAGAATGATGAAAGACATTAGAGGCCCTAGCAGAAATTGGACAGCATAACGGCTGTAATTGCTCAAAAAGGATATTGAGATAACTGCAAAAGATTGGAAAAGCATAACCACTCGACTTTCTAGACTCAAATCTCTTCTCCAACTGTTTGTCACACCAACAGTACTTAAATACCGACATTCACTTGCAAACAAGCTAGCTATTAGTCCATGGTTAGTAACTCGTCATCCTAAGCAATAAATGAGAAGCCTTGTTCTTATCCCCGTAGAAAAGATGGGAATGACTCAGAATAGAATAACTGGGAAGAGGAGTAAAAAGATCCTTACGTTCCCTTCCACAATCAATTCCCCTACTTTTCTATAGTGTTTCTAGAATCAACTTCGACCGGTTTGGCTTGGTAGTCCTACAGTCAGTTAGGCTCTGATACCAACGTTGTCGGGACCCTGATCCTAGGTCATATGAATCCAGATTGTAATATATCACATCACTTTGCGGCCTCACGCATGGTAAGCTCCACGGCTGAAGCCTTACCTTAGCCGGGACCGTTTGCGTCTTTTGGCTCACGTTTGTGAACATGTCGCTGGCAATCAAACGACAGAGACCCCAGGCCGACATGACTAGTCATAGAACCCAAGTGGCACATCCATACGGAAATAGGCATACGTAACCCAGCAATGCAGGTGTCGGTCTCAAGCGTGTATAGACGAGTCATAGCAAGCCACAAGGACTCCATTACGCCGTGGGACATAAATGTCATCATTGCACGTAGACGAGTCGTAGCAGGCTATAGGGACTCCATTACACTGCGAGACATTTCCCCGAAGGGACAGACATAACAACAAAGAAGGATACATGCCGGTCAATCAACGTGTCCGGAGCAGTAGCAAGCTATCAGGGCTCGATGGAAGCACAAAGAGGCAGTTTCTCGTAAAGAGTACTACTAAAGACACACGACTAGGTGTCGGATACCATACATACTGTTGCACGTCACTCGTACGCACGACATGCCCGATATGCATAGATACAACTATGGCATCACAACATAACCATACAACAACACAACTTTTATTTAAGAGGCTCAGAAGAGCCTTGCATAATATGTTCTTACAGATAGGGGTCACATGACCCGACACTCAAGCCATACAAACCAAGCAGAAACATAAAGCTGTCTGAGTACACACAGATGAAAGGGTAAAAAAGGCACATGGCCTGACTATCTACAACCCACCACAGGGCATAAGGTCATAGTTGGGACACCAGCTATTCGGTATCGTTGATATCTAGAAAGAACCCACCTAATGGGTCCTGGGTCTCATCTGCAACATTTATTAAGCAAACGCGAGTACAAACATACTCAGAAAGTCTTTAAAGCAGACCTAGACTATTCATGCTCATGTATCAACAAGGGGAGTGGTGGAGTTTATGCAACAATGCCAGCTTTGACTCATGGCTAACCTACACTACACAATTTTAACTCTTTGTTTAGATTTTAGATATCGCACACGAGTCCACTAACTCCATAACAATACACCACCATGGATTCACTTCCCTCTCCCGGGAGAGTGCCATCCACGGTACTCACACTTGTCTTGATATTTTGATGAGTATCCATTTGATTATCTATGAATAGCATAGGTTCTCCAAGTAGTCCATATCCGACGACACGGCTATTCGAATAGTTTTATACCCTGCAGGGGTGTACTTCTTCACACATGCTCTCCCCACTTATCACTGTGTACTCATAAAACCATGCACCTTGGCAACCTTCAAGTGGAAGCCCGGCGAGGAGTCGGCCACGACCGTCAATCACATAAGACCTCTAGTCCAGGCTATTGCCTATTTGAGACTGAACCCACACGGAAGTCCGGCCGAAGTTTTCGCTACGACCCCAAACGATGTGCGCAGGGTTCCCAAGCCCACCATCCGGGTGACCCTTGGTACACCGTGCCACTACCTACCGCGTCGTAACCCACCCCTAGGGCCAGCGCTACGCACGGCCTCCAGCATGCTATAAACACCAGAAACTACTTGCAACTCCTGGACTAAGGACTAAGTGATCGATAAGTCGAGAGGGTCAATTAAGTATCCCAGCGTGTGGCAGTAACTAGTCTTGGATCAAAAATACGGAACTCGGTTCCTAAGAACGGTCCCAATGAGACAACCCGCTATGTACTCCTACATAGCCTCTCATCGCTACCTTTACCAACTCGGGTTCATCATAAGCTTATCACATCAGAACATCATTTTTTCACTCCAGTTCATCACCCAAATGAATCATACCTGACACAACTCTAAGCATAGCAAGCATAGCAGGCAAAGTAAACTAAGCACATCATGGCACAATTATCTACCAGGTATGCTAGGTTGCAAGGTTTAGCTATTTACTATGACAATGACAGGTCATGCAAAAGAATAGGTTCATCTACCGTGTATGACAAACAAGTGAACGTTTGTCCTAATGCAATAAACAAGAGCAGGAGCGAGAGAGTGGGATGTTATCGGATTGATCAAAAGGGTTGCTTGCCTTGCTAGGTAGCGGGAGGGTTTTCTCCATCGTTGGAATACTCGAAGGTATCCTCAGAAGCAGGGCCTACCACAATGCAGATAAATAACAATCAATGCAAGTGCAACAATATGATGCATGATCATGACATGGCAGCATGTATGGATGAGGTAATGCAACTATTGTCCATGTTAAATGAAGGAAGTTTGAATATAGGTTCAAAATCATTCTCCATTTCATATTTCATATATTAACCTATTAGTAAATGTCAATGTTCATCTACATATGTTTCTCTAACATGCATGATAATAGCACCATTGGATCCATTGGATTTTTTGATGAATTTTCATATATAAATTATTTTCATCTGATCAACAGATTAATTTATATGAATTTTAGAAGTTTTAAGCATTTTCTCGAATTATTTTAATTCAGAAAAGTCATTACTGCATCAGCATGACATCACTATGACATCAGCTAGTCAACAAAACGTTGACAGGTCAAACCTGACCAGTGGGACCCACTGGTCATTGACCCAGTCACTAACAAAGTTAATTAATTAACTAATTACTAATTAGATTAGGTTAGGGCCCAATGGTTAGTGGGTCATTAGCTTAATTAAATTAAATAATTAAATAATTAATTAGGGTTTAATTAACAGGGCCTGACCCCACTTGCCAGTTGACCTGGGGTCAAACCCCTCTGGTCAACTCCGGCAAGACCCACTAGCGTTGAGCCGCCGGTGGCTCCAGAGACAGCGGAGGGGTCGGGATCCCTCCTTCGGCAACCAAAAGGATGGCGGAGGGCACCAGATGGACCTACGCTCACGCGCGTGTCCATCCTGACACCTCTCAGGGGCTGAGGTGGCCGGGATCGACGTCGGCGATGAGCTCGGCGGCTGCCGGAGTTCGGGCGGGCATGAGCTCGACGAACCAGGGCGCGTCACGGCCGAAACTTGGCACCTACAAGCACTATATGGGGCCCCACGAGTTCGATGGTGGTCTCTAATGGATCAACTGGTCACCGGAGCCTCGCCGGCGACGAGCTCATGAGGCGGGTCATTCGGGAGCCGACGCAATCTGGGCCTACAGAGGGGGAAAAGGCCGGGGAAGAGAGGGGAAAGAGCCGGGAGCTCACTGTGGGCTCGAAGCCGTCGGAAGCTTTCTCGAGGAGGGCTCGGAGACGACGAATCAACGGCAGCGAGATTCGGGTCCAAGGAGGAAGACGAGCTTGGGGACGCGCTTCGGGGCTCCTGGCGATGTGTGGCTCAGTGCAGAGGACGGGGACGACGTGGCGGAGCCTTTGGCGGTCTCAGGGGGGTGCGGGGGTGATAGAGGCGAAGTTGTCCCTGTCTTTCGATGAGATGGTGCCTATCATTTTGGTGGAGTAGACTTTGACGATCCGACTACAAACGTGTGATTACGCCGCGCCTTAGCAATCGCTAAACCAACTCCGAGAGGTTATTGACCATGCCGGAGCACGATCAACCTAACCACGAGGATCTGTTTCCTGCACGCAAACGAAGAACAAGCAAGAAACTAAGATTGCAATCTGGATATTGCGAATATAAGAGGAAAGCTTTATTGATGAAGTGGGGTTCTGTGACGCCTTTGTCTGGTCGTGGAACACAAACGAAGAACGCGAAGTTGCAGCTATGGCGAACTTATAATCTAAACAAAACCCAAACCTAAAATGACGCCCTAGGGGCTGTATATATGGGGGAATAGAGGGGAATTTCGTGGCCCATTGGAGGAGGGGTTCGAAACCGACCCTAACTCAGTTTCCCCATACATACGGACTCTAAAAATAGCCTATAATATGGTATTTCGAAATTACATGGGCCTGGCCCAAAAATAAGGTGGCGCAACACCTATATTAGCCTAGGGACGAATTTTATAAAGTGGCATCATGCATATTTCGTCCAAGGCTTCTTGCTCCCATTATGATGGCTTCAAAGTGCGAAAATCATCACTGGAAGCTCCATTGTTCTTTCCCACGCGCGCACCTTCTTCTCTATGCTTGATCCCGCTCCAATGGTCATCCTTCTTGTCCATGCCAGGTCCTTCATTCACAAGTAAAACAAAATTATCTAATTGAGGCAGCATCATATGTTCATGAACATTAGAAGGATTTGCAAGAAATGAAAGTACCTGGTAATTCAATTGATGTGCGCGAGCTCTAGTAATTGGTCCTGTATGTATAGCAGTCGGAGTTGTGGGTGTAGCATTAGTAGGGACGTCCTCATCATCCTCCCCTTCTTGAACTGAAGTCGTCCTCGACGGAAGCTCATCTTCCTCACCCAAATAAGGCTTCAAATCTGCAATGTTAAAAGTGGGGCTAACCCCAAACTCTGCAGGCAGCTCAAGTTTATATGCATTATCATTTATTTTCTCTAACACCTTAAAAGGACCATCAGCACGTGGCATTAGCTTTGACTTGCGCAAATCAGGAAATCTATCCTTACGCAAATGTAACCAAACAAGATCTCCAGGTGCAAAGACAACATGTTTTCTACCCTTATCTCCAGCAATTTTGTATTTAACATTCATACGCTCAATGTTTTCCTTCGTTAACTCATGCATCTTTAATATCAATTCAGCACGTTCTTTAGCATCAAAATTAACCTTCTCCGAAGATGGAAGAGGCAACAAATCAATAGGTGCACGAGGTAAGAAACCATACACAACTTCAAAAGGACACATCTTAGTGGTAGAATGTAGCGAACGATTATAAGCAAATTCAATATGAGGCAAACATTCTTCCCACATTTTTAGGTTATTCTTCAAAACAGCCCTAAGCATAGTAGACAATGATCTATTGACTACTTCAGTTTGGCCATCAGTTTGGGGATGACATGTAGTACTAAAAAGTAGTTTAGTCCCCAACTTAGCCCATAAACATCTCCAAAAATGGCTAAGAAATTTAGCATCACGATCTGAAACAATTGTATTTGGTACACCATGCAATCGAATAATTTCACAAAAGAACAAATCAGCAACATGAGCAGCATCATCACTTTTATTACATGGTATAAAGTGTGCCATTTTAGAAAATCTATCCACGACAACAAATATGCTATCCCTCCCCTTCTTTGTTCGAGGTAAACCTAAAACAAAGTCCATAGATATATCCTCCCAAGGAACACTAGGTACAGGCAAAGGCATATATAAACCATGAGGATTGAGTCGTGACTTAGCTTTTTGACATGTAGTGTAGCGAGCAACAAAACGCTCAACATCCCGTCTCATCTTTGGCCAAAAGAAATGTGTAGAAAGTACGTCCTCCGTCTTCTTCACGCCAAAGTGTCCCATTAATCCTCCTCCGCGCGCCTCCTGTAACAACAAAAGACGAACGGAGCTAGCTGGAATGCATAGCTTGTTAGCACGGAACACAAATCCATCATCAATAACGAACTTGTTCCATGTTCTCCCTTCTTTACAATTCTGCAACACGTCTCTAAATTCAGCATCATGCACATATTGATCTTTGATGGTCTCCAAACCAAATATTTTAAAGTCAAGTTGTGAACGCATAGTATAACGACGAGACAAAGCATCAGCAATAACATTTTCTTTACCCTTCTTGTGTTTAATGACATAAGGGGAAGTCTCAATGAATTCAACCCATTTAGCATGTCTACGGTTCAGTTTTGCTTGACTTTTAATATGTTTCAAAGATTCATGATCAGAATGTATAACAAATTCTTTGGGCCATAAATAATGTTGCCATGTTTCCAAAGTCCGAACAAGAGCATATAATTCCTTATCATAAGTAGAATAATTCAGACTAGGCCCACTTAATTTTTCAGGAAAGTACGCAATAGGTTTACCATCTTGTAATGACACACCTCCTAACCCAATTCCACTAGCATCACATTCAAGCTCGAAAGTCTTATTAAAATCAGGAAGTTGGAGTAAAGGAGCATGTGTTAACTTATCTTTCAAGACCGTGAAGGCTTCTTGCTATGCGGTACCCCAAGAAAAAGGCACGTCCTTCTTTGTAAGCTCACTGAGAGGCGCAGCAATGGTGCTGAAATCTCTCACAAAACGCCTATAGAAACCAGCGAGGCCAAGAAAAATCCTTACTTGTGTGACCGTTTTGGGCTGTGGCCAACTCTCAATAGCTTCAATCTTGGCTTTATCAACTTCAATTCCCTGTGGAGTAACAACATAGCCAAGAAAAGATACTCGGTCGGTGCAAAAGGTGCACTTCCCAAGGTTACCAAACAAACGTGCATCACGTAGCGCAGTAAAAACAGCATGTAAATGTTCCAAATGTTCCTCCAAAGATCTACTAAAAATCAATATATCATCAAAATAGGCTACCACAAATCGTCCGATGAAAGCACGTAAAACCTCGTTCATTAATCTCATGAAAGTGCTAGGTGCATTAGTTAACCCAAAAGGCATGACTAACCACTCATATAATCCAAACATAGTTTTAAATGCTATTTCCCATTCATCTCCCAATTTCATACGAATTTGATGGTATCCACTACGCAAATCAACTTTGGAGAAAATTGTAGAGCCACTTAATTCATCAAGCATATCATCTAGTCTAGGAATAGGATGACAATAACGAATAGTAATATTATTAATGCCTCTACAATCCACACACATGCGCGATGTACCATCCTTTTTAGGCACTAGAATAATAGGAACAGCATAAGGACTAAGGGATTCACGTATATAACCTTTGTCAAGCACCTCCTGTACTTGACGCATAATCTCCTTTGTCTCCTCTGGATTGGTACGGTAGGGCGCACGGTTGGGTAGGGATGCACCGGGAATTAAGTCAATCTGATGCTCAATCCCGCGAATAGGCGGTAATCCCGGTGGCACGTCTTGTGGAAAGACGTCAGCGAACTCCTGCAAAATGTTAATGACAACAGGAGGCAAAGAGGGAGGCATGTCCTCGAATGAAAATAGTACCTCTTTGCATACAAAAGCATAGCAAACAGATGTAGCAACATCCATATCATTAATATCAGATTTAGTAGCAAGTAAACATCCACTCTTCAATTTTATTTCGGATGCAACAGTAGATGATGGTTTATTATGCTTATGGTGTTGCTCAAATTCCTGTGCTACAATCTGATTTTCACTCTTATTTTTCTCCTATTTTGCTTTACTAGCTCTAGCAATGTCATCTTTCATAATATGTTCGGGAGACATAGAAAGCAAAGTGATATTATGATCCTTATGAACAAGAGTATATTGATTTGTCCTACCATGGTGTACAGAATTTTTATCAAACTGCCATGGTCTACCAAGTAAAACAGAACATGCTTGCATGGGTACCACATCACAATCCACATAATCAGAATATGTAGCAATGCTAAAATGCACACGAACAATACGTGTTACCTTAACCTTGCCACTATTGTTGAACCATTGGATGTAATAAGGATGAGGATGTGGTCTGGTGGTTAGAGACAGCTTCTCCACCATCTCCATGCTAGCCAAGTTATTGCAACTCCCTCCATCGATGATGATGCGAATAGAACGCTCCTTCACAACTCCCTTTGTGTGGAACAAGTTGTGCCTCTGATTTTGTTCAGCCTGTGTAACCTGCACACTGAGAACACGTTGAGCAACTAAACTTTCATACCTGTTAGCGTAATCAGCAGCCATGTAGTGTGTTTCTAGTTCTGCATCGTCGCCATCGTGTTCTTCACTTGCAATGAGAGCCAAAGTCTCCTCATCATAATCACTAGCAGACGCATATCCACCATCCTCAGTAACAATCATGACACGCTTGGAAGGGCATTCTCTCGCAAAGTGACCTCCACCCTTGCAACGACGGCATATAACCTCATGTGTTTGCCCTGTGGATGCAATAGATGAAGAAGAGCTCTGTGCAGGCCCAGAAGGTGTGCTCTTCGTAGAGGGTGGAGTAGGAGCCTGTTTCCTGGTATCGCGGTTGGAGTTGGAGGTTGAAGTAGGTGGTGTTGCAGCAGGACATGTGGAAGTAGAGGAGGTACGTGGCGTCCATGATGAAGTGTGACCTGCAGAAAAAGTAGTTCTCGCCATTGCCTGTCGATCCTGGACTTCACGTTCAGCTTTGCAAGCAAGATGAAATAAACGAGTGATAGTGTTATACTCCTTATACTCCAGAATAGTCTGAATCTCTCTATTTAATCCACCCATAAAACGTGCAAGCATAGCTTCATTCTCCTCAACAATACCACATCTAATCATACCAGTTTGTAATTCCTGATAATATTCTTCTACAGAATTTTTTCCTTGTCTTAAACGCTGCAAATTTTGAAGCAATTCACGTTGATAATAAGGTGGCACCCAATGATTACGCATAGCAGTTTTCAAAGCAGCCCAAGTAGTTGGAATATTAGCATGGTGTATTCTACAATGTTCTGACCACCAAACACAAGCAAAACTAGTGAATGAACAAACAGCAGCAGCAACACGTTTATCCTCAGGAAATTGTAAGCATGTAAAACGTTGTTCTATTTCTAACTCCCATGTAAGATATATATTAGGAACATATCTACCCTCAAACGTCGGAATATTCAATTTAAGTTTAGGGAGATGGTCATGATCCCGTACCTGAGGGGTTGGGGCAGCCCTATCGTTACGGTTGTAGCCATCTGGTCGAACTGGTGCGTATGGTGGTGGTCGCCCCTGAGGCTGATCGGGAGCAACCTCTCCCTCATCATCATAATCACCATCATAATCGTCAACCTGCTCAACGACAGTAGCAGCACGAGCCACAGAAATAGCAGCAGTATCAACAGTACCAGTATGTTGGGCTTGGCCGAGAGGCACACGTCGTGCTCGTCGTTCGAAAGGAATAGGAGCTGCAGCTGGTGGTGGTAGACGGGCAAGCACCTCATTGAACTTGGCGTCCATCTTGGTTTCAAAGGTCTTCTCCAAACCATCTAGCTTCTCCATGGCTTCTCCAAAGTTGGTCACGAAGTCTTGTACATGGTCAGCCATCATTTGCTGAAATTTATCATATAGCGCTTTGTTGGTCATGCTCTCCTAGTCGATCTCATTGTCGTGTGATCCTGGCATGGTTAGCAAATAGGAAAACACACAAGAATATGAAACCTACGTACTACTGGGACGTGGTGGTGCTGGTGGTGGTGTGTTACAAATCCTTTAAGCGAATCTCAAATTCTTACCAGTTCTTACCCAGCAGCAGGCGATGATTGGCAACCGTTATAGTCAAAACTCTCAAAGCTTGGATAGAGCGATTGCCAGGTGGTGTCAAACACACGACGTAGATGTATGTGGAGCTGGGATGGCTTATAATATGGTAGCAAAAAGGGTTAGCAATAATCAATTCAGAGATGCAAGGTTGAATAAACGCTCAACGACGGTACTGTGCTGGTCCTAGGCTAGACCCGTACTAGAGACGCGAGCCTAAAGCACCAACAAAATCACGACGCTACACGTAATCAAGGGAAGAGCACACTTTGAATTTTTTTTTCGTTTTTTTGTCGGCTCCTCTTTTTTTTTGCTCAAAAAATCACTACAATGGCGAGTGTCTCAAAACTCTTGCCACGTCATATAAGCAAGATGAGCATGAAATTTTTTGGACTATTTTTTTTTCTGGAGCAATCTGGGGGCTGCGATGACCAAAAATTTCGACAAAAATCACTATGACCAATTTTTTTCCGACACCTACGCAGGTAGCAAAACGCGAATCCGAAATCAAAAAGATCTCGAAACTAAATCTAAAACGAGTTGGACTCGGATTGGTGGTGGTATATATGGACACCAATGGATAGTGGGTGGTGATATCTGGCAGCGGTGATGATGGTGGTGGTATATGGCGACTATGAAGACGATGCGTTGGCGACATGACAACCTGTGAATAGAACTCGAAACACTAAAGGACTAGACACTAAGACCAGCAACTCGACACGACGATGTAACCACAAATTCAACAAAGCAAAATACTGAAAAGACTATGCAAAGGCTCAGATTGGTTCGGATATGATGATCTAACCCTAATTGTTTTTGGCTTTTTCGTGGACTAACGGTTTGAATAAACAGATGCGATCTAAACTACGAAAACTGATAGAATCTCACCGAGCAACCTAGAAATCTGATACCACTTGATAGAGGCGAAGTTGTCCCTGTCTTTCGATGAGATGGTGGCTATCGTTTTGGTGGAGTAGACTTTGACGATCCGACTACGAACATGTGATGACGCCGCGCCTTAGCAATCGCTAAACCAACTCCGAGAGGTTATTGACCACGCCGGAGCACGATCAACCTGACTACGAGGGTCTGCTTCCTGCATGCAAACAAAGAACAAGCAAGAAACTAAGATTGCAATCTGGATATTGCGAATATAAGAGGAAAGCTTTATTGATGAAGTGGGGTTCTGTGGCGCCTTTGTCTGGTCGTGGAACACAAACGAAGAACGCGAAGTTGCAGCTATGGCGAACTTATAATCTAAACAAAACCCAAACCTAAAACGACGCCCTAAGGGCTGTATATATGGGGGAATAGAGGGGAATTTCGTGGCCCCTTGGAGGAGGGGTCCGAAACCGACCCTAACTCAGTTTCCCCATACATACGGACTCTAAAAATAGCCTATAATATGGTATTTCGAAATTACATGGGCCTGGCCCAAAAATAAGGTGGCGCAACACCTATATTAGCCTAGGGACGAATTTTATAAAGTGGCATCATGCATATTTCGTCCAAGGCTTCTTGCTCCCATTATGGTGGCTTCAAAGTGCGAAAATCATCACTGGAAGCTCCATTGTTCTTTCCCGCGCGCGCACCTTCTTCTCCATGCTTGATCCCGCTCCAATGGTCATCCTACTCGTCCATGCCAGGTCCTTCATTCACAAGTAAAACAAAAGTATCTAATTTAGGCAGCATCATATGTTCATGAACATTAGAAGGATTTGCAAGAAACAAAAGTACCTGGTAATTCAATTGATGTGAGCAAGCTCTAGTAATTGGTCCTGTATGTATAGCAGTCGGAGTTGTGGGTGTAGCATTAGTAGGGATGTCCTCATCATCATGTTTCCTTCTTGAGTAGCTCTTGTTTTACTTGTGCTTCTTCTCCTAGTGCCTACTTCTCCTTGAGGGTCTTCCTTGATAACAATCATCTCTACTCCTTCTCTCTCTTTGAGGAGATTCATCTCTTGAGCTTCGTCTTCTAGGTGACTCTTCTTTTTGTTTGTAAGGAGCCGAGCACTCATTGGAGTAGTGTCCGGGCTTCCCACAATTGTAGCAGTTTTGGTCACGACCTTACGAACGCTTCTCTTCATGTCTTGAGTTGGATCTACGATCTTTGCTTCTATTATTTTATAACTTGTTGAATTTCTTGACCATGAGGCTTATCTCTTCATTTGTAACAAGGTTGTCGCTTGAGGTAGTGGGAGCATCACTTGTGGCTTTGTAAGCACCCCTAGAATTATGGTGAAGCTCTTCCTTGTCTTTGAGTGTCATCTCATGAGCAACAATTCTACCAATCACTTCCGTTGGTTTGAGATCTTTGAAGTTGGGCATCATTTGGATCAAAGTGCACACATTGTCATATCTCTCATCCAAGGCTCGAAGTATCTTCTTGATGATGGACTTGCCAGACATTTCTTTGCTTCCTAAGCCGGCAATCTCATTGGTGATGAGAGCTAGCCTAGAGTACATCTCAGCGACTCCTTCACCATCCTTCATCTTGAACTTATCAAGTTGACCTTGAAGAACATCTAACTTGGATTCTCTCATGGACCCAATTCCTCCGTGCATATCAACCAAAGTATCCCAAATATCTTTTGCCTATTCAAGACGGCTGATTTTGTTGAATTCTTTGGGGCATAGGCAGTTGAACATAATCTCACATGCTTGAGCATTGAGTTTAAACATCTTTAATTCTTACGCGTTCGCTTCATGATCTGGTTCTCTTCCATCAACAAAGAATTCACCTTGCAAGCCAACACGAACAAGAACCCAAACGGCAGGATTATGACCAAGCAAATGCATTTTTATTTTATGCTTCCAACTAGCAAAATTAGTGCCATCAAAGTACGGACCTCTACGGTGATAATTTCCCTCACTAGATGCCATACTTCTCCTAGGTTGTGAAACCAATGCAATGGAGACCAAAGCTCTGATACCACTTGTAGGATCGAAAGTAGGTCTAGAAGGGGGTGATTAGACTACTTGACCAAATAAAACTATGCTTTTTACAAATTTTAATTCTTGGCAAGTTTTAGCATTCATAACATATCAAGTACACCCTACACATGCAAGTTTAAGAGTATAGCAGCGGAAAGTAACAACAAGCATGAGTAAAAGGATAGGGTAGGAAGATCAAATGCAATTGTAGACACGATGATTTTTCCCTTGGTTCCGATAGGTGGTGCTATCGTACATCCATGTTCATGGAGTCTTCAACCCACGGAGGGTAACGGTCGCGAGATTCCACGAAGGGCTCTACCCATGGTGGGTTCCACGAAGAAGCAACCTTGACTATACCATGACGGCCTATGTCCATATAGGACTAGCCTTACTCGGGGTAGATCTTCACGAAGTAGGTGATATCCTTGCCCTTACAAACTTCTTGGTTCACTCCACAACATGAAGTAGGAGGCTCCTAAGAGACACCTAACCAATCTAGGAGGCACCATCCTCCAAAAGGTAATAGGCTCGGTAATGAGGATGAACTACTTGCTCTTGTGCTTCAAGATGATAGACTCCTGAACACACAATCTCTCTGTCACAGATTTGGCTTGGTAGAAGAGATGGGATTGGTTGAAAGCAACTTGGGGAGGCTAGAAATCAAGATCCATATGGTTGGAGTGGAAGATCTTGACCTCAACACAAGGGTAGGTGGCTCTCTCTTAGAAAACTGAGTAGGATCGGTATGGAATAGTTCTGAGTGCTTCTATTTCGAGTGGGTGGTGGTGAAGGGGTATATATAGGCATCCCCCAAAATCCAACCATTAAACACAAAATGACCAACTCGATGACACCGATGTGTTAATCTCGGTGGTACCGAAGTGACCAAAAGGTGGCAACTTTTGAATCTTGGTGAGACAAATATAAGAATCTCGGTTGCGCCGACAAGGTAACCAACAGTGAGAATTGTCGGACTCGGTGATGCCGATTCAACATTCTCGGACGGACCGAAAGTGTGAACTTGCGTAATAGAAAGGTGGCAACCCAACTCGATGGTACCGAAAGCAGTGTCGGCTGCACCGAAGTGGCTAGCGTTTGGCTGAGTCTATCTAGGGTTTGGAATCGGTGGCACCGGGATAGGAAAGTTGGTTGCACCGATTTTGCATGTTTGGCTAGGTACAAACTTTAGTGGGAGAGCTTGTGGATGTTTTTGGTGACTATCACTTGTGCACGTATGAGCATTTTGTTCACCATCAAAACCTTACCCCCTTTTAATACTATTGGCTTTCCTATGGACTCAAAATGAGTTCTCACAAATGTAAAATGTAGAGTCCTCTTGCTTGAAGCTTGGCCAACCCATTTCCTTGAATCTTGGGGTACTTCCACAATCTCCACAATCCTTTTGCCATCCCTATCATTGAACTTTTCCTGAAATATACTTGGTGGAAACATTAGTTCAATGACTCATATGTTGTTATTAATTACCAAAACCTACCAAGGGAGCAAATGTGCTTTCAGAACAACACCAAGACTATCAAGGACTTGCCTCCATAGGCCCCCTCTGGAGCGGCAGAGATCTCCATGTAAAACCCGGCCTTGGGAGTTAAAGATGACGCGGGTAAGGACAGGCATGCGCCAGCGCGCTAGGCGGTGTAGTTTCCCCTTTGGTGCAAAGGGAGCAAGGACGTACACGGGTTCCTAAAGCGCCGCCCAAAGGTTTCCATTCTAGTGCAACAAGACCATGACCACGAGCCCCGTAGGGCGGATATCATCGCCGAGCCCACCACTGCATCGTTGCCGGCTACTTTGCAGGCCAAGACCACCTTTGGACAGGGCACGAATGTACTCCTCTTCCCCTTCAAATTTGGTTGTTGTGGCATCCATTCCCGCCACTGTGATAAGGGAAGAGGGCCCTACTATATAGAGAGGCTAGATCACACCGTAGGAGGCATCCGATCCGTGACTTAGCCACTTGTCGAACCACGAGACAAGGGAGAGGGCCAAGAACACCACTAGAGCCCCCTCGCGAGGGTCGAGACCATTATACTAGTTCATCCGCCACACCTCCCCGAGAGGCAATCCACCAAAGCAAGAGTAGGGTATTATGCTTCACAGTGGCCTAAACCTAGGTAAACTGCCATGTTCATCCTCTTCCTCGTCATCGTGCAAGTTTGCCCTGGTAACCATCGAGTAGCGAGCTAGATAGGCTGAGGTTGCAGGGGATCTTCGCACACGCCCCTTTGTTTGAACCTTGAGGGTTTTCCAGAGCCCGAAATCTGACATTTGGCGCGCTAGGTAGGGGGCACGTCAGATTCTTCTTCAAGCCTTGCTGTTCCCTCGCTCCACCGCTCCGATGGCTGGTACCCAACAAGCTTCCCCCGGCCATGGCAGATCAGCTCCCGTCGATCCCGCCGCTACCGCCGGAGACCTGCGACCCAGCGACATAGTGCTGGGCGGACAGTATCAGGCCACCAGTATCGCCTCTGCCATCGCTGCCACTTGCGCCGCCCAAACACACGGCGGATGGGCGACATCTTCAACATCGGCTTCATAATGCACCTACATGGAGGACCTTGACACGCACGATGCGCTGCTGCTGGTAAGTGAGATGCTCTGCCACCGCCCAATGCACGGGGGCTTCGATGCTTGGGCCGACCACATTGCTGAGCTGATCACCATCGCGCGGAGGGCTGTGGCTCCTCACCCTTCTTCAGGCGCTGGGGGCTCTTCCACTGCGCCTACCCCCAAGAATTGTGCGCCCCCTCCAGCCCCGGACGAGCCCGAATGGAGCCCGCCGTGCGTTGTGCTCCTCCTCCTTCAAATTTCGATGACCGATTTCGAGACACAGCCCGGCCATGACGACCGAGCGCGCAAAGGAAACTACGAGGTGCCCCACGCACGCGCCAACGAGCGCCCCTGTGACCCCGTGGACCTTCAACAACCTAGATTGACCAGGCGCGAGCGCGCCATCCTACATAGGGAGCAAGTGGCGTAGGCGTCCGGACAAACAAGCAACAACAGTGAAGGTGCTTCGGATCGTCAAGGGAGCAATCCAAGTCAGGAGGCGCACGACCCACCCAACGGCGGTGGCAGAGGTAAGCAACTTCACTCCGAGGCTTGATGCAAGAGGTTCTGCGGGCTACGCGCGCAGGGTGGCGCTCCGCCGCCTCCTGGAGGGTCCATTCCCAGCGTCCCGCCGGACTGCTCAGGAGGAGAACCGATCCCTTATGTGGAGCCCTATGTACCATGCTACATCGTACCTAGGGACACCAGCCCGGATCAGGCGCCCGCCACAGGTGCCAATGACCCCTAGGAATAGGGAAGGCCACGGGCGTCCACCCTGAGATGGGCTTGGTGGCTTCCCCCAACAAAGCACCAAGCATGGGCAGCATGCAGGAGAAGGACGGAGGATGCCCCCAGGCCTATGGGGCGTGGCCCAAGTTGTCGTCCTCGCGGGCGAGTGACGTCGAGCCAAGCCCAGAGGCCTCAGAGGTGATAGCCTGGGGGAGGGGAAGCAAGACACAGGTAACACGGGCCACCCACGAGAACTGGAGCGTTAGCATAGCCTCAGGAGGCCGGGCCACACGGGGCTCCCAAGGCCCTATCCGGTCGGTGCCCCGACACCTCGCAGGATAGCTTCATCGACAAAACACCTCCATGGCTGCGCTGAGTGCATTGTGCTCATGTTTAAGTCGTGGGAGCACAATCCCGCGTCTACGCGGGGAACAACGGATTCGGGTTTGGGTCATGGAGGCGCTCAACCGAGCAGAAATGCACGGGTGGCTCTTGACGGAGTTGGGAGCTACCGGGCCGAGCACCCGGGGGCTTTCCCAGCTATCTACGTCCGTGACACTCTCACATAATAATGAGTGGGTTGTATACTCCCAAAGCCCCCCGAGGACGCGAAGGGGTTCCCATGCATGGTGGATAAGTCAACACTACCCATCAATGGCTATGCCCATGCAACGTGGATGCCCTATGCTCAGCACTGGTGGAATACGAAGATTAGCCTAGGTGCCGGACACGACGTTTGCTTGCTTCTTTTTGTGTTTGAATTGCCACTTTTTGGAACGAAGTTCGAAGAATTTGAAACTCTAAATGTAAAAGAAAAAGGGGCTGGGACTTTTCTCTCATTTCTCTCTTGTTTTACCGGTCTTGAACTCTGTTTTCTGGATTGGTGTTTCACAAGGGGCCGTGCGCTCTGGCCCTCCCCGAGGCACCTCGGGGCTGGATGACAAGCCCCTGTCACCTCAAGGACTTGCACCTTTGGGCAGACGGCCCCCACATGGGGGTTCCGACCACCGCACGACACCACGGCATTGAGTCTCAGGAGGCCCTAGTGCCTAGGCCTCCTGAGGTAGAGCCCGACAGGGCGGAATGGGGGCCACTCGAGCGTCAAGGGGGACTCCTGAGCGGTGCACCTCAGGAGCCTTACCGGTCATATAGCCACTCAGCACCCTCGATGTCGTCCTTGGTGATTCGGTCGACATCGAGGGTGTCGGGGCCTCACCTCGTAGTTGCGTCCCTGGTGATTCAGTCGTACACTAATGTGGTAGGGAAATGTGCAGGATTGGGACCTGCCGACGTAGAGATGCTTGAGCGTCAAAGTGGGCTCCTGAGCAACATGACTCAGGAGCCTTACCAGTCATATAGCCACTCGACATCCTCGATGCCGTCCTTGGTGATCCGGTCGGCATTGAGGGTGTTAGGGCCACACCTCGAAGTTGCGTCCTTGGTGATCCAGTCGTACACTATGGTGGTAAGGAAATATGCGGGATTGGGTCCTATAGACATAGAGGGCTGAAAGGGCTCCCAACCCTCCCCACTCATAAGCAAGGAAGAAACGCCCCACGCAGTGCAGTAGACGGCCTGGTCGCGCCTCGCGGCGCAGAAAATCGTCAACAGCCCACAAAGCTAAGTACAGTACCGAATCAAGCAAGAGCATCCTGATTCAACAACAGTTCGGGGATGGGACGAGGGTTGTGCGTGCTATTATGAGGATGCAGGTACTACGCGCCACTATGCGCAGCTCTTGTAACTCCTGAGGCTGGAAGCGCCAGGGGAACAACGTGAGGACGGAGACCCGGCAATGACGGGTGGCAAGGCCACATGCCCGGGGTTGGCGGCCATGGACTACCCCCCAAGAGGTAGCGCCTCGCGAGGGGCCAGCCAACCACCATCACCAGGCCGTATCGGTGACGACACCAAGCCCTGCGCAAGAAAACTAAGTCCCGTCATTACAAGCGGCCGACTGGTGATTCAAGGACAAGCAACAGATTAATGCCCACCGGGGCCAAGTTCTTCTTAAACCTTTATAGGTACCATGAAGGAGAAGTAGGAGGAGTCTAGGCCGAGGAGTCGCTGCCACCGTCCGAGTCGTTGGCTGCCATAGCGCCGGGGCCGCCCACCCCTCCGGGAGCGGGCACCTGGGTGAACCGTTCGACCAGGGACTCCATGTGCGAGTGCACCTCTCCCCGAAGAGGCCTTTGGAGCCCCTCGAGGACCCGCTCCATGACACGCTAGAGGTCGAACTCCGGGACAAGGCGACATAGGTTGGAGAAAACGTGCGTCAAGGCAAGCTCCACGAGGTCCCGCACGTCAGCCTCGCTATCCACGTTCACGTGGGAGACTCCGGTCTCCAGCGTCTCCACCACCCGGTGGAAGAAGTCGAGGTAGCCCCTATCGCCTTGCACATTGGGAAGAGCAAGGGCTTCCCCGACGAACCGGCTCACCGCATCGGCCGCATGGTGGGCGATGTCGAATTATTGCTTGGCGTGCTGGGACTCCATCACCTTGGCATGGGCCGCCTCATTCTGCATGGCCTGCACGACATCGGCCGCTTCCTGGACCTTGGTTTGGAGGGACGCGAGCTCGACCCTGGCCTCCACATCGTCCCTACGGGAGGCTTGGAAGGCGGCATCGGCGGTTGCCAGCTGGGCCCACAACGCGTCCATCTCCTCCTGGAGCTCGTCTTGCTTGTGCTTCTTGGCCGCTGGCACCCTGGAAGAAGGAGACGATCAGGCCCGGCGCATTGAACATGTCAACAGAGGAAGAAGGAGATGACGGAGCACTTACTCATCCACCATGTCCCAGCAACGGCAGACCTGCACCGATCCCGAGGGCCCTGTACCACTACCTCTGGAGGAGGGCGAGATAGATGACGGCCCCCCGCGCTCCCCCACACCGGCGATGCTTCCTCCAAATGCCATGAGGAAAAGGAGAAGCCAAGGAGAAGGATAGGGTTTTCTCTGGAGCTACAGGAGCAGCCTGGCGCTTCGAGATGGCAAGGCCCCCCACAGAAGGCGGATTTTATAGGCATGAACGAGGCCATGAAGCTTCGTGGGAGAGCAAGCGACATGCGCCCCTCGGGCATTGAAAAGGCCTGTTCAATTGGCGCGCAACCCTGCTTCACGTCGTCTTGCCTGACACTATAGGGTCACCTCCGCGTGGCCCAAGGGAGAGACAACATTCGAAGAAGGGTAATGATGGTCAGCGCTGCACACAAGTGTCGCATCAGTTTGACTTGGGGCGGTTCCTGACACCTTCGGTAAGCGGGGGCGTCGTCGCTCAGGCGTTCGACACGTGTACAACCTGGCCAGCAGGCGTTTGGGGCCCACGGTGCTTTGGGCCACCTTCAACGGCTTCGCCTAGAAGCAAACTCAGACGCGCCTTCGACCTGGGGGTTACTGTCGGCATTTTGGGAATGGGGGTACCCAGCCCTGCCTGCCTATGGCCCAGGACATGGCCCACTTCATCAACCAGATGCGTCCTGGTGCGGCTCCGCTCAAGACAAGGCCCTCGTGAGGCCCATACACTCGCAAGGAAGAACGACACCAAGAACATCAAGGACGGGCCTCCTCGGGCCCCCTCCTGAGCGACGGAGATCTCTGTGCAGAACCAGGCCTCAGGAGTCAAAGATGACGCAGGGAAGGATCGGGGCGATGCAGTTTCCCTTTGGTGCAAAGTTAGAAAGGACGTACGCGGGTTCCCGAAGCGCCGCCCAAAGGTTTCCATTCTTGTGCAACAAGACCACGACCACGATCCCCGAAGGGCGGATGTCATCGCCGAGACCACCACTGCATCATCGACAGCTACTTGGTAGGTGAAGACCACCTTTGGACATGGCACGGATGTGCTCCTTTCCCCTTCAGATTTGTCCGTTGTGGGATCCCTTCCTGCCATTGTGATAAGGGAAGAGGGCCCGAGCCGCTGATATATATATAGAGGCTAGGTCACACTATAGAGGGGATTCGATCTGGGACTTAGCCACTTGACGAATCACGAGACAAGGGAAAGGACCAAGAACTACACTAGAGCCCCCTCACGAGGCTCGAGACCATTGTACTGGTTCATCCACCACACCTCCTCGAGAGGCAATCCACCAAAGCAGGAGTAGGGTATTAAGCTTCATAGTGTCCCAAACCTGGGTAAACTGCCGTGTTCATCCTCTTCCTCATCATCGTGCGAGTTTGCCGTGGTAACCATCGAGTAGCGAGCTAGATATGGAGAGGCTTCAAGGGATCTTCGCACACGCCCCTATGTTTGAACCTTGAGGGTTTTGTGGAGCCCAAAATCTGACAGTTGGTGGCACCGATTTTGATGATAGGCTTAGACAGACTTTTGTGGAAGAACTTTTGGGTGTTTTTGGTGACAATCACTTGTGCACATGGAGCATTTGTTATCCAATAACACCTTACCCCCTTTTAATAGTATTGGCTTTCCTATAGACTCAAAGTGATTTCTCACAAAGTAAAATGTAGAGTCTTCTTGCTTGAACCTTTGCCAATCCTATTCCTTCTCCTTCCTCTTGGGGATACTCCTCACAATCCCTAGCCAACACTCCTTGAGGACTTTATCTGAAATATTAGATAAACGTATTAGTCCAAGAGACAATTTATGTTGTCATGAATTATCAAAACCACCAAGGGAGGATATTGTGCTTTCAATAGGCTCGACCTTTGCCCACTTGGTGAACTTGTCGATGGCAACATAAAAGTAGCGATACCCTTTGGCTGCTCACGGGAAATGACCCCGGATGTACAACCCCCATACCACGAAGGGCCAAGTGAGATGGATCATCTGCAACCCATGCACGAGCTGGTGGATCTGCTTGGCATGGAAGTAGCAGGCCTCGCAAGACCGGACCAACTCTACAGCATCGCGGAGCGTGGTAACAAATAGAATCCGCTACGCAACACCTTACTGGCCAACATACATGATGAGGAATGGTGCTCGCGGTCCCCTCGTGGATGTCAGCGAGCAGCTCGCGGCCTTGTTTCTGCGACATGCACCAGAGCGAGACGTCGTTGGGCCGCTACCATTACAACTTGCCGTCTAGTAGGCAGTAGGCGATGGCCTGCCGGACGACACGTTCTGCCTCCATGTCTTCTGCGGGGAGGTCGCCGTGCAGCAGGTAGACATTAAGCTCTATGGTCCAATTGTCCTCCGGAGGCTCCAATGCCAGCAACAAACGATCTCCTGAAATTGGGCCGCAATCCAGCGCTCCCATTGGCAGCACATACGGCAATTCCATGCCCAAGAGGGCGGTTCCGGTGACGAGTGGCGTGACCGATGGCTTGAGAAGCCTCTCTTCAAACACACAATGGCATTGAGGCTCGCGACGAGACGCTCGCTTGGCGATGTCATCAGCCTCATGATTGGCACCACGCGGGATGTGCTGCAATTCCTGAAGTTTACGTTCCTGCTCCAAATAAGCCGGCATGTGCTCGTCATTGGGTTTCTACTTCTTGTTGGACAAGTCGACGAGGAGTTGAGAGTCTCCCTTCAAACTGAGACACTTGGTGCCAAGGGCCGAGGCGGCCTTGAGGCTGAACCAGGCCCTCATACTCCACGATGTTGTTGGAGACCTTCTCTTCATGCCTAAAGCACAACTGGACCGCATAACAAAGTTTGTCTCCATTGGCAAAGTGAGAACAATGCCAACCCCCATGCCCTGCATGGAGAAGGTGTTGTCAAAGCACAGGCCCAGCCACAAGGTGCCTCCTCCCCAGGCAAGAGGGATTCATCCTCAAGAGGCTCCTCCTCGCCTGGGTCCATCCACTCTACCATGAAGTCCGCCAGGGCAGCTCCCTTGATGACCATGGTGGTACAGAATTCTAGCTCAAACGCCTATAGTCCGATATTCCACTCGGCCACCCTGCCGCCAGTGTTGGGGCTGCGCAAAATCTGCTCCAACGGGTAGGCAGAGACCACCCTGATGGGATGCCCCTAGAAATAGTGGCGTAGTTTCCTAGAGGCAACGAGGAGTGCGAGGAGGAGCTTTTTCTTCATGGGGCAGCATTTACGCGTGTCTCGCAGCATCGTCCTAACAAAGTACACATGAGGCTCCATGGCCTTGGTGACCATGGTGTCCTTGTCATGCTCATCGGAGGACCCAAGGGGCGATGCCGCAGGGGATTCCGAGGGCACGGCGTCGGGAGCCGCGGGAGCCCCCTAGGGGGAAGAAGCCCCCTGGTGGAGTGGGTCCTCTTAGGGAGAGGTATCCTCCTGAGGGTCACCGACAGCGTCTTCTCGCAGCGTCTTCTGAACGACGGCCGGTTGTTTCTTGGTGCGGACCTACTCTTCCCTCTCCACTACAAGGGCCGCTCTGGATGTCTGGGGGTGGCCGCCAGATACAATAGTAAGCGCTCGCGGACCCGCGGTGCCACCATGGTGGAAGGGCTCATGAGGTATGATGCGTCTCCAACATATCTATAATTTATGAAGTATTTATGACATGTTTACAATAATGCTATGTGTTTGATCTCTCTCTATAGTGTTCTTGAGATGGCACGGTCTTGATGTACCGCAAGCTTAATTCATATAGATGAATCATATGGAGTTTTCCCCTCTCTATCTTGTTGTGATGAATAGAGTTTTCCCTTTGAAGTTTTTTTTATCAGATTGAGTCTTTAAGGATTTGAGAACACTGGATTTATTTCTTGCGATGAGATATCTGTGGTGACAATGGGATGTTCTATTGATCCACTTGACGTATGTTTTCGTGATCAACTTGCGGGTTCCGTGACCTTGGGAATCTATGCATAGGGGTTGGCACACGTTTTTGTCTTGACTTTCCGGTAGAAACTTTGGGAAACTATTTGAAGTTTTTTGTGTTGAATTGAACAAGATGAATTTGAAATTATGTGATGCATATCGTATAATCAAGCCCGTGGGTGATAGAGGCGAGGGTCCCGACCTTTCGATGAGATGATAACTATCGATTTGGTGGAGACGACTTTGACGATCCGACTACAAACATGCACGACGTTGTGCCTTAGCAGTTGCTAAACCAATCTTCAAGAGATTATTGACCACGCCGAAGCACGATCAACCTGACCACGAAGGTCTATTCCTGCAAGCAATCGAAGAACAAGCAAGAATATGATAATGCAATCTGAATATTGCGAATATAGATGAAGTATTGATAAGGGTGGGGTTCCGAAAGCGGTCTTGGTCTGGTCGTTGGACACAAACGAAGTACACGAAGTTGCAATGGCTAACTTTTAACTAAACAAAACCCAAAGGAAAAGCTACTAGATTGATCTACTTATATAGGAGCAAGGGGTGGCGGCCAAGGAGGTGGGAGGACGTCCCAAGACACCCTAAAACCAACCCTAGGTCGTACAAGGCCCATGGGCCCAGGTGGAGGTGATGCAACAGCTTTGGACTTGTAGTTTGACTCGGATTCTGCTGCAACATCAGATTGGTTCGTCGATATCTTCCCGATCCGGACGAATTTTAAGGTGATTCTAACTGGGCTGGAACGCATATAAAATATAGTTTCCAGCAAAGAAAGAATCACCCAATTCCGAGTCCGTGTGAAAAAGTTGTTGGTGTTTTGAGACAGGTGTGTCTGTGTAGTCCGAATCTGAGTCCAGAACGTGAGAGATTAGGACTCTATCTTCTCTTGGGCTAAAAGTGACGTGATAGAACTATTTGAACAACACCTAATTATTTCCTTTAACGTGAGAGGACCTCTTGAATAGCATTCAACCATTTCATCTCCCTGTGTCATCACACGTGGTTCATACAAGTGTTCGGTCATTCTGCATTTAGGCATAAAATAAAAATAGGTGAAGTATATTTGTTTCGGATAACATAAATAAATTATTGCATAATTATTATAAGAAATCACCTCACAAATATGCACATATGCAATATTTTTGGTCATATCGAAGGTAGTCATGTCCTCATCATCCTCCCCTTTTTGAAAACAAAGCCATCCTCGGCGTTGCTTAATCTGAAATGTGGCTACCAAAAGAGAAAAGCCGTACACATTGTATATGTATTTGTCATCCATTTTTATTATTCTTAGTTGTGACACATGTGACACATATATGTAAGGGCACTCATCACATGTCATGAAATATGAAGCCAAAAAATCATCACAAGAAGTAGAAGGCATGACAATATTACAACTCAGTTTGCATATATAAGTGAAGTCCTTATTCATATCAAAAGATTCATAATGTTCATCATTAAACCGTCCCAATATTGGTAGATAAACATGAATCGTTTCAAACTTAGATGCTACAACATGCTTAAATAAGCGAACATGCAACATGTCATTTGACACAGAATTATCATCAAGATTGGAGGTCATATCAAAATGATTAAACACCGACAGAATTATTTTCAAACATATTTGACCCAAATTTGATTGATTTTCCGATTCACACGGTTCTTGCTCATCAATAGTTAATTCAATGGGTGCACTCACAATTGCTGATATTGTAGTTATTTGATCACATGACGAAGTAAAATCATGAACATAGTCCTCTAAAATAGGTGGTGTGATCATAGTAATGGGTAGCTCATCACAAGGTACATTGGAATTGACAAGGCATTCAACATACTCATGTGGAGGTGGAAGATCAATACCTTTGCCATTACCTTCTATGATCAACTCAGATGATGTAGGCACTCTCGGTGGTGACGTGTTACATGGTGTAGGTGATGTAGCCCTCACAAGAATTGATGTGGTTGTCACAGTACGCCTAGTAGTTGAAGGAACAACTGATAGAGGCGAGGGTCCCGATCTTTCAATGAGACGATAACTATCGATTTGGTGGAGAAGACTTTCGATCCGACTACAAACGTGCACGACGTTGTGCCTTAGCAATCGCTAAACCAATCTCCAAGAGGTTATTGACCACGCCGGAGCACGATCAACCTGACCACGAAGGTCTATTCCTGCAAGCAATCGAAGAACAAGCAAGGATATGATAATGCAATCTAAATATTGCGAATATAGATGAAGTATTGATAAGGGTGGGGTTCCAAAAGCGGTCTTGGTCTGGTCGTTGGACACAAACGAAGTACACGAAGTTGCAATGGCTAAATTTTAACTAAACAAAACCCAAACCTAAAACGACGCCCTAAGGGCTGTATATATGGGGGAATAGAGGGGAATTTCGTGGCCCCTTGAAGGAGGGGTCCGAAACCGACCCTAACTCAGTTTTCCCATACATACGGACTCTAAAAATAGCCTATAATATGGTATTTCGAAATTACATGGGCCTGGCCCAAAAATAAGGTGGCGCAACACCTATATTAGCCTAGGGACGAATTTTATAAAGTGGCATCATGCATATTTCGTCCAAGGCTTCTTGCTCCCATTATGGTGGCTTCAAAGTGCGAGAATCATCACTGGAAGCTCCATTGTTCTTTCCCGCGCGCGCACCTTCTTCTCCATGCTTGATGCCGCTCCAATGGTCATCCTTCTTGTCCATGCCAGGTCCTTCATTCACAAGTAAAACAAAAGTATCTAATTTAGGCAGCATCATATGTTCATGAACATTAGAAGGATTTGCAAGAAACAAAAGTACCTGGTAATTCAATTGATGTGCGCGAGCTCTACTAATTGGTCATGTATGTATAGCAGTCGGAGTTGTGGGTGTAGCATTAGTAGGGATGTCCTCATCATCCTCCCCTTCTTGAACTGAAGTCGTCCTCGACGGAAGCTCATCTTCCTCACCCAAATAAGGCTTCAAATCTGCAATGTCAAAAGTGGGGCTAACCCCAAACTCTGCAGGTAGCTCAAGTTTATATGCATTATCATTTATTTTCTCTAACACCTTAAAAGGACCATCAGCACGTGGCATTAGCTTTGACTTGCGCAAATCAGGAAATCTATCCTTACGCAAATGTAACCAAACAAGATCTCTAGGTGCAAAGACAACATGTTTTCTACCCTTATCTCCAGCAATTTTGTATTTAGCATTGATACGCTCAATGTTTTCCTTCGTTAACTCATGCATCTTTAATATCAATTGAGCATGTTCTTTAGCATCAAAATTAACCTTCTCCGAAGATGGAAGAGGCAACAAATCAATAGGTGCACGAGGTAAGAAACCATACACAACTTCAAAAGGGCACATCTTAGTGGTAGAATGTAGCGAACGATTATAAGCAAATTCAATATGAGGCAAGCATTCTTCCCACATTTTCAGGTTATTCTTCAAAACAGCCCTAAGCATAGTAGACAATGTTCTATTTACTACTTCAGTTTGGCCATCAGTTTGGGGATGACATGTAGTACTAAAAAGTAGTTTAGTCCCCAACTTAGCCCATAAAGAGATCCAAAAATGGCTAAGAAATTTAGCATCACGATCTGAAACAATTGTATTTGGTACACCATGCAATCGAATAATTTCACGAAAGAACAAATCAGCAACATGAGCAGCAGCATCACTTTTATTACATGGTATAAAGTGTGCCATTTTGGAAAATCTATCCACTACAACAAATATGCTATCCCTCCCCTTCTTTGTTCGAGGTAAACCTAAAACAAAGTCCATAGATATATCCTCCCAAGGAACACTAGGTACAGGCAAAGGCATATATAAACCATGAGGATTGAGTCGTGACTTAGCTTTTTGACATGTAGTGCAGCGAGCAACAAAACGCTCAACATCCCGTCTCATCTTTGGCCAAAAGAAATGTGTAGAAAGTACGTCCTCCGTCTTCTTCACGCCAAAGTGTCCCATTAATCCTCCTCCGTGCGCCTCCTGTAACAACAAAAGACGAACGGAGCTAGCTGGAATGCATAGCTTGTTAGCACGGAACACAAATCCATCATCAATAACGAACTTGTTCCATGTTCTCCCTTCTTTACAATTCTGCAACACGTCTCTAAATTCAGCATCATGCACATATTGATCTTTGATGGTCTCCAAACCAAATATTTTAAAGTCAAGTTGTGAACGCATAGTATAACGACGAGACAAAGCATCAGCAATAACATTTTCTTTACCCTTCTTGTGTTTAATGACATAAGGGGAAGTCTCAATGAATTCAACCCATTTAGCATGTCTACGGTTCAGTTTTTCTTGACTTTTAATATGTTTCAAAGAATCATGATCAGAATGTATAACAAATTCTTTGGGCCATAAATAATGTTGCCATGTTTCCAAAGTCCGAACAAGAGCATATAATTCCTTATCATAAGTAGAATAATTCAGACTAGGCCCACTTAATTTTTCAGAAAAGTACGCAACAGGTTTACCATCTTGTAATAACACACCTCCTAACCCAATTCCACTAGCATCACATTCAAGCTCGAAAGTCTTATTAAAATCAGGAAGTTGGAGTAAAGGAGCATGTGTTAACTTATCTTTCAAGACCGTGAAGGCTTCTTGCTATGCAGGACCTTGTAATAACACACCTCCTAATCAGGTAATAGTTTTAAATGCGGTTTCCCATTCATCTCCCAATTTCATACGAATTTGATGTATCCACTACGCAAATCAACTTTGGAGAAAATTGTAGAGCCACTTAATTCATCAAGCATATCATCTAGTCTAGGAATAGGATGACAATAACGAATAGTTATATTATTAATGCCTCTACAATCCACACACATGCGCGATGTACCATCCTTTTTAGGCACTAGAATAATAGGAACAACATAAGGACTAAGGGATTCACGTGTATAACCTTTGTCAAGCACCTCCTGTACTTGACGCATAATCTCCTTTGTCTCCTCTGGATTGGTACGGTAGGGCGCACGGTTGGGTAGGGATGCACCGGGAATTAAGTCAATCTGATGCTCAATCCCGCGAATAGGCGGTAATCCCGGTGGCACATCTTGTGGAAAGACGTCAACGAACTCCTGCAAAATGTTAATGACAACAGGAGGCAAAGAGGGAGGCATGTCCTCGAATGAAAATAGTACCTCTTTGCATACAAAAGCATAGCAAACAGATGTAGCAACATCCAAATCATTAATATCAGATTTAGTAGCAAGTAAACATCCACTCTTCAATTTTATTTCGGATGCAACAGTAGATGATGGTTTATTATGCTTATGGTGTTGCTCAAATTCCTGTGCTACAATCTGATTTTCACTCTTATTTTTCTCCTATTTTGCTTTACTAGCTCTAGCAATGTCATCTTTCATAATATGTTCGGGAGACATAGAAAGCAAAGTGATATTATGATCCTTATGAACAAGAGTATATTGATTTGTCCTACCATGGTGTACAGAATTTTTATCAAACTGCCATGGTCTACCAAGTAAAACAGAACATGCTTGCATGGGTACCACATCACAATCCACATAATCAGAATATGTAGCAATGCTAAAATGCACACGAACAATACGTGTTACCTTAACCTTGCCACTATTGTTGAACCATTGGATGTAATAAGGATGAGGATGTGGTCTGGTGGTTAGAGACAGCTTCTCCACCATCTCCAAGCTAGCCAAGTTATTGCAACTCCCTCCATCGATGATGATGCGAATAGAACGCTCCTTCACAACTCCCTTTGTGTGGAACAAGTTGTGCCTCTGATTTTGTTCAGCCTGTGTAACCTGCACACTGAGAACACGTTGAGCAACTAAACTTTCATACTTGTTAGCGTAATCAGCAGCCATGTAGTGTGTTTCTAGTTCTGCATCGTCGCCATCGTGTTCTTCACTTGCAATGAGAGCCAAAGTCTCCTCATCATAATCACTAGCAGACGCATATCCACCATCCTCAGTAACAATCATGACACGCTTGGAAGGGCATTCTCTCGCAAAGTGACCTCCACCCTTGCAACGACGGCATATAACCTCATGTGTTTGCCCTGTGGATGCAATAGATGAAGAAGAGCTCTGTGCAGGCCCAGAAGGTGTGCTCTTCGTAGAGGGTGGAGTAGGAGCCTGTTTCCTGGTATCGCGGTTGGAGTTGGAGGTTGAAGTAGGTGGTGTTGCAGCAGGACATGTGGAAGTAGAGGAGGTACGTGGCGTCCATGATGAAGTGTGACCTGCAGAAAAAGTAGTTCTCGCCATTGCCTCTCGATCCTGGACTTCACGTTCAGCTTTGCAAGCAAGATGAAATAAACGAGTGATAGTGTTATACTCCTTATACTCCAGAATAGTCTGAATCTCTCTATTTAATCCACCCATAAAACGTGCAAGCATAGCTTCATTCTCCTCAACAATACCACATCTAATCATACCAGTTTGTAATTCCTGATAATATTCTTCTACAAAAAATTTTCCTTGTCTTAAACGCTGCAAATTTTGAAGCAATTCACGTTGATAATAAGGTGGCACCCAATGATTACGCATAGCAGTTTTCAAAGCAGCCCAAGTAGTTGGAATATTAGCATGGTGTATTCTACAATGTTCTGACCACCAAACACAAGCAAAACTAGTGAATGAACAAACAGCAGCAGCAACACGTTTATCCTCAGGAAATTGTAAGCATGTAAAACGTTGTTCTATTTCTAACTCCCATGTAAGATATATATTAGGAACATATCTACCCTCAAACGTCAGAATATTCAATTTAAGTTTAGGGAGATGGTCATGATCCCGTACCTGAGGGGGTGGGGCAGCCCTACCGTTACGGTTGTAGCCATCTGGTCGAACTGGTGCGTATGGTGGTGGTTGCCCCTGAGGCTGATCGGGAGCAACCTCTCCCTCATCATCGTAATCACCATCATAATCGTCAACCTACTCAACGACAGTAGCAGCATGAGCCACAGAAATAGCAGCAATATCAACAGTACCAGTATGTTGGGCTTGGCCGAGAGGCACACGTCGTGCTCGTCGTTCGAAAGGAATAGGAGCTGCAGCTGGTGGTTGTAGACGGGCAAGCACCTCATTGAACTTGGCGTCCATCTTGGTTTCAAAGGTCTTCTCCAAACCATCTAGCTTCTCCATGGCTTCTCCAAAGTTGGTCACGAAGTCTTGTACATGGTCAGCCATCATTTGCTGAAATTTATCATATAGCGCTTTGTTGGTCATGCTCTCCTAGTCGATCTCATTGTCGTGTGATCCTGGCATGGTTAGCAAATAGGAAAACACACAAGAATATGAAACCTACGGACTACTGGGACGTGGTGGTGGTGGTGGTGGTGTGTCACAAATCCTTTAAGCGAATCTCAAATTCTTACCAGTTCTTACCCAGCAGCAGGCGATGATTGGCAACCGTTATAGTCAAAACTCTCAAAGCTTGGATAGAGCGATTGCCAGGTGGTGTCAAACACACGACGTAGATGTATGTGGAGCTGGGATGGCTTATTATATGGTAGCAAAAAGGGTTAGCAATAATCAATTCAGAGATGCAAGGTTGAATAAACGCTCAACGACGGTACTGTGCTGGTCCTAGGCTAGACCCGTACTAGAGACGCGAGCCTAAAGCACCAACAAAATCACGACGCTACACGTAATCAAGGGAAGAGCACACTTCGAATTTTTTTTTTCGTTTTTTTTTGTCGGCTCCTCTTTTTTTTTGCTCAAAAAATCACTACAATGGCGAGTGTCTCAAAACTCTTGCCACGTCATATAAGCAAGATGAGCATGAAATTTTTTGGACTATTTTTTTTTCTGGAGCAATCTGGGGGCTGCGATGACCAAAAATTTCGACAAAAATCACTATGACCAATTTTTTTCCGACACCTACGCTGGTAGCAAAACGCGAATCCGAAATCAAAAAGATCTCGAAACTAAATCTAAAACGAGTTGGACTCAGATTGGTGGTGGTATATATGGACACCAATGGATAGTGGGTGGTGATATCTGGCAGCGGTGATGATGGTGGTGGTATATGGCGACTATGAAGACGATGCGTTGGCAACATGACAACCTGTGAATAGAACTCGAAACACTAAAGGACTAGACACTAAGACCAGCAACTCGACACGACGATGTAACCACAAATTTAACAAAGCAAAATACTGAAAAGACTATGCAAAGGCTCAGATTGGTTCGGATATGATGATCTAACCCTAATTGTTTTTGGCTTTTTCGTGGACTAACGGTTTGAATAAACAGATGCGATCTAAACTACGAAAACTGATAGAATCTCACCGAGCAACCTAGAAATCTGATACCACTTGATAGAGGCGAAGTTGTCCCTGTCTTTCGATGAGATGGTGGCTATCGTTTTGGTGGAGTAGACTTTGACGATCCGACTACGAACATGTGATGACGCCGCACCTTAGCAATCGCTAAACCAACTCCGAGAGGTTATTGACCACGCCGGAGCACGATCAACCTGACCACGAGGGTCTGTTTCCTGCATGCAAACAAAGAACAAGCAAGAAACTAAGATTGCAATCTGGATATTGCGAATATAAGAGGAAAGCTTTATTGATGAAGTGGGGTTCTATGGCGCCTTTGTCTGGTCGTGGAACACAAACGAAGAACGCGAAGTTGCAGCTATGGCGAACTTATAATCTAAACAAAACCCAAACCTAAAACAACGCCCTAAGGGCTGTATATATGGGGGAATAGAGGGGAATTTCGTGGCCCCTTGGAGGAGGGGTCCGAAACCGACCCTAACTCAGTTTCCCCATACATACGGACTCTAAAAATAGCCTCTAATATGGTATTTCGAAATTACATGGGCCTGGCCCAAAAATAAGGTGGCGCAACACCTATATTAGCCTAGGGACGAATTTTATAAAGTGGCATCATGCATATTTCGTCCAAGGCTTCTTGCTCCCATTATGGTGGCTTCAAAGTGCGAAAATCATCACTGGAAGCTCCATTGTTCTTTCCCGCGCGCGCACCTTCTTCTCTATGCTTGATCCCGCTCCAATGGTCATCCTACTCGTCCATGCCAGGTCCTTCATTCACAAGTAAAACAAAAGTATCTACTTTAGGCAGCATCATATGTTCATGAACATTAGAAGGATTTGCAAGAAACAAAAGTACCTGGTAATTCAATTGATGTGCGCGAGCTCTAGTAATTGGTCCTGTATGTATAGTAGTCGGAGTTGTGGGTGTAGCATTAGTAGGGATGTCCTCATCATCATATTTCCTTCTTGAGTAGCTCTTGTTTTACTTGTGCTTCTTCTCCTAGTGCCTACTTCTCCTTGAGGGTCTTCCTTGATAACAATCATCTCTACTCCTTCTCTCTCTTTGAGGAGATTCATCTCTTGAGCTTCGTCTTCTAGGTGACTCTTCTTTTTGTTTGTAAGGAGCCGAGCACTCATTGAAGTAGTGTCCGGGCTTCCCACAATTGTAGCAGTTTTGGTCACGACCTTACGAACGCTTCTCTTCATGTCTTGAGTTGGATCTACGATCTTTGCTTCTATTATTTTATAACTTGTTGAATTTCTTGACCATGAGACTTATCTCTTCATTTGTAACAAGGTTGTCGCTTGAGGTAGTGGGAGCATCACTTGTGGCTTTGTAAGCACCCCTAGAATTATGGTGAAGCTCTTCCTTGTCTTTGAGTGTCATCTCATGAGCAACAATTCTACCAATCACTTCCGTTGGTTTGAGATCTTTGAAGTTGGGCATCATTTGAATCAAAGTGCACACATTGTCATATCTCTCATCCAAGGCTCGAAGTATCTTCTTGATGATGGACTTGCCAGACATTTCTTTGCTTCCTAAGCCGGCAATCTCATTGGTGATGAGAGCTAGCCTAGAGTACATCTCAGCGACTCCTTCACCATCCTTCATCTTGAACTTATCAAGTTGACCTTGAAGAACATCTAACTTGGATTCTCTCATGGACCCAATTCCTCCGTGCATATCAACCAAAGTATCCCAAATATCTTTTGCCTATTCAAGACGGCTGATTTTGTTGAATTCTTTGGGGCATAGGCAGTTGAACATAATCTCACATGCTTGAGCATTGAGTTGAAACATCTTTAATTCTTACGCGTTCGCTTCATGATCTGGTTCTCTTCCATCAACAAAGAATTCACCTTGCAAGCCAACACGAACAAGAACCCAAACGGCAGGATTATGACCAAGCAAATGCATTTTTATTTTATGCTTCCAACTAGCAAAATTAGTGCCATCAAAGTACGGACCTCTACGGTGATAATTTCCCTCACTAGATGCCATACTTCTCCTAGGTTGTGAAACCAATGCAATGGAGACCAAAGCTCTGATACCACTTGTAGGATCGAAAGTAGGTCTAGAGGGGGGTGATTAGACTACTTGACCAAATAAAACTATGCTTTTTACAAATTTTAATTCTTGGCAAGTTTTAGCATTCATAACATATCAAGTACACCCTACACATGCAAGTTTAAGAGTATAGCAGCGGAAAGTAACAACAAGCATGAGTAAAAGGATAGGGTAGGAAGATCAAATGCAATTGTAGACACGATGATTTTTCCCTTGGTTCCGATAGGTGGTGCTATCGTACATCCATGTTCATGGAGTCTTCAACCCACGGAGGGTAACGGTCGCGAGATTCCACGAAGGGCTCTACCCATGGTGGGTTCCACGAAGAAGCAACCTTGACTATACCATGACGGCCTATGTCCATATAGGACTAGCCTTACTCGGGGTAGATCTTCACGAAGTAGGTGATATCCTTGCCCTTACAAACTTCTTGGTTCACTCCACAACATGAAGTAGGAGGCTCCTAAGAGACACCTAACCAATCTAGGAGGCACCATCCTCCAAAAGGTAATAGGCTCGGTAATGAGGATGAACTACTTGCTCTTGTGCTTCAAGATGATAGACTCCTGAACACACAATCTCTCTGTCACAGATTTGGCTTGGTAGAAGAGATGGGATTGGTTGAAAGCAACTTGGGGAGGCTAGAAATCAAGATCCATATGGTTGGAGTGGAAGATCTTGACCTCAACACAAGGGTAGGTGGCTCTCTCTTAGAAAACTGAGTAGGATCGGTATGGAATAGTTCTGAGTGCTTCTATTTCGAGTGGGTGGTGGTGAAGGGGTATATATAGGCATCCCCCAAAATCCAACCATTAAACACAAAATGACCAACTCGATGACACCGATGTGTTAATCTCGGTGGTACCGAAGTGACCAAAAGGTGGCAACTTTTGAATCTTGGTGAGACCAATATAAGAATCTCGGTTGCGCCGACAAGGTAACCAACAATGAGAATTGTCGGACTCGGTGATGCCGATTCAACATTCTCGGACGGACCGAAAGTGTGAACTTGCGTAATAGAAAGGTGGCAACCCAACTCGATGGTACCGAAAGCAGTGTCGGCTGCACCGAAGTGGCTAGGGTTTGGCTGAGTCTATCTAGGGTTTGGAATCGGTGGCACCGGGATAGGAAAGTTGGTTGCACCGATTTTGCATGTTTGGCTAGGTACAAACTTTAGTGGGAGAGCTTGTGGATGTTTTTGGTGACTATCACTTGTGCACGTATGAGCATTTTGTTCACCATCAAAACCTTACCCCCTTTTAATACTATTGGCTTTCCTATGGACTCAAAATGAGTTCTCACAAATGTAAAATGTAGAGTCCTCTTGCTTGAAGCTTGGCCAACCCATTTCCTTGAATCTTGGGGTACTTCCACAATCTCCACAATCCTTTTGCCATCCCTATCATTGAACTTTTCCTGAAATATACTTGGTGGAAACATTAGTTCAATGACTCATATGTTGTTATTAATTACCAAAACCTACCAAGGGAGCAAATGTGCTTTCAGAACAACACCAAGACTATCAAGGACTTGCCTCCATAGGCCCCCTCTGGAGCGGCAGAGATCTCCATGTAAAACCCGGCCTTGGGAGTTAAAGATGACGCGGGTAAGGACAGGCATGCGCCAGCGCGCTAGGCGGTGCAGTTTCCCCTTTGGTGCAAAGGGAGCAAGGACGTACACGGGTTCCTGAAGCGCCGCCCAAAGGTTTCCATTCTAGTGCAACAAGACCATGACCACGAGCCCCGTAGGGCGGATATCATCGCCGAGCCCACCACTGCATCGTTGCCGGCTACTTTGCAGGCCAAGACCACCTTTGGACAGGGCACGAATGTACTCCTCTTCCCCTTCAAATTTGGTTGTTGTGGCATCCATTCCCGCCACTGTGATAAGGGAAGAGGGCCCTACTATATAGAGAGGCTAGATCACACCGTAGGAGGCATCCGATCCGTGACTTAGCCACTTGTCGAACCACGAGACAAGGGAGAGGGCCAAGAACACCACTAGAGCCCCCTCGCGAGGGTCGAGACCATTATACTAGTTCATCCGCCACACCTCCCCGAGAGGCAATCCACCAAAGCAAGAGTAGGGTATTATGCTTCACAGTGGCCTAAACCTAGGTAAACTGCCATGTTCATCCTCTTCCTCGTCATCGTGCAAGTTTGCCCTGGTAACCATCAAGTAGCGAGCTAGATAGGCTGAGGTTGCAGGGGATCTTCGCACACGCCCCTTTGTTTGAACCTTGAGGGTTTTCCAGAGCCCGAAATCTGACATTTGGCGCGCTAGGTAGGGGGCACGTCAGATTCTTCTTCAAGCCTTGCTGTTCCCCCGCTCCACCGCTCCGATGGCTGGTACCCAACAAGCTTCCCCCGGCCATGGCAGATCAGCTCCCGTCGATCCCGCCGCTACCGCCGGAGACCCGCGACCCAGCGACATAGTGCTGGGCGGACAGTATCAGGCCACCAGTATCGCCTCTGCCATCGCTGCCACTTGCACCGCCCAAACACACGGCGGATGGGCGACATCTTCAACATCGGCTTCATAATGCACCTACATGGAGGACCTTGACACGCACGATGCGCTGCTGCTGGTAAGTGAGATGCTCCGCCACCGCCCAATGCACGGGGGCTTCGATGCTTGGGCCGACCACATTGCTGAGCTGATCACCATCGCGCGGAGGGCTGTGGCTCCTCACCCTTCTTCAGGCGCTGGGGGCTCTTCCACTGCGCCTACCCCCAAGAATTGTGCGCCCCCTCCAGCCCCGGACGAGCCCGAATGGAGCCCGCCGTGCGTTGTGCTCCTCCTCCTTCAAATTTCGATGACCGATTTCGAGACACAGCCCGGCCATGACGACCGAGCGCGCAAAGGAAACTACGAGGTGCCCCACGCACGCGCCAACGAGCGCCCCTGTGACCCCGTGGACCTTCAACAACCTAGATTGACCAGGCGCGAGCGCGCCATCCTACATAGGGAGCAAGTGGCGTAGGCGTCCGGACAAACAAGCAACAACAGTGAAGGTGCTTCGGATCATCAAGGGAGCAATCCAAGTCAGGAGGCACACGACCCACCCAACGGCGGTGGCAGAGGTAAGCAACTTCGCTCCGAGGCTTGATGCAAGAGGTTCTGCGGGCTACGTGCGCAGGGTGGCGCTCCACCGCCGCCTGGAGGGTCCATTCCCAGCGTCCCGCCGGACTGCTCAGGAGGAGAACCGATCCCTTATGTGGAGCCCTATGTACCATGCTACATCGTACCTAGGGACACCAGCCCGGATCAGGCGCCCGCCACAGGTGCCAATGACCCCTAGGAATAGGGAAGGCCACGGGCGTCCACCCTGAGATGGGCTTGGTGGCTTCCCCCAACAAAGCACCAAGCATGGGCAGCATGCAGGAGAAGGACGGAGGATGCCCCCAGGCCTATGGGGCGTGGCCCAAGTTGTCGTCCTCGCGGGCGAGTGACGTCGAGCCAAGCCCAGAGGCCTCAGAGGTGATAGCCTGGGGGAGGGGAAGCAAGACACAGGTAACACGGGCCACCCACGAGAACTGGAGCGTTAGCATAGCCTCAGGAGGCCGGGCCACACGGGGCTCCCAAGGCCCTATCCGGTCGGTGCCCCAACACCTCGCAGGATAGCTTCATCGACAAAACACCTCCATGGCTGCGCTGAGTGCATTGTGCTCATGTTTAAGTCGTGGGAGCACAATCCCGCGTCTACGCGGGGAACAACGGATTCGGGTTTGGGTCATGGAGGCGCTTAACCGAGCAGAAATGCACGGGTGGCTCTTGACGGAGTTGGGAGCTACCGGGCCGAGCACCCGGGGGCTTTCCCAGCTATCTACGTCCGTGACACTCTCACATAATAATGAGTGAGTTGTATACTCCCAAAGCCCCCCAAGGACGCGAAGGGGTTCCCATGCATGGTGGATAAGTCAACACTACCCATCAATGGCTATGCCCATGCAACGTGGATGCCCTATGCTCAGCACTGGTGGAATACGAAGATTAGCCTAGGTGCCGGACACGACGTTTGCTTGCTTCTTTTTGTGTTTGAATTGCCACTTTTTGGAACGAAGTTCGAAGAATTTGAAACTCTAAATGTAAAAGAAAAAGGGGCTGGGACTTTTCTCTCATTTCTCTCTTGTTTTACCGGTCTTGAACTCTGTTTTCTGGATTGGTGTTTCACAAGGGGCCGTGCGCTCTGGCCCTCCCCGAGGCACCTCGGGGCTGGATGACAAGCCCCTGTCACCTCAAGGACTTGCACCTTTGGGCAGACGGCCCCCACATGGGGGTTCCGACCACCGCACGACACCACGGCATTGAGTCTCAGGAGGCCCTAGTGCCTAGGCCTCCTGAGGTAGAGCCCGACAGGGCGGAATGGGGGCCACTCGAGCGTCAAGGGGGACTCCTGAGCGGTGCACCTCAGGAGCCTTACCGGTCATATAGCCACTCAGCACCCTCGATGTCGTCCTTGGTGATTCGGTCGACATCGAGGGTGTCGGGGCCTCACCTCGTAGTTGCGTCCCTGGTGATTCAGTCGTACACTAATGTGGTAGGGAAATGTGCAGGATTGGGACCTGCCGACGTAGAGATGCTTGAGCGTCAAAGTGGGCTCCTGAGCAACATGACTCAGGAGCCTTACCAGTCATATAGCCACTCGACATCCTCGATGCCGTCCTTGGTGATCCGGTCGGCATTGAGGGTGTTAGGGCCACACCTCGAAGTTGCGTCCTTGGTGATCCGGTCGTACACTATGGTGGTAAGGAAATATGCGGGACTGGGTCCTATAGACATAGAGCGCTGAAAGGGCTCCCAACCCTCCCCACTCATAAGCAAGGAAGAAACGCCCCACGCAGTGCAGTAGACGGCCTGGTCGCGCCTCGCGGCGCAGAAAATCGTCAACAGCCCACAAAGCTAAGTACAGTACCGAATCAAGCAAGAGCATCCTGATTCAACAACAATTCGGGGATGGGACGAGGGTTGTGCGTGCTATTATGAGGATGCAGGTACTACGCGCCACTATGCGCAGCTACTGTAACTCCTGAGGCTGGAAGCGCCAGGGGAAACAACGCGAGGACGGAGACCCGGCAATGACGGGTGGCAAGGCCACATGCCCGGGGTTGGCGGCCATGGACTACCCCCCAAGAGGTAGCGCCTCGCGAGGGGCCAGCCAACCACCATCACCAGGCCGTATCGGTGACGACACCAAGCCCTGCGCAAGAAAACTAAGTCCCGTCATTACAAGCGGCCGACTGGTGATTCAAGGACAAGCAACAGATTAATGCCCACCGGGGCCAAGTTCTTCTTAAACCGTTATAGGTACCATGAAGGAGAAGTAGGAGGAGTCTAGGCCGAGGAGTCGCTGCCGCCGTCCGAGTCGTTGGCTGCCATAGCGCCGGGGCCGCCCACCCCTCCGGGAGCGGGCACCTGGGTGAACCGTTCGACCAGGGACTCCATGTGCGAGTGCACCTCTCCCCGAAGAGGCCTTTGGAGCCCCTCGAGGACCCGCTCCATGACACGCTAGAGGTCGAACTCCGGGACAAGGCGACATAGGTTGGAGAAAACGTGCGTCAAGGCAAGCTCCACGAGGTCCCGCACGTCAGCCTCGCTGTCCACGTTCACGTGGGAGACTCCGGTCTCCAGCGTCTCCACCACCCGGTGGAAGAAGTCGAGGTAGCCCCTATCGCCTTGCACATTGGGAAGAGCAAGGGCTTCCCCGACGAACCGGCTCACCGCATCGGCCGCATGGTGGGCGATGTCGAATTATTGCTTGGCGTGCTGGGACTCCATCACCTTGGCATGGGCCGCCTCATTCTGCATGGCCTGCATGACATCGGCCGCTTCCTGGACCTTGGTTTGGAGGGACGCGAGCTCGACCCTGGCCTCCACATCGTCCCTACGGGAGGCTTGGAAGGCGGCATCGGCGGTTGCCAGCTGGGCCCACAACGCGTCCATCTCCTCCTGGAGCTCGTCGTGCTTGTGCTTCTTGGCCGCCGGCACCCTGGAAGGAGGAGACGATCAGGCCCGGCGCATTGAACATGTCAACAGAGGAAGAAGGAGATGACGGAGCACTTACTCATCCACCATGTCCCAGCAACGGCAGACCTGCACCGATCCCGAGGGCCCTGTACCACTACCTCTGGAGGAGGGCGAGATAGATGACGGCCCCCCGCGCTCCCCCACACCGGCGATGCTTCCTCCAAATGCCATGAGGAAAAGGAGAAGCCAAGGAGAAGGATAGGGTTTTCTCTGGAGCTACAGGAGCAGCCTGGCGCTTCGAGATGGCAAGGCCCCCCACAGAAGGTGGATTTTATAGGCATGAACGAGGCCATGAAGCTTCGTGGGAGAGCAAGCGACATGCGCCCCTCGGGCGTTGAAAAGGCCTGTTCAATTGGCGCGCAACCCTGCTTCACGTCGTCTTGCCTGACACTATAGGGTCACCTCCGCATGGCCCAAGGGAGAGACAACATTCGAAGAAGGGTAATGATGGTCAGCGCTGCACACAAGTGTCGCATCAGTTTGACTTGGGGCGGTTCCTGACACCTTCGGTAAGCGGGGGCGTCGTCGCTCAGGCGTTCGACACATGTACAACCTGGCCAGCAGGCGTTTGGGGCCCACGGTGCTTTGGGCCACCTTCAACGGCTTCGCCTAGAAGCAAACTCAGACGCGCCTTCGACCTGGGGGTTACTGTCGGCATTTTGGGAATGGGGGTACCCAGCCCTGCCTGCCTATGGCCCAGGACATGGCCCACTTCGTCAACCAGATGCGTCCTGGTGCGGCTCCGCTCAAGACAAGGCCCTCGTGAGGCCCATACACTCGCAAGGAAGAACGACACCAAGAACATCAAGGACGGGCCTCCTCGGGCCCCCTCCTAAGCGACGGAGATCTCTGTGCAGAACCAGGCCTCAGGAGTCAAAGATGACGCAGGGAAGGATCGGGGCGATGCAGTTTCCCTTTGGTGCAAAGTTAGAAAGGACGTACGCGGGTTCCCGAAGCGCCGCCCAAAGGTTTCCATTCTTGTGCAACAAGACCACGACCACGATCCCCGAAGGGCGGATGTCATCGCCGAGACCACCACTGCATCATCGACAGCTACTTGGTAGGTGAAGACCACCTTTGGACATGGCACGGATGTGCTCCTTTCCCCTTCAGATTTGTCCGTTGTGGGATCCCTTCCTGCCATTGTGATAAGGGAAGAGGGCCCGAGCCGCTGATATATATATAGAGGCTAGGTCACACTATAGAGGGGATTCGATCTGGGACTTAGCCACTTGACGAATCACGAGACAAGGGAAAGGACCAAGAACTACACTAGAGCCCCCTCACGAGGCTCGAGACCATTGTACTGGTTCATCCACCACACCTCCTCGAGAGGCAATCCACCAAAGCAGGAGTAGGGTATTAAGCTTCATAGTGTCCCAAACCTGGGTAAACTGCCGTGTTCATCCTCTTCCTCATCATCGTGCGAGTTTGCCGTGGTAACCATCGAGTAGCGAGCTAGATATGGAGAGGCTTCAAGGGATCTTCGCACACGCCCCTATGTTTGAACCTTGAGGGTTTTGTGGAGCCCAAAATCTGACAGTTGGTGGCACCGATTTTGATGATAGGCTTAGACAGACTTTTGTGGAAGAACTTTTGGGTGTTTTTGGTGAAAATCACTTGTGCACATGGAGCATTTGTTATCCAATAACACCTTACCCCCTTTTAATAGTATTGGCTTTCCTATAGACTCAAAGTGATTTCTCACAAAGTAAAATGTAGAGTCTTCTTGCTTGAACCTTTGCCAATCCTATTCCTTCTCCTTCCTCTTGGGGATACTCCTCACAATCCTTAGCCAACACTCCTTGAGGACTTTATCTGAAATATTAGATAAACGTATTAGTCCAAGAGACAATTTATGTTGTCATGAATTATCAAAACCACCAAGGGAGGATATTGTGCTTTCAATAGGCTCGACCTTTGCCCACTTGGTGAACTTGTCGATGGCAACATAAAAGTAGCGATACCCTTTGGCTGCTCACGGGAAATGACCCCGGATGTACAACCCCCATACCACGAAGGGCCAAGTGAGATGGATCATCTGCAACCCCTGCACGAGCTGGTGGATCTGCTTGGCATGGAAGTAGCAGGCCTCGCAAGACCGGACCAGCTCTACAGCATCGCGGAGCGTGGTAACAAATAGAATCCGCTACGCAACACCTTACTGGCCAACATACATGATGAGGAATGGTGCTCGCGGTCCCCTCGTGGATGTCAGCGAGCAGCTCGCGGCCTTGTTTCTGTGACATGCACCAGAGCGAGACGTCGTTGGGCCGCTACCGTTACAACTTGCCGTCTAGTAGGCAGTAGGCGATGGCCTGCCGGACGACACGTTCTGCCTCCATGTCTTCTGCGGGGAGGTCGCCGTGCAGCAGGTAGACCTTAAGCTCTATGGTCCAATTGTCCTCCTGAGGCTCCAATGCCAACAACAAACGATCTCCTGAAATTGGGCCGCAATCCAGCGCTCCCATTGGCAACACATACGGCAATTCCATGCCCAAGAGGGCGGTTCCGGTGACGAGTGGCGTGACCGATGGCTTGAGAAGCCTCTCTTCAAACACACAATGGCATTGAGGCTCGCGACGAGACGCTCGCTTGGCGATGTCATCAGCCTCATGATTGGCACCACGCGGGATGTGCTGCAATTCCTGAAGTTTACGTTCCTGCTCCAAATAAGCTGGCATGTGCTCGTCATTGGGTTTCTACTTCTTGTTGGACAAGTCGACGAGGAGTTGAGAGTCTCCCTTCAAACTGAGACACTTGGTGCCAAGGGCCGAGGCGGCCTTGAGGCTGAACCAGGCCCTCATACTCCACGATGTTGTTGGAGACCTTCTCTTCATGCCTGAAGCACAACTGGACCGCATAACAAAGTTTGTCTCCATTGGCAAAGTGAGAACAATGCCAACCCCCACGCCCTGCATGGAGAAGGTGTTGTCAAAGCACAGGCCCAGCCACAAGGTGCCTCCTCCCCAGGCAAGAGGGATTCATCCTCAAGAGGCTCCTCATCGCCTGGGTCCATCCACTCTACCATGAAGTCCGCCAGGGCAGCTCCCTTGATGACCATGGTGGTACAGAATTCTAGCTCAAACGCCTATAGTCCGATATTCCACTCGGCCACCCTGCCGCCAGTGTTGGGGCTGCGCAAAATCTGCTCCAACGGGTAGGCAGAGACCACCCTGATGGGATGCCCCTAGAAATAGTGGCGTAGTTTCCTAGAGGCAACGAGGAGTGCGAGGAGGAGCTTTTTCTTCATGGGGCAGCATTTACGCGTGTCTCGCAGCATCGTCCTAACAAAGTACACATGAGGCTCCATGGCCTTGGTGACCATGGTGTCCTTGTCATGCTCATCGGAGGACCCAAGGGGCGATGCCGCAGGGGATTCCGAGGGCACGGCGTCGGGAGCCGCGGGAGCCCCCTAGGGGAAAGAAGCCCCCTGGTGGAGTGGGTCCTCTCAGGGAGAGGTATCCTCCTGAGGGTCACCGACAGCGTCTTCTCGCAGCGTCTTCTGAATGACGGCCGGTTGTTTCTTGGTGCGGACCTACTCTTCCCTCTCCACTACAAGGGCCGCTCTGGATGTCTGGGGGTGGCCGCCAGATACAATAGTAAGCGCTCGCGGACCCGCGGTGCCACCATGGTGGAAGGGCTCATGAGGTATGATGCGTCTCCAACATATCTATAATTTATGAAGTATTTATGACATGTTTACAATAATTCTATATGGTTTTGGTATGATTTTATTAGAACTAACCTGACTGATGCAGTTTTTAGCACAACTATCGTGGTGTTGTTTTTGTGCAGCAATTGTTTTTCTCGGAATGGGCTGAAAATTTACGGAGAATATTTTTGGAAAATATAAAAAATATTGGAGCGAAGAGCTAGGCGAGGAAGTGGACAAGGAGGTCACAAGCTTGCTAGGCGTGGCCACCCCCTTGCCGCGCCTAGCAAGCTTGTGGGGCCCTCGAGCACCTCCTTGATGTAATTCCAACGACAAAAGTCCTATAAATCCAGAAACCTCCAAAAATAAACCTAGATTGGGAGTTCCGCCGCCGCAAGCCTCCAGAGCCACGAAAAACCAATCGGGAGCCCGTTCCGGCACCCTGCTGGAGGAGGAAACCATCACCGGAGGCCATCTTCATCATCTCGGCGCTCTCCATGACAAGGAGGGAGTAGTTCACCCTCGGGGCCGAGGGCATTTAGTAGTAGCTATGTGTTTGATCTCTCTCTATAGTGTTCTTGAGATGGCACGGTCTTGATGTACCGCAAGCTTAATTCATATAGATGAATCATATGGAGTTTTCCCCTCTCTATCTTGTTGTGATGAATAGAGTTTTCCCTTTGAAGTTTTTTTTATCAGATTGAGTCTTTAAGGATTTGAGAACACTGGATTTATTTCTTGCGATGAGATATCTGTGGTGACAATGGGATGTTCTATTGATCCAGTTGACGTATGTTTTCGTGATCAACTTGCGGGTTCCGTGACCTTGGGAATCTATGCATAGGGGTTGGCACACGTTTTTGTCTTGACTTTCCGGTAGAAACTTTGGGAAACTATTTGAAGTTTTTTGTGTTGAATTGAACAAGATGAATTTGAAATTATGTGATGCATATCGTATAATCAAACCCGTGGGTGATAGAGGCGAGGGTCCCGACCTTTCGATGAGATGATAACTATCGATTTGGTGGAGACGACTTTGACGATCCGACTACAAACATGCACGACGTTGTGCCTTAGCAGTTGCTAAACCAATCTTCAAGAGATTATTGACCACGCCGGAGCACGATCAACCTGACCACGAAGGTCTATTCCTGCAAGCAATCGAAGAACAAGCAAGAATATGATAATGCAATCTGAATATTGCGAATATAGATGAAGTATTGATAAGGGTGGGGTTCCGAAAGCGGTCTTGGTCTGGTCGTTGGACACAAACGAAGTACACGAAGTTGCAATGGCTAACTTTTAACTAAACAAAACCCAAAGGAAAAGCTACTAGATTGATCTACTTATATAGGAGCAAGGGGTGGCGGCCAAGGAGGTGGGAGGACGTCCCAAGACACCCTAAAACCAACCCTAGGTCGTACAAGGCCCATGGGCCCAGGTGGAGGTGATGCAACACCTTTGGACTTGTAGTTTGACTCGGATTCTGCTGCAACATCAGATTGGTTCGTCGATATCTTCCCGATCCGGACGAATTTTAAGGTGATTCTAACTGGGCTGGAACGCATATAAAATATAGTTTCCAGCACAGAGAGAATCACCCAATTCCGAGTCCGTGTGAAAAAGTTGTTGGTGTTTTGAGACAGGTGTGTCTGTGTAGTCCGAATCTGAGTCCAGAACGTGAGAGATTAGGACTCTATCTTCTCTTGGGCTAAAAGTGACGTGATAGAACTATTTGAACAACACCTAATTATTTCCTTTAACGTGAGAGGACCTCTTGAATAGCATTCAACCATTTCATCTCCCTGTGTCATCACACGTGGTTCATACAAGTGTTCGGTCATTCTGCATTTAGGCATAAAATAAAAATAGGTGAAGTATATTTGTTCCGGATAACATAAATAAATTATTGCATAATTATTATAAGAAATCACCTCACAAATATGCACATATGCAATATTTTTGGTCATATCGAAGGTAGTCATGTCCTCATCATCCTCCCCTTTTTGAAAACAAAGCCATCCTCGGCGTTGCTTAATCTGAAATGTGGCTACCAAAAGAGAAAAGCCGTACACATTGTATATGTATTTGTCATCCATTTTTATTATTCTTAGTTGTGACACATGTGACACATATATGTAAGGGCACTCATCACATGTCATGAAATATGAAGCCAAAAAATCATCACAAGAAGTAGAAGGCATGACAATATTACAACTCAGTTTGCATATATAAGTGAAGTCCTTATTCATATCAAAAGATTCATAATGTTCATCATTAAACCGTCCCAATATTGGTAGATAAACATGAATCGTTTCAAACTTAGATGCTACAACATGCTTAAATAAGCGAACATGCAACATGTCATTTGACACAGAATTATCATCAAGATTGGAGGTCATATCAAAATGATTAAACACCGACAGAATTATTTTCAAACATATTTGACCCAAATTTGATTGATTTTCCGATTCACACGGTTCTTGCTCATCAATAGTTAATTCAATGGGTGCACTCACAATTGCTGATATTGTAGTTATTTGATCACATGACGAAGTAAAATCATGAACATAGTCCTCTAAAATAGGTGGTGTGATCATAGTAATGGGTAGCTCATCACAAGGTACATTGGAATTGACAAGGCATTCAACATACTCATGTGGAGGTGGAAGATCAATACCTTTGCCATTACCTTCTATGATCAACTCAGATGATGTAGGCACTCTCGGTGGTGACGTGTTACATGGTGTAGGTGATGTAGCCCTCACAAGAATTGATGTGGTTGTCACAGTACGCCTAGTAGTTGAAGGAACAACCGATAGAGGCGAGGGTCCCGATCTTTCGATGAGACGATAACTATCGATTTGGTGGAGAAGACTTTCGATCCGACTACAAACGTGCACGACGTTGTGCCTTAGCAATCGCTAAACCAATCTCCAAGAGGTTATTGACCACGCCGGAGCACGATCAACCTGACCACGAAGGTCTATTCCTGCAAGCAATCGAAGAACAAGCAAGGATATGATAATGCAATCTGAATATTGCGAATATAGATGAAGTATTGATAAGGGTGGGGTTCCAAAAGCGGTCTTGGTCTGGTCGTTGGACACAAACGAAGTACACGAAGTTGCAATGGCTAAATTTTAACTAAACAAAACCCAAACCTAAAACGACGCCCTAAGGGCTGTATATATGGGGGAATAGAGGGGAATTTCGTGGCCCCTTGAAGGAGGGGTCCGAAACCGACCCTAACTCAGTTTTCCCATACATACGGACTCTAAAAATAGCCTATAATATGGTATTTCGAAATTACATGGGCCTGGCCCAAAAATAAGGTGGCGCAACACCTATATTAGCCTAGGGACGAATTTTATAAAGTGGCATCATGCATATTTCGTCCAAGGCTTCTTGCTCCCATTATGGTGGCTTCAAAGTGCGAGAATCATCACTGGAAGCTCCATTGTTCTTTCCCGCGCGCGCACCTTCTTCTCCATGCTTGATGCCGCTCCAATGGTCATCCTTCTTGTCCATGCCAGGTCCTTCATTCATAAGTAAAACAAAAGTATCTAATTTAGGCAGCATCATATGTTCATGAACATTAGAAGGATTTGCAAGAAACGAAAGTACCTGGTAATTCAATTGATGTGCGCGAGCTCTACTAATTGGTCATGTATGTATAGGAATCGGAGTTGTGGGTGTAGCATTAGTAGGGATGTCCTCATCATCCTCCCCTTCTTGAACTGAAGTCGTCCTTGACGGAAGCTCATCTTCCTCACCCAAATAAGGCTTCAAATCTGCAATGTAAAAAGTGGGGCTAACCCCAAACTCTGCAGGTAGCTCAAGTTTATATGCATTATCATTTATTTTCTCTAACACCTTAAAAGGACCATCAGCACGTGGCATTAGCTTTGACTTGTGCAAATCAGGAAATCTATCCTTACGCAAATGTAACCAAACAAGATCTCTAGGTGCAACGACAACATGTTTTCTACCCTTATCTCCAGCAATTTTGTATTTAGCATTCATACGCTCAATGTTTTCCTTCGTTAACTCATGCATCTTTAATATCAATTGAGCATGTTCTTTAGCATCAAAATTAACCTTCTCCGAAGATGGAAGAGGCAACAAATCAATAGGTGCACGAGGTAAGAAACCATACACAACTTCAAAAGGGCACATCTTAGTGGTAGAATGTAGCGAACGATTATAAGCAAATTCAATATGAGGCAAGCATTCTTCCCACATTTTCAGGTTATTCTTCAAAACAGCCCTAAGCATAGTAGACAATGTTCTATTTACTACTTCAGTTTGGCCATCAGTTTGGGGATGACATGTAGTACTAAAAAGTAGTTTAGTCCCCAACTTAGCCCATAAAGAGCTCCAAAAATGGCTAAGAAATTTAGCATCACGATCTGAAACAATTGTATTTGGTACACCATGCAATCGAATAATTTCACGAAAGAACAAATCAGCAACATGAGCAGCATCATCACTTTTATTACATGGTATAAAGTGTGCCATTTTGGAAAATCTATCCACTACAACAAATATGCTATCCCTCCCCTTCTTTGTTCGAGGTAAACCTAAAACAAAGTCCATAGATATATCCTCCCAAGGAACACTAGGTACAGGCAAAGGCATATATAAACCATGAGGATTGAGTCGTGACTTAGCTTTTTGACATGTAGTGCAGCGAGCAACAAAACGCTCAACATCCCGTCTCATCTTTGGCCAAAAGAAATGTGTAGAAAGTACGTCCTCCGTCTTCTTCACGCCAAAGTGTCCCATTAATCCTCCTCCGTGCGCCTCCTGTAACAACAAAAGACGAACGGAGCTAGCTGGAATGCATAGCTTGTTAGCACGGAACACAAATCCATCATTAATAACGAACTTGTTCCATGTTCTCCCTTCTTTACAATTCTGCAACACGTCTCTAAATTCAGCATCATGCACATATTGATCTTTGATGGTCTCCAAACCAAATATTTTAAAGTCAAGTTGTGAAAGCATAGTATAACGACGAGACAAAGCATCAGCAATAACATTTTCTTTACCCTTCTTGTGTTTAATGACATAAGGGAAAGTCTCAATGAATTCAACCCATTTAGCATGTCTACGGTTCAGTTTTGCTTGACTTTTAATATGTTTCAAAGATTCATGATCAGAATGTATAACAAATTCTTTGGGCCATAAATAATGTTGCCATGTTTCCAAAGTCCGAACAAGAGCATATAATTCCTTATCATAAGTAGAATAATTCAGACTAGGCCCACTTAATTTTTCAGAAAAGTACGCAACATGTTTACCATCTTGTAATAACACACCTCCTAACCTAATTCCACTAGCATCACATTCAAGCTCGAAAGTCTTATTAAAATCAGGAAGTTGGAGTAAAGGAGCATGTGTTAACTTATCTTTCAAGACCGTGAAGGCTTCTTCCTGTGCGGTACCCCAAGAAAAAGGCACGTCCTTCTTTGTAAGCTCATTGAGAGGCGCAGCAATGGTGCTGAAATGTCTCACAAAACGCCTATAGAAACCAGCGAGACCAAGAAAACTCCTTACTTGTGTGACCGTTTTGGGCTGTGGCCAACTCTCAATAGCTTCAATCTTGGCTTTATCAACTTCAATTCCCTGTGGAGTAACAATATAGCCAAGAAAAGATACTTGGTCGGTGCAAAAGGTGCACTTCCCAAGGTTACCAAACAAACGTGCATCACGTAGCGTCCTAAAAACAGCACGTAAATGTTCCAAATGTTCCTCCAAAGATCTACTAAAAATCAATATATCATCAAAATAGACTACCACAAATCGTCCAATGAAAGCACGTAAAACCTCGTTCATTAATCTCATGAAAGTGCTAGGTGCATTAGTTAACCCAAAAGGCATGACTAACCACTCATATAATCCAAACGTAGTTTTAAATGCTGTTTTCCATTCATCTCCCAATTTCAAACGAATTTGATGGTATCCACTACGCAAATCAACTTTGGAGAAAATTGTAGAGCCACTTAATTCATCAAGCATATCATCTAGTCTAGGAATAGGATGACGATAACGAATAGTAATATTATTAATGCGTCTACAATCCACACACATGCGCGATGTACCATCCTTTTTAGGCGCTAGAATAATAGGAACAGCACAAGGACTAAGGGATTCACGTATATAACCTTTGTCAAGCAGCTCCTGTACTTGACGCATAATCTCCTTTGTCTCCTCTGGATTGGTACGGTAGGGCGCATGGTTGGGTAGGGATGCACCGGGAATTAAGTCAATCTGATGCTCAATCCCGCGAATAGGCGGTAATCCCGGTGGCACATCTTGTGGAAAGACGTCAGCGAACTCCTGCAAAATGTTAATGACAGCAGGAGGCAAAGAGGGAGGCATGTCCTTGAATGAAAATAATACCTCTTTGCATACAAAAGCATAGCAAACAGATGTAGCAACATCCAAATCATTAATATCAGATTTGGTAGCAAGTAAACATCCACTCTTCAATTTTATTTCGGATGCAACAGTAGATGATGGTTTATTATGCTTATGGTGTTGCTCAAATTCCTGTGCTACAATCTGATTTTCACTCTTATTTTTCTCCTGTTTTGCTTTACTAGCTCTAGCAATGTCATCTTTCATAATATGTTCGGGAGACATAGGAAGCAAAGTGATATTATGATCCTTATGAACAAGAGAATACTGATTTGTCCTACCATGGTGTACATAATTTTTATCAAACTGCCATGGTCTACCAAGTAAAACAGAACATGCTTGCATGGGTACCACATCACAATCCACATAATCAGAATATGTAGCAATGCTAAAATGCACACGAACAGTACGTGTTACCTTAACCTTGCCACTATTGTTGAACCATTGGATGTAATAAGGATGAGGATGTGGTCTGGTGGTTAGAGACAGCTTCTCCACCATCTCCATGCTAGCCAAGTTATTGCAACTCCCTCCATCAATGATGATGCGAATAGAACGCTCCTTCACAACTCCCTTTGTGTGGAACAAGTTGTGCCTCTGATTTTGTTCAGCCTGTGTAACCTGCACACTGAGAACACGTTGAGCAACTAAACTTTCATACCTGTCAGCGTAATCAGCAGCCATGTAGTGTGTTTCTGGTTCTGCATCGTCGCCATCGTGTTCTTCACTTGCAATGAGAGACAAAGTCTCCTCATCATAATCACTAGCAGACGCATATCCACCATCCTCAGTAACAATCATGACACGCTTGGAAGGGCATTCTCTCGCAAAGTGACCTCCACCCTTGCAACGACGGCATATAACCTCATGTGTTTGCCCTGTGGATGCAATAGATGAAGAAGAGCTCTGTGCAGGCCCAGAAGGTGTGCTCTTCGTAGAGGGTGGAGTAGGAGCCTGTTTCCTGGTATCGCAGTTGGAGTTGGAGGTTGAAGTAGGTGGTGTTGCAGCAGGACGTTTGGAAGTAGATGAGGTACGCGGCATCCATGATAAAGTGCGACCTGCAAAAAAAGTAGTTCTCGCCATTGCCTGTCGATCCTGCACTTCACGTTTAGCTTTGCAAGCAAGATGAAATAAACGAGTGATAGTGTTATACTCCTTATACTCCAGAATAGTCTGAATCTCTCTATTTAATCCACCCATAAAACGTGCAAGCATAGCTTCATTCTCCTCAACAATACCACATCTAATCATACCAGTTTGTAATTCCTGATAATATTCTTCTATAGAATTTTTTCCTTGTCTTAAACGCTGCAAATTTTGAAGCAAATCACGTTGATAATAAGGTGGCACCCAACGATTACGCATAGCAGTTTTCAAAGCAGCCCAAGTAGTTGGAATATTAGCATGGTGTATTCTACAATGTTCTGACCACCAAACACAAGCAAAACTAGTGAATGAACAAACAGCAGCAGCAACACGTCTATCCTCAGGAATTTGTAAGCATGTAAAACGTTGTTCTGTTTCTAACTCCCATGTAAGATATATATCAGGAACATATCTACCCTCAAACGTCGGAATATTCAATTTAAGTTTAGGGAGATTGTCATGATCCCGTACTTGAGGGGGTGGGGCATCCCTATCGTTACGGTTGTAGCCATGTGGTCGACCTGGTGCGTATGGTGGTGGTTGCCCCTGAGGCTGATCGGGAGCAACCTCTCCCTCATCATCGTAATCACCATCATAATCGTCAACCTGCTCAACGACAGTAGCAGCACGAGCCACAGAAATAGCAGCAGTATCAACAGTACCAGTATGTTGGGCTTGGCTGAGAGGCACACGTCGTGCTCGTCGTTCGAAAGGAATAGGAGCTGCAGCTGGTGGTGGTAGACGGGCAAGCACCTCATTGAACTTGGCGTCCATCTTGGTGTCAAAGGTCTTCTCCAAACCATCTAGCTCCTCCATGGCCTCTCCAAAGTTGGTCACGAAGTCTTGTACCTGGTCAGCCATCATTTGCTGAAATTTATCATATAGCGCTTTGTTGGTCATGCTCTCCCAGTCGATCTCATTGTCGTGTGATCCTGGCATGGTTAGCAAATAGGAAACACACAAGAATATGAAACCTACGGACTACTGGGACGTGGTGGTGGTGGTGGTGGTGGTGTGTCACAAATCCTTTAAGCGAATCTCAAATTCTTACCAGTTCTTACCCAGCAGCAGGCGGTGATCGGCAACCGTTGTAGTCAAAACTCTCAAAGCTTGGATAGAGCGATTGCCAGGTGGTGTCAAACACACGACGTAGATGTATGTGGAGCTGGGATGGCTTATAATATGGTAGCAAAAAGGGTTAGCAATAATCAATTCAGAGATGCAAGGTTGAATAAACACTCAACGACGGTACTGTGCTGGTCCTAGGCTAGACCCGTACTAGAGACGCGAGCCTAAAGCACCAACAAAATCACGACGCTACACGTAATCAAGGGAAGAGCACACTTTGAATTTTTTTTTCGTTTTTTTGTCGGCTCCTCTTGTTTTTTTTCTCAAAAAATCACTACAATGGTGAGTGTCTCAAAACTCTTGCCACGTCGTATAAGCAAGATGAGCATGAAATTTTTTGGACTATTTTTTTTTCTGGAGCAATCCGGGGACTGCGAAGACCAAAAATTTCGACAAAAATCACTATGATAGCAAGTGTCTCAAAACGCTCCGGAGAACCTACAATCAAGATAGGGAAAAAATATTTTCGGCCGAATTTTTTTTGGGCCAAAACGTGCTCTGCAAAGCGTGCCAGACTTTTTTTTCCGACACCTACCCAGGTAGCAAAACGCGAATCCGAAATCAAAAGATCTTGAAACGAAATTTAAAACGAGCTGGACTCAGATTGGTGGTGGTATATATGGACACCAATGGATAGTGGGTGGTGATATCTAGCAGCGGTGATGATGGTGGTGGTATATGGCGACTATGAAGACGATGCGTTGGCGGCGTGACAACCTGTGAATAGAACTCGAAATTCTAAAGGACTAGACACTAAGACCAGCAACTCAACACGACGATGTAACCGCAAATTCAACAAAGCAAAATACTGAAAAGACTATGCAAAGGCTCAGATTGGTTCGGATATGATGATCTAACCCGAATTTTTTTTTGGCTTTTTCGTGGACTAAAGGTATGACGAAACAGATGCGATCTAAACTTTGAAAACTGATAAAATCTCACCGAGCAACCTAGAAATCTGATACCACTTGATAGAGGCGAGGGTCCCGATCTTTCGATGAGATGATAACTATCGATTTGGTGGAGAAGACTTTCGATCCGACTACAAACGTGCACGACGTTGTGCCTTAGCAATCGCTAAACCAATCTCCAAGAGGTTATTGACCACGCCGGAGCACGATCAACCTGACCACGAAGGTCTATTCCTGCAAGCAATCGAAGAACAAGCAAGAATATGATAATGCAATCTGAATATTGCGAATATAGATGAAGTATTGATAAGGGTGGGGTTCCAAAAGCGGTCTTGGTCTGGTCGTTGGACACAAACGAAGTACACGAAGTTGCAATGGCTAACTTTTAACTAAACAAAACCGACAATATCTTTGTGTGTCTCATGACAAGTTTCAAATCATCCCAAGTAGTAGGTGTAATATCTTTGTGTAACCGACAATATTTGCTCCACCAAACTAAAGCATAACCAGTGAAAGAACCAACTGCGACCTTAACTTTCTTATGTGCAGCAAAATTATGGGAAGCAAATATTTCATTTATTTCAAACTCCCACTCAATATATAAAGCAGGTCTAAATCGGCCATTAAATGGAGGTATAGAAACATTAACATGATCATGTGCATTTGGATCTCTTTGCATCTCTCGTATCGGTTTTTGTGGTCGCACGTCTCCCACGATCGAAGAAGCCCATGAACTGACAACTCTAGATCCTGTCATGACTAGTAGAAACAAGAAACAAAGATCCAAGTATATTGTTCCTATGAACTACTGGGATGTGGTGGTAAAACGCTCACAATAAAGCAAATATCAATATCTTACAAATTCTTACCATGCAGCAGGTGGCGACCGGCAACCGACGGTGTCAATATCTCCAAAGATTGGGTAAAGCGATTACCAGGTGAACGTATGTATACACGATGTAGAAATATGTGGAGCTTGGAAGGCTTAATATATGGTAGCAAAAGATTAGCAATAATCACTTTAGAGATGCAATGTTGAATAAACGCTCAACGACGGTACTGTGCTGGTCGTATGCTAGACTGTAGTAGAGACGCGAGCCTAGAACACTAATGGAGTCACGGCGTAGGACAAATAGCAGCAAAGGATGATATGAATTAGTTTTGGAAAACAAGATATAAGTGAAGACCACAATGGCAGTAAAGACAATGATGATAAATGATCGCCAAGCAGGATATACCAAAACTCTCTCTACAACTTTCCTATGTAAGATAATACGTCAAAATTTTGATATTTTTCCTCAAGAATGCTACTGACTCAAGCTTTCGTATGCAAAAAGAATCACTCAATTCCGAGTTCGTATGAGGAAGATACGCTTGTTTTACTGAACACTTTACAAAACATGTTTCACTCCGAATTCACACACGAGATTTGAGTCAAATAGATTCAAAATTTGTTTTTTTTTCTCTATTTTTTTTTCTCACCAATTTTTTTCTCACTTTTTTCACTATTTTTTTCTCTCACTTTTTTTCTCTCAACCAAATAAGAAGCAGATTGGATCAAACGTAGATGTGCATGACCTCAAGTATGATAATGACAATAAACAATGGTAGCATGCGGTGAAAATTGATGGATGGTGGTGGGTGACAATGAAAGAGATGACAGTGGCGTGGTGGTGGTATATGGCAGTAGCGATGAAGATGGTGCGACGCCGGCGTGACAAGTTGTGAATAGAACTCGAAACTCTAAAAGACTAGATGCTAGGACCAGCAACTCGACACGATGATGCAACCGATAATTCAACTATGCAAGCACTAAAGAGAAAATTGCAAGGGCTCAGACTGGCTTGGAGAAAACATGAATAGATCTAACTTTTTTTTGTGGCTTTCTCTTGGGCAATAGGTAAGAAAAATAAATCTAATCTATGAATAACTGGAAATTCTCACCGAGCAACTTGAAAACTGATACCACTTGATAGAGGCGAGGGTCCCGATTTTTCGATGAGATGATAACTATCGATTTGGTGGAGACGACTTTGACGATCCGACTACAAACATGCATGACGTTGTGCCTTAGCAATCGCTAAACCAATCTCCAAGAGGTTATTGACCACGCCGGAGCACGATCAACCTGACCACGAAGGTCTATTCCTTCAAGTAATCGAAGAACAAGCAAGAATATGATAATGCAATCTGAATATTGCGAATATAGATGAAGTATTGATAAGGGTGGGGTTCCGAAAGCGACAATATTCTTGCCAGACACTCTATGAAGACGATGGTGGTGGTGGTGGTATATGGCGACTATGAAGACGATGCGTTGGCGGCGTGACAACTTGTGAATAGAACTCGAAACTCTAAAGGACTAGACACTCAGACCAGCAACTCGACACAACGATGTAACCGCCAATTCAACAAAGCAAAATACTGAAAAGACTATGCAAAGGCTCAGATTGGTTCGGATATGATGATCTAACCCTAAATTTTTTTTTGGCTTTTTCGTGGACTAAAGGTATGAAGAACAGATGCGATCTAAACTACGAAAACTGGTAAAATCTCACCGAGCAACCTGGAAATCTGATACCACTTGATAGAGGCGAAGTTGTCCCTGTCTTTCGGTGAGATGGTGGCTATCGTTTTTGGTGGAGTAGACTTTGACGATCCGACTACGAACGTGTGAGCCGTCGCGCCTTAGCAATCGCTAAACCAACTCTGAGAGGTTATTGACCACGCCGGAGCACGATCAACCTGACCACGAGGGTCTATTTCCTGCACACAAACGAAGAACAAGCAAGAAACTAAGATTGCAATCTGGATATTGCGAATATAAGAGGAAATCTTTATTGATGAAGTGGGGTTCTGTGACGTCTTTGTCTGGTCGTGGAACACAAACGAAGAACGCGAAGTTGCTGCTATGGCGAACTTGTAATCTAAACAAAACCCAACCCTAAAACGAAGCCCTAAGGGCTGTATATATGGGGGAATAGAAGGGAATTTCGTGGCCCCTTGGAGGAGGGGTCCGAAACCGACCCTAAGTCAGTTTCCCCATATATACGGAATCTAAAAACAGCCTATAATATGGTATTTCGAAATTACATGGGCCTGGCCCAAAAATAAGGTGACGCAGCACCTATATTAGCCTATGGACGAATTTTATAAAGTGGCATCATGCATATTTCGTCCAAAGCTTCCCGCTCCCATTATGGTGGCTTCAATGTGCGAAAATCATCACTGGAAGCTCCATTGTTCTTCCCCGCACGCGCACCTTCTCCTCCATGCTTGATCCCGCTCCAATGGTCATCCTTCTTATCCATGCTAGGTCCTTCATTCATAAGTAAAACAAAAGTATCCAATTTAGGCAGCATCATATGTTCATGAATATTAGAAGGATTTCCAAGAAACGAAAGTACCTGGTAATTCAATTGACGTGCGCGAGCTCTAGTAATTGGTCCTGTATGTATAGCAGTCGGGGTGGGTTTAACATTAGTAGGGATGTCCTCATCACTTGACACCACCTGGCAATCGCTCTATCCAAGCTTTGAGAGTTTTGGCTACAACGGTTGCCGATCACCGCCTGCTACTGGGTAAGAACTGGTAAGAAATTGAGATTCGCTTAAAGGATTTGTGCCACACCACCACCACCACCACGTCCCAGTAGTCTGTAGGTTTCATATTGTGTGTTTCCTATTTCTGCTAACCATGCCAGGATCACACGATGACGAGATCGACTGGGAGAGCATGACCAACAAAGCGCTCTATGATAAATTTCAGCAAATGATGGCTGAGCAGGTACAGGACTTCGTGAACAACTTTGGAGTGGCCATGGAGAAGCTAGATGGTTTGGAGAAGACATTCGACGCCAAGATGGACGCCAAGTTCAATGAGGTGCTTGCCCGTCTACCTCCACCAGCTGCAGTTCCTATTCCATTCGAACGACGAGCGCGACGTGTGCCTCTCGGCCACGCCCAACATCCTGGTACTGTTGATACTGCTGCTACTTCGGTGGCTCGTGCGGCTACTGTCGTTGAGCAGGTTGAAGATTATGATGGTGATTTCGATGATGAGGGAGAGGTTGCTCCAAATCCGCCCCAGGGGCAACCCCCACCATACGCACCAGGTCGACCACATGGCTACAACCGTAACGGTAGGGCTGCACCACCCCCGCAGGTACGGGATCATGACCATCTCCCTAAACTTAAATTGAATATTCCGACGTTTGAGGGTAGATATGTTCCTGATATATATCTTACATGGGAGTTAGAAACAGAACAACGTTTTACATGCTTACAATTTCCAGAGGATCGACGTGTTGCTGCTGCTGTTTGTTCATTCACTAGTTTTGCTTGTGTTTGGTGGTCAGAACATTGTAGAATACACCCTGATAATATTCCAACTACTTGGGCTGCTTTGAAAACTGCTATGCGAAATCGTTGGGTGCCACCTTATTATCAACGTGAATTGCTTCAAAATTTGCAGCGTTTAAGACAAGGAAAAAATTCTGTAGAAGAATATTATCAGGAATTACAAACTGGTATGATTAGATGTGGTATTGTTGAGGAGAATGAAGCTATGCTTGCACGTTTTATGGGTGGATTAAATAGAGAGATTCAGACTATTCTAGAGTATAAGGAGTATAACACTATCACTCGTTTATTTCATCTTGCTTGCAAAGCTGAACGTGAAGTGCAGGATCGACAGGCAATGGCGAGAACTACTAATTTTGCAGGTCGTACTTCATCATGGACGCCACGTACCTCCTCTACTTCCGCACGTCCTGCTGCAACACCACCTCCTTCAACCTCCAACTCTAATCACGATACCAAGAAACAGGCTCCTACTGCACCCTCTGCGAAGAGCACACCTTCTGGGCCTGCACAGAGTTCTTCTTCATCTATTGCATCCACAGGGCAAACACATGAGGTTATATGTCGTCATTGCAAGGGTGGAGGTCACTATGCGAGAGAATGCCCTTCCAAGCGTGTAATGATTGTTACTGAGGATGGTGGATATGCGTCCGCTAGTGATTATGATGAGGAGACTTTGGCACTTATTGCCAGTGACGAACAGGGTGGCAAGGATGCAGAACCAGAAACACAATACATGGCTGCTGATTACGCTGACAGGTATGAAAGTTTAGTTGCTCAACGTGTTCTCAGTGTGCAGGTTACACACGCTGAGCAAAATCAGAGGCACAACTTGTTCCACACAAAGGGAGTTGTGAAAGAGCGTTCTGTTCGCATCATCATCGATGGAGGGAGTTGCAATAACTTGGCTAGCATGGAGATGGTGGAGAAGCTGTCTCTAACCACCAGACCACATCCTCATCCTTATTACATCCAATGGTTCAACAATAGTGGCAAGGTTAAGGTAACACGTACTGTTCGTGTGCATTTTAGCATTGCTACATATTCTGATTATGTGGATTGTGATGTGGTACCCATGCAAGCATGTTCTGTTTTACTTGGTAGACCATGGCAGTTTGATAAAAATTCTGTACACCATGGTAGGACAAATCAGTATACTCTTGTTCATAAGGATCATAATATCACTTTGCTTCCTATGTCTCCCGAACATATTATGAAAGATGACATTGCTAGAGCTAGTAAAGCAAAACAGGAGAAAAATAAGAGTGAAAATCAGATGGTAGCACAGGAATTTGAGCAACACCATAAGCATAATAAACCATCATCTACTGTTGCATCCGAAATAAAATTGAAGAGTGGATGTTTACTTGCTACTAAATCTGATATTAATGATTTGGATGTTGCTACATATGTTTGCTATGCTTTTGTATGTAAAGAGGTATTATTTTCATTCGAGGACATGCCTCCCTCTTTGCCTCCTGCTGTCATTAACATTTTGCAGGAGTTCGCTGATGTCTTTCCACAAGACGTGCCATCGGGATTACCGCCTATTCGCGGGATTGAGCATCAGATTGACTTAATTCCCGGTGCATCCCTACCCAACCGTGCGCCCTACCGTACCAATCCAGAGGAGACAAAGGAGATTATGCGTCAAGTACAGGAGCTGCCTGACAAAGGTTATATACGTGAATCCCTTAGTCCTTGTGCTGTTCCTATTATTCTAGTGCCTAAAAAGGATGGTACATCGCGCATGTGTGTGGATTGTAGAGGCATTAATAATATTACTATTCGTTATCGTCATCCTATTCCTAGACTAGATGATATGCTTGATGAATTAAGTGGCTCTACAATTTTCTCCAAAGTTGATTTGCGTAGTGGATACCATCAAATTCGTATGAAATTGGGCGATGAATGGAAAACAGCATTTAAAACTAAGTTTGGATTATATGAGTGGCTAGTCATGCCTTTTGGGTTAACTAATGCACCTAGCACTTTCATGATATTAATGAACGAGGTTTTACGTGCTTTCATTGGATGATTTGTCGTAGTCTATTTTGATGATATATTGATTTTTAGTAGATCTTTGGAGGAACATTTGGAACATTTACGTGCTGTTTTTACTGCGCTACGTGATGCACGTTTGTTTGGTAACCTTGGGAAGTGCACCTTTTGCACCGACCGAGTATCTTTTCTTGGCTATGTTGTTACTCCACAGGGAATTGAAGTTGATACAGCCAAGATTGAAGCTATTGAGAGTTGGCCGCAGCCCAAAACGGTCACACAAGTAAGGAGTTTTCTTGGCCTCGCTGGTTTCTATAGGCGTTTTGTGAGAGATTTCAGCACCATTGCTGCGCCTCTTAATGAGCTTACAAAGAAGGACGTGCCTTTTTCTTGGGGTACCGCACAGGAAGAAGCCTTCACGGTCTTGAAAGATAAGTTAACACATGCTCCTTTACTCCAACTTCCTGATTTTAATAAGACTTTCGAGCTTGAATGTGATGCTAGTGGAATTGGGTTAGGAGGTGTGTTACTACAAGAATGTAAACCTGTTGCGTACTTTTCTGAAAAATTAAGTGGGCCTAGTCTGAATTATTCTACTTATGATAAGGAATTATATGCTCTTGTTCGGACTTTGGAAACATGGCAACATTATTTATGGCCCAAAGAATTTGTTATACATTCTGATCATGAATCTTTGAAACATATTAAAAGTCAAGCAAAACTGAACCGTAGACATGCTAAATGGGTTGAATTCATTGAGACTTTCCCTTATGTCATTAAACACAAGAAGGGTAAAGATAATGTTATTGCTGATGCTTTGTCTCGTCGTTATACTATGCTTTCACAACTTAACTTTAAAATATTTGGTTTGGAGACCATCAAAGATCAATATGTGCATGATGCTGAATTTAGAGACGTGTTGCAGAATTGTAAAGAAGGGAGAACATGGAACAAGTTCGTTATTAATAATGGATTTGTGTTTCGTGCTAACAAGCTATGCATTCCAGCTAGCTCCGTTCGTCTTTTGTTGTTACAGGAGGCGCACGGAGGAGGATTAATGGGACACTTTGGCGTGAAGAAGACGGAGGACGTACTTGCTACACATTTCTTTTGGCCAAAGATGAGACGGGATGTTGAGCGTTTTGTTGCTCGCTGCACTACATGTCAAAAAGCTAAGTCACGACTCAATCCTCATGGTTTATATATGCCTTTACCTGTACCTAGTGTTCCTTGGGAGGATATATCTATGGACTTTGTTTTAGGTTTACCTCGAACAAAGAAGGGGAGGGATAGCATATTTGTTGTCGTGGATAGATTTTCTAAAATGGCACACTTTATACCATGTCATAAAAGTGATGATGCTGCTCATGTTGCTGATTTGTTCTTTCGTGAAATTATTCGGTTGCATGGTGTGCCAAATACAATTGTTTCCGATCGTGATGCTAAATTTCTTAGCCACTTTTGGAGATGTTTATGGGCTAAGTTGGGGACTAAACTGCTTTTTAGTACTACATGTCACCCCCAAACTGATGGCCAAACTGAAGTAGTCAATAGATCATTGTCTACTATGCTTAGGGCTGTTTTGAAGAATAACCTGAAAATGTGGGAAGAATGCTTGCCTCATATTGAATTTGCTTATAATCGTTCGCTACATTCTACCACTAAGATGTGCCCTTTTGAAGTTGTGTATGGTTTCTTACCTCGTGCACCTATTGATTTGTTGCCTCTTCCGTCTTCGGAGAAGGTTAATTTTGATGCTAAAGAACGTGCTGAATTGATATTAAAGATTCATGAGTTAACTAAGGAAAACATTGAGCGTATGAATGCTAAATACAAACTTGCTGGAGATAAGGGTAGAAAACATGTTGTCTTTGCACCTGGAGATCTTGTTTGGTTACATTTGCGTAAGGATAGATTTCCTGATTTGCGCAAGTCAAAGCTAATGCCACGTGCTGATGGTCCTTTTAAGGTGTTAGAGAAAATAAATGATAATGCATATAAACTTGAGCTGCCTGCAGAGTTTGGGGTTAGCCCCACTTTTAACATTGCAGATTTGAAGCCTTATTTGGGTGAGGAAGATGAGCTTCCGTCGAGGACGACGTCAGTTCAAGAAGGGGAGGATGATGAGGACATCCCTACTAATGTTACACCCACCCCGACTGCTATACATACAGGACCAATTACTAGAGCTCGCGCACGTCAATTGAATTACCAGGTACTTTCGTTTCTTGGAAATCCTTCTAATATTCATGAACATATGATGCTGCCTAAATTGGATACTTTTGTTTTACTTATGAATGAAGGACCTTGCATGGATAAGAAGGATGACCATTGGAGCGGGATCAAGCATGGAGGAGAAGGTGCGCGTGCGGGGAAGAACAATGGAGCTTCCAGTGATGATTTTCGCACATTGAAGCCACCATAATGGGAGCGGGAAGCCTTGGACGAAATATGCATGATGCCACTTTATAAAATTCGTCCATAGGCTAATATAGGTGCTGCGTCACCTTATTTTTGGGCCAGGCCCATGTAATTTCGAAATACCATATTATAGGCTGTTTTTAGATTCCGTATATATGGGGAAACTGACTTAGGGTCGGTTTCGGACCCCTCCTCCAAGGGGCCACGAAATTCCCTTCTATTCCCCCATATATACAGCCCTTAGGGCTTCGTTTTAGGGTTGGGTTTTGTTTAGATTACAAGTTTGCCATAGCAGCAACTTCGCGTTCTTCGTTTGTGTTCCACGACCAGACAAAGACGTCACAGAACCCCACTTCATCAATAAAGTTTTCCTCTTATATTCGCAATATCCAGATTGCAATCTTAGTTTCTTGCTTGTTCTTCGTTTGCGTGCAGGAAATAGACCCTCGTGGTCAGGTTGATCGTGCTCCGACGTGGTCAATAACCTCTCAGAGTTGGTTTAGCGATTGCTAAGGCGCGATGGCTCACACGTTCGTAGTCGGATCGTCAAAGTCTACTCCACCAAAAACGATAGCCACCATCTCACCGAAAGACAGGGACAACTTCGCCTCTATCACCTAGGTGACATTCTGGGTTTGGTTGATGTGTATCTTGAGGTGTTATTTTAGTACAAACTCTAGGGCTGTTTGTGACACTTAGAGGGATAGCTCATAATATTGATTGGAAAAGATAACTGTGAGGTGGTTTCGTACCCTAAAATAATTTCTTCGTTAGTTCTCTGCTATTTGCGACTTTGGAGTGAACTCTTTGTCGCACGAGAGGTATTTACATATGATTCAACTCTGCCAATATTTTTGAGAGAAATTGCACTAGTGAAAGTATGGACCCTAGGCCTTGTTTCCAAGCATTTATACAACGTTTTGCTCGTTGTTTACTATTTGTTACATTGCTGTTTTTATATTTTCATATTACAAAAACATATATCTACAATCCATATTACACTTGTATCACCATCTCTTTGCCGAACTAGTGCACCTATACAATTTACAATTGTATTGGGTGTGTTGGGGACACAAGATACTCTTTGTCATTTGGCTGCAGGGTTGTTCAAGAAAGACCATCTTCAACCTACACCTCCCACGTATTGATAGACCTTAGGTCATCCACTCTAGGGAAAATTGCTACTGTCCTACAAAACTCTGCGCTCGAAGGCCCAACACAAGTCTACAAGAATAAGGTTTGGTAGTAGACATCAAGCTCTTTCTAGAACCGTTGCCAGGGAGGTGAGTTCTTGAAGGTATATATTTGGATCTTGCAATAAAATCTTTTAGTTTCTTGTTTTTCCCTAGTTTGGTTTTATAAAAGAAAACTACAAAAAAATGGAATTGATGTTGCCTCATATGCTTCATCTTTTTAATGTCTTTCGTGAAAATGATGGAAAGGAAAATTGTGCTCAAGTGTGAGAAGAAGAAGTTATTAAAATGTTTGGCACTAAATCCTTGAATGATGAGCATGATTTCAATATTTTTAGCATGAATTCTATGAATATTCATGATGCTAATGATATCCAAAGCCACAAGCTTGGGGATGCTATGTTTGATGAAGATGATATTTTTGTCCCCCAAGTTTTGATGAGAAAAACTATTATGATTATGGCATGCCTCCTATATATGATGATTATGATGATGGCATGTATTCTATAAAGAATAATGATAACCATGAGACATGTCATCATGATTTTAATTTTCAATTGGATTATGCTTCACATGATAGTTATTTTTTTGATTTCACTCCCACTATTGGTCATGAGAAGAAATTTTCTTGTGTAGAGGGTAGTAAAATTTATATGCTTGTAGATCATGAAAATAATGATTTATGTGATGGTTATATTGTGGAATTCTTTCATGATGCTACTTAAAATTATTATGAGGGAGGAACATATGCTTGTCGGAATTGCAATCATATCAAGTTTCCTCCCTATGTGTTCAAATATTTGAAGATATCCTTGTTTTGCCTTCCTATGCTAGTTGATTCTTGCTCCCATGAATTTTTTGCTCACAAAATCTCTGTGCATAGGAAGTGGGTAGGCTTAAATGTGCTTGTCATGAGATTCATGCTGCTCTTTTGCATGTCTCAATTATTATTCCTATACGAGCATCATTTAAATCATCATGCCTAGCTAAAAGGCATTAAAGAAAAATGCTTGTTGGGAGACAACCCAACACTTTTAATTTCTGTTTTTGTGTGTTCACATGATGAAGCTACTATAGCAATCATGTTTTGTGCCTTCTATTTCAATAAAGTTCCAAGTAAAGCCTTTGCGATATTGTGGATACTTTTTTGTTTGATTCTGTGCAAAAACAGAAAGTTTTGCATCCAGTATATGAACTATATGATTTTACTAGAGCGTCAAACAATTCTGAAATTTTTACACAATATTTCTATGCAAATTCTGTGATATGTACTAGTTTTTAAAAATTTGTAGAGTCAGTGATGTATGGTGATCATTCAGACCTTTACATACTATTCTGTTTTTGACAAATTCTATTTTGCATGCATAGTTTGCTTGTTTCAAGTGTTCGTATAGCTTATATTGAGTAATATAAATTGTGGGAATAATGGAATACGGTAGGTATCATGTGGGAATAATTATGAATCTTATCTTGACAGTACCTAAGTGAATGATTTATCTTTACTACACTATCCCTTCTCACGAAGTTCCGTTATGTTTTGTGTGATTGAAGTTTTCAAGTTTTGGGTGAGACACCGATATGAGGAGAATAAGGAGTGAAAAGAACCTAAGCTTGGGGATTCCAAAGTCACCCAAACTAATATTTAAGGAAGACTCAAGCGTCTAAGCTTGGGGATTCCCCGGAAGGCATCACCTCTTTCGTCTTCAACACTATCGGTATATCTTATTTTTATTCATCACATAATATGAGTTTTGCTTGGAGAGTCATTTGATTTTGTTGATCTATGTTAGGTGTTATTTATAATCTTGTTTTTCAATAAAAAGTTCCAAGAATTTCCTTTAGGATGCTTGAATTGCATGTGTGATGTGTGCTATGTGAAAACAGAAACTTCTGTTGTAGTGCTTAAATTTTACTATTTTACTAGAACGTGGAAAGTTTCTAAAAAAATTACACAATGTTTTATTGTAAATTTTATATCACTTACTAAATTTTCATAATTTTTTGAGTTATATAAGTACACTATTTTCATAAATTTCTACAAAGTGTTTTGTTTAGACAGATTGTTGTCATAGTTTTGTTATCTACTTGTCCTATAGTTTCCATAGCCTATATTGGTAGATATAAATTTTGGAAATGATAGTATAAAGTACCTAATGTTTGAAAATTATTTTTCAACTTGTCTTGTCAATACATGAAGTGTTGATTTGTTCTCATGTGTACTAACCTATCTCACGAGTTCTTTTGGAGTTTTGTGTGTATGAAGTTTTTTGAGAATAGGTGAAACCTGGATATGAGAGGATTGAACGAGATACAAAATCTGAAGCTTGGGGATGCCCAAGGCACCCCAATTAAATATTTCAAGAATTCTCAAGCATCTAAGCTTGGTGATGCTACGCATCCCACCTCTCTTCATCAACAATTATCGGTTAGTCTATGTTGAGCCTAAATTTTTATTCGTTCACATGATGTGTGCTATTCTTGGAGTGCTATTTTTGTTTTGCTTGCTGTTTAAATAAAATACTCAGATCTTAAAATCTTTATTTAGAGAGAGAGAGAGAAAGTCCTCACATAGCTACTTAATTGTTTGACTACTCATTGATCTTCACTTATATGTTTTGGAGTAGTTTTGTCATTCACTCGTGCTTCACTTATATCCTATGAGTAAATGGTTGAATGAATTGAATATCATAAATCTGAAATTACATATTTTTTATATGATTATCCCATGGGGAGTAATGACTTCACATATAAAGAGTATAGGTGGTAAAATTTATTGAAAATTAGCAAACACCGCATTGGTCACTTGAACCATTCATGAAAAAAATATTGAAGGAAGAGAGATTTCACATATAAATATACTATCTTGGATATATTCTATGATTGTGATTACCCATTAATTATTTTCAAACTTGGGCAAATTAGTTGAAGTTGGACAAGGAAGATAACATAATGAGTTATGGTTGCGTATATTTGCATAGAAGTTATATTGTTATGGATCCTCCAACATGTGGTGCTTGCTTCCACCTCATACTAGCCAAAACTTCCACACCAATTAGAAATACTACTTGTGCATCCAAACAACATTAAACCCAAATTGTTCCATATGAGTCCACCATACCTACCTATATGTGGTATTTACATGCCGTTGCAAGTAAATTTGCATGTGCCAAACTCTAAACCTACAAATAATATTCTGTTTTGTATGCCCGAATCGCTCATATAACGACTAGGGGTTGTTAGTATCTTCCATGCTAGGTGGGTGAAAGCACATTTTCTCCCTTGGAGGTTTTGCTAATTAATAACAACATATAAGTCATTGAACTAATGTTTCCACCAAGTATGTTTCAGGAAAAGTTCAATGATAGGGATGGCAAAAGGATTTTGGAGATTGTAGGATCACCCCAAGATGCAAGGAAATAGGTTGACCAAGCTTCAAGAAAGAGGACTCTATATTTTACATTTGTGAGAAATCACTTTGAGTCCATAGGAAAGCCAATACTATTAAAAGGGGGTAAGGTTTTGTTCGTGAACAAAATACTCATACGTGCACAAGTGATATTTACCAAAAACATCCACAAGCTCTCCCACCAAAGTCTGTCTCTAGACAAACATCCAAAATTGGTGCAACCAACATTCCTATCCCGGTGCCACCGATTCCAAACCCTAGACAGAATCAGCCAAACCCTAGCCACTTCGGTGCAGCCGACACTGCTTTCGGTGCCACCGAGTTGGATTGCCACCTTTCTGTTACGCAAGTTCACACTTTTGGTCCGTCCGAGAATGTTGAATCGGCGTCACCGAGTTTGGCAATTCTAATCGCTTGTCACCTTGTCGGTGCAACCAAGATTCTTATATTGGTCTCACCGAGATTCAAAAGTTGCCACCTTTTGGTCACTTCGGTACCACCGAGATTAACACATCGGTGTCACCGAGTTGGTCATTTTGTGTGTAACGGTTAGATTTTGGGGGATGCCTATATATACGCTTCACCACCACTCACTCGATAGAGAAGCACTCAGAACTATTCCATGCCTATCCTACTCAGTTTTTTGCGAGAGAACCACCTACCCTTGTGTTGAGGTCAAGATCTTCCACTCCAACCATATGGATCTTGATTTCTAGCCTCCCCAAGTTGCTTTCCACCAATCCCATCTCTTCTACCAAGCCAAATCTGTGAGAGAGTGATTGTGTGTTGGGGAGTCTATCATCTTGAAGCACAAGAGCAAGGAGTTCATCGTCATTACCGAGCCTATTACCTTTTGGAGGGTGGTGCCTCCTAGATTGGTTAGGTATCGCTTGGGAGCCTCCTACTTCGTGTTGTGTAGTGAACCAAGAAGTTTGTAAGGGCAAGGAGATCGCCTACTTCGTGAAGATCTACCCCGAGTAAGGCTAGTCCTTTGTGGACATAGGCCGTCATGGTATATTCAAGGTTGCTTCTTTGTGAAACCCTCCGTGGGTAGAGCCCTCCGTCGATTCTTGTGACCGTTACGCTCCGTGGGTTGAAGACTCCATGAACATGGATGTACGATAGCACCACCTATCAGAACCACGGGAAAAATCATCGTGTCTACAATTGCGTTTGATCTTCCTACCTTATCCTTTTACTCATGCTTGTTGTTACTTTCCGCTGCTATACTCTTAGACTTGAATGTGTAGGATGTACTTGATATGTTATAAATGCTAAAACTTGCCAAGAATTAAAATTGGAAAAAACATAGTTTTATTTGGTCAAGTAGTCTAATCACCCCTTTCCTTTCTAGACCTACTTTCGATCCTAGAGTGGGTTATTCTCACGATATGTTTTGATTCACTATCATTCATGACAAACTGGCTGGTAATAGGGATTCCCAGTCCCAAAATCAAAGAATAAAATGCAAATAATTAAACAAAACTCCCCCTAGAATGTTGTTGGTATGGACAGTACCCGTGGATTCGGCTCACCATGCAGTGTGATTGATTGGTGGAGGGGGAGTAAAAACTTTACCAATTTGTTTGGGAACCGCCTATAATGTATCTAGCATGGAAGATACTGAGATCTCTCGGTTGTTATGGTGACAATGAAAGTGTACCGCCCAAAATTATTATTCATCTCTCTTTTAAAAGCTCGAGCTCTAGCACCTCTGCAAAATCAATGCTTCCCTCTAAGAAGGGCCTATCTTTTACTTTCTAGTACTTACCTTTATGCAAGAGTCATGGTGATCTTCAACACTTCCTATATTTTGCATTTTTCTCTTGGCAAGCGTTGTGTTGGGGAATGATCCAAGCATATATGGCCATTCAGATATATTTGATCATGAACTATTATTGTTGACAATTATCTATATGAGAAATAAGTTGGGAGGTGAAACTTTAAGCCCCTATCTTTCTCTGTGTTTGTCGGATGTCATTTGCTCTAAAAATATGCTTTGAGTGCTAGCAATCATGGAAGACTATATGATGGTTGAGTATGTGGAATTTGCTAAATAAAAGCTCTTACATAGACCCTTCCTAAAAATGAGATGAATTGCAATTGTTTGGTGACTGAAACCATAGTTTGTCAGTTTTCAAGAAACTTTATAGTCTATACTTTAACATGTGAATAGCTTGTTACTTTATCATGAGAAGTTTTATGATATGAGCTACGGTTTATGATATATAACGATGCTAGAAAAAGTTTTTGGAACTATCATTGATCAAATTTGTGCATTATGCTAGCATTCACACTTCATAAATTATTTCTTTTATCATTTACCTACTAGAAGACGAGCAGGAATTAAGCTTGGGGATGCTGATACGTCTCCAATGTATCTATAATTTATGAAGCATTCATGCCATGTTTACAATAATTCTATATGGCTTTGGTATGATTTTATTAGAACTAACCCAGACTAACGCTGTTTTCGGCAGAACTACCATGGTGTTGCTTTTGTGCAGAAATAGAAGTTCTTGGAATGGGCTGAAAATTTAGAGAGAATATTTTTGTAAAATATAAAAAATATCGGAGCCAAGAGCTGGGCTAGTAAGTGAACGAGGAGGTCACAAGCCTGCTAGCGCCTAGCAAGCTTCTGGGCCCCTCGAGCAACCCCTTGACGTGATTCCAACGCCAAAAGTCCTATAAATACAGAAACCTCCGAAAAGAAATCTAGATCGGGAGTTTCACCGCTGCAAGCTTCCAAAGCCACGAAAAACCAATCGGGAGCCGTTCCGACACCCTGCCGGAGGGGTAAACCATCACCGGAAGCCATCTTCATCATCCAGGCGCTCTCCATGACGAGGAGGGAGTAGTTCACCCTCGGGGCTAAGGATATGTACCAGTAGCTATGTGTTTGATCTCTTTGTCCACTCTTCTTGAGATGGCACGATCTTGATGTACCGCGAGCTTTGTTGATATAGATGAATCATATGGAGTTTTCGCCTCTCTATCTTATTGTGATGAATTGAGTTTTCCCTTTGAAGTTTTTCTTATCTGATTGAGTCTTTAAGGATTTGAGAACACTTGATGGATGTCTTGCGATGGGATATCCATAGTGACAATGGGATGTTCTATTGATCCACCTGATGTATGTTTTGGTGATCAACTTGCGGGTTCCGTGACCTTGGGAATCTATGCATATGGGTTGGCACACGTTTTTGTCTTGACTTTCCGGTAGAAACTTTGGGACACTCTTTGAAGTTCTTTGTGTTGGGTTGAACATGATGAATTTGAAATTATATGACGCATATCATATAATCAAGCCCATGGGTACTTGTGTTGACATTGGAGTATCTAGGTGACATTAGGGTTTTGGTTGCTGTGTATCTTGAGGTGTTATTTTAGTACGAACTGTAGGGCTGTTTGTGACACTTATAGGGATAGCTCATAAGATTGATCGGAAAATATAACTTTGAGGTGGTTTCGTACCGTACAATGATTTCTTCGTTAGTTCTCCGCTATTTGTGACTTTGGAGTGAACTCTTTGTCGCACGAGAGGTATTTACATATGATTCAATTATGCCAATATTGTTGAGAGAAATTGCACTAGTGAAAGTATGGACCCCAGGCCTTGTTTCCAAGCACTAGATGACCCGTTGCCCCAATGGTGCAAAGGGCGAGAGGGAGCCAAGTATTGAAAGAATATTCAAACACCCAAGTCTCTATTGCTGGTACATAAATGCTTAGTTACAATGTGATATGCAAGGAAAGTAGATGGGAAGAGATACATTATATAGACGGTATGAAGCAATGAATAGCAGACAGACACATTGCTGAACTCTTCATAGTGGTTATGAGCTCCAAAGACTGGGTTTGCAAACAGGTCAGCAACACAACAACAACCTGTTCAAAAGGGTGCAAAGATAAAGAGTTGAAAACAACGATGATGAAGCAGTCTTCACTTGTTCTTGCGGATGGTGCCTTTAGCAGCGAGGGCGAAAGTAGTGAGGGCCAAGGCATCGAGCTTCTATATACAAATCAACCTGATGCAAAAGACAGGAAAGTTCATAAGACAAGATATCCGCGTGGAATCACTAAGTTCATAAGAGTTAAGTTGATATCATAATAAAGCTCACTATATATTTAGTTCATTGGTCATTGATATAAGGTGCATACATGAATAAATACGTCAGTTGATATAGAAGGTAGAAGACAAGAATAAATTAGTGAGATGACTATAGGTATCATCGAGATGCTAATCAATTTTCTGGAAGGACCTAACAACATTTCTGGGTATCTATCATATAAGAGACAACACAATGTAAACCATAGCAGTTGGAAAATAACCAAAAGAAAGGCATGAACAAATCTGTGAAGGAAGTGTAGGTCACTGGAGTAGACGTACCACACATGAATGCTCATCCCAAAGCGTCGATCAACCACTATTTGTTTTTTTATGAAGCGGACTTTGTAGTAGTAGCAGCACTCCTAAGATTAGTAAGTTTCTAGCAGAAGGAGTATATGAGAGACACATATTCATATTGTATATGAACAGAAACAAAAACCTAACAAGGTAAAGCAAGGAATCAGAGGAATCAAAACTCTAATTGCTAGAGGAGCAGAAGATTCATTGCATGGGGTTTCCTTGTGCTTATTTTTCAATAACCCATGCGTGCATTTCCAGTTTGGATAGATAGGTAATAGAATTTTTTTACTATGTTCTAGAGAGAGGGCTTACATTTTAATTCTGGGTGGTTTAGCAAGGGTAGTTTCCATTGTCTTAGCATGCGCAGCGGCAGGAGTATCATCATCAACATCAGTCAGTTCAGATTCCTGTGGTAAGGACAGGTTAATCACTGGGAACCATGCAAGAGGAAAGCAAAAAAAGATGAAAGAGGAAGCTAGATTCGATAGAAATACTAACAGTGCTTGAAACATACGAATTAATGAAAGCTGGTGTAACCACCTGATCATTATCCTTCTTCTACCAAACAAGGATATGTGCATGTGACAGACCGCTCTTCTAGAACTCCACGGTGTGGACAACTGGAAAAAAGAGGGTAAATGAAAATGAGGAAAAAAATATATGGCTAAAAAAATTAAGAAAGGGAAGAAAAGACACCGAGCATCGTACCAGCTACCACAGTCCCAAACACCTTCCCGATTTTGATCTTGTACAGGTACTCAAGGAGCTTCATGTGATATAGTCGAATGATAATATCTGTTGTAGCAACTGCTTTATGCCGAGGTTCAAGATTCTCAGCTATTGTAGGCCATTTTGGACATGTGAAGATTGTGAATCTATCAGGTTTGCAAACAGGCACTGTCGGATCTGCCTGATAAACCTCGAGCTGCTTGGTGGGCCTTTATAATTAAGTAGGGCTGCTAAGAACTTAGGTGCTGCCTTACAACAAATGTTAGAGACGGCTCGTCATTTTGTAATAGTAGACTACGACCTCACCCTCTCGCGCCACCAAAAGCTAGCTTAGCGACTGTTGCATCTGTAGTCTGGGCCTCCGTAGTATGACCTTATTGGATAAAAAGCTGTAGGAGAGTCTCATGTGATAAGAACAGATGATCCCGGGAGTGTAGAAAGCAATGTAGCCGACAAGAACATGAAGGCATACGTTTAAGTATGTCCACTTCGACAGGAGAAAACCCAACCTAATCAGGATGCAAAGGCGACGAAAGGACATGTTCCGTGAGAGGCAGAACAAGAAGATACTAACATGCCACAAAGGGAAAAAGGAAAGAACCCATGAACAACGAAGGAAAACACGAACTAACCACCCTTGTTATGAGCACGTAGCCGGTTCAACAAAAACATGCACCTTTTATGATTTCGCGCGGTCTCAACAGAACTAAGGAACTAAGGAGCGGAAAGAAGCCATCTCCTACGGATATAGAAAAGAAAGAGCACACCAAGGAAACAAGACCTGCCTATGAATACATGTTTAATAGAATCCACAATAGTACATGATGAGGACATCCCTACTAATGTTACACCCACCCCGACTGCTATACATACAGGACCAATTACTAGAGCTCGCGCACGTCAATTGAATTACCAGGTACTTTCGTTTCTTGGAAATCCTTCTAATATTCATGAACATATGATGCTGCCTAAATTAGATACTTTTGTTTTACTTATGAATGAAGGACCTATCATGGATAAGAAGGATGACCATTGGAGCGGGATCAAGCATGGAGGAGAAGGTGCGCGCGCGGGGAAGAACAATGGAGCTTCCAGTGATGATTTTCGCACATTGAAGCCACCATAATGGGAGTGGGAAGCTTTGGACGAAATATGCATGATGCCACTTTATAAAATTCGTCCATAGGCTAATATAGGTGCTGCGCCACCTTAATTTTGGGCCAGGCCCATGTAATTTCGAAATACCATATTATAGGCTGTTTTTAGAGTCCGTATGTATGGGGAAACTGACTTAGGGTCGGTTTCGGACCCCTCCTCCAAGGGGCCACGAAATTCCCTTCTATTCCCCCATATATACAGCCCTTAGGGCTTCGTTTTAGGTTTGGGTTTTGTTTAGATTACAAGTTCGCCATAGCAGCAACTTCGCGTTCTTCGTTTGTGTTCCACGACCAGACAAAGGCGTCACAGAACCCCACTTCATCAATAAAGCTTTCCTCTTATATTCGCAATATCCAGATTGCAATCTTAGTTTCTTGCTTGTTCTTCGTTTGCGTGCAGGAAATAGACCCTCGTGGTCAGGTTGATCGTGCTCCGGCGTGGTCAATAACCTCTCAGAGTTGGTTTAGCGATTGCTAAGGCGCGACGTCTCACACGTTCGTAGTCGGATCGTGAAAGTCTACTCCACCAAAAACGATAGCCACCATCTCATCGAAAGACAGGGACAACTTCGCCTATATCAAGTGGTATCAGATTTCCAGGTTGCTCGGTGAGATTTTACCAGTTTTCGTAGTTTAGATCGCATCTGTTCTTCATACCTTTAGTCCACGAAAAAGCCAAAAAAAAAATTAATTAGGGTTAGATCATCATATCCGAACCAATCTGAGCCTTTGCATAGTCTTTTCAGTATTTTGCTTTGTTGAATTGGCGGTTACATCGTTGTGTCGAGTTGCTGGTCTTAGTGTCTAGTCCTTTAGAGTTTCGAGTTCTTTTCACAGGTTGTCACGCCGCCACCGCATCATCTTCATAGTTGCCATATACCACCACCATCATCGCCGCTGCCATATCTCATCATCCATCATCACTCTCCATTGGTGTCCATATATACCACCACAAATCCTCCACCAATCCAAGTCCAGTTTGTTTTAGGTTTAGTTTCGAGATCCTTTTGATTTCGGATCCGTGTTTTGCTACCTGCGCAGGTGTCGGAAAAAAAAAAAAAAAAGAAAAAAAAAAAAGAAAAGAAAAAGAGTCTGGCACGCTTTGCAGAGCACGTTTTGGCCCAAAAAAATTTCGGCTGAAAATATTTTTTCCCTATCTTGATTTTAGGTTCCCCGGAGCGTTTTGAGACACTTGCTATCATAGTGATTTTTGTCGAAATTTTTGGGTCGTCGCAGCCCCCGGATTGCTCCAGAAAAAAAAAAATAGTCCAAAAGAAAAATTCGTGCCCATCTTGCTTATACGACGTGGCAAGAGTTTTGAGACACTCGCCATTGTAGTGAGTTTTTGAAAAAAAAAAAAAGAGGCGCCGAAAAAAAAAAAAAAAAAAGAGGCGCCGAAAAAAAAAACGAAAAAAAAAATCCGATTGTGCTTTTCCCTTTCTTAGGTGTATCGTCGTGTTTTTGTTGGTGTTTTAGGCTCGCGTCTCTAGCACGGTCTAGCCTAGGACCAGCACAGTACCGTCGTTGAGCGTTTATTCAACCTTGCATCTCTGAATTGATTATTGCTGACCCTTTTTGCTACCATATTATAAGCCATCCCAGCTCCACATACTTCTACGCCGTGTGCTTGACACCACCTGGCAATCGCTCTATCCAAGCTTTGAGAGTTTTGGCTACAACGGTTGCCGATCACCGCCTGCTACTGGGTAAGAACTGGTAAGAAATTGAGATTCGCTTAAAGGATTTGTGCCACACCACCACCACCGCCACGTCCCAGCAGTCTGTAGGTTTCATATTGTGTGTTTCCTATTTCTGCTAACCATGCCAGGATCACACGATGACGAGATCGACTGGGAGAGCATGACCAACAAAGCGCTCTATGATAAATTTCAGCAAATGATGGCTGAGCAGGTACAGGACTTCGTGAACAACTTTGGAGTTGCCATGGAGAAGCTAGATGGTTTGGAGAAGACATTCGACTCCAAGATGGACGCCAAGTTCAATGAGGTGCTTGCCCGTTTACCTCCACCAGCTGCAGTTCCTATTCCTTTCGAACGACGAGCGCGACGTGTGCCTCTCGGCCACGCCCAACATCCTGGTACTGTTGATACTGCTGCTACTTCGGTGGCTCGTGCGGCTACTGTCGTTGAGCAGGTTGAAGATTATGATGGTGATTTCGATGATGAGGGTGAGGTTGCTCCAGATCCGCCCCATGGGCAACCACCACCATACGCACCAGGTCGACCACATGGCTACAACCGTAACGGTAGGGCTGCACCACCCCCGCAGGTACGGGATCATGACCATCTCCCTAAACTTAAATTGAATATTCCGACGTTTGAGGGTAGATATGTTCCTGATATATATCTTACATGGGAGTTAGAAACAGAACAACGTTTTACATGCTTACAATTTCCAGAGGATCGACGTGTTGCTGCTGCTGTTTGTTCATTCACTAGTTTTGCTTGTGTTTGGTGGTCAGAACATTGTAGAATACACCCTGATAATATCCCAACTACTTGGGCTGCTTTGAAAACTGCTATGCGAAATCGTTGGGTGCCACCTTATTATCAACGTGAATTGCTTCAAAATTTGCAGCGTTTAAGACAAGGAAAAAATTCTGTAGAAGAATATTATCAGGAATTACAAACTGGTATGATTAGATGTGGTATTGTTGAGGAGAATGAAGCTATGCTTGCACGTTTTATGGGTGGATTAAATAGAGAGATTCAGACTATTCTAGAGTATAAGGAGTATAACACTATCACTCGTTTATTTCATCTTGCTTGCAAAGCTGAACGTGAAGTGCAGGATCGACAGGCAATGGCGAGAACTACTAATTTTGCAGGCCGTACTTCATCATGGACGCCACGTACCTCCTCTGCTTCCGCACGTCCTGCTGCAACACCACCTCCTTCAACCTCCAACTCTAATCGCGATACCAAGAAACAGGCTCCTACTGCACCCTCTGCGAAGAGCACACCTTTTGGGCCTGCACAGAGTTCTTCTTCATCTATTGCATCCACAGGGCAAACACATGAGGTTATATGTCGTCGTTGCAAGGGTGGAGGTCACTATGCGAGAGAATGCCCTTCCAAGCGTGTAATGATTGTTACTGAGGATGGTGGATATGCGTCCGCTAGTGATTATGATGAGGAGACTTTGGCACTTATTGCAAGTGACGAACAGGGTGGCGAGGATGCAGAACCAGAAACACAATACATGGCTGCTGATTACGCTGACAGGTATGAAAGTTTAGTTGCTCAACGTGTTCTCAGTGTGCAGGTTACACACGCTGAGCAAAATCAGAGGCACAACTTGTTCCACACAAAGGGAGTTGTGAAAGAGCGTTCTGTTCGCATCATCATCGATGGAGGGAGTTGCAATAACTTGGCTAGCATGGAGATGGTGGAGAAGCTGTCTCTATCCACCAGACCACATCCTCATCCTTATTACATCCAATGGTTCAACAATAGTGGCAAGGTTAAGGTAACACGTACTGTTCGTGTGCATTTTAGCATTGCTACATATTCTGATTATGTGGATTGTGATGTGGTACCCATGCAAGCATGTTCTGTTTTACTTGGTAGACCATGGCAGTTTGATAAAAATTCTGTACACCATGGTAGGACAAATCAGTATACTCTTGTTCATAAGGATCATAATATCACTTTGCTTCCTATGTCTCCCGAACATATTATGAAAGATGACATTGCTAGAGCTAGTAAAGCAAAACAGGAGAAAAATAAGAGTGAAAATCAGATTGTAGCACAGGAATTTGAGCAACACCATAAGCATAATAAACCTTCATCTACTGTTGCATCTGAAATAAAATTGAAGAGTGGATGTTTACTTGCTACTAAATCTGATATTAATGATTTGGATGTTGGTACATATGTTTGCTATGCTTTTGTATGTAAAGAGGTATTATTTTCATTCGAGGACATGCCTCCCTCTTTGCCTCCTGCTGTCATTAACATTTTGCAGGAGTTCGCTGACGTCTTTCCACAAGACGTGCCACCGGGATTACCGCCTATTCGCGGGATTGAGCATCAGATTGACTTAATTCCCGGTGCATCCCTACCCAACCGTGCGCCCTACCGTACCAATCCAGAGGAGACAAAGGAGATTATGCGTCAAGTACAGGAGCTGCTTGACAAAGGTTATATACGTGAATCCCTTAGTCCTTGTGCTGTTCCTATTATTCTAGTGCCTAAAAAGGATGGTACATCGCGCATGTGTGTGGATTGTAGAGGCATTAATAATATTACTATTCGTTATCGTCATCCTATTCCTAGACTAGATGATATGCTTGATGAATTAAGTGGCTCTACAATTTTCTCCAAAGTTGATTTGCGTAGTGGATACCATCAAATTCGTATGAAATTGGGCGATGAATGGAAAACAGCATTTAAAACTAAGTTTGGATTATATGAGTGGCTCGTCATGCCTTTTGGGTTAACTAATGCACCTAGCACTTTCATGAGATTAATGAACGAGGTTTTACGTGCTTTCATTGGACGATTTGTGGTAGTCTATTTTGATGATATATTGATTTTTAGTAGATCTTTGGAGGAACATTTGGAACATTTACGTGCTGTTTTTACTGCGCTACGTGATGCACGTTTGTTTGGTAACCTTGGGAAGTGCACCTTTTGCACCGACCGAGTATCTTTTCTTGGCTATGTTGTTACTCCACAGGGAATTGAAGTTGATACAGCCAAGATCGAAGCTATTGAGAGTTGGCCGCAGCCCAAAACGGTCACACAAGTAAGGAGTTTTCTTGGCCTCGCTGGTTTCTATAGGCGTTTTGTGAGAAATTTCAGCACCATTGCTGCGCCTCTCAATGAGCTTACAAAGAAGGACGTGCCTTTTTCTTGGGGTACCGCACAGGAAGAAGCCTTCACGGTCTTGAAAGATAAGTTAACACATGCTCCTTTACTCCAACTTCCTGATTTTAATAAGACTTTCGAGCTTGAATGTGATGCTAGTGGAATTGGGTTAGGAGGTGTGTTACTACAAGATGGTAAACCTGTTGCGTACTTTTCTGAAAAATTAAGTGGGCCTAGTCTGAATTATTCTACTTATGATAAGGAATTATATGCTCTTGTTCGGACTTTGGAAACATGGCAACATTATTTATGGCCCAAAGAATTTGTTATACATTCTGATCATGAATCTTTGAAACATATTAAAAGTCAAGCAAAACTGAACCGTAGACATGCTAAATGGGTTGAATTCATTGAGACTTTCCCTTATGTCATTAAACACAAGAAGGGTAAAGACAATGTTATTGCTGATGCTTTGTCTCGTCGTTATACTATGCTTTCACAACTTGACTTTAAAATATTTGGTTTGGAGACCATCAAAGATCAATATGTGCATGATGCTGAATTTAGAGACGTGTTGCAGAATTGTAAAGAAGGGAGAACATGGAACAAGTTCGTTATTAATAATGGATTTGTGTTTCGCGCTAACAAGCTATGCATTCCAGCTAGCTCCGTTCGTCTTTTGTTGTTACAGGAGGCGCACGGAGGAGGACTAATGGGACACTTTGGCGTGAAGAAGACGGAGGACGTACTTGCTACACATTTCTTTTGGCCAAAGATGAGACGGGATGTTGAGCGTTTTGTTGCTCGCTGCACTACATGTCAAAAAGCTAAGTCACGACTCAATCCTCATGGTTTATATATGCCTTTACCTGTACCTAGTGTTCCTTGGGAGGATATATCTATGGACTTTGTTTTAGGTTTACCTCGAACAAAGAAGGGGAGGGATAGCATATTTGTTGTCGTGGATAGATTTTCTAAAATGGCACACTTTATACCATGTCATAAAAGTGATGATGCTGCTCATGTTGCTGATTTGTTCTTTCGTGAAATTATTCGGTTGCATGGTGTGCCAAATACAATTGTTTCCGATCGTGATGCTAAATTTCTTAGCCACTTTTGGAGATGTTTATGGGCTAAGTTGGGGACTAAACTGCTTTTTAGTACTACATGTCACCCCCAAACTGATGGCCAAACTGAAGTAGTCAATAGATCATTGTCTACTATGCTTAGGGCTGTTTTGAAGAATAACCTGAAAATGTGGGAAGAATGCTTGCCTCATATTGAATTTGCTTATAATCGTTCGCTACATTCTACCACTAAGATGTGCCCTTTTGAAGTTGTGTATGGTTTCTTACCTCGTGCACCTATTGATTTGTTGCCTCTTCCGTCTTCGGAGAAGGTTAATTTTGATGCTAAAGAACGTGCTGAATTGATATTAAAGATTCATGAGTTAACTAAGGAAAACATTGAGCGTATGAATGCTAAATACAAACTTGCTGGAGATAAGGGTAGAAAACATGTTGTCTTTGCACCTGGAGATCTTGTTTGGTTACATTTGCGTAAGGATAGATTTCCTGATTTGCGCAAGTCAAAGCTAATGCCACGTGCTGATGGTCCTTTTAAGGTGTTAGAGAAAGTAAATGATAATGCATATAAACTTGAGCTGCCTGCAGAGTTTGGGGTTAGCCCCACTTTTAACATTGCAGATTTGAAGCCTTATTTGGGTGAGGAAGATGAGTTTCCGTCGAGGACGACGTCAGTTCAAGAAGGGGAGGATGATGAGGACATCCCTACTAATGTTACACCCACCCCGACTGCTATACATACAGGACCAATTACTAGAGCTCGCGCACGTCAATTGAATTACCAGGTACTTTCGTTTCTTGGAAATCCTTCTAATATTCATGAACATATGATGCTGCCTAAATTAGATACTTTTGTTTTACTTATGAATGAAGGACCTATCATGGATAAGAAGGATGACCATTGGAGCGGGATCAAGCATGGAGGAGAAGGTGCGCGCGCGGGGAAGAACAATGGAGCTTCCAGTGATGATTTTCGCACATTGAAGCCACCATAATGGGAGTGGGAAGCTTTGGACGAAATATGCATGATGCCACTTTATAAAATTCGTCCATAGGCTAATATAGGTGCTGCGCCACCTTAATTTTGGGCCAGGCCCATGTAATTTCGAAATACCATATTATAGGCTGTTTTTAGAGTCCGTATGTATGGGGAAACTGACTTAGGGTCGGTTTCGGACCCCTCCTCCAAGGGGCCACGAAATTCCCTTCTATTCCCCCATATATACAGCCCTTAGGGCTTCGTTTTAGGTTTGGGTTTTGTTTAGATTACAAGTTCGCCATAGCAGCAACTTCGCGTTCTTCGTTTGTGTTCCACGACCAGACAAAGGCGTCACAGAACCCCACTTCATCAATAAAGCTTTCCTCTTATATTCGCAATATCCAGATTGCAATCTTAGTTTCTTGCTTGTTCTTCGTTTGCGTGCAGGAAATAGACCCTCGTGGTCAGGTTGATCGTGCTCCGGCGTGGTCAATAACCTCTCAGAGTTGGTTTAGCGATTGCTAAGGCGCGACGTCTCACACGTTCGTAGTCGGATCGTGAAAGTCTACTCCACCAAAAACGATAGCCACCATCTCATCGAAAGACAGGGACAACTTCGCCTATATCAGTACAAGAGGAAAAGAACATACGCTTCCTCTTTCAAACAACAACAATGGCAGGACCGAGTGGTATAATAGGCAAAGCAGTAGGACCGCAAGCAGCCCGGTGCGGAGGAACAACACTGCTTGAAACAGCAGCATGCCCCAAATGAACATGTGACCGGGCATGGACAGCAAGCCGCGGAGGCATACCGCTTGCAGAGGAACTAAAAGCAGGAAAAACATACACCATGCTGCTGCAAGAATAGAGTAAACAAACACCAACAAAGCTTTGCAATTGTTCTGATAGGAACCAAATAATAGAACAACGTCAGATGAACCATAAAAGACAATGCCATGGCCAGGAAAATGACAGAAGGCAATAAGATTTGATAGCTCTAACCAAGTGAATGAATTGGACTCAGGAACCCTTAGTACAATAGTATCAATAGACGACACTGACTAAGTATAACATAAAGATGCTAAAAGCCTTGAATACAGCAACGCTAGGTCAGGAGACGTCTGCTGGTGGGCATGAAAGACACCAATAGATATGTCTGTGGTGGACGAGCGTGCGTAAGCAAGGGGTCTCTCCAAAGAAGCTGCATAGAGAACAACCAATGCAGCAACATCAACCATAGTGTTTCCATGGTTTTTATAGGCAACAACACATTCATAGTTGTAATCTCTAACTACAGAGCCATAAAGCCCCTGCAGAATAGTAGTAGGTAAAAACACAATACCACACAATACAGGTAATACACACGGTTAGAACCAAGTAGAAGACTGAATTTTGAAGGAGCGCAAGGGAAAAAAGAGGAAGGAAGGAGATGAAACCTTGGCAAGACGAAAGATAGGCGGAGAGGTGTCACATGAACTGAACCGTGGCAGAATAGATCAGCGTAGTGGGCAGATAAACGACACAAAGGAAGGCCTGCAGTACATATAAAGCAAATTAACATAAGCAAACACATACTCATTCACAGACTCACGCGGTCATAGAACAACCTTTTGCACCATCTCTGTTCTTCAGAAACAAACATATAAAGGAAGACAATACAAAAGAAGTAAACAGAAAGAACAAAAGCAAAGAAAGATGACAACTGCAGCACACACATGTCTAGAAAGAACGGACAAAAATGTACTGAACAATGACAAGATCCAGTCAAACAAACAGAAGCATTAAATCATATGGACAGAAGCATCTAGCCCACAAACAAACGTAAACAGAATCAAGGCGTGCAGACCCCATGCCCATGCAAATCTAGGCCAAGTCAAAATGGCAACCAAAGCAGTCCTATCCTAAACTAACTAAGAACCCTTTTGAATCAGTACACCGTCCAGGCACCGCAGCAACATGCACTCACATCAGAAGCAACCAGACAAAAGGAACATATGCAAAAGCGTCTCATCCAGTGAACAAATATGCAGATGCAAGTAAGGCACAGTCTGCTCTTGGACTAAACCCAACCCAGCATCAGAATAAGCTAAAGAGATCGAGTAAAGGCAAAACCTGGGCCAAACCAGTAAAATGTACGAATTAATCGGGCCCCTAGAAGCATCACACAGCACATCTAACACGTTATATACGCATCCATGGCTCGAACATCACAAAAAACAATCTGACATCGACATGAACCGAGCCACGCATTTCATCGAGCAAGTGACAAGCAGAGGAACGGGAAGAACCTCACCTTGGGAAGAAGGATCAAGCATCTTGTGATAGAGGCGAAGTTGTCCCTGTCTTTCGATGAGATGGTGGCTATCGTTTTTGGTGGAGTAGACTTTGACGTCCGACTACGAACGTGTGAGCCGTCGCGCCTTAGCAATCGCTAAACCAACTCTGAGAGGTTATTGACCACGCCGGAGCACGATCAACCTGACCACGAGGGTCTATTTCCTGCACGCAAACGAAGAACAAGCAAGAAACTAAGATTGCAATCTGGATATTGCGAATATAAGAGGAAAACTTTATTGATGAAGTGGGGTTCTGTGACGCCTTTGTCTGGTCGTGGAACACAAACGAAGAACGCGAAGTTGCTGCTATGGCAAACTTGTAATCTAAACAAAACCCAACCCTAAAACGAAGCCCTAAGGGCTGTATATATGGGGGAATAGAAGGGAATTTCGTGGCCCCTTGGAGGAGGGGTCCGAAACCGACCCTAAGTCAGTTTCCCCATATATACGGACTCTAAAAACAGCCTATAATATGGTATTTCGAAATTACATGGGCCTGGCCCAAAAATAAGGTGGCACGGCACCTATATTAGCCTATGGACGAATTTTATAAAGTGGCATCATGCATATTTCGTCCAAGGCTTCCCGCTCCCATTATGGTGGCTTCAATGTGCGAAAATCATCACTGGAAGCTCCATTGTTCTTCCCCGCGCGCGCACCTTCTCCTCCAAGCTTGATCCCGCTCCAATGGTCATCCTTCTTATCCATGCTAGGTCCTTCATTCATAAGTAAAACAAAAGTATCCAATTTAGGCAGCATCATATGTTCATGAATATTAGAAGGATTTCCAAGAAACGAAAGTACCTGGTAATTCAATTGACGTGCGTGAGCTCTAGTAATTGGTCCTGTATGTATAGTAGTCGGGGTGGGTGTAACATTAGTAGGGATGTCCTCATCATCCTCCCCTTCTTGAACAGACGTCGTCCTCGACGGAAGCTCATCTTCCTCACCCAAATAAGGCTTCAAATCTGCAATGTTAAAAGTGGGGCTAACCCCAAACTCTGCAGGCAGCTCAAGTTTATATGCATTATCATTTATTTTCTCTAACACCTTAAAAGGACCATCAGCACGTGGCATTAGCTTTGACTTGCGCAAATCAGGAAATCTATCCTTACGCAAATGTAACCAAACAAGATCTCCAGGTGCAAAGACAACATGTTTTCTACCCTTATCTCCAGCAAGTTTGTATTTAGCATTCATACGCTCAATGTTTTCCTTAGTTAACTCATGAATCTTTAATATCAATTCAGCACGTTCTTTAGCATCAAAATTAACCTTCTCCGAAGACGGAAGAGGCAACAAATCAATAGGTGCACGAGGTAAGAAACCATACACAACTTCAAAAGGGCACATCTTAGTGGTAGAATGTAGCGAACGATTATAAGCAAATTCAATATGAGGCAAGCATTCTTCCCACATTTTCAGGTTATTCTTCAAAACAGCCCTAAGCATAGTAGACAATGATCTATTGACTACTTCAGTTTGGCCATCAGTTTGGGGGTGACATGTAGTACTAAAAAGCAGTTTAGTCCCCAACTTAGCCCATAAACATCTCCAAAAGTGGCTAAGAAATTTAGCATCACGATCGGAAACAATTGTATTTGGCACACCATGCAACCGAATAATTTCATGAAAGAACAAATCAGCAACATGAGCAGCATCATCACTTTTATGACATGGTATAAAGTGTGCCATTTTAGAAAATCTATCCACGACAACAAATATGCTATCCCTCCCCTTCTTTGTTCGAGGTAAACCTAAAACAAAGTCCATAGATATATCCTCCCAAGGAACACTAGGTACAGGTAAAGGCATATATAAACCATGAAGATTGAGTCGTGACTTAGCTTTTTGACATGTAGTGCAGCGAGCAACAAAACGCTCAACATCCCGTCTCATCTTTGGCCAAAAGAAATGTGTAGCAAGTACGTCCTCCGACTTCTTCACGCCAAAGTGTCCCATTAATCCTCCTCCGTGCGCCTCCTGTAACAACAAAAGACGAACGGAGCTAGCTGGAATGCATAGCTTGTTAGCACGAAACACAAATCCATTATTAATAACGAACTTGTTCCATGTTCTCCCTTCTTTACAATTCTGCAACACGTCTCTAAATTCAGCATCATGCACATATTGATCTTTGATGGTCTCCAAACCAAATATTTTAAAGTCAAGTTGTGAAAGCATAGTATAACGACGAGACAAAGCATCAGCAATAACATTGTCTTTACCCTTCTTGTGTTTAATGACATAAGGGAAAGTCTCAATGAATTCAACCCATTTAGCATGTCTACGGTTCAGTTTTGCTTGACTTTTAATATGTTTCAAAGATTCATGATCAGAATGTATAACAAATTCTTTGGGCCATAAATAATGTTGCCATGTTTCCAAAGTCCGAACAAGAGCATATAATTCCTTATCATAAGTAGAATAATTCAGACTAGGCCCACTTAATTTTTCAGAAAAGTACGCAACAGGTTTACCATCTTGTAGTAACACACCTCCTAACCCAATTCCACTAGCATCACATTCAAGCTCGAAAGTCTTATTAAAATCAGGAAGTTGGAGTAAAGGAGCACGTTAACTTATCTTTCAAGACCGTGAAGGCTTCTTCCTGTGCGGTACCCCAACAAAAAGGCACATCCTTCTTTGTAAGCTCATTGAGAGTGCGCAGCAATGGTGCTGAAATCTCTCACAAACCGCCTATAGAAACCAGCGAGGCCAAGAAAACTCCTTACTTGTGTGACCGTTTTGGGCTGCGGCCAACTCTCAATAGCTTCAATCTTCGCTGTATCAACTTCAATTCCCTGTGGAGTAAAAACATAGCCAAGAAAAGATACTCGGTCGGTGCAAAAGGTGCACTTCCCAAGGTTACCAAACAAACGTGCATCACGTAGCGCAATAAAAACAGCACGTAAATGTTCCAAATGTTCCTCCAAAGATCTACTAAAAATCAATATATCATCAAAATAGACTACCACAAATCGTCCAATGAAAGCACGTAAAACCTCGTTCATTAATCTCATGAAAGTGCTAGGTGCATTAGTTAACCCAAAAGGCATGACTAGCCACTCATATAATCCAAACTTAGTTTTAAATGCTGTTTTCCATTCATCGCCCAATTTCATAAGAATTTGATGGTATCCACTACGCAAATCAACTTTGGAGAAAATTGTAGAGCCACTTAATTCATCAAGCATATCATCTAGTCTAGGAACAGGATGACGATAACGAATAGTAATATTATTAATGCCTCTACAATCCACACACATGCGTGATGTACCATCCTTTTTAGGCACTAGAATAATAGGAACAGCACAACGACTAAGGGATTCACGTATATAACCTTTGTCAAGCAGCTCCTGTACTTGACGCATAATCTCCTTTGTCTCCTCTGGATTGGTACGGTAGGGCGCACGGTTGGGTAGGGATGCACCGGGAATTAAGTCAATCTGAGGCTCAATCCCGCGAATAGGCGGTAATCCCGGTGGCACGTCATGTGGAAAGACATCAGCGAACTCCTGCAAAATGTTAATGACAGCAGGAGGCAAAGAGGGAGGCATGTCCTCGAATGAAAATAATACCTCTTTACATACAAAAGCATAGCAAACATATGTAGCAACATCCAAATCATTAATATCAGATTTAGTAGCAAGTAAACATCCACTCTTCAATTTTATTTCGGATGCAACAGTAGATGATGGTTTATTATGCTTATGGTGTTGCTCAAATTCCTGTGCTACAATCTGATTTTCACTCTTATTTTTCTCCTGTTTTGCTTTACTAGCTCTAGCAATGTCATCTTTCATAATATGTTCGGGAGACATAGGAAGCAAAGTGATATTATGATCCTTATGAACAAGAGTATACTGATTTGTCCTACCATGGTGTACAGAATTTTTATCAAACTGCCATGGTCTACCAAGTAAAACAGAACATGCTTGCATGGGTATCACATCACAATCCACATAATCAGAATATGTAGCAATGCTAAAATGCACACGAACAGTACGTGTTACCTTAACCTTGCCACTATTGTTGAACCATTGGATGTAATAAGGATGAGGATGTGGTCTGGTGGTTAGAGACAGCTTCTCCACCATCTCCATGCTAGCCAAGTTATTGCAACTCCCTCCATCGATGATGATGCGAACAGAACGCTCTTTCACAACTCCCTTTGTGTGGAACAAGTTGTGCCTCTGATTTTGCTCAGCGTGTGTAACCTGCACACTGAGAACACGTTGAGCAACTAAACTTTCATACCTGTCAGCGTAATCAGCAGCCATGTATTGTGTTTCTGGTTCTGCATCCTCGCCACCCTGTTCGTCACTTGCAATAAGTGCCAAAGTCTCCTCATCATAATCACTAGCGGACGCATATCCACCATCCTCAGTAACAATCATTACACGCTTGGAAGGGCATTCTCTCGCATAGTGACCTCCACCCTTGCAACGACGACATATAACCTCATGTGTTTGCCCTGTGGATGCAATGGATGAAGAAGAACTCTGTGCAGGCCCAGAAGGTGTGCTCTTCGCAGAGGGTGCAGTAGGAGCCTGTTTCCTGGTATCGCGATTAGAGTTGGAGGTTGAAGGAGGTGGTGTTGCATCAGGACGTGCAGAAGTAGAGGAGGTACGTGGCGTCCATGATGAAGTACGGCCTGCAAAATTAGTAGTTCTCGCCATTGCCTGTCGATCCTGCACTTCACGTTCAGCTTTGCAAGAAAGATGAAATAAACGAGTGATAGTGTTATACTCCTTATACTCTAGAATAGTCTGAATCTCTCTATTTAATCCACCCATAAAACGTGCAAGCATAGCTTCATTCTCCTCAACAATACCACATCTAATCATACCAGTTTGTAATTCCTGATAATATTCTTCTACAGAATTTTTTCCTTGTCTTAAACGCTGCAAATTTTGAAGCAATTCACGTTGATAATAAGGTGGCACCCAACGATTTCGCATAGCAGTTTTCAAAGCAGCCCAAGTAGTTGGAATATTATCAGGGTGTATTCTACAATGTTCTGACCACCAAACACAAGCAAAACTAGTGAATGAACAAACAGCAGCAGCAACACGTCGATCCTCTGGAATTTGTAAGCATGTAAAACGTTGTTCTGTTTCTAACTCCCATGTAAGATATATATCAGGAACATATCTACCCTCAAACGTCGGAATATTCAATTTAAATTTAGGGAGATGGTCATGATCCCGTACCTGCGGGGGTGGTGCAGCCCTACCGTTACGGTCGTAGCCATGTGGTCGACCTAGTGCGTATGGTGGTGGTTGCCCCTGGGGCGGATCTGGAGCAACCTCTCCCTCATCATCGAAATCACCATCATAATCTTCAACCTGCTCAACGACAGTAGCCGCACGAGCCATCGAAGTAGCAGCAGTATCAACAGTACCAGGATGTTGGGCGTGGCCGAGAGGCACACGTCGCGCTCGTCGTTCGAAAGGAATAGGAACTGCAGCTGGTGGTGGTAGACGGGCAAGCACCTCATTGAACTTGGCGTCCATCTTGGTGTCGAATGTCTTCTCCAAACCATCTAGCTTCTCCATGGCCACTCCAAAGTTGTTCACGAAGTCCTGTACCTGCTTAGCCATCATTTGCTGAAATTTATCATAGAGCGCTTTGTTGGTCATGCTCTCCCAGTCGATCTCGTCATCGTGTGATCCTGGCATGGTTAGCAGAAATAGGAAACACACAATATGAAACCTACAGACTACTGGGACGTGGTGGTGGTGGTGTGGCACAAATCCTTTAAGCGAATCTCAATTTCTTACCAGTTCTTACCCAATAGCAGGCGGTGATCGGCAACCGTTGTGGCCAAAACTCTCAAAGCTTGGATAGAGCGATTGCCAGGTGGTGTCAAGCACACGGCGTAGAAGTATGTGGAGCTGGGATGGCTTATAATATGGTAGCAAAAAGGGTCAGCAATAATCAATTCAGAGATGCAAGGTTGAATAAACGCTCAACGACGGTACCGTGCTGGTGCTAGGCTAGACCGTGCTAGAGACGCGAGCCTAAAACACCAACAAAAGCACGACGATACACGTAAGCAAGGGAAAAGCACACTCGGAATTTTTTTTTGGCGCCTCTTTTTTTTTCAAAAAGTCACTACAATGGCGAGTGTCCCAAAACTCTTGCCACGTCGTATAAGCAAGATGGGCACGAATTTTTTTTTTGGACTATTTTTTTTTCTGGAGCAATCTGGGGGCTGCGACGACCAAAAATTTCGACAAAAATCACTATGATAGCAAGTGTCTCAAAACGCTCCGGGGAACCTAAAATCAAGATAGGGAAAAAATATTTTCGGCCGAAATTTTTTTGGGCCAAAACGTGCTCTGCAAATCGTGACAGACTTTTTTTTCCGACACCTACGCAGGTAGCAAAACACGGATCCGAAATCAAAAGGATCTCAAAACTAAACCTAAAACGAACTGGACTTGGATTGGTGGAGGATTTGTGGTGGTATATATGGACACCAATGGATAGTGATGATGGATGATGAGATATGGCAGTGGCGATGATGGTGGTGGTATATGGCAACTATGAAGAGGATGCGGTGGCGGCGTGACAACCTGTGAAAAGAACTCGAAACTCTAAAGGACTAGACACTAAGACCAGCAACTCGACACGACGATGTAACCGCCAATTCAACAAAGCAAAATACTGAAAAGACTATGCAAAGGCTCAGATTGGTTCGGATATGATGATCTAACCCTAATTTTTTTGTGGCTTTTTCGTGGACTAAAGGTATGAAGAACAGATGCGATCGAAACTACGAAAACTGGTAAAATCTCACCGAGCAACCTGGAAATCTGATACCACTTGATAGAGGCGAAGTTGTCCCTGTCTTTCGATGAGATGGTGGCTATCATTTTTGGTGGAGTAGACTTTGACGATCCGACTACGAACGTGTGAGCCGTCGCGCCTTAGCAATCGTTAAACCAACTCTGAGGAGGTTATTGACCACGCCGGAGCATGATCAACCTGACCACGAGGGTCTATTTCCTGCACGCAAATGAAGAACAAGCAAGAAACTAAGATTGCAATCTGGATATTGCGAATATAAGAGGAAAACTTTATTGATGAAGTGGGGTTCTGTGACGCCTTTGTCTGGTCGTGGAACACAAACGAAGAACACGAAGTTGCTGCTATGGCAAACTTGTAATCTAAACAAAACCCAACCCTAAAACGAAGCCCTAAGGGCTGTATATATGGGGGAATAGAAGGGAATTTCGTGGCCCCTTGGAGGAGGGGTCCGAAACCGACCCTAAGTCAGTTTCCCCATATATACGGACTCTAAAAACAGCCTATAATATGGTATTTCGAAATTACATGGGCCTGGCCCAAAAATAAGGTGGCGCAGCACCTATATTAGCCTATGGACGAATTTTATAAAGTGGCATCATGCATATTTCGTCCAAGGCTTCCCGCTCCCATTATGGTGGCTTCAATGTGCGAAAATCATCACTGGCAGCTCCATTGTTCTTCCCCGCGCGCGCACCTTCTCCTCCATGCTTGATCCCGCTCCAATGGTCATCCTTCTTATCCATGCTAGGTCCTTCATTCATAAGTAAAACAAAAGTATCCAATTTAGGCAGCATCATATGTTCATGAATATTAGAAGGATTTCCAAGAAACGAAAGTACCTGGTAATTCAATTGACGTGCGCGAGCTCTAGTAATTGGTCCTGTATGTATAGCAGTCGTGGTGGGTGTAACATTAGTAGGGATGTCCTCATCATCCTCCCCTTCTTGAACTGACGTCGTCCTCGACGGAAGCTCATCTTCCTCACCCAAATAAGGCTTCAAATCTGCAATGTTAAAAGTGGGGCTAACCCCAAACTCTGCAGGCAGCTCAAGTTTATATGCATTATCATTTATTTTCTCTAACACCTTAAAAGGACCATCAGCACGTGGCATTAGCTTTGACTTACGCAAATCAGGAAATCTATCCTTACGCAAATGTAACCAAACAAGATCTCCAGGTGCAAAGACAACATGTTTTCTACCCTTATCTCCAGCAAGTTTGTATTTAGCATTCATACGCTCAATGTTTTCCTTAGTTAACTCATGAATCTTTAATATCAATTCAGCACGTTCTTTAGCATCAAAATTAACCTTCTCCGAAGACGGAAGAGGCAACAAATCAATAGGTGCACGAGGTAAGAAACCATACACAACTTCAAAAGGGCACATCTTAGTGGTAGAATGTAGCGAACGATTATAAGCAAATTCAATATGAGGCAAGCATTCTTCCCACATTTTCAGGTTATTCTTCAAAACAGCCCTAAGCATAGTAGACAATGATCTATTGACTACTTCAGTTTGGCCATCAGTTTGGGGGTGACATGTAGTACTAAAAAGCAGTTTAGTCCCCAACTTAGCCCATAAACATCTCCAAAAGTGGCTAAGAAATTTAGCATCACGATCGGAAACAATTGTATTTGGCACACCATGCAACCGAATAATTTCACAAAAGAACAAATCAGCAACATGAGCAGCATCATCACTTTTATGACATGGTATAAAGTGTGCCATTTTAGAAAATCTATCCACGACAACAAATATGCTATCCCTCCCCTTCTTTGTTCGAGGTAAACCTAAAACAAAGTCCATAGATATATCCTCCCAAGGAACACTAGGTACAGGTAAAGGCATATATAAACCATGAGGATTGAGTCGTGACTTAGCTTTTTGACATGTAGTGCAGCGAGCAACAAAACGCTCAACATCCCGTCTCATCTTTGGCCAAAAGAAATGTGTAGCAAGTACGTCCTCCGTCTTCTTCACGCCAAAGTGTCCCATTAATCCTCCTCCGTGCGCCTCCTGTAACAACAAAAGACGAACGGAGCTAGCTGGAATGCATAGCTTGTTAGCACGAAACACAAATCCATTATTAATAACGAACTTGTTCCATGTTCTCCCTTCTTTACAATTCTGCAACACGTCTCTAAATTCAGCATCATGCACATATTGATCTTTGATGGTCTCCAAACCAAATATTTTAAAGTCAAGTTGTGAAAGCATAGTATAACGACGAGACAAAGCATCAGCAATAACATTGTCTTTACCCTTCTTGTGTTTAATGACATAAGGGAAAGTCTCAATGAATTCAACCCATTTAGCATGTCTACGGTTCAGTTTTGCTTGACTTTTAATATGTTTCAAAGATTCATGATCAGAATGTATAACAAATTCTTTGGGCCATAAATAATGTTGCCATGTTTCCAAAGTCCGAACAAGAGCATATAATTCCTTATCATAAGTAGAATAATTCAGACTAGGCCCACTTAATTTTTCAGAAAAGTACGCAACAGGTTTACCATCTTGTAGTAACACACCTCCTAACCCAATTCCACTAGCATCACATTCAAGCTCGAAAGTCTTATTAAAATCAGGAAGTTGGAGTAAAGGAGCACGTTAACTTATCTTTCAAGACCGTGAAGGCTTCTTCCTGTGCGGTACCCCAACAAAAAGGCACATCCTTCTTTGTAAGCTCATTGAGAGTGCGCAGCAATGGTGTTGAAATCTCTCACAAAACGCCTATAGAAACCAGCGAGGCCAAGAAAACTTCTTACTTGTGTGACCGTTTTGGGCTGCGGCCAACTCTCAATAGCTTCAATCTTGGCTGTATCAACTTCAATTCCCTATGGAGTAACAACATAGCCAAGAAAAGATACTCGGTCGGTGCAAAAGGTGCACTTCCCAAGGTTACCAAACAAACGTGCATCACATAGCGCAATAAAAACAGCACGTAAATGTTCCAAATGTTCCTCCAAAGATCTACTAAAAATCAATATATCATCAAAATAGACTACCACAAATCGTCCAATGAAAGCACGTAAAACCTCGTTCATTAATCTCATGAAAGTGCTAGGTGCATTAGTTAACCCAAAAGGCATGACTAGCCACTCATATAATCCAAACTTAGTTTTAAATGCTGTTTTCCATTCATCGCCCAATTTCATAAGAATTTGATGGTATCCACTACGCAAATCAACTTTGGAGAAAATTGTAGAGCCACTTAATTCATCAAGCATATCATCTAGTCTAGGAACAGGATGACGATAACGAATATTAATATTATTAATGCCTCTACAATCCACACACATGCGCGATGTACCATCCTTTTTAGGCACTGGAATAATAGGAACAGCACAAGGACTAAGGGATTCACGTATATAACCTTTGTCAAGCAGCTCCTGTACTTGACGCATAATCTCCTTTGTCTCCTCTGGATTGGTACGGTAGGGCGCACGGTTGGGTAGGGATGCACCGGGAATTAAGTCAATCTGATGCTCAATCCCGCGAATAGGCGGTAATCCCGGTGGCACGTCTTGTGGAAAGACATCAGCGAACTCCTGCAAAATGTTAATGACAGCAGGAGGCAAAGAGGGAGGCATGTCCTCGAATGAAAATAATACCTCTTTACATACAAAAGCATAGCAAACATATGTAGCAACATCCAAATCATTAATATCAGATTTAGTAGCAAGTAAACATCCACTCTTCAATTTTATTTCGGATGCAACAGTAGATGATGGTTTATTATGCTTATGGTGTTGCTCAAATTCCTGTGCTACAATCTGATTTTCACTCTTATTTTTCTCCTGTTTTGCTTTACTAGCTCTAGCAATGTCATCTTTCATAATATGTTCGGGAGACATAGGAAGCAAAGTGATATTATGATCCTTATGAACAAGAGTATACTGATTTGTCCTACCATGGTGTACAGAATTTTTATCAAACTGCCATGGTCTACCAAGTAAAACAGAACATGCTTGCATGGGTATCACATCACAATCCACATAATCAGAATATGTAGCAATGCTAAAATGCACACGAACAGTACGTGTTACCTTAACCTTGCCACTATTATTGAACCATTGGATGTAATAAGGATGAGGATGTGGTCTGGTGGTTAGAGACAGCTTCTCCACCATCTCCATGCTAGCCAAGTTATTGCAACTCCCTCCATCGATGATGATGCGAACAGAACGCTCTTTCACAACTCCCTTTGTGTGGAACAAGTTGTGCCTCTGATTTTGCTCAGCGTGTGTAACCTGCACACTGAGAACACGTTGAGCAACTAAACTTTCATACCTGTCAGCGTAATCAGCAGCCATGTATTGTGTTTCTGGTTCTGCATCCTCGCCACCCTGTTCGTCACTTGCAATAAGTGCCAAAGTCTCCTCATCATAATCACTAGCGGACGCATATCCACCATCCTCAGTAACAATCATTACACGCTTGGAAGGGCATTCTCTCGCATAGTGACCTCCACCCTTGCAACGACGACATATAACCTCATGTGTTTGCCCTGTGGATGCAATAGATGAAGAAGAACTCTGTGCAGGCCCAGAAGGTGTGCTCTTCGCAGAGGGTGCAGTAGGAGCCTGTTTCCTGGTATCGCGATTAGAGTTGGAGGTTGAAGGAGGTGGTGTTGCATCAGGACGTGCGGAAGTAGAGGAGGTACGTGGCGTCCATGATGAAGTACGGCCTGCAAAATTAGTAGTTCTCGCCATTGCCTGTCGATCCTGCACTTCACGTTCAGCTTTGCAAGCAAGATGAAATAAACGAGTGATAGTGTTATACTCCTTATACTCTAGAATAGTCTGAATCTCTCTATTTAATCCACCCATAAAACGTGCAAGCATAGCTTCATTCTCCTCAACAATACCACATCTAATCATACCAGTTTGTAATTCCTGATAATATTCTTCTACAGAATTTTTTCCTTGTCTTAAACGCTGCAAATTTTGAAGCAATTCACGTTGATAATAAGGTGGCACCCAACGATTTCGCATAGCAGTTTTCAAAGCAGCCCAAGTAGTTGGAATATTATCAGGGTGTATTCTACAATGTTCTGACCACCAAACACAAGCAAAACTAGTGAATGAACAAACAGCAGCAGCAACACGTCGATCCTCTGGAATTTGTAAGCATGTAAAACGTTGTTCTGTTTCTAACTCCCATGTAAGATATATCAGGAACATATCTACCCTCAAACGTCGGAATATTCAATTTAAATTTAGGGAGATGGTCATGATCCCGTACCTGCGGGGGTGGTGCAGCCCTACCGTTACGGTCGTAGCCATGTGGTCGACCTAGTGCGTATGGTGGTGGTTGCCCCTGGGGCGGATCTGGAGCAACCTCTCCCTCATCATCGAAATCACCATCATAATCTTCAACCTGCTCAACGACAGTAGCCGCACGAGCCATCGAAGTAGCAGCAGTATCAACAGTACCAGGATGTTGGGCGTGGCCGAGAGGCACACGTCGCGCTCGTCGTTCGAAAGGAATAGGAACTGCAGCTGGTGGAGGTAGACGGGCAAGCACCTCATTGAACTTGGCGTCCATCTTGGTGTCGAATGTCTTCTCCAAACCATCTAGCTTCTCCATGGCCACTCCAAAGTTGTTCACGAAGTCCTGTACCTGCTTAGCCATCATTTGCTGAAATTTATCATAGAGCGCTTTGTTGGTCATGCTCTCCCTGTCGATCTCGTCATCGTGTGATCCTGGCATGGTTAGCAGAAATAGGAAACACACAATATGAAACCTACAGACTACTGGGACGTGGTGGTGGTGGTGGTGGTGTGGCACAAATCCTTTAAGCGAATCTCAATTTCTTACCAGTTCTTACCCAGTAGCAGGCGGTGATCGGCAACCGTTGTAGCTAAAACTCTCAAAGCTTGGATAGAGCGATTGCCAGGTGGTGTCAAGCACACGGCGTAGAAGTATGTGGAGCTGGGATGGCTTATAATATGGTAGCAAAAAGGGTCAGCAATAATCAATTCAGAGATGCAAGGTTGAATAAATGCTCAACGACGGTACCGTGCTGGTCCTAGGCTAGACCGTGCTAGAGACGCGAGCCTAAAACACCAACAAAAGCACGACGATACACGTAAGCAAGGGAAAAGCACACTCGGAACTTTTTTTTTCGGCGCCTCTTTTTTTTTCAAAAAAAAGTCACTACAATGGCGAGTGTCCCAAAACTCTTGCCACGTCGTATAAGCAAGATGGGCACGAATTTTTTTTTTGGACTGTTTTTTTTCTGGAGCAATCCGGGGGCTGCGACGACCAAAAATTTCGACAAAAATCACTATGATAGCAAGTGTCTCAAAACGCTCCGGGGAACCTAAAATCAAGATAGGGAAAAAATATTTTCGGCCGAATTTTTTTTGGGCCAAAACGTGCTCTGCAAAGCGTGCCAGACTTTTTTTTTCCCGACACCTGTGCAGGTAGCAAACACGGATCCGAAATCAAAAGGATCTCGAAACTAAACCTAAAACGAACTGGACTTGGATTGGTGGAGGATTTGTGGTGGTATATATGGACACCAATGGATAGTGATGATGGATGATGAGATATGGCAGCGGCGATGATGGTGGTGGTATATGGGAACTATGAAGACTATGCGGTGGTGGCGTGACAACCTGTGAAAAGAACTCGAAACTCTAAAGGACTAGACACTAAGACCAGCAACTTGACACGACGATGTAACCGCCAATTCAACAAAGCAAAATACTGAAAAGACTATGCAAAGGCTCAGATTGGTTCGGATATGATGATCTAACTCTAATTTTTTTGTGGATTTTTCGTGGACTAAAGGTATGAAGAACAGATGCGATCTAAACTACGAAAACTGGTAAAATCTCACCGAGCAACCTGGAAATCTGATACCACTTGATAGAGGCGAAGTTGTCCCTGTCTTTCGATGAGATGGTGGCTATCGTTTTTGGTGGAGTAGACTTTGACGATCTGACTACGAACATGTGAGCCGTCGCGCCTTAGCAATCGCTAAACCAACTCTGAGAGGTTATTGACCACGCCGGAGCACGATCAACCTAACCACGAGGGTCTATTTCCTGCACGCAAACGAAGAACAAGCAAGAAACTAAGATTGCAATCTGGATATTGCGAATATAAGAGGAAAACTTTATTGATGAAGTGGGGTTCTGTGACGCCTTTGTCTGGTCGTGGAACACAAACGAAGAACGCGAAGTTGCTGCTATGGCAAACTTGTAATCTAAACAAAACCCAACCCTAAAACGAAGCCCTAAGGGCTGTATATATGGGGGAATAGAAGGGAATTTCGTGGCCCCTTGGAGGAGGGGTCCGAAACCGACCCTAAGTCAGTTTCCCCATATATACGGACTCTAAAAACAGCCTATAATATGGTATTTTGAAATTACATGGGCCTGGCCCAAAAATAAGGTGGCGCAGCACCTATATTAGCCTATGGACGAATTTTATAAAGTGGCATCATGCATATTTCGTCCAAGGCTTCCCGCTCCCATTATGGTGGCTTCAATGTGCGAAAATCATCACTGGAAGCTCCATTGTTCTTCCCCGCGCGCGCACCTTCTCCTCCATGCTTGATCCCGCTCCAATGGTCATCCTTCTTATCCATGCTAGGTCCTTCATTCATAAGTAAAACAAAAGTATCCAATTTAGGCAGCATCATATGTTCATGAATATTAGAAGGATTTCCAAGAAACGAAAGTACCTGGTAATTCAATTGACGTGCGCGAGCTCTAGTAATTGGTCCTGTATGTATAGCAGTCGGGGTGGGTGTAACATTAGTAGGGATGTCCTCATCATTTTGGGTGTTACAAGTTGGTATCAGAGCTTGTACCGACCTAGGAGCCCCCTTGATTGATCGAACTTGGCCGAGTCGAGTCTAGTGTAAAAAACCTGATTCTAGTTATATCTGAGAGTAGGATTCTTTTATTCCTCTTATATACTCTGGTGACTAACTATAAATTAGGAATTTTGATTCTATAGTCTTCTCATTCAATTTTTTAGGATTACGCGAGTATTTTGGAATCTCTATGATGCCGATATGACGGAGTTATGTACTTGGTGCCGCCTGTTTTTGATGAGTAGAGCTCAAGGGGATTCTTGACACATCATTATCATTTAGTTTCCTTAGTATCTCAGGATAGAGGATGTTCAAAATTGCTTCAATACTAGTAGTGGTGAGAGGAGTCTGGCATCCCCAATACTGGTGGAGACAGTTCGGATGTACTATCGTACTTAGTATCGTTGTGTTTTCGAGTGTCTGAGGTAGACGAGTTTCCGAGACCTCTGGTTATGTGTTGACGGATGTGTTACATTGGAGCATAGTATCATGTTAGGAGTTGGGCGATGGATTTTGCTCCTTGTATCCATGGACCCGATTGCAAAACCGGAAGATTTTGGGAGTTCTCAGGTGGAAATTCAAGTAGTTACCTAGGCTATCTTTCTAAAAAATGTGTGATGTGAGGTTGGGGTTCGACATCTAGTGGATTCGTTTGTTCACGGTCGTTCTTACAGAGGACAGTCTCAATATATGTCATCAGATATGCTTCGTCAAGCCTTGTAGTCTGCTACGCCTAGGGAGCAAATTCAAGCATCATTTCAATATGAAAATCCAATGCACGATCGAGCCCGTGCGAACCTTACCACGAAAATATCGAGCGGAATCTCTTTCATGAATTTGTTCTGGCTTGTTTCGTAGGCCCCATCCTTTGTTTTGTTTTGTATATGGTAATTCGTGGTGCTTCGATGTCAACTGGTGATCTTATATCTTTTTGAAGCGGTGTTCTCATATTTCTATGGGAATGCTAATTCTTTTGCTCAATCAAGTTATCATATCAATTCTTTTCATCAGGTGTGCTCTCTTCAAGTGAATTCAATCCTTTCAATATTTGCAAGATCAATCCTCTTATTCTTTCCTGGAGTTCATTTCCTCCGTCCAAAGTTTTCTTTGTTTTCCCCACCCTCTCGCCCTTTTCTCCAGTGATCAATTCTTCTCCAAGTGCCTTTTCTATTCACATGATGCTTCCACTATCTTCTCTTCTGTTTTTTATCCGGTGATTCATGTGAAGATGCTCAGCAGCTTCATGTTCATCATTTCTCTATTTTTGTCTTCTTACCCTGTGGATTCGATTCAAGATCTCAGTGTTTATCATATCCTTTCATCCTTTATATGGTTTCCCATGTTGGAAATTCATGTCCATGTATCTCTTGGTTTTCGTCCCTCGATATTCCTTCTCAAAGATCGTTTCGAATTAATTCTCATCGTTGGCTCAACCTTTCTTTCTTCATTATTCCAGAGTGTCTCAGTAATTCATGGTGGCGTTTCTTGTCATCATTCTCAATTGAAGACCGAAGAAGAGGTTCTCTTAAATCTTTCTCTGTTCTTTTCAAGGTTTGTCATCTCATCTTGTGATGATCCTCTTAAATTGTTTTTGATCATGAGGAATTCGTTCCATATCTATCCGAAGCATTTAAGATATGTTTTCATTTCTCGATCCTTCGAAGGCCATAATTTTAGAAGATTTCTTCATTCTTAGCTTCCAGCTTTCGTTCTCAAATTCTTCTCAATTGTTGTCCATTTGTTTGTATCTCTATTATTCCGGTGCTTCATTCATGTTTTCTATAATGCGGATCATGATATCTTTATTCTCATGTTTTCCCATTCGTATCTCAGTTCTTACCAGTGTTTCATTCAATACTTTTTCAAGTTCATGGTATTCTCTTTTCAATCTTTCAAGAAGAATAGTAGTATGCCAAATCCATTCCTTGTCATCAATTTAACTTGATGAAGGATAAGCATAACATAATTCTTATTCTTGTTTCATCTAGTGATTTCAGTCCTTCTTTCGGAGGTTTTCATCACATCAAATTCTCGATTCGAAGTTGTTCATTCATTTTTTTGGAGATCCATGACTTATAAAGTATCTATTCGTAAAGCTTCGTCTAAATCATGGCAAGGATTCAATCTTGTTCTTTTCAACCTTCAATATTTTTCTATCATCCTTTCATTCTGGTGCTCTTGAAGAGGTTCTTCATTATGGTTCGTCAAGAGTTTGTTTCATTTCTCGAAGTGTTCTTCTAGATTCTTGTGGTAGTACCTCAAGTATTCTTTGTCTTGAATTTCAAAGAGCAATTATGTCTTCATTATATTCAGAGGGTGTTACAGCATTCTTGATTCATGAGGAGTCTCAAAGATTGGTTGACAAGAATGACATATGTAAACCCATCATCTTCCTCATTGGAGCTATCTTGGATTGGATTTCACCTAAAGAATTTCCTTAGGATTGTTCCTATCATGGGGCTCATCAATTATCCAAGTTTTCTCCTCTCCTCTTGGTGAAAGAGTTTTTCATCTCTTGTTGCTCACAATCAATCAATTGTTTCCATTAGTGGCGGGTTGTCACCTCATAATTTTGGGATGTTCTCCATAATCCCACCACAAGCTTTTCTTTTCATTGTTAATTTTCTGACAACTTTGTTCAATCCTTCTTCTACAGATGCTTTTCTAATTCAATGGTGGTAGAAGTTGTCATTTTCTTCTCCGTTCTCTTCTCGCTAAAGATCTAGCTTCTATTCTTTTGTTCCGGAGACATTGTGATGTTGCTATCTTCGAATCATCATCTTATTTATCAAGATCATATTCTTATCTTGCTCGTCCATTTAATTGGAGTGTTGTGCCCTCTTTCAAGCTCTTTTCATCTTATCCAATTTTGCCTCTCTATCCTACCGAAGTGTTCCTGAATTTTTTGTGAATTCTTCCTTGTTCCTCATGCCATTCTTCATCTCTTTGCATCCTTCGAGGTTCGTGGGTTTCACTCATTTTTCAAAGAAGCAACTAATTTTTACCTCTTCCTCTTTCCCTTTTCATTCTAAGATCTCAGGGCAAGATGTCTTGTAGCTGGAGGAGAGTTGTAACAGCCCGGGACCGACGCTCCAAAAGATTCCCCTTTTATTTCCATTCTCTTCGTGTGATTCGTTTGTCTATCGCATTCATCATCGCATCATTCGCACCATCTCCATAGCATCGACAGATCATTTTTCAAAAACTTGCATCCGTTCATAGCTATCGGTTCTCTCTGTTCTTGTCAATAACCGATTTGAGACCAACCACACACGCGCGCACCGACGACATCGTTAAAAATGTTCTTAAAAGTGCGCGAAAAATATACTTGTATTGGGTCAAAACTTGGCATGCGGTCTTGTTATATTGTAGGTATGCAACCTGCCAAATTTCGTCGCAATCAGAGGTCGTTTGATACCCTGAAGATCAACTGTAGTAGCGCCAACTTCGGGTTATTTATCGGACGTTGTCCGTATTTCAAAACATGTCATGGCCCTCACATTTCCCTCTAATCCTAGCCAAACCACCTCTACACAGCCCACATAGCCATGCTAGCCCCCCTCCGCTTCCGAACCGTCGGATCGAGATTCAAAGGTCCGAAAATGGTGCAAAAACCCCCTAACCTAACCAAATTTACTATAAATAAACCACCTAGTCCAAAGCATACCAAACCATATTTTCTAGGGATCCTCCTCGCGCCACCGCCCACCCCCTCTCTTTTTGTGCCCGACCAAAACCCACAGCCTCCGGCCTCTTGCTCGATCCCAAATGGATCGAGGCAATCATCTCCTCCATCCCATGGACGAGAACGACGAGAGAAGCAGCTGCTGCCCCAAGCTGCCTCATGCTTGTGCCGAGGAGCACCTCCAACTGCAACGCCTCATCTCCGAGCTCTAGGGCCTTGCCATTCCCATCCATCACCAGCGACCAGCCAGCCGAGGACCTTGCCGGCCCCGTACCCTTCCTTCTCCTCTTAGGTGTGCTATCTTATTCTCTAATCTCTCCTCTCTCTCACTTCTCTTCACAAGGAGCCCGACCACGCTATGTACGCCAACAGCCCCGCGATGGAACTCTACAGGAGCTCCGATCTGCGCCGCAGCTCGCTCGTTAGCTCTCCTCGCCACCCCTCTCTTTTCTCCCTAATAGCTCCCCTCCTTCCCTCTCCTTCCTCCCCTAATCTATTCCCTCCCTGCTTCATTTCTCCCTGTCAGGAACAGAACAGAAGCCAGCCACCGCCGCCCATCGAACTCGCCCGTTCAGACCACCCCAAGGCCCCTCATTAGCAGGAATGGATTCCCCATGGCCGGATCCGTCAAAACCCAAACCCTTCTCCGCGTCTTCTCGCCATGATCGCCGGCCTCTCTGCTCCCCGATGTGAGAAAGTTCCTGCCTGTCTGAAACTTTGTTCTTTTCTTAGATCCATTCTTGCCTGTAGATGTCTTGTAGTGTGGTCATTATGTTTTTTCACAAGCTGAAAGCTATCCGTACTGGTTAACTCCAGTCATTTCCACCCAAGAGACCTGGGATCAAAACCCAGTGGCGCACCTTTTCTTTTTCATTTTTGGTTGCTTTGCTGGTGTGCCACATGTTGCTGTAGTTCCAATATATAGAGATTCAGCAGCTAAAGCACAAGCAATTCGCTAGCTTAGATGGTCATAGTGGCTCACCCCAATCTGAGGTGTTTGGGATTCAAATCCTAGGCGCCCCTATTTTTGCACTCTATTTTGTATGTCATTTTTTATTCAGATTAGCTCATGGGTCTATAACAACTAGTTAACCATACATGTTGCAAACCCAGGAGACATGGGGTTTGAATCCCATGTTCTCCCCTTTTCATTTTGTTTTTGTTGTTGTCTCTCTATCTTAGATTGCTCGCACATCAACCTTCTTTTGCACCGGCATCTCAATGAGTTGCCGGAACCAGAAGGTTGTCGTGGCACCGTTTTCGTTTTCGTCGCCGTGGCACCCAATTATTTCCGTCATGGCGACAAGTGTTATATATGGTATTATATGCCAACGTGTTCTTCAAATTGCATCGAATTTGATCATGTCATCCTCATGCATGTTAAAACATCAAAAATGTTGGTTGTGTTAAACTTGCCTAATGATATGCTAAACGATTTATATCATAAATATTTAACCGTAGCTCCGATTTTAATGTTCAACATATGCAACTTGACTAGAAAAATGTGTAGAATAACATGGTGTCTTTTATTTTTCTATTTAAAAAAAATCTAAAATTGTGTTCTAGGAAGAACAGTACCAAATTCATATTATGCTTATGGGAACATTTCAAAAATGCTATATGTTGCTTCCGGCCTCATTTAACATTCCTAGAGGTTGTAGTTGTTTAAGCTTCACCGTTTGCCATGCTAAACAACATTTAATATTGATGAGTACCTAAACAAGAGCGAACTAAATATTTGAATGTGGAGTTTCATCAATATGCAACCCGTCGCATATTGAACTTCACTTAATTTGTAGTGTTTGATTGTTGTGCTTGTCATATCTTGCATAATTAAACCGGACATGCATCATAGTTGTTTGTGCATCATGTCATGCATATGTTGTGGTGTTTTTTCCGTGTGTTGATTGTTGTTTCTGTATTTCTTCTTCTCGATAGAGTACAGAAAACGTTCGGAGTGTGAGGATTCGTTCGACTATGTTGGCTCGTCTTCTTCATGGATCTGTTCTTCTTCCAAGCGGGATCTCAAGCAAGATGATCATTTCCCTGGATATCACTACTATCATTGCCATGCTAGTTGTGTTGTTTTCTATTGCTATGTCACACCACCTACCACTTGGTTGACAAGCCTCCCAACATTGCCATGATAAGCCTTTAACCCCTCCACATCCTAGCAAACCTTTGTTTGGCTATCTTACCGCTTGCTCAGCCTTCTTATAGCGTTTCTCGATGCAGGTGCAATTGCTTCCATGTGACAACATGGATATTTTGTTATATCACAATATTATTGCTATTTAATTTAATGCACATATGTACTTGGTAAAAGGTGGAAGGCTTGGCCTTTTACTCGGTGTTTTTCTCCACTTTTGCCACCCCTAGTTACTTATGTACCGGTGTTATGTTCCATATTGAGCGCTCCTATAATGCTCGGGGTTGTTATGGGGACCCCCTTGATTTTCGTTTTAGGATAAAGCTTATCTGGCAAGGCCCAACATTGGTACTACATTTTCCTAATAACTAATAAACTGCATAGGGACCCAACGGCACCCGCGGATCTTTAATCAACAACCCGGGCCAGTGCTCCTCTTGCGTGTTGGTACACACTCAACCCACTTGTGGGGCCACCTCGGGACAACTCGAGGGATTTCTATCAGGCCACCATACGTACTGCTCATCTGGTAGTGCCCCGAGGAAAAGATACACGTGGATCCTATTGAGATCTGGCCAGTCGGGCGGCCTTGCTAGATTTGTTTTAAATTTCTCAAATGTCTTGTGTGAGGAATTCCAAAAATACTTCGGGCTATCTCGAGGTTGCGCTTTTCCAATGGAATTACCTAGGAAATCACAGGATTCATGGTCGAGGTTATTCCTACGACGTGTGGTTAATTTGTGATGGATGAGTTGGAGCACCTCTGTAGGGTTAAGTACTTTGGAAAGTCGTTCCCGCAATAACGTGGCAACTTGGAATCTTTGTTTATCACCCGGTCAAAGTAAACTTGAAGTAAATTCTAATAAAATACACCAACCATGTGTGTAACCATGATTGCTCTTCTTGTGAGTCCTTATCTGTGAGAGAACACAGTGGGGTTATGTTTGACGTAAGTAGGTGTTCAGGATCACTTAGTGATCATTACTAGTTCACGTACGTTATGCATAGATCACCCGCTTTACTTTCTATACTCGTAAGTTAGCCACTCCAATAAATGCTTAGTTGCTTGATGCAACCTCGTCACTTAACCATATCTCACCCATTAAGCTTTAATAGTCTTTATACCCTTGAATGAGATTGCTGAGTCGTTGTGGCTCACAGATTACTACAACTACTGTTGCAGGTACATGTAATGCGATGCTTTGACGTGAAGCAATGCTTGTTTTGATTTGGAGTTCTTTTTCTTCTTCATCAGATGGGTTCCAAGTGGCAGCCTGGGATAGCAAGGATGGATTTGATGTGATATTGACGTAGCTTGTGGCGAGTGTAAGCCAATTCCATATACTCACCTCTTATGTACATGTACTTGTAATGATATCCATTCTTGCAAAACGACGAGATGCGCTTCTATCCCCGTTGACGCCCTCGAGCCAAAATAAGGATAGGATCGCATCTTGGGCATTACAGTTCTCCACACAATCGTTTAGCCATTCCTTCATTGAACTTTTTCTTGAGATCTACTTGGTGGAAACATTAGTCCAATGAAATGTATGTTTTTATTTATTACCAAAACCATCTAGGGAGAAGTTGTGCTTTCACATACGGGCGCATGCGCCCATATGTAACACCATCTTTTGCTCTATCTTCATGCAGACGCTTCCTGTTGATTCTTTCGTCCTTCATTTTCCTTCCTTTCCATTTCCACATGTGATCTCTTGCCCTTTTAGCCAATTTTTTATGGAAAAACATTAAAGAGAGGATTTGTGGAATCGTTTGTATTCATTAGTCATTAGTAGCAATATCAGAGCGAGTATCTCTTTTTAAATGAGATATCTTGGTTTAAACAAAGGAGAAATATGTGTAAAAATATCAATCATCAACTCCCCCAACCTTAAACTTGATTGTCCTCAAGAAACATAAATAGAAATCCTAATCATAATGAACTCATTTGATTAAACCGAAATAACGAAAGGGTTTTGGTTCACTTCCGATCGCTATGCCTAGATAGCCCTCTACTTCTTGACGTGAAAACTTAGCATATATAGTTGTAGTGGTGGCATGGTTATAGGCAATTGTTAGTGAAGCAAGGATAATCAAAACGGTGTTCTTGATCTACTAGATACAACAACTTTGCTACACTTGCTTGCGGGAATGTACAGAAGAGTTTTCTTTTGATAGATGTCACATCCCTAGCTAGATGTCAGAGGACATCATGTGAGTGCATCATATTTCATTTTTTGCATCAACATGAAGTGGGGATTAAAAGAAACCCCAAACCCTCATTTGAATCAAACCAATTCAGAGCATGTGAAAAACCAACTAATTCAAAATGGTCATCTAAAATGTCCCCTATGTCTGATAATTATGGACATGAATATATCAGGGGCCATCTTAAATATTTGAACATTTACAAAAATTTAAAAATAAATAACAAAGCTGTTAAAATGCAAATAAAACAATATTAATATTTCAGATTTGAAAATACCTTGAAACTTTTTACAGGAGTTTGAAATATTCAAACTTAATCCTATAAAATATTTGGGGATATTCTCTAATAGCATTTGTCCCAAACATAAATAAAACAAATATCAGAAATTAGTATAAAGAAGAAAATAAAATAGAAAGCAAAATGAGGCAGAACCTGGGCCGGCCCAGTTGGCCCAGCATCATCGTCGTCCTCTTGGCGTCCAGGAGGACGAGCGTGTAAAGATATCAATTCTTCCGAAATGATGAGATGCGCTTCTATCCCTGTCGAGGCCTGCCAAAATAAGGATAGGGTCGCATCTTGGACGTTACACCATGAGACACACATTCGTTCTTTTTATTATACTCGTGACATGATTAAAAAGTTACAACATTTAAAACAAGATAGTGACACTGTAACGAAATATTATGATGATTTACAAATGACATTGTTGCATTCCTCATTAGAAGAAAGTGAATAAGATTTTGTGGATATATTTTGGGGAGGATTAAACCGTGATATCCAGTAAATACTAATTCATGAAAAGTGTTATCCTATGGATCGTTTGTTTCATCTTGCTTGCAAAGCTGAACAGGAAATAGAACAATGTGTTGCCCACAAGGAGAACAAGCACACGATGCACATTCCCAGAGTTGATATGATTGCTCCTTTAACTACTAGGCATACTACATCACCTTCACCATGTGACACGTCACCATCGAGAGTGCCTACATCATCTGAGTTGATCACAAGAGGTAATGACAAAAGTATTGATCTTCCACCCCCACATGAGTATAATGAATGCCTTGTCAATTTGAATGCACCCTGTGGTGAGTCACCTATAACTTTGATCACACCACCTATTTTAGAGGACTATTGATGAGGACATCCCTACTAATGCTACACCCACAACTCCGACTGCTATACATACAGGACCAATTACTAGGGCTCGCGCACATCAATTGAATTACCAGGTACTTTCGTTTCTTGCAAATCCTTCTAATGTTCATGAACATATGATGCTGCCTAAATTAGATACTTTTGTTTTACTTGTGAATGAAGGACCTGGCATGGACAAGAAGGATGACCATTGGAGCGGGATCAAGCATGGAGAAGAAGGTGCGCGCACGGGAAAGAACAACGGAGCTTCCAGTGATGATTTTCGCACTTTGAAGCCAACATAATGGGAGCAAGAAGCCTTGGACGAAATATGCACGATGCCACTTTATAAAATTCATCCCTAGGCTAATATAGGTGTTGCGCCACCTTATTTGTGGGCCAGGCCCATGTAATTTCGAAATACCATATTATAGGCTATTTTTAGAGTCCGTATGTATGGGGAAACTGAGTTAGGGTCGGTTTCGGACCCCTCCTCCAAGGGGCCACGAAATTCCCCTCTATTCCCCCATATATACAACCCTTAAAGCGTCGTTTTAGGTTTGGGTTTTGTTTAGATTATAAGTTCGCCATAGCTGCAACTTCGCGTTCTTCGTTTGTGTTCCACGACCAGACAAAGGCGTCACAAAACCCCACTTCATCAATAAAGCTTTCCTCTTATATTCGCAATATCCAGATTGCAATCTTAGTTTCTTGCTTGTTCTTTGTTTGCGTGCAGGAAACAGACCCTCGTGGTCAGGTTGATCGTGCTCCGGCGTGGTCAATAACCTCTCGGAGTTGGTTTAACGATTGCTAAGGCGCGGCGTCATCACACGTTTGTAGTCGGATCGTCAAAGTCTACTCCACCAAAACGATAGCCACCATCTCATCGAAAGACAGGGACAACTTCGCCTCTATCAAGTGGTATCAGATTTCCAGGTTGCTCGGTGAGATTTTATCAGTTTTCGTAGTTTAGATCGCATCTGTTTCTTCATACCTTTAGTCCACGAAAAAGCCAAAAAAATAGGGTTAGATCATCATATCCGAACCAATCTGAGCCTTTGCATAGTCTTTTCAGTATTTTGCTTTGTTGAATTTGCGGTTACATCGTCGTGTCGAGTTGCTGGTCTTAGTGTCTAGTCCTTTAGAGTTTCGAGTTCTATTCACAGGTTGTCACGCCGCCAACGCATCGTCTTCATAGTCGCCATATACCACCACCATCATCACCGCTGCTAGATATCACCACCCACTATCCATTGGTGTCCATATATACCACCACCAATCCGAGTCCAGCTCGTTTTAGATTTCGTTTTGAGATCTTTTTGATTTCGGATTCGCGTTTTTCTACCTGCGTAGGTGTCGGAAAAAAAAAGTCTGGCACGCTTTGCAGAGCAGGTTTTGGCCCAAAAAAATTCGGCCGAAAATATTTTTCCCTATCTTGATTTTAGGTTCTCCGGAGAGTTTTGAGACACTTGCTATCATAGTGATTTTTGTCGAAATTTTTGGTCGTCGCAGCCCCCGGATTGCTCCAGAAAAAAAAATAGTCCAAAAAAATTTTGGGCCCATCTTGCTTATACGACGTGGCAAGAGTTTTGAGACACTCGCCATTGTAGTAATTTTTTGAGCAAAAAAACAAAAAAAAAGAGGCGCCGACAAAAAAAAAATTCAAAGTGTGCTCTTCCCTTGATTACGTGTAGCGTCGTGATTTTGTTGGTGCTTTAGGCTCACGTCTTTAGTACGGATCTAGCCTAGGACCAGCACAATACCATCGTTGAGCGTTTATTCAACCTTGCATCTCTGAATTGATTATTGCTAACCCTTTTTGCTATCATATTATAAGTCATCCCAGCTCCACATACATCTACGTCGTGTATTTGACACCACCTGGCAATCGCTCTATCCAAGCTTTGAGAGTTTTGACTACAACGGTTGCCGATCACCGCCTGCTGCTGGGTAAGAACTGGTAAGAATTTGAGATTCGCTTAAAGGATTTGTGACACACCACCACCACCACGTCCCAGTAGTCCGTAGGTTTCATATTCTTGTGTGTTTCCTATTTGCTAACCATGCCAGGATCACACAACAATGAGATCGACTGGGAGAGCATGACCAACAAAGCGCTATATGATAAATTTCAGCAAATGATGGCTGACCAGGTACAAGACTTCGTGACCAACTTTGGAGAGGCCATGGAGAAGCTAGATGGTTTGGAGAAGACCTTTGACACCAAGATGGACGCCAAGTTCAATGAGGTGCTTGCCCGTCTACCACCACCAGCTGCAGCTCCTATTCCTTTCGAACGACGAGCACGACGTGTGCCTCTCGGCCAAGCCCAACATACTGGTACTATTGATACTACTGCTATTTCTGTGGCTCGTGCTCTTACTGTCATTGAGCAGGTTGACGATTATGATGGTGATTACGATGATGAGGGAGAGGTTGCTCCCGATCAGCCTCAGGGGCAACCACCACCATACGCACCAGGTCGACCACATGGCTACAACCGTAACGGTAGGGCTGCCCCACCCCCTCAGGTATGGGATCATGACCATCTCCCTAAACTTAAATTGAATATTCCGACGTTTGAGGGTAGATATGTTCCTGATATATATCTTACATGGGAATTAGAAACAGAACAACGTTTTACATGCTTACAATTTCCTGAGGATAGACGTGTTGCTGCTACTGTTTATTCATTCACTAGTTTTGCTTGTGTTTGGTGGTCAGAACATTGTAGAATACACCATGCTAATATTCCAACTACTTGGGCTGCTTTGAAAACTGCTATGCGTAATCGTTGGGTGCCACCTTATTATCAACGTGAATTGCTTCAAAATTTGCAGCGTTTAAGACAAGGAAAAAATTGTGTAGAAGAATATTATTTGGAATTACAAAATGGTATGATTAGATGTGGTATTGTTGAGGAGAATGAAGCTATGCTTGCACGTTTTATGGGTGGATTAAATAGAGAGATTCAGACTATTCTGGAGTATAAGGAGTATAACACTATCACTCGCTTATTTCATCTTGCTTGCAAAGCTGAACGTGAAGTGCAGGATCGACAGGCAATGGCAAGAACTACTTTTTCTGCAGGTCGCACTTCATCATGGACGCCGCGTACCTCATCTACTTCCACACGTCCTGCTGCAACACCACCTACTTCAACCTCCAACTCCAACCGCGATACCAGGAAACAGGCTCCTACTCCACCCTCTATGAAGAGCACACTTTCTGGGCCTGCACAGAGCTCTTCTTCATCTATTGCATCCATAGGGCAAACACATGAGGTTATATGCCGTCGTTGCAAGGGTGGAGGTCACTTTGCGAGAGAATGCCCTTCCAAGCGTGTCATGATTGTTACTGAGGATGGTGGATATGCGTCTGCTAGTGATTATGATGAGGAGACTTTGGCTCTCATTGCAAGTGAAGAACACGATGGCGACGATGCAGAACCAGAAACACACTACATGGCTGCTGATTACGCTGACAGGTATGAAAGTTTAGTTGCTCAACGTGTTCTCAGTGTGTAGGTTACACAGGCTGAACAAAATCAGAGGCACAACTTGTTCCACACAAAGGGAGTTGTGAAGGAGCATTCTCATCGATGGAGGGAGTTGCAATAACTTGGCTAGCATGGACATGGTGGAGAAGTTGTCTCTAACCACCAGACCACATCCTCATCCTTATTACATCCAATGGTTCAACAATAGTGGCAAGGTTAAGGTAACACGTACTGTTCGTGTGCATTTTAGCATTGCTACATATTCTGATTATGTGGATTGTGATGTGGTACCCATGCAAGCATGTTCTGTTTTACTTGGTAGACCATAGCAGTTTGATAAAAATTCTGTACACCATGGTAGGACAAATCAGTATACTCTTGTTCATAAGGATCATAATATCACTTTGCTTCCTATGTCTCCCGAACATATTATGAAAGATGACATTGCTAGAGCTAGTAAAGCAGAACAGGAGAAAAATAAGAGTGAAAATCAGATTGTAGCACAGGAATTTGAGCAACACCATAAGCATAATAAACCATCATCCACTGTTGCATCCGAAATAAAATTGAAGAGTGGATGTTTGCTTGCTACTAAATCTGATATTAATCATTTGGATGTTGCTACATCTGTTTGCTATGCTTTTGTATGCAAAGAGGTATTATTTTCATTCGAGGACATGCCTCCCTCTTTGCCTCCTGCTGTCATTAAGATTTTGCAGGAGTTCGCTGACGTCTTTCCACAAGACGTGCCACCGGGATTACCGCCTATTCGCGGGATTGAGCATCAGATTGACTTAATTCCCGGTGCATCCCTACCCAACCGTGCACCCTACCGTACCAATCCAGAGGAGACAAAGGAGATTATGCGCCAAGTACAGGAGCTGCTTGACAAAGGTTATATACGTGAATCCCTTAGCCCTTGTGCTGTTCCTATTATTCTAGTGCCTAAAAAGGATGGTACATCGCGCATGTGTGTGGATTGTAGAGGCATTAATAATATTACTATTCGTTATCATCATCCTATTCCTAGACTAGATGATATGCTTGATGAATTAAGTGGCTCTACAATTTTCTCCAAAGTTGATTTGCGTAGTGGATACCATCAAATTCGTATGAAATTGGGAGATGAATGGAAAACAGCATTTAAAACTAAGTTTGGATTATATGAGTGGTTAGTCATGCCTTTTGGGTTAACTAATGCACCTAGCACTTTCATGAGATTAATGAACGAGGTTTTACGTGCTTTCATTGGACGATTTGTGGTAGTCTATTTTGACGATATATTGATTTTTAGTAGATCTTTGGAGGAACATTTGGAACATTTACGTGATGTTTTTACTGCGCTACGTGATGCACGTTTGTTTGGTAACCTTGGGAAGTGCACCTTTTGCACCGACCGAGTATCTTTTCTTGGCTATGTTGTTACTCCACAGGGAATTGAAGTTGATAAAGCCAAGATTGAAGCTATTGAGAGTTGGCCGCAGCCCAAAACGGTCACACAAGTAAGGAGTTTTCTTGGCCTCGCTGGTTTCTATAGGCGTTTTGTGAGAGATTTCAGCATCATTGCTGCGCCTCTCAATGAGCTTACAAAGAAGGACGTGCCTTTTTCTTGGGGTACCACACAGGAAGAAGCCTTCACGGTCTTGAAAGATAAGTTAGCACATGCTCCTTTACTCCAACTTCCTGATTTTAATAAGACTTTCGAGCTTGAATGTGATGCTAGTGGAATTGGGTTAGGAGGTGTGTTATTACAAGATGGTAAACCAGTTGCGTACTTTTCTGAAAAATTATGTGGGCCTAGTCTGAATTATTCTACTTATGATAAGGAATTATATGCTCTTGTTCGGACTTTGGAAACATGGCAACATTATTTATGGCCCAAAGAATTTGTTATACATTCTGATCATGAATCTTTGAAACATATTAAAAGTCAAGCAAAACTGAACCGTAGACATGCTAAATGGGTTGAATTCATTTAGACTTTCCCTTATGTCAGTAAACACAAGAAGGGTAAAGAAAATGTTATTGCTGATGCTTTGTCTCGTCGTTATACTATGCTTTCACAACTTGACTTCAAAATATTTGGTTTGGAGACCATCAAAGATCAATATGTGCATGATGCTGAATTTAGAGACGTGTTGCAGAATTGTAAAGAAGGGAGAACATGGAACAAGTTCGTTATTAATAATGGATTTGTGTTCCGTGCTAACAAGCTATGCATTCCAGCTAGCTCCGTTCGTCTTTTGTTGTTACAGGAGGCGCACGGAGGAGGATTAATGGGACACTTTGGCATGAAGAAGACGGAGGACGTACTTTCTACACATTTCTTTTGACAAAGATGAGACGGGATGTTGAGCATGTTGCTGATTTGTTCTTTCGTGAAATTATTCGATTGCATGGTGTACCAAATACAATTGTTTCAGATCGTGATGCTAAATTTCTTAGCCATTTTTGGAGATGTTTATGGGCTAAGTTGGGGACTAAACTACTTTTTAGTACTACATGTCATCCCCAAACTGATGGCCAAACTGAAGTAGTCAATAGATCATTGTCTACTATGCTTAGGGCTGTTTTGAAGAATAACCTGAAAATGTGGGAAGAATGCTTGCCTCATATTGAATTTGCTTATAATCGTTCGCTACATTCTACCACTAAGATGTGCCCTTTTGAAGTTGTGTATGGTTGCTTACCTCGTGCACCTATTGATTTGTTACCTCTTCCATCTTCGGAGAAGGTTAATTTTGATGCTAAAGAACGTGCTGAATTGATATTAAAGATGCATGAGTTAACGAAGGAAAACATTGAGCGTATGAATGCTAAATACAGAATTGCTCGAGATAAGGGTAGAAAACATGTTGTTTGCACCTGGAGATCTTGTTTGGTTACATTTGCGTAAGGATATATTTCTTGATTTGCGCAAGTCAAAGCTAATGCCACGTGTTGATGGTTCTTTTAAGGTGTTAGAGAAAATAAATGATAATGCATATAAACTTGAGCTGCCTGCAGAGTGTGGGGTTAACCCCACTTTTAACATTGCAGATTTGATGCCTTATTTGGGTGAGGAAGATGAGCTTCCGTCGAGGACGACTTCAGTTCAAGAAGGGGATGATGAAGAGGACATCCCTACTAATGCTACACCCACAACTCCGACTGCTATACATACAGGACCAATTACTAGAGCTCGCGCACATCAATTGAATTACCAGGTACTTTCGTTTCTTGCAAATCCTTCTAATGTTCATGAACATATGATGCTGCCTAAATTAGATACTTTTGTTTTACTTGTGAATGAAGGACCTGGCATGGACAAGAAGGATGACCATTGGAGCGGGATCAAGCATGGAGAAGAAGGTGAGTGCGCGGGAAAGAACAATGGAGCTTCCAGTGATGATTTTCGCACTTTGAAGCCACCATAATGGGAGCAAGAAACCTTGGACGAAATATGCATGATGCCACTTTATAAAATTCGTCCCTAGGCTAATATAGGTGTTGCGCCACCTTATTTTTGGGCCAGGCCCATGTAATTTCGAGATACCATATTATAGGCTATTTTTAGGGTCCGTATGTATGGGGAAACTGAGTTAGGGTCGGTTTCGGACCCCTCCTCCAAGGGGCCACGAAATTCCCCTCTATTCCCCCATATATACAGCCCTTAGGGCGTCGTTTTAGGTTTGGGTTTTGTTTAGATTATAAGTTCGCCATAGCTGCAATTTCGCGTTCTTCGTTTGTGTTCCACGACCAGACAAAGGTGTCACAGAACCCCACTTCATCAATAAAGCTTTCCTCTTATATTCGCACTATCCAGATTGCAATCTTAGTTTCTTGCTTGTTCTTTGTTTGTGTGCAGGAAACAGACCCTTGTGGTCAGGTTGATCGTGCTCCGTCGTGGTCAATAACCTCTCGGAGTTGGTTTAGCGATTGCTAAGGCGCGGCGTCATCACACGTTCGTAGTCGGATCGTCAAAGTCTAGTCCACCAAAACGATAGCCCCCATCTCATCGAAAGACAGGGACAACTTCGCCTCTATCAATCTCAGCCCCTGAGAGGTGTCAGGATGGCCGCACGCGTGAGCATATGTCCGTTTGGTGCCCTCGGTCGTCCTTTTGGTCATAGGAGGAGGGATCCCGACCCCTCCGTCGTCTCTGGACCCACAAGCGGCTCAACGTCGATGGGTCTTGTCGGAGTTGACCACAGGGGTTTGACCCCAGGTCAACTGGCAAGTGGGGCCGGGCCCTGTTAATTAAACCCTGATTAATTATTTAATTAATTAATTTAATTAAGCTAATGACCCATAGACCAGTGGGCCCTACCCTAATCTAATTAGTAATTAGTTAATTAATTAAGTTTGCTAGTGACTGGGTCACTGACCAGTTGGCCCCACTGGTCAGGTTTGACCTGTCAACATTCTGTTGACAAGCTGACGTCATAGTGATGTCATGCTAATGCAGTAATGACTTTTCTGAATTAAAATAATTCCAGAAAATGCATAAAACTTCTAAAATTCATATAAATTAATCTCTTGCTCAGATGAAAATAATTTATATATGAAAATTCATCAGAAAAATCCAATGAATCCAATGGTGCTATTATCATGCATGTTAGAGCAACCTATGTAGATGCACATTGACATTTACTAATAGGTTAATATATGAAATATGAAATGAAGAATGATTTTGAACCTATATTCAAACTTCCTTCATTTAACATGAACAATAGTTGCATTAGCTCATCCATACATGCTGCCATGTCATGATCATGCATCATATTGTTGCACTTGCGTGTATTGATTGTTATTTATCTACATTGCAGTAGGCCCTGCTTCTGAGGATAGCTCCGAGTATTCCAACAAAGGAGAAAACCCTCCCGCTACCCAGCAAGGCAAGCAACCCTTTGGATCACTCCGATAACATCCCACTCTCTCGCTCCTGCTCTTGTTTATTGCATTAGGACAAATGTTCACTTATCTGTCATACACGGTAGATGAACCTATTCTTTTGCATGACCTATCATTGTCATAGTAAATAGCTAAACCTTGCAACCTAGCATACCTGGTAGATGCTTGTGCCATGATGTGCTTAGTTTACTTTGCCTGCTATGCTTGCTATGCTTAGAGTTGTGTCAGGTATGATTCATCTGGGTGATGAACTGGAGTGAAATAATAATGTTCTGATGTGATAAGCTTATGATGAACCCGAGTTGGTAAAGGTAGCGATGAGAGGCTATGTAGGAGTACATAGCGGGTTGTCTCATTGGGACTGTTTTTAGGAACTAAGTTCCGTATTTGTGATCCAAGACTAGTTACTACCACACATTGGGATACTTAGTTGACCCTCTCCACTTATCGATCGCTTAGTACTTAGTCCAGGAGTTGCAAGTAGTTTCTGGTGTTTACAACATGTTGGAGGTCGTGTGTAGCGCTGACCCTAGGGGTGGGTTACGACGTGGTAGGCAGTGGCACGGTGTACCAAGGGTCACCCGGATGGTCAGCTTGGGAACCCTGTGCACATCATTTGGGGCCGTAGCGGAAACTTCGGCCGGACTTGCGTGCGGGTTCATCTCAAATAGGCGATAGCCTGGACTAGAGGTCTTATGTGATTGACGGTCGTGGCCGACTCCCTCGCTGGGCTTCCGCTTGAAGGTTGTCGTGGTGCATGGTTTTATGATCACACAGCGATAAGTAGCGAGAGCGTGTGAGAAGAAGTACACCCCTGCAGGGTATAAAACTATTCGAATACCCGCGTCCTCGGATATGGACTACTTGGAGAACTTATGCTGTTCATAGATAATCAAATGGATACTCATAAAAATATCAAGACAAGTGTGAGTACCGTGGATGGCACTCTCCCGGGAGAGGGAAGTGAATCCATGGTGGTGTAGTGTTATGGAGTTAGAGGACTAAGTTCCTCTAAAAATTTTAATCCACAAGTGTTATTAAGTCTATTAGAATTAACAACATGGAGTTGAGCATTTCAAACATCACTTCCACTATAATTTTTCTCAAGTCCCAAGTTTAGAAGGACTTTCTCATGTGCATAGTTATTCTTGGTCAGTATCATTTCATTTAAAGACAATCCCACAACAAGTATTGGTTGTTTAAACGAAACTGAACAAAGTCTACAAAATTAATTCTGCTACTAGAACAAAACCTTTGTCTACCACCACTGCTGTTGCTCCTGCTCCTACTCTTGCTATTGCTTCTGCTATAACAACAACAACTACTGCTGCCGTTACAGATGCTGCTATGGTGGCTGCTACCGCTGTTGCTACCACTACCACTACCACTACCACCACCACCACCACTACCAAACTACCACTACCACCACCACCACCACCACTACCACCACCACCACCACCACAACCACACCACCACCACTACCACCCTGCCACCACCACCACCAACACCTCCAAACACTTTGAACATTTACGTATTGTTTTGATTGCTCTACATGATGCACGTTTGTTTGATAACCTTGGGAAGTGCACCTTTTGCACCGACCGAGTATCTTTTGTTGGCTATTTTGTTACTCCATGGGGAATTTAAGTTGATAAAGCCAAGATTGTCGCTATTGAGAGTTGGACGCAGCACAAAACGGTCACACAAGTGAGGAGTTTCCTTGGCCTCACTGGTTTCTATAGGCGTTTTGTGAGAGATTTCCACACCATTGTTGCACCTCTCAATGAGCTTATAAAGAAGGATGTGCCTTTTGCTTGGGGTAGTGATGTCTACTATGCAACTTTATTCTTGTAGACTATGTTGGGCCTCCAAGCGCAGAGTTTTGTAGGACAGAGCAATTTTCCCTCAAGTGGATGACCTAAGGTTTATCAATCTGTGGGAGGTGTAGGATGAAGATGGTGTCTCTCAAACAACCTTGCAATCAAATACAAAAATTGTCTTGTGTCCACAACACAGCTAATACAATGAAAAATTGTATAGGTGCAATAGTTCGGTGAAGAGATGGTGATAAAAGTGCAGTATGGATGGTAGATACAGGTTTTTGTAATCTGAAAATATAAAAACATCAAGGTAGAAAGTGTAAAACAACGAGCAAAACATTGTATAAATGCTTGGAAATAAGGCCTAGGGTTCATACTTTCCCTAGTGGAATCTCCCAACAATGCTAACATAGTTAAATCATATGATCTTCCCTCAATGTGCAACAAAGAATCACTCCAAAGTTCCTATCTAGCGGAGAACATAAGATGAAGTTGGTGTAGGTGTCGGATTTTGGGCTTCGAAAAACCCTTAAGATTTGAACACAAGGGCGTGTGTGAAGATCCCCTGCAACCTCGCCCAACCTAGCTCGCTACTCGATGAACACAACAGCAAACTCGCACGATGCCGAGGAAGAAGATGAACATGACAGTGTACCCAGGTCCGGGCCGCTGTGAAGCGTAATACCCTACTCCTGCTTTGGTGGATTGCTTCTCGAGGAGGTGGTGTGGATGAACTTGTATAGTGTTCTAGGGCCTCATGAGGGCTCCCTTTTATGTGTTCGAGGCTCTCCGTGGCCGGGTTGTGGGTGGATGATGGAATGGATTAGATCCCTCTCTATGGTGCAGCCTATCCTCTATATATAGTGGAGGCTTGAGTCCTCTTCCCTTATCACAATGGCGGGAAGGGATCCCACAACGGCAATTTTGAAGGGGGACAAGAGTACGTGCTCGCCCTGCCCAAAGGTGACCTTCGCATGCAAAGTAGCTGTCGACGGTGCAGGCATGGGCTCAGCGATGACATCCGCCCTGCGGGGTAGGTGGTTGTGTCTTGCTGCACTGGACTGGAAACCTTTGGGGGTAATTTGTGAACCCGTGTACGTCCTTGCCCCCCTTGCACCAAAGGGGAGACTGCACCACCTGGCGCGCTAGCGCCAGCCTGTCCTTCCTTGCGTCACCCTTGACTCCGGAGGCCGGGCCTTGCATAGAGATCTCCGCCGCTCCGGAGGGGGCCTAAGGAGGCCCCTCCTTCATCGACCTTGACGCTATTCCTCCTCGCGAGGCTAGGGCCCTCGCGAGGGGCTTGTCTTCAGTGAGACCACGCCTGGCCGCGTTCGGTCGATGAAGTGGGCCAAACCCTGGGTCGTAGGCAGGCAGGTCTGGGTAACCCCGTTCCTAGAATGCCGACAGTAGCCCCCGGGCCCAAGGAGCCGCCGAGCTGGCTTACACGCAAAGCTTGGAGGATGGCCCGAAGCGCGGCGAGCCCCAAACACCTGCGGGCCAGGCCATGCACACGTCGAACGCCCCGGCAACGATGCCTCCGCTCCCCGAGGGCGTCGGAAACCGCTCCCAATTAAACTAATGCGATGCCTAGGTGTAGTGACGGCCATCATTGCTTCCCATTGAATGCTGCTACTACTCCGGACCACGCAGATGTGACCCTTCAACAGGCCGTGCTCCCCCGGAACGCGAGGCGATGTCGGGCGGTCTTTGGCTATATATAAACAGGGGAGGGCGTGAAAACCTTCACTCATCTTCGTCTTCTTTGTCTCCACACCTCTCGAATAGTCCCTTCTCAGCAATGGCGCCGATGAGGAAGTTTTCTGATGAAGAAAAGGGGAAGGCTCCCGGGGATGACCCTTCCGCTCCGCCGCCTCGGAGGGGCCGCGGTTGCCCCCAAAAACACACTATGACGCCAGTGGTGGCTCCCGGCGAGCGCAACCGCGTCCCAGCATGCAGCGGTGGAATGCCATTCAGCGCGGGTGGCCACGGCGGTAAAAGTGGTGGCGGCCAAGGTGGGAGGTCGGCGGTGGCCACCCGGCCGCCGCACCCACGGCTTCATTCGGCCAACACGGACCAAGAGTTTGTGATGTGGGTGGACATGCCGGAGGCCGCTTGGTTCCAGCTCTCGAACTTCTTCACGAAGGTCATGCCGGCCGGATGGCCTATCGGCATTTGGCTGCAAGCGAACGGCTGCTGCAGCGGGGCGTCTTGGGTGGAGGTCGACGTCAAACCCAGAGGCTGCGTGTACCTCAACCGTGGGTGGCAAGCGTTCACCCACGCCCGAGGCCTAAAGGGGAGGCGCAACCTCCACTTCAAGTACGACGGGGAGGCGTCGCTCTTCGTCATGATCTTCGGGAATGAGGGCGAGCGCCTGGGATTCTGCCCGTAGGACGTTGGCCACGACGATCCTGGATATGGCTTGCCCTTCATGACGGACGCCACGCCTCCAATAGCAGCAACACCTGCTCCAAAGGGAGCCCGAGCGACACCAGCGAAAACAGCTATGACACACCACCATGTCGACGTGCTTGGGTCTCTAGGGGTAGCCCGCTGCTGCGGCACCGTTCTCCCGCTCCGGGGGCGTCCCTCCCTGCATGCTTCCATAGGGCCGTGAAGGAAGAGGAGGACACCGACTAAACGTCGATGCGCCAGTGTCGGGACTCCTGAGGCGACAGCCCCCGTGCGGCTTTTCACTTTCTTTCTCCTCCTTTTCTTTTGTACCTGCAATCAAGAATTAAGGCAGGCCCTATGGGTGTGTAATGCATTTGGGCACTTGCCCCTCTTTATTAGTATCTTCTACACTCTATCAACTGGAGTTGCCTTCCGATTGCAATTAGGATACTTAGCTCGACATGCCCGCGGTAGTCTTTCGGGTTGTGGAGGCGCGGATATGGCGCTCGGAGGGTCCGTTCGCCCAGCCGGCTTCTTCTTCTTGGGATTGAGGTGAGTTGGGAGCTCTGTCGGCGCTTTGTGTCTGTAGGTCCCAGTCCCGTGCATTTCCCTACCATCGCAAGGTATGGTCACTTACCTTGGACTTTCCTCACGAGGCGGGGCCCCGACTCCCCTGATGCCGACAGGAAACCAAGGACAACATCAGGGGGCCGGGTGGCCTTATGACCTATAAGTGATAGAGGCGAAGTTGTCCCTGTCTTTCGATGAGATGGTGGCTATCGTTTTTGGGGGAGTAGACTTTGACGATCCGACTACGAACGTGTGAGCTGTCGCGCCTTAGCAATCGCTAAACCAACTCTGAGAGGTTATTGACCACGCCGGAGCACGATCAACCTGACCACGAGGGTCTATTTCCTACACGCAAACGAAGAACAAGCAAGAAACTAAGATTGCAATCTGGATATTGCGAATATAAGAGGAAAACTTTATTGATGAAGTGGGGTTCTGTGACGCCTTTGTCTAGTCGTGGAACACAAACGAAGAACGCGAAGTTGCTGCTATGGCAAACTTGTAATCTAAACAAAACCCAACCCTAAAACGAAGCCCTAAGGGCTGTATATATGGGGGAATAGAAGGGAATTTCGTGGCCCCTTGGAGGAGGGGTCCGAAACCGACCCTAAGTCAGTTTCCCCATATATACGGACTCTAAAAACAGCCTATAATATGGTATTTCGAAATTACATGGGCCTGGCCCAAAAATAAGGTGGCGCAGCACCTATATTAGCCTATGGACGAATTTTATAAAGTGGCATCATGCATATTTCGTCCAAGGCTGCCCGCTCCCATTATGGTGGCTTCAATGTGCGAAAATCATCACTGGAAGCTCCATTGTTCTTCCCCGCACGCGCACCTTCTCCTCCATGCTTGATCCCACTCCAATGGTCATCCTTCTTATCCATGCTAGGTCCTTCATTCATAAGTAAAACAAAAGTATCCAATTTAGGCAGCATCATATGTTCATGAATATTAGAAGGATTTCCAAGAAACGAAAGTACCTGGTAATTCAATTGACGTGCGTGAGCTCTAGTAATTGGTCCTGTATGTATAGCAGTCGGGGTGGGTGTAACATTAGTAGGGATGTCCTCATCATCCTCCCCTTCTTGAACTGACGTCGTCCTTGACGGAAGCTCATCTTCCTCACCCAAATAAGGCTTCAAATCTGCAATGTTAAAAGTGGGGCTAACCCCAAACTCTGCAGGCAGCTCAAGTTTATATGCATTATCATTTACTTTCTCTAACACCTTAAAAGGACCATCAGCACGTGGCATTAGCTTTGACTTGCGCAAATCAGGAAATCTATCCTTACGCAAATGTAACCAAACAAGATCTCCAGGTGCAAAGACAACATGTTTTCTACCCTTATCTCCAGCAAGTTTGTATTTAGCATTCATATGCTCAATGTTTTCCTTAGTTAACTCATGAATCTTTAATATCAATTCAGCACGTTCTTTAGCATCAAAATTAACCTTCTCCGAAGACGGAAGAGGCAACAAATCAATAGGTGCACGAGGTAAGAAACCATACACAACTTCAAAAGGGCACATCTTAGTGGTAGAATGTAGCGAACGATTATAAGCAAATTCAATATGAGGCAAGCATTCTTCCCACATTTTCAGGTTATTCTTCAAAACAGCCCTAAGCATAGTAGACAATGATCTATTGACTACTTTAGTTTGGCCATCAGTTTGGGGGTGACATGTAGTACTAAAAAGCAGTTTAGTCCCCAACTTAGCCCATAAACATCTCCAAAAGTGGCTAAGAAATTTAGCATCACGATCAGAAACAATTGTATTTGGCACACCATGCAACCGAATAATTTCACGAAAGAACAAATCAGCAACATGAGCAGCATCATCACTTTTATGACATGGTATAAAGTGTGCCATTTTAGAAAATCTATCCACGACAACAAATATGCTATCCCTCCCCTTCTTTGTTCGAGGTAAACCTAAAACAAAATCCATAGATATATCCTCCCAAGGAACACTAGGTACAGGTAAAGGCATATATAAACCATGAGGATTGAGTCGTGACTTAGCTTTTTGACATGTAGTGCAGCGAGCAACAAAACGCTCAACATCCCGTCTCATCTTTGGCCAAAAGAAATGTGTACCAAGTACGTCCTCCGTCTTCTTCACGCCAAAGTGTCCCATTAATCCTCCTCCGTGCGCCTCCTGTAACAATAAAAGACGAACGGAGCTAGCTGGAATGCATAGCTTGTTAGCACGAAACACAAATCCATTATTAATAACGAACTTGTTCCATGTTCTCCCTTCTTTACAATTCTGCAACATGTCTCTAAATTCAGCATCATGCACATATTGATCTTTGATGGTCTCCAAACCAAATATTTTAAAGTCAAGTTGTGAAAGCATAGTATAACGACGAGACAAAGCATCAGCAATAACATTGTATTTACCCTTCTTGTGTTTAATGACATAAGGGAAAGTCTCAATGAATTCAACCCATTTAGCATGTCTACGGTTCAGTTTTGCTTGACTTTTAATATGTTTCAAAGATTCATGATCAGAATGTATAACAAATTCTTTGGGCCATAAATAATGTTGCCATGTTTCCAAAGTCCGAACAAGAGCATATAATTCCTTATCATAAGTAGAATAATTCAGACTAGGCCCACTTAATTTTTCAGAAAAGTACGCAACAGGTTTACCATCTTGTAGTAACACACCTCCTAACCCAATTCCACTAGCATCACATTCAAGTTCGAAAGTCTTATTAAAATCAGGAAGTTGGAGTAAAGGAGCATGTGTTAACTTATCTTTCAAGACCGTGAAGGCTTCTTCCTGTGCGGTACCCCAAGAAAAAGGCACGTCCTTCTTTGTAAGCTCATTGAGAGGCGCAGCAATGGTGCTGAAATCTCTCACAAAACGCCTATAGAAACCAGCGAGGCCAAGAAAACTCCTTACTTGTGTGACCGTTTTGGGCTGCGGCCAACTCTCAATAGCTTCAATCTTGGCTGTATCAACTTCAATTCCCTGTGGAGTAACAACATAGCCAAGAAAAGATACTCGGTCGGTGCAAAAGGTGCACTTCCCAAGGTTACCAAACAAACGTGCATCACGTAGCGCAGTAAAAACAGCACGTAAATGTTCCAAATGTTCCTCCAAAGATCTACTAAAAATCAATATATCATCAAAATAGACTACCACAAATCGTCCAATGAAAGCACGTAAAACCTCGTTCATTAATCTCATGAAAGTGCTAGGTGCATTAGTTAACCCAAAAGGCATGACTAGCCACTCATATAATCCAAACTTAGTTTTAAATGCTGTTTTCTATTCATCGCCCAATTTCATACGAATTTGATGGTATCCACTACGCAAATCAACTTTGGAGAAAATTGTAGAGCCACTTAATTCATCAAGCATATCATCTAGTCTAGGAATAGTATGACGATAACGAATAGTAATATTATTAATGCCTCTACAATCCACACACATGCGTGATGTACCATCCTTTTTAGGTACTAGAATAATAGGAACAGCACAAGGACTAAGGGATTCACGTATATAACCTTTGTCAAGCAGCTCCTGTACTTGACGCATAATCTCCTTTGTCTCCTCTGGATTGGTACGGTAGGGCGCACGGTTGGGTAGGGATGCACCGGGAATTAAGTCAATCTGATGCTCAATCCCGCGAATAGGCGGTAATCCCGGTGGCACGTCTTGTGGAAAGACATCAGCGAACTCCTGCAAAATGTTAATGACAGCAGGAGGCAAAGAGGGAGGCATGTCCTCGAATGAAAATAATACCTCTTTACATACAAAAGCATAGCAAACATATGTAGCAACATCCAAATCATTAATATCAGATTTAGTAGCAAGTAAACATCCACTCTTCAATTTTATTTCGGATGCAACAGTAGATGATGGTTTATTATGCTTATGGTGTTGCTCAAATTCCTGTGCTGCAATCTGATTTTCACTCTTATTTTTCTCCTGTTTTGCTTTACTAGCTCTAGCAATGTCATCTTTCATAATATGTTCGGGAGACATAGGAAGCACAGTGATATTATGATCCTTATGAACAAGAGTATACTGATTTGTCCTACCATGGTGTACAGAATTTTTATCAAACTGCCATGGTCTACCAAGTAAAATAGAACATGCTTGCATGGGTACCACATCACAATCCACATAATCAGAATATGTAGCAATGCTAAAATGCACACGAACAGTACGTGTTACCTTAACCTTGCCACTATTGTTGAACCATTGGATGTAATAAGGATGAGGATGTGGTCTGGTGGTTAGAGACAGCTTCTCCACCATCTCCATGCTAGCCAAGTTATTGCAACTCCCTCCATCGATGATGATGCGAACAGAACGCTCTTTCACAACTCCCTTTGTGTGGAACAAGTTGTGCCTCTGATTTTGCTCAGCGTGTGTAACCTGCACACTGAGAACACGTTGAGCAACTAAACTTTCATACCTGTCAGCGTAATCAGCAGCCATGTATTGTGTTTCTGGTGCTGCATCCTCGCCACCCTGTTCGTCACTTGCAATAAGTGCCAAAGTCTCCTCATCATAATCACTAGCGGACGCATATCCACCATCCTCAGTAACAATCATTACACGCTTGGAAGGGCATTCTCTCGCATAGTGACCTCCACCCTTGCAACGACGACATATAACCTCATGTGTTTGCCCTGTGGATGCAATAGATGAAGAAGAACTCTGTGCAGGCCCAGAAGGTGTGCTCTTCACAGAAGGTGCAGTAGGAGCCTGTTTCCTGGTATCGTGATTAGAGTTGGAGGTTGAAGGAGGTGGTGTTGCAGTAGGACGTGCGGAAGTAGAGGAGGTACGTGGCGTCCATGATGAAGTACGGCCTGCAAAATTAGTAGTTCTCGCCATTGCCTGTCGATCCTGCACTTCACGTTCAGCTTTGCAAGCAAGATGAAATAAACGAGTGATAGTGTTATACTCCTTATACTCTAGAATAGTCTGAATCTCTCTATTTAATCCACCCATAAAACGTGCAAGCATAGCTTCATTCTCCTCAACAATACCACATCTAATCATACCAGTTTGTAATTCCTGATAATATTCTTCTACAGAATTTTTTCCTTGTCTTAAACGCTGCAAATTTTGAAGCAATTCACGTTGATAATAAGGTGGCACCCAACGATTTCGCATAGCAGTTTTCAAAGCAGCCCAAGTAGTTGGAATATTATCAGGGTGTATTCTACAATGTTCTGACCACCAAACACAAGCAAAACTAGTGAATGAACAAACAGCAGCAGCAACACGTCGATCCTCTGGAAATTGTAAGCATGTAAAACGTTGTTCTGTTTCTAACTCCCATGTAAGATATATATCAGGAACATATCTACCCTCAAACGTCGGAATATTCAATTTAAGTTTAGGGAGATGGTCATGATCCCGTACCTGCGGGGGTGGTGCAGCCCTACCGTTACGGTTGTAGCCATGTGGTCGACCTGGTGCGTATGGTGGTGGTTGCCCCTGGGGCGGATCTGGAGCAACCTCTCCCTCATCATCGAAATCACCATCATAATCTTCAACCTGCTCAACGACAGTAGCCGCACGAGCCACCGAAGTAGCAGCAGTATCAACAGTACCAGGATGTTGGGCGTGGCCGAGAGGCACACGTCGCGCTCGTCGTTCGAAAGGAATAGGAACTGCAGCTGGTGGAGGTAGACGGGCAAGCACCTCATTGAACTTGGCGTCCATCTTGGTGTCGAATGTCTTCTCCAAACCATCTAGCTTCTCCATGGCCACTCCAAAGTTGTTCACGAAGTCCTGTACCTGCTCAGCCATCATTTGCTGAAATTTATCATAGAGCGCTTTGTTGGTCATGCTCTCCCAGTCGATCTCGTCATCGTGTGATCCTGGCATGGTTAGCAGAAATAGGAAACACACAATATGAAACCTACAGACTACTGGGACGTGGTGGTGGTGGTGGTGTGGCACAAATCCTTTAAGCGAATCTCAATTTCTTACCAGTTCTTACCCAGTAGCAGGCAGTGATCGGCAACCGTTGTAGCCAAAACTCTCAAAGCTTGGATAGAGCGATTGCCAGGTGGTGTCAAGCACACGGCGTAGAAGTATGTGGAGCTGGGATGGCTTATAATATGGTAGCAAAAAGGGTCAGCAATAATCAATTCAGAGATGCAAGGTTGAATAAACGCTCAACAACGGTACTGTGCTGGTCCTAGGCTAGACCGTGCTAGAGACGCGAGCCTAAAACACCAACAAAAGCACGACGATACACGTAAGCAAGGGAAAAGCACACTCGGAATTTTTTTTTTTCGTTTTTTTTTTGAAAAACTCACTACAATGGCGAGTGTCTCAAAACTCTTGCCACGTCGGATAAGCAAGACGGGCACGAATTTTTCTTTTGGACTATTTTTTTTTGGAGCAATCCGGGGGCTGCGACGACCCAAAAATTTCGACAAAAATCACTATGATAGCAAGTGTCTCAAAACGCTCCGGGGAACCTAAAATCAAGATAGGGAAAAAATATTTTCGGCCGAATTTTTTTTGGGCCAAAACGTGCTCTGCAAAGCGTGCCAGACTCTTCTTTTTTTTTCCGACACCTGCGCAGGTAGCAAAACACGGATCCGAAATCAAAAGGATCTCGAAACTAAACCTAAAACGAACTGGACTTGGATTGGTGGAGGATTTGTGGTGGTATATATGGACACCAATGGATAGTGATGATGGATGATGAGATATGGCAGCGGCGATGATGGTGGTGATATATGGCAACTATGAAGATGATGCGGTGGCGGCGTGACAACCTGTGAAAAGAACTCGAAACTCTAAAGGACTAGACACTAAGACCAGCAACTCGACACGACGATGTAACCGCCAATTCAACAAAGCAAAATACTGAAAAGACTATGCAAAGGCTCAGATTGGTTCGGATATGATGATCTAACCCTAATTTTTTTTGTGGCTTTTTCGTGGACTAAAGGTATGAAGAACAGATGCGATCTAAACTACGAAAACTGGTAAAATCTCACCGAGCAACCTGGAAATCTGATACCACTTGATAGAGGCGAAGTTGTCCCTGTCTTTCGATGAGATGGTGGCTATCGTTTTTGGGGGAGTAGACTTTGACGATCCGACTACGAACGTGTGAGCCGTCGCGCCTTAGCAATCGCTAAACCAACTCTGAGAGGTTATTGACCACGCGGAGCACGATCAACCTGACCACGAGGGTCTATTTCCTGCACGCAAACGAAGAACAAGCAAGAAACTAAGATTGCAATCTGGATATTGCGAATATAAGAGGAAAACTTTATTGATGAAGTGGGGTTCTGTGACGCCTTTGTCTGGTCGTGGAACACAAACGAAGAACGCGAAGTTGCTGCTATGGCAAACTTGTAATCTAAACAAAACCCAACCCTAAAACGAAGCCCTAAGGGCTGTATATATGGGGGAATAGAAGGGAATTTCGTGGCCCCTTGGAGGAGGGGTCCGAAACCGACCCTAAGTCAGTTTCCCCATATATACGGACTCTAAAAACAGCCTATAATATGGTATTTCGAAATTACATGGGCCTGGCCCAAAAATAAGGTGGCGCAGCACCTATATTAGCCTATGGACGAATTTTATAAAGTGGCATCATGCGTATTTCGTCCAAGGCTTCCCGCTCCCATTATGGTGGCTTCAATGTGCGAAAATCATCACTGGAAGCTCCATTGTTCTTCCCCGCACGCGCACCTTCTCCTCCATGCTTGATCCCGCTCCAATGGTCATCCTTCTTATCCATGCTAGGTCCTTCATTCATAAGTAAAACAAAAGTATCCAATTTAGGCAGCATCATATGTTCATGAATATTAGAAGGATTTCCAAGAAACGAAAGTACCTGGTAATTCAATTGACGTGCGTGAGCTCTAGTAATTGGTCCTGTATGTATAGCAGTCGGGGTGGGTGTAACATTAGTAGGGATGTCCTCATCAGTAAGGCTCCTCAGGCGCGATGCTCAGGATCCCCCTATGACACTCAAGCAGCTCTACGTCAGTAGGTCCCAGTCCCGCACATTTCCTCACCACTGGTACGACCGAAAACCAATGACGCACTTCACGGGGCAAGGCCCCGACACTCCTGATGCCGACTGGAAACCAAGGACGACGGTAGGGGGACGAGTGGCCTTATGACTGGTAAGGCTCCTGAGGCACAATGCTTAGGAGCCCCCATAGATGCTCAAGCGGCTCCCGAAAATTCTGCTTCTTGAGGCTTCTTGAGCTTCGAGTTGTCGTTTGAGTAGCCCTGCGTTATTAGGTCCCAGTCCCGTGCATTTCCCCACCACCATTAGGTACGACCGGAAACCAAGGACGCACTTCACGGGGCGAGGCCCTGACACTCCTGATGCCAACCGGAAACAAAGGACGACACCAGGGGGTCGAGTGGCCTTATGACCGGTAAGGCTCCTGAGGCGCGATGCTCAGGAGCCCCCTTAGACGCTCAAGCTGTCTGAAGAAAAAATTGTTTCCTTTCCAAGATGGCTTGTCGCACCAAGAATAGGGCCTTTGGGAAAGTACGAGGCGGCATGCGCCTACTAACCCACTCATGAGTGCCATGCGAGGATTCGGGCGCCAAGACCTTTTCGAGGTGTAAGCACCATGCCCCCCAACCCCTGCTTGCGGGGTACGAGGGGGAGGGGAGCAGGCGAGTGCTTTACTTGGCAAGAGAGAAAGCGACATACAAAATGGCAATGAAAACAAATCTTTAACCTTTCTAACCAAAACGTGATTTAGAAAAACCCCGAGTTTAATTCCATAAAGGCTGACAAATCCAAATAAGAGAAAGGCATACAACGGCCGCGTCCGGCACTTAGATTGGTCTTCGTCTTCCCCAGCCCTGACCATAGGGCATCCACGTTGCATGGCCATAGCCTTTGATGGGCAGTGTTGTCTTTGCCGCCATCTCTGGGCTGTGGCTGCCACATTGCATGGGAGTAACCCCTCCGTGTCCTCAGGGGGATCCGGGCATATACAGCCCGGTCATTATTACGTGAGAGTGTCACGGGTAGGAATTTCGGAGGTGTTGGATGTTCCAGGCGTTCTGGATGGGGACCCCATCCTGAGTCTCCAAATGCAGAGCGCCAGGCTTGGAGACATGAACGACCTTGAACGGGCCCTCCCACATGGGCGAGAGCTTATGCAAGCCCTCCCTGGAGAGTACCCGCGTCAGGACAAGGTCTCCGACTTCGAGGGTCCTGGAGCGAATGTTGCGGCAGTGGTAGCGTCGTAGTGCCTGCTAGTACCGCGCATCTCGGAGTGAGGCCCGACGTCGCACCTCCTCTCCGAGCAAGAGGTTTGTTCCTCACTCGGCATCCTAACGCTCCTCGTCAAATGCCAAGACTCGTGGGGACCGGTGCTTGATCTCATGGGGGAGGTGTAGCGACCCAACTCAAAACGAGTCAAGCCTCTGTGTGTGCTGTGCCATCCCTGGATCAGTGTGCTGCCACACACAGTACATCAATGTATATATCAAAGTGCAATCACATGTAATTAACGTAAAACTGATATATACCTCGAAAATCTCAGCGGAAACAATCACCGGGAGTGGAGTCCCAATAACACCAACGGCAGGTTGAGTGCAGACCGTAACCCTGAATCGTACTCTTACCCGTCGTAGAGCTTATCTGCAATATAAGACGTTGCAGCCGTGTAGGTCAGTACATTGAATGTACCGGCAAGATCACCATAGAAGAAACAGAAGATAAAAACTATTCTATATGCAGTAAGGCTTTGTGGCTCTGTGTCTGAGTTTTTGCATAAAAGCTGATTTTATTTTATTTTCCTACAACAAAGGAATATCCGGAGTTTCACTATAGAGTTACCTAACAAGATATGGTTCCGCCAACCGATGTCTTAATGCCCACAAGTATCATAAGTTGCCCACAATTAATTATCAGTCCAGTGTTGAGAGTTCAGAGATAGATCCAAGTCTAGAAGCTCAAATTGTTCATAACCGGGGACATGGCTAATCGATTAGGTTTAACTCTGCAGAGTGTTGTGTACTTTACCCACAAGATTCATTCCCTCCTGGTAAGTCCTCGCACTGCCTGGTGTTTGAGAACAGGATGAACGAAACATGGTCTTTCAGAGTGTTTCCCTGACTACTGTCAGTGCCCATCCAATCCTAGCGTCGACTACATCTCGTAGCATTGCCCAGCCAGAGTCACAACAAAGATCAACCAAGCCAGAGCCCATAATGACTTGTGGCTACAGAGGTAAGCTTCCGGGCATGAAGTATTCATCCGTCTCTTTGAGTCTGGGTGAAGCTTTCCGCAAGATGTCATGGCGCTTCTCCATGCATCCCGGCCATCCACTGGTTACTCCAGGGATGCCCAATCAACCATCCTTCACCCAGTAGTGTGTCTCGAAGTCTTGAGTCTCGAAGTCTTGTGGGCTTGAAGATGCAGGACTTGAAGATGCCTTCATGAAGTTGTCATCTTGACGTAGAGTCCTCTTTCTCACACCACTCATGAACACTCATACCAAACCCCATCTACTTTAGCATAGCATAAAAATAACTAACGTTCCCGGGGCTTTAGTAACAAGTGGTGGGTTCCTACCTCATGCATTCTACTCAACTACAAGAATTTCAATAACACTATTGGAGGGATTTGTTGAATGATGTCACTACATGCAATACAACATAGGTATGAAATAGATGGTCGAAGTGAACTTACCTGTACTATTGATGAAGAATAATATCGCTCTCAGAAATGACTTGATAAACTATTCGTCACTCTCCGATGAAAATCTATACAATCAAACATTGCATTCATAAGCAAACACTTCTAGCAATCAATACTAACAATCAATAGACAACACAAAACTAAAAGCAACAAGGTTGTGATGAAGGAAATACTTAAGACAAAACTCAAATCAACAAAGTTTCATCAACACAACCAAGGGTTGGTTTTCTCTACCAATAAATCCTTTCTTGAAAAGTAACAAACAAAAACAAAATAAAATATACCAAAAGTATTTTTGTAAATATTTTACTTGCAAGACGAATTACTTTTGAAGAACAACTAAGAATTATGAAAAACAACACTCTAAACAACATAGGTTTTAGCCTAATAAACTTAACAACAAGAAAACAAATAAAATAATTAAAATATTAAAATAACATAAAAACAAAAATATTTTCAAATAAGAAATCAACTAGCAATACTAGAGCAATACAACAAAGAAAAACAAAACAGAGTAATGGGTTCTAAATTTTGGTGGCTAAACTACTACTAATATAAAACAAGACAAAACTATTTTTAGTAACAAAACAATCCTTAACAGAAAAGAATACTAAAAATAATTTTTATTTAGAAAAACAGAATTAAATCCTCTAAAACATTTGTGAAAAGAAATACTACTAAAACTAAATTGTTTTATAAAACATTTCCTAATGAAGAAGAATATAGTTTCCTATATCATTAGGATATAAAACAAAACAAAACTATTTTTATTAACAGAAAGTAAGTCACCTAATATTGGACAACAGAACAAAAGAAAACTAAAACCAAAGTTAAACTAATTCAGATTTCAAAATAAACTAAAGAAACATTAAACTAACTAAATCCTATTAGGTACTAAACATATTATGTTTTACTTAAGAACCCTAATCTAAATTATCCTGAAAAAATTCTCAAACAGTGTTGGATGATAAAACTAACTAATACAAAACAGTGGCAAAAAGAATCACTCAAAAATAAATTTTTAAACTCAAGTTCTTCAGAAAACAAGATTTGAATCTAATCTGTTCGAATTTAATTTTAAACTTTTCAAATATGGTCAAACTTGGTATCTACAGAAACTACATGAAATTTGTGACACAATGCAAAAAGAATCAATTAAAAACACTAATTATTTTTAAAGTATAACAAAAACAAAATTAGAAATCAATCTGTTTTCTAAAACAGAATCAGAAAAAGGGAAAATGGATCTTATCGGACAAGGGCTACGTGGCGGGTTGTGGTTGGCCGAGGCCGTGTACGTGCGGGCATTTGCGGGCGGGTGACCGAAGCCTAGCGCATACCGGTTCGCTTTATAACACTTCTAATATTATACAGGTACTACAGATCCGACGACTACGGGAGGGAATGGGGCTGACAGAGGAGGGGGTCGGGGTTCCGGCGAGGTCGACGGCGGCCGGAAGTCAGAGACGCTCAGAGACGGTGCTGCGGTGGTCAGGGGCGGTGTACGAGGGCTTCAAACAACGGTGGAGACTCTCCGGCGTGCTCTGGTGGCGTCAAAGGGGTGGGGCTGAGTGGAGCGACGGACATGTGCTTTGGATGCTTCGGTGGGGATGCAGAACTCCGGCGAGCTCGTGCAGGGTGGTTCTGGTGAGAGGAAAGGGGGTTTCGGGGTGAAATGAGGTGCGGAGGGGGGCCGGGATATTTATAGGGCCGCGGGTGGTCGAGAAAAGGCGAAACCATCGCGGGAGGGATCTCCAGCTAGGTCAGGGGCGCGGTGGAGGGGACGACCGTGGGGATGACTCGGTTGGTCGATGGTCCCATGCGTCAGAGAGAGAGGGGGGGCACGGTCATCGGTGGCCAGTTCGGAGGGATTTCGGGAGGAGTTATGGGCGGTGGGCCGGTGGGCTTTAATACACGTTAACTCTTTTCCTTTTATTAATTGCCAAAGCATTGAAATCTCTTTTGTGGCCATCAAAACATTTCAAAAAATAAAGTATTATGTACCAAAATGACCAGGGAAATAAATGCCATTTAATGAAAAAAATTCCACGGTCGAATTAATTATTTTAAAAAATCATTTTCAGAAAATGCCTAAATTGGTTTTCAATTCTTTTGTAATATAATTTTCAAATAAGCCCTTGGGTTTTATGATTCAAAAACTTCACAAAATACCCCCTGGTTTGAACTATCACTTTACTCCTCTCAAAGTTTTGTCAAGGGGGTTTGAATTCTTTCAAACTTCAAATCAAATATGAAAAGAACTCCATATCAGAAAGTTTTAAATGCTTTCAAATTCACTTTCCAAATCTTTTTATATTGAAGAAGTCATGTCATCTTCTCTCACTGATTTGAAAAGTTTAAATTTGAAATCAAATACAAAGGGGAAAGTCATTTTATTCCCTCTCATTCAAAAGTTTTTCGAAAGTTTCAAATTTTACTCAATTTCAATCACTCAAGCAAACAAATATTTCATTCTAATATTTATTATAACATTCCAAAATTTGGGATGTTACAAACCTACCACACTTAAAATGAATCTCGTCCTTGAGATTCGAAAGGGCTAGAAAGAAAAGGTTAGGGTTTGGGGTCTTTTAGTAATATCCATTGACCTGGAAGTGTGGGGTCTACCACACTTAAAATGAGAGTTACTGGTCCTTCAAAATTATGGCAGTCCTCTGGGTGCATCTGTGTCTTCACATACTTCATGATAGCCCCTTTGGTGAAGCTCTTCTGTTTAATTCAAAATCTTGTGTTCTCATATCAAAAATGTATTTCCTCCGATACTGGGTCTTCTTACCTGACAAGTCTCGTGATCATTCTAAATAACTTATCGATGATCTCATGGGGGTCTACCATTTGTGGTTATCCTGCAGTGAAATGGGTCTTGGCTTCATTCCTCACCGTAAAATTCCTACGTGTGGCAACAACTGACATGTAGAAGAGGTTTTCTTCATACCATTCTAAGGCTTAAACAAAAAGCTTCAAAAGAACGTCGTCTCTTTACTATGGGTAAGTCACTCAGATTTACCATTGCGAATAGCAAGAGAATGATAAGAGTAAGTCGTCATGGTGATCAATCCATGCCGCACTAAAATCATTACCTTGTATAAGGTTTAGTGAATCTCGTATTCTAACACTTGGGCTTCCTCACAAGCGTTGCAGAAATTTCTCTTGTCAACGAACAAAGTTCGGATAAATCCATTTATTCTGCAAGCTAAGCAAAACATCTATCGTTTCTTCACAACTCTCAGGTTTTCGTATACTCCTAAGAGAACGTTTTGCTAAACAGTCATAGCTTCTTCCAAGTTTCTTCCTTCACAAAGGTAGGGCTTGATCTTTATCAATCCTGAGGTCAGTGATTTGTGGGTTCACTTGAATACTTGGATAGCTTTAACTCACTCTTGGGGTTACTATCATTCCATATTCCAACATTACCTCCAGTTCACTCCACCATACCCTTGAGGTAACAAATTCACAGACTTATTCTTGTCTAGATCCCACTTTGTGGAATTCATTTTCCTTTCCATTGGTCTTTTTAACCTTGGGTATGGTTTCATCACAATCATTCCTTTTCTCAATATTCCAACTTCAAAAACACGTTGTCACAAAGGTTATCATCCACATAGTTTGGTTATGGTTCCACGTTCTCATCACCTATATTCACTTATCCAAACTCCTTAATATGAATGGTATTTTCTTCATTCATTCATCCTTGTGGTTACTACCACACTTAAAATGAAAAGCACTCATGCCTGCATAGACCATATTTTCTCATATCCTCGAAAGTGGTCCGTGATCTTTGTTCATAGAGTAACAATTCAGATAATTCAACATAGGAGAATCATGACTCCATAAATTCCATTGGTTCATGAATTTTATTACAAGCTCCGAGACTTCCGTTGCAAAATAATCTCGTGAAAACAAGAGTGCTTCATGATACAGTTATTTCCATCTTAACTACTCCATCTTAGCTTTCTTCTCATATTCAATCCTTTGTTACATCCGCAATCACCTCTTAAAACTCCTAAAAGTACTTTATTACAAATGTTGCCATCCACATATTTTGGCATGGTCCAGCATCACTCCCAACTTTATTCATCTTCCTTGGAGATATTTTAGTACCACTGGAACTTTGCAATGTGCTCCTTGAAATCATCCTTTTTTTTCTTGATCAAGGTGGACACGAGCTTCATCTCCATCATCTCCGTATGCACCTCCTACAGGTAGTCCTGAGTATGATGGAGTCTTGCTTCAAGTATGTCCCCAATCCGACATATGGCTTCCATGATAGCATCACGAACAACATCAAAGAAAGCTGCTCGTGGTACACGAGATATGTAAAAGTATTGTCCCACAGTCTTTGGGCAAACGCCTTTCACACGGTGGAGGTGTACCTCCACATACCATAGTTCCACTCCCTTTTCCATGAATGGGTAACCCTTGTAGACTGCATCTCCTTCAAGATGGATGTGCTTCATCATATCCTTCAGGATCCTTGGGTAATCATGATCACTAGTCAGGGTCATGGTCGTCTCTGGGCCCTTGAGGAAAGACTCATAAAGGGTGGTCATCTGTAGTTGTCAGAAAATGGTACTCAAAATTAACATATGTTCCTTCTTGGGTAATCATCCATATCATCCAAACCAAGCTTCTAATTCACTTCCCAACATCTTAGAGAGTATTGTCATCCATAAAACAAATTGGGTTATCCATTTACCATATTCTATTATATTCCTTGTACTTTAGCAAAAATCCCAGTTTATGCATCAACAACTCCTTTTCATCCATGTTTTGAATCCATACTTCTACCACCAGATGGGTCATTGGTCTAGAGAATTCAAGTCCAGCTTCATTCACCGTCGATTGGGTTCAAGGGTTTTGGGGATGAGATGGGTAAGAGAGAGAGACAGAGAGAAGGGATACAAACAACTCAAAGACACAAAACATCAAACTCAAGTCCACACATTCAGAAAGTTCAATCAAACTATAGTATCGCCACCCACATAAGGTTGGTATGGTCGATCACTCAAATCGTAAAAACGTTTATCCTTATTCTCTCATAGTGGGGCTACTACTAAGCTAGTTTATATCATGTCTTCCTCTTCAGTGGGCTTCTTCTGGTCATGCTTGATATTCTCCAGTTCTTCTACCAGATTTTCCCTGTTGATGCGGAGTTTCCAATGTCGTCACTGTAGTTCCAGGAGTTGGTTCTTGAGCTTCTGAATTTCAACGTCCCCAGCATGAGCTATGGCCTGACTGTTCTTTAAGTCTTGGCGAAGTTTCTAAATCTCGGGATCGTGTTTCTTCAGATTTGCTACCTTCAATTTCTTAGCCTTGAGGCTCTCACGAAGTGCTTCGTTCTCAAATAACTCCGAGAGAAGGTCCATTTGAAGGTTCTTGATGTAGCACTCTAGTTTTTGATTGTACACAAGTACGGGTGAAAATTTCATCTTTTGTTCGTCCGTCAGGTCGATGAGTGCTCCATCAGGCTTCTGCCATCCAAGCCTTCCAAAGTAGTGGTTGCACAACTCAGCACGATGACGATAGCTCAAACGCGCGATGGCATCATGGACAGCAGTGTTCATGCCCATCTCACATTCATAGCTCAATGTGCCATAGTTGATGTCTTCAGTCTTGGGGTCTTCTCCACGTCCAAAAACCTTGGTTTTGATGCCCCAGAATCCAGACTTCCTCTTAGTCGCCTTGATCTCAGGTATCGGTAGTTTCACCATCTGCACTAGCTCCATGAGGAATGAGCCTCCGGGAACATCTTTGTAATCCTCTCTTTTGTTTAGGGTGTAGTTCTCCATCTATAGTTTGAAACAGGGAGGGTTTAGTAAAAGAATTTAGAAGTTATGGGAGTAGTGAAAACAAAAGTTTGTTCCTATCAAGGTCTTCCTATTTCTAATCAATTTCCTAGGGTCACGTCCTACAGTCAACATGTGCTCTGATACCATTTATGTAGCAACGTGACTCAAAACAGGTCAAGCCTCTATGTGTTCTGTGCCATCCCTGGATCAGTATGCTGGCACACACAGTACATCAATGTATATATCAAAGTGCAATCACATGTAATTAACGTAAAACTGATATATACCTCGAATTTCTCAGCGGAAACAGTCACCGGAGTGGAGTCCCAATAACACCAACGGTAGGTTGAGTGCAGACCGTAACCCTGAATCGTACTCTTACCCGTCGTAGAGCTTATCTGCAACACAAGACGTTGCAGCCTTGTAGGTCAGTACATTGAATGTACCGGTAAGATCACCATAGAAGAAACAGAAGATAAAAACTATTCTATATGCAGTAAGGCTTTGTGGCTTTGTGTCTGAGTTTTTTCATAAAAGCTGATTTTATTTTATTTTCCTACAACAAAGGAATATCCGGAGTTTCACTATAGAGTTACCTAACAAGACATGGTTCCGCCAACCGATGTCTTCATGCCCACAAGTATCATAAGTTGCCCACAATTAATTATCAGTCCAGTGTTGAGAGTTCAGAGATAGATCCAAGTCTAGAAGCTCAAATTATCCGTAACCGGGGACATGGCTAATCGATTAGGTTTAACTCTACAGAGTGTTGTGTACTTTACCCACAAGATTCGTTCCCTCGTGGTAAGTCCTCGCATTGCCTGGTGTTTGAGAACAGGACGAACGAAACATGGTCTTTCAGAGTGTTTCCCCGACTACTGTCAGTGCCCATCCAATCCTAACGTCGACTACATCTCGTAGCACTGCCCAGCCAGAGTCACAACAAAGATGATATAGGCGAAGTTGTCCCTGTCTTTCGATGAGATGGTGGCTATCGTTTTTGGTGGAGTAGACTTTCACGATCCGACTACGAACGTGTGAGACGTCGCGCCTTAGCAATCGCTAAACCAACTCTGAGAGGTTATTGACCACGCCGGAGCACGATCAACCTGACCACGAGGGTCTATTTCCTGCACGCAAACGAAGAACAAGCAAGAAACTAAGATTGCAATCTGGATATTGCGAATATAAGAGGAAAGCTTTATTGATGAAGTGGGGTTCTGTGACGCCTTCGTCTGGTCGTGGAACACAAACGAAGAACGCGAAGTTGCTGCTATGGCGAACTTGTAATCTAAACAAAACCCAAACCTAAAACGAAGCCCTAAGGGCTGTATATATGGGGGAATAGAAGGGAATTTCGTGGCCCCTTGGAGGAGGGGTCCGAAACCGACCCTAAGTCAGTTTCCCCATACATACGGACTCTAAAAACAGCCTATAATATGGTATTTCGAAATTACATGGGCCTGGCCCAAAATTAAGGTGGCGCAGCACCTATATTAGCCTATGGACGAATTTTATAAAGTGGCATCATGCATATTTCGTCCAAAGCTTCCCACTCCCATTATGGTGGCTTCAATGTGCGAAAATCATCACTGGAAGCTCCATTGTTCTTCCCCGCGCGCGCACCTTCTCCTCCATGCTTGATCCCGCTCCAATGGTCATCCTTCTTATCCATGATAGGTCCTTCATTCATAAGTAAAACAAAAGTATCTAATTTAGGCAGCATCATATGTTCATGAATATTAGAAGGATTTCCAAGAAACGAAAGTACCTGGTAATTCAATTGACGTGCGCGAGCTCTAGTAATTGGTCCTGTATGTATAGCAGTCGGGGTGGGTGTAACATTAGTAAGGATGTCCTCATCATCCTCCCCTTCTTGAACTGACGTCGTCCTCGACGGAAGCTCATCTTCCTCACCCAAATAAGGCTTCAAATCTGCAATGTTAAAAGTGGGACTAACCCCAAACTCTGCAGGCAGCTCAAGTTTATATGCATTATCATTTACTTTCTCTAACACCTTAAAAGGACCATCAGCACGTGGCATTAGCTTTGACTTGCGCAAATCAGGAAATCTATCCTTACGCAAATGTAACCAAACAAGATCTCCAGGTGCAAAGACAACATGTTTTCTACCCTTATCTCCAGCAAGTTTGTATTTAGCATTCATACGCTCAATGTTTTCCTTAGTTAACTCATGAATCTTTAATATCAATTCAGCACGTTCTTTAGCATCAAAATTAACCTTCTCCGAAGACGGAAGAGGCAACAAATCAATAGGTGCACGAGGTAAGAAACCATACACAACTTCAAAAGGGCACATCTTAGTGGTAGAATGTAGCGAACGATTATAAGCAAATTCAATATGAGGCAAGCATTCTTCCCACATTTTCAGGTTATTCTTCAAAACAGCCCTAAGCATAGTAGACAATGATCTATTGACTACTTCAGTTTGGCCATCAGTTTGGGGGTGACATGTAGTACTAAAAAGCAGTTTAGTCCCCAACTTAGCCCATAAACATCTCCAAAAGTGGCTAAGAAATTTAGCATCACGATCGGAAACAATTGTATTTGGCACACCATGCAACCGAATAATTTCACGAAAGAACAAATCAGCAACATGAGCAGCATCATCACTTTTATGACATGGTATAAAGTGTGCCATTTTAGAAAATCTATCCACGACAACAAATATGCTATCCCTCCCCTTCTTTGTTCGAGGTAAACCTAAAACAAAGTCCATAGATATATCCTCCCAAGGAACACTAGGTACAGGTAAAGGCATATATAAACCATGAGGATTGAGTCGTGACTTAGCTTTTTGACATGTAGTGCAGCGAGCAACAAAACGCTCAACATCCCGTCTCATCTTTGGCCAAAAGAAATGTGTAGCAAGTACGTCCTCCGTCTTCTTCACGCCAAAGTGTCCCATTAGTCCTCCTCCGTGCGCCTCCTGTAACAACAAAAGACGAACGGAGCTAGCTGGAATGCATAGCTTGTTAGCGCGAAACACAAATCCATTATTAATAACGAACTTGTTCCATGTTCTCCCTTCTTTACAATTCTGCAACACGTCTCTAAATTCAGCATCATGCACATATTGATCTTTGATGGTCTCCAAACCAAATATTTTAAAGTCAAGTTGTGAAAGCATAGTATAACGACGAGACAAAGCATCAGCAATAACATTGTCTTTACCCTTCTTGTGTTTAATGACATAAGGGAAAGTCTCAATGAATTCAACCCATTTAGCATGTCTACGGTTCAGTTTTGCTTGACTTTTAATATGTTTCAAAGATTCATGATCAGAATGTATAACAAATTCTTTGGGCCATAAATAATGTTGCCATGTTTCCAAAGTCCGAACAAGAGCATATAATTCCTTATCATAAGTAGAATAATTCAGACTAGGCCCACTTAATTTTTCAGAAAAGTACGCAACAGGTTTACCATCTTGTAGTAACACACCTCCTAACCCAATTCCACTAGCATCACATTCAAGCTCGAAAGTCTTATTAAAATCAGGAAGTTGGAGTAAAGGAGCATGTGTTAACTTATCTTTCAAGACCGTGAAGGCTTCTTCCTGTGCGGTACCCCAAGAAAAAGGCACGTCCTTCTTTGTAAGCTCATTGAGAGGCGCAGCAATGGTGCTGAAATTTCTCACAAAACGCCTATAGAAACCAGCGAGGCCAAGAAAACTCCTTACTTGTGTGACCGTTTTGGGCTGCGGCCAACTCTCAATAGCTTCGATCTTGGCTGTATCAACTTCAATTCCCTGTGGAGTAACAACATAGCCAAGAAAAGATACTCGGTCGGTGCAAAAGGTGCACTTCCCAAGGTTACCAAACAAACGTGCATCACGTAGCGCAGTAAAAACAGCACGTAAATGTTCCAAATGTTCCTCCAAAGATCTACTAAAAATCAATATATCATCAAAATAGACTACCACAAATCGTCCAATGAAAGCACGTAAAACCTCGTTCATTAATCTCATGAAAGTGCTAGGTGCATTAGTTAACCCAAAAGGCATGACGAGCCACTCATATAATCCAAACTTAGTTTTAAATGCTGTTTTCCATTCATCGCCCAATTTCATACGAATTTGATGGTATCCACTACGCAAATCAACTTTGGAGAAAATTGTAGAGCCACTTAATTCATCAAGCATATCATCTAGTCGAGGAATAGGATGACGATAACGAATAGTAATATTATTAATGCCTCTACAATCCACACACATGCGCGATGTACCATCCTTTTTAGGCACTAGAATAATAGGAACAGCACAAGGACTAAGGGATTCACGTATATAACCTTTGTCAAGCAGCTCCTGTACTTGACGCATAATCTCCTTTGTCTCCTCTGGATTGGTACGGTAGGGCGCACGGTTGGGTAGGGATGCACCGGGAATTAAGTCAATCTGATGCTCAATCCCGCGAATAGGCGGTAATCCCGGTGGCACGTCTTGTGGAAAGACGTCAGCGAACTCCTGCAAAATGTTAATGACAGCAGGAGGCAAAGAGGGAGGCATGTCCTCGAATGAAAATAATACCTCTTTACATACAAAAGCATAGCAAACATATGTACCAACATCCAAATCATTAATATCAGATTTAGTAGCAAGTAAACATCCACTCTTCAATTTTATTTCAGATGCAACAGTAGATGATGGTTTATTATGCTTATGGTGTTGCTCAAATTCCTGTGCTACAATCTGATTTTCACTCTTATTTTTCTCCTGTTTTGCTTTACTAGCTCTAGCAATGTCATCTTTCATAATATGTTCGGGAGACATAGGAAGCAAAGTGATATTATGATCCTTATGAACAAGAGTATACTGATTTGTCCTACCATGGTGTACAGAATTTTTATCAAACTGCCATGGTCTACCAAGTAAAACAGAACATGCTTGCATGGGTACCACATCACAATCCACATAATCAGAATATGTAGCAATGCTAAAATGCACACGAACAGTACGTGTTACCTTAACCTTGCCACTATTGTTGAACCATTGGATGTAATAAGGATGAGGATGTGGTCTGGTGGATAGAGACAGCTTCTCCACCATCTCCATGCTAGCCAAGTTATTGCAACTCCCTCCATCGATGATGATGCGAACAGAACGCTCTTTCACAACTCCCTTTGTGTGGAACAAGTTGTGCCTCTGATTTTGCTCAGCGTGTGTAACCTGCACACTGAGAACACGTTGAGCAACTAAACTTTCATACCTGTCAGCGTAATCAGCAGCCATGTATTGTGTTTCTGGTTCTGCATCCTCGCCACCCTGTTCGTCACTTGCAATAAGTGCCAAAGTCTCCTCATCATAATCACTAGCGGACGCATATCCACCATCCTCAGTAACAATCATTACACGCTTGGAAGGGCATTCTCTCGCATAGTGACCTCCACCCTTGCAACGACGACATATAACCTCATGTGTTTGCCCTGTGGATGCAATAGATGAAGAAGAACTCTGTGCAGGCCCAAAAGGTGTGCTCTTCGCAGAGGGTGCAGTAGGAGCCTGTTTCCTGGTATCGCGATTAGAGTTGGAGGTTGAAGGAGGTGGTGTTGCAGCAGGACGTGCGGAAGCAGAGGAGGTACGTGGCGTCCATGATGAAGTACGGCCTGCAAAATTAGTAGTTCTCGCCATTGCCTGTCGATCCTGCACTTCACGTTCAGCTTTGCAAGCAAGATGAAATAAACGAGTGATAGTGTTATACTCCTTATACTCTAGAATAGTCTGAATCTCTCTATTTAATCCACCCATAAAACGTGCAAGCATAGCTTCATTCTCCTCAACAATACCACATCTAATCATACCAGTTTGTAATTCCTGATAATATTCTTCTACAGAATTTTTTCCTTGTCTTAAACGCTGCAAATTTTGAAGCAATTCACGTTGATAATAAGGTGGCACCCAACGATTTCGCATAGCAGTTTTCAAAGCAGCCCAAGTAGTTGGGATATTATCAGGGTGTATTCTACAATGTTCTGACCACCAAACACAAGCAAAACTAGTGAATGAACAAACAGCAGCAGCAACACGTCGATCCTCTGGAAATTGTAAGCATGTAAAACGTTGTTCTGTTTCTAACTCCCATGTAAGATATATATCAGGAACATATCTACCCTCAAACGTCGGAATATTCAATTTAAGTTTAGGGAGATGGTCATGATCCCGTACCTGCGGGGGTGGTGCAGCCCTACCGTTACGGTTGTAGCCATGTGGTCGACCTGGTGCGTATGGTGGTGGTTGCCCATGGGGCGGATCTGGAGCAACCTCACCCTCATCATCGAAATCACCATCATAATCTTCAACCTGCTCAACGACAGTAGCCGCACGAGCCACCGAAGTAGCAGCAGTATCAACAGTACCAGGATGTTGGGCGTGGCCGAGAGGCACACGTCGCGCTCGTCGTTCGAAAGGAATAGGAACTGCAGCTGGTGGAGGTAGACGGGCAAGCACCTCATTGAACTTGGCGTCCATCTTGGAGTCGAATGTCTTCTCCAAACCATCTAGCTTCTCCATGGCAACTCCAAAGTTGTTCACGAAGTCATGTACCTGCTCAGCCATCATTTGCTGAAATTTATCATAGAGCGCTTTGTTGGTCATGCTCTCCCAGTCGATCTCGTCATCGTGTGATCCTGGCATGGTTAGCAGAAATAGGAAACACACAATATGAAACCTACAGACTGCTGGGACGTGGCGGTGGTGGTGGTGTGGCACAAATCCTTTAAGCGAATCTCAATTTCTTACCAGTTCTTACCCAGTAGCAGGCGGTGATCGGCAACCGTTGTAGCCAAAACTCTCAAAGCTTGGATAGAGCGATTGCCAGGTGGTGTCAAGCACACGGCGTAGAAGTATGTGGAGCTGGGATGGCTTATAATATGGTAGCAAAAAGGGTCAGCAATAATCAATTCAGAGATGCAAGGTTGAATAAACGCTCAACGACGGTACTGTGCTGGTCCTAGGCTAGACCGTGCTAGAGACGCGAGCCTAAAACACCAACAAAAACACGACGATACACCTAAGAAAGGGAAAAGCACAATCGGATTTTTTTTTTTCGTTTTTTTTTTTTCGGCGCCTCTTTTTTTTTTTCTGCGCCTCTTTTTTTTTTTTTTTTTTTCAAAAACTCACTACAATGGCGAGTGTCTCAAAACTCTTGCCACGTCGTATAAGCAAGATGGGCACGAATTTTTCTTTTGGACTATTTTTTTTTTTTTTTCTGGAGCAATCCGGGGGCTGCGACGACCCAAAAATTTCGACAAAAATCACTATGATAGCAAGTGTCTCAAAACGCTCCGGGGAACCTAAAATCAAGATAGGGAAAAAATATTTTCAGCCGAAATTTTTTTGGGCCAAAACGTGCTCTGCAAAGCGTGCCAGACTCTTTTTCTTTTCTTTTTTTTTTTTCTTTTTTTTTTTTTTTCCGACACCTGCGCAGGTAGCAAAACACGGATCCGAAATCAAAAGGATCTCGAAACTAAACCTAAAACAAACTGGACTTGGATTGGTGGAGGATTTGTGGTGGTATATATGGACACCAATGGAGAGTGATGATGGATGATGAGATATGGCAGCGGCGATGATGGTGGTGGTATATGGCAACTATGAAGATGATGCGGTGGCGGCGTGACAACCTGTGAAAAGAACTCGAAACTCTAAAGGACTAGACACTAAGACCAGCAACTCGACACAACGATGTAACCGCCAATTCAACAAAGCAAAATACTGAAAAGACTATGCAAAGGCTCAGATTGGTTCGGATATGATGATCTAACCCTAATTAATTTTTTTTTTGGCTTTTTCGTGGACTAAAGGTATGAAGAACAGATGCGATCTAAACTACGAAAACTGGTAAAATCTCACCGAGCAACCTGGAAATCTGATACCACTTGATATAGGCGAAGTTGTCCCTGTCTTTCGATGAGATGGTGGCTATCGTTTTTGGTGGAGTAGACTTTCACGATCCGACTACGAACGTGTGAGACGTCGCGCCTTAGCAATCGCTAAACCAACTCTGAGAGGTTATTGACCACGCCGGAGCACGATCAACCTGACCACGAGGGTCTATTTCCTGCACGCAAACGAAGAACAAGCAAGAAACTAAGATTGCAATCTGGATATTGCGAATATAAGAGGAAAGCTTTATTGATGAAGTGGGGTTCTGTGACGCCTTCGTCTGGTCGTGGAACACAAACGAAGAACGCGAAGTTGCTGCTATGGCGAACTTGTAATCTAAACAAAACCCAAACCTAAAACGAAGCCCTAAGGGCTGTATATATGGGGGAATAGAAGGGAATTTCGTGGCCCCTTGGAGGAGGGGTCCGAAACCGACCCTAAGTCAGTTTCCCCATACATACGGACTCTAAAAACAGCCTATAATATGGTATTTCGAAATTACATGGGCCTGGCCCAAAATTAAGGTGGCGCAGCACCTATATTAGCCTATGGACGAATTTTATAAAGTGGCATCATGCATATTTCGTCCAAAGCTTCCCACTCCCATTATGGTGGCTTCAATGTGCGAAAATCATCACTGGAAGCTCCATTGTTCTTCCCCGCGCGCGCACCTTCTCCTCCATGCTTGATCCCGCTCCAATGGTCATCCTTCTTATCCATGATAGGTCCTTCATTCATAAGTAAAACAAAAGTATCTAATTTAGGCAGCATCATATGTTCATGAATATTAGAAGGATTTCCAAGAAACGAAAGTACCTGGTAATTCAATTGACGTGCGCGAGCTCTAGTAATTGGTCCTGTATGTATAGCAGTCGGGGTGGGTGTAACATTAGTAAGGATGTCCTCATCAAAAGATCAACCAAGCCAAAGCCCATAATGACTTGTGGCTACACAGGTAAGCTTCTGGGCATGAAGTATTCATCCGTCTCTTTGAGTCTGGGTGAATCTTTCCGCAAGATGTCATGGCGGTTCTCCATACATCTCGGCCATCCACTAGTTTCTCCAGGGATGCCCAATCAACCATCCTTCACCCAGTAGTGTGTATTGAAAACATTTTTTTCGAGTCTCGAAGTCTTGAGGTCTTGAAGATGCAGGACTTGAAGATGCCTTCATGAAGTTGTCGTCTTGACGTAGAGTCCTCCTTCTCACACCACTCACAAACACTCATACCAAACCCCGTCTACTTTAGCATAGCATAAAAATAACTAACGTTCCCGGGGCTTTAGTAACAAGTGGTGGGTTCCTACCTCATGCATTCTACTCAACTACAAGAATTTCAATAACAGTACTGGAGGGATTTGTTGAATGATGTCACTACATGCAATAAAACATAGGTATGAAATAGATGGTCAAAGTGAACTTGCATGTACTGTTGATGAAGAATAATATCGCTCTCAGAAATGACTTGATAAACTATTCATCACTCTCCGATGAAATCTATACAATCAAACATTGCATTCATAAGCAAACACTTCTAGCAATCAATACTACCAATCAATAGACAACACAAAACTAAAAGCAACAAGGTTGTGATGACGGAAACACTTAAGACAAAACTCAAATAAACAAAGTTTCATCAACACAACCAAGGGTTGGTTTTCTCTACCAATAAATCATTTCTTCAAAAGTAACAAACAAAAACAAAATAAAATATAACAAAAGTATTTTTGTAAATATTTTACTTGCAAGAAGAATTACTTTTGAGGAACAACTTAGAATTATGAAAAACAACACTCTAAACAACATAGGTTTTAGCCTAATAAACTTAACAACAACAAAACAAATAAAACAATTAAAATATTAAAATAAAATAAAAATAAAAATATTTTCAAATAAGAAATCAACTAGCAATACTAGAGCAATACAACAAAGAAAAACAAAACAAAGTAATGGGCTCTAAATTTTGGTGGCTAAACTACTACTAATATAAAACAGGACAAAACTATTTTTAGTAACAAAACAATCCTGAACAAAAAAGAATACTAAAAATAATTATTATTTAGAAAAACAGAATTAAATCCTCTAAAACATTTGTGAAAAGAAATACAACTAAAACTAAATTGTTTTATAAAACATTTCCTAATGAAGAAGAATATAGTTTCCTATATCATTAGGATATAAAACAAAACAAAACTATTTTTATTAACAGAAAATAAGTCACCTAATATTGGACAACAAAACTAAAGAAAACTAAAACAAAAGTTAAACTAATTCAGATTTCAAAATAAACTAAAGAAAAATTAAACTAACTAAATCCTATTAGGTACTAAACAGATTCTGTTTTAGTTAAAAACCCTAATTTAAATTATCCTAAAAAATTCTCAAACAGTGTTGGATGATAAACCTAACTAATACAAAATAGTGGCAAACAGAATCACTCAAAAATAAAATTTTAAACTCAAGTTATTCAGAAAACAAGATTTGAATCAAATCTGTTTGAATTTAATTTTAAACTTTTCAAATATTGTCAAACTTGGTATCTACAGAAACTACATGACATTTGTGACACAATGCAAAAAGAATCAATTAAAACACTAATTATTTTTAAATATATAACAAAAAAATTAGAAATCAATATGTTTTCTAAAACAGAATCAGAAAAAGGGAAAATGGATCTTATCGGACAGGGGCTATGTGGCGGGTTGTGGTTGGCCGAGGCCGTGTACGTGCGGGCGTTTGCGGGTGGGTGACCAAAGCTTAGCGTGTATCAGTTCGCTTTATAACACTTCTAATCTGATACGTTGACTACAGATCCGACGACTACGGGAGGGGATGGGGCTTACAGAGGAGGGGGTCGGGGTTCCGACGAGGTCGACGGCGGCCGGAAGTCGGAGACGACACTGTGGTGGTCGGGGGTGGTGTACGAGGGCTTCAAATGGCGACGGAGACTCTTCGGCGTGCTCTGGTGGTGTCGAAGGTGTTGGGGTGAGTGGAGCGATGGACAGGTGCTTTGGATGCTTCGGTGGGGATGCAGAACTCCGGCGAGCTCGTGTGGGGTGGTTTTGGCGAGAGCAGAGGGGGTTTCAGGGTGAAATGGGGCGCAGAGGGGGCCCGGGGTATTTATAGGGCCGCGGGTGGTCGAGAAAAGGTAGGTGCAGGCGAAACCGTCGCGGGAGGGATCTCCGGCGAGGTCAGGGGCACGGTGGAGGGGACGACTGCGGGGATGACTCGATCGGTCGGTGCTCCCATGCGTCAGTGAGAGAGAGGGGGCGCGGTCATCGGTTGCCGGTTCGGAGAGATTTCGGGAGGAGTTATGGGCGGTGGGCCGGTGGGCTTTAATACACATTAACTCTTTTCCTTTTATTAATTGCCAAAGCATTGAAATCTCTTTTATGGCCATCAAAACATTTCACAAAATAAAGTATTATATACTAAAATGACCAGGGAAATAAATGCCATTTAATGAACATTTTTCCACGGACAAATTAATTACTTTAAAGAAATTATTTTTAGAAAATGCCTAAATTGGTGTTAAATTCTTTTGCAATAAATTTTCAAATAACCCCCTGGGTTTTATGATTCAAAAACTTCACAAAATACCCCCTGGTTTGGAGTGTCACATTACTCCTCTCAATTGTTTGTCAAGGGGGTTTGAATTCTTTCAAACTTCAAATCAAATATGAAAAGAACTCCATATCAGAAAGTTTTAAATGCTTTCAAATTCACTTTCCAAATCTTTTTATATTGAAGAAGTCATGTCATCTTCTCTCACTGATTTGAAAAGTATTAAATTTGAAATCAAACACAAAGGGGAACGTCATTTTATTCCCTCTCATTCAAAATTTTCAAATTTCACTCAATTTCAATCACTCAAGCAAACAAACATTTCATTCTAATATTTATTATAACATTCCAAAATTTGGGATGTTACAGGAGGACATCTTCAGCTTCGTAAACGAGGAAGAACGGGGTTTCACTAGTGGGCTTAGTTGGGGTGGTGCGGATGGACCACTGCACCCACTGAACCACATCGATCCAACCCTGCCGCAGGCTTCAAGCTTCTTCTAGAAGCTGCTTGCCTTGAGGCCGTGTAGGACTTCCACGTTGGCCCGCTCCGCCTAGCCGTTGCTCCTTGGGTGGGCCACCGAGGCATAACATATCTGCTTACCAAGGTTAGCACAATAGGTCTTGAAGAGGTTGCTTGTGAACCGTGAACTGTTGTTGGTGATGATGCAGTTGGGGATGCCGAAGCGGCTCACGAGGCCCTTGATGAACCTGATGGCCGACCTGGCCTGGCTGGTGCGAACGGCCTCCACCTCTGCCCATTTGGTGTACTTGTCGATGGCGACGTAGAGGTAGCGGTACTTGATGAGGACATCCCTGCTAATGATACAGGACCAATTACAAGAGCTTGCGCACGTCAATTGAATTACCAGGTACTTTCTTTTCTTGAAAATCCTTCTAATGTTCATGAACATATGATCCTGCCTAAATTAGATACTTTTGTTTTACTTATGAATGAAGGACCTAGCATGGATAAGAAGGATGACCATGGCAGCGGGATCAAGCATGGAGAAGAAGGTGCGCGCGCGGGAAAGAACAATGGAGCTTCAAGTGATGATTTTCGCACTTTGAAGCCATTATAATGGGAGCCAGAAGCTTGGAGCAAATATGCATGATGCTACTTATAAAATTCGTCCCTAGGCTAATATAGGTGCTACGCCACCTTATTGTTGGGCCAGGCCCATGTAATTTCGAAATACCATATTATAGGTTGTTTCTAGAGTCCGTATGTATGGGGAAACTGAGATAAGGTCTGTTTCGGACCCCTCCTCCAAGGGGCCACAAATTCCCCTCTATTCCCCCATATATACAACCCTTAGGGCATCGTTTTAGGGTTGGGTTTTGTTTAGATTACAAGTTCGCCATAGCTGCAACTTTGCGTTCTTCGTTTGTGTTCCACGATCAGACAAAGGCGTCACAGAACCCCACTTCATCAATAAAGCTTTCCTCTTATATTCGCAATATCCAGATTGCAATCTTAGTTTCTTGCTTGTTCTTTGTTTGCGTGCAGGAAACAGACCCTCGTGGTCAGGTTGACCGTGCTCCGGCGTGGTCAATAACCTCTTGGAGTTGGTTTAGCGCTTGCTAAGGCGCGATGTCGTCACTCGTTCGTAGTCAGATCGTCAAAGTCTACTCCACCAAAAACGATAGCCACCATCTCATCGAAAGACAGGGACAACTTCACCTCTATCAAGTGGTATCAGATTTCCAGGTTGCTCGGTGATATTTTACTAGTTTTCGTAGTTTAGATCGCATCTGTTCTTCATACCTTTAGCCCACGAAAAAACCACAAAAAAATTAGGGTAAGATCATCATATCAGAACCAATCTGAGCCTTTGCATAGTCTTTTCAGTATTTTGCTTTGTTGAATTTGCGGTTACATCGTCGTGTCGAGTTGCTGGTCTTAGTGTCTAGTCCTTTAGAGTTTCGAGTTCTTTTCACAGGTTGTCACGCCGCCACCGCATCGTCTTCATAGTTGCCATATACCACCACCATCATCACCGCTGCCATGTATCACCATCCATCATCACTATCCATTGGTGTCCATATATACCACCACAAATCCTCCACCAATCCGAGTCCAACTCGTGTTAGGTTTCATTTCGAGATCCTTTTGATTTCGGATTCGTGTTTTGCTACCTGCGTAGGTGTCGGGAAAAAAAGGAGTCTGGCACGCTTTGCAGAGCATGTTTTGGCCCAAAAAAAATCGGCTGAAAATATTTTTTCCCTATCTTGGTTTTAGGTTCTTCGGAGCGTTTTGGGTCACTTGCCATCATAGTGAATTTTGTCGAAAATTTTGGTCGTCGCAGCCCCCGAATTGCTCGAGAAAAAGAAAAAAAATAGTCCAACAAATTTCGTGCACATCTTGCTTATACGACGTGGGAAGAGTTTTGAGACACTCGCCATTGTAGTGATATTTTTGAGCAAAAAAAAGAGCGCAAAAAAAATTAGAGTGTGCTTTTCCCTTGATTACGTGTAGCGTCGTGATTTTGTTGGTGTTTTAGGCTCGCGTCTCTAGTACGGTCTAGCCTAGGACCAGCACAGTACCGTCGTTGAGCGTTTATTCAACCTTGCATCTCTGAATTGATTATTTCTAACCCTTTTTGCTACCATACTATAAGCCATCCCAGCTCCACATACATCTATGTCGTGTGTTTGACACCACCTGGCAATCGCTCTATCCAAGCTTTGAGAGTTTGACTACAACGGTTGCCGATCACCGCCTGGTGCTAGGTAAGAACTGGTAGGAATTTGAGATTCGCTTAAAGGATTTGTGACACACCACCACCATCACCACCATGTCCCAATAGTCTGTAGGTTTCATATTCTTGTGTGTTTCCAATTTCTGCTAACCATGTCAGGATCACACGACGATGGGAGCGACCGGGAGAGCATGACCAACAAAGCGCTCTATGATAAATTTCAGCAAATGATGGCTGACCAGGTACAAGATTTCGTGACTATCTTTGGAGAGGCCATGGAGAAGCTCGATGGTTTGGAGAAGACATTCGACACCAAGATGGATGCCAAGTTCAATGAGGTGCTTGCCCGTCTACCACCACCAGCTGCAGCTCCTATCCCTTTCGAACGACAAGCGTGACGTGTGCCTCTCGGCCATGGCCAGCATACTGGTACTGTTGATACTGCTGCTACTTCTGTGGCTCCTGCTGCTACTGTCAGTGAGCAGGTTGACGATTATGATGGTGATTATGATGATGAGGGAGAGGTTCCTCCAGATCAGCCTCAGGGGCAACCACCACGATACGCACCAGGTCAACCACATGGCTACAACCGTAACGGTAGGGCTGCACCCGCCCCTCAGGTACGGGATCATGACCATCTCCCTAAACTTAAATTGAATATTCCGATGTTTGAGGGTAGATATGTTCCAGATATATATCTTACATGGGAGTTAGAAACAGAACAACGTTTTGCATGCTTACAATTTCCTGAGGATAGACATGTTGCTGCTGCTGTTTGTTCATTCACTAGCTTTGCATGTGTTTGGTGGTCAGAAAATTGTAGAATACACCATGCGAATATTCCAACTACTTGGGCTGCTTTGAAAACTGCTATGCGTAATCGTTGGGTGCCACCTTATTATCAACGTGAATTGCTTCAAAATTTGCAGCGTTTAAGACAAGAAGAAAATTCTGTAGAAGAATATTATCAGGAATTACAAACTGGCATGATTAGATGTGGTATTGTTGAGGAGAATGAAGCTATGCTTGCACATTTTATGGGTGGATTAAATAGAGAGATTCAGACTATTCTAGAGTATAAGGAGTATAACACTATCACTCGTTTATTTCATCTTGCTTGCAAAGCTGAACGTGAAGTGCAGGATCGACAGGCAATGGTGAGAACTCCTTTTTCTGCAGGTCGCACTTCATCATGGACGCCACGTACCTCCTCTACTTCCACACGTCCTGCTGCAACGCCACCTACTCCCACCTCCAACTCCAACTGCGATACCAGGAAACTGGCTCCTAATCCACCCTCTGCGAAGAGCACACTTTCTGGGCCTGCACAAAGCTCTTCTTCATCTATTGCATCCACAGGGCAAACACATGAGGTTATATGCCGTCGTTGCAATGGTGGAGGTCACTTTGCGAGAGAATGCCCTTCCAAACGTGTAATAATTGTTATTGAGGATGGTGGATACGCGTCCTCTAGTGATTATGATGAGGAGACTTTGGCTCTCATTACAAGTGAAGAACAGGGTGGCGAGGATGCAGAACCAGAGACACACTACATGGCTGCTGATTACGCTGATAGGTATGAAAGTTTAGTTGCTCAACGTGTTCTCAGTGTGCAGGTTACACATGCTGAGCAAAATCAGAGGCACAACTTGTTCCACACAAAGGGAGTTGTGAAGGAGCGTTCTGTTCGTGTCATCATCGATGGAGGGAGTTGCAATAACTTGGCTAGCATGGAGATGGTGGAGAAGCTGTCTCTAACCACCAGACCACATCCTCATCCTTATTACATCCAATGGTTCAACAATAGTGGCAAGGTTTTAAGGTAACACGTACTGTTCGTGTGCATTTTAGCATTGCTACATATTCTGATTATGTGGATTGTGATGTGGTACCCATGCAAGCATGTTCTGTTTTACTTGGTAGGCCATGGCAGTTTGATAAAAATTCTGTACGCCATGGTAGGACAAATCAGAATACTCTTGTTCATAAGGATCAAAATATCACTTTGCTTCCTATGTCTCGAGAACATATTCTGAAAGATGACATTGCTAGAGCTAGTAAAGCAAAACAGGAAAAAAATAAGAGTGAAAATCAAATTGTAGCACAGGAATTTGAGCAACACCATAAGCATAATAAACCATCATCTAATGTTGCATCCGAAATAAAATTGAAGAGTGGATGTTTACTTGCTACTAAATCTGATATTAATGATTTGCATGTTGCTACATCTGTTTGCTATGCTTTTGTATGCAAAGAGGTATTATTCTCATTCCAGGACATGCCTCCCTCTTTGCCTCCTGCGGTCATTAACATTTTGCAGGAGTTCGCTCACATCTTCCCACAAGACGTGCCACCAGGATTACCACCTATTCACGGGATTGAGCATCAGATTGACTTAATTCCCGGTGCATCCCTACCCAACCGTGCGCCATACCGTACCAATCCAGAGGAGACAAAGGAGATTATGTGCCAAGTACAGGAGCTGCTTGACAAAGGTTATATACGCGAATCCCTTAGTCCTTGTGCTGTTCCTATTATTCTAGTGCCTAAAAAGGATGGTACATCGCGCATGTGTGTGGATTGTAGAGGCATTAATAATATTACTATTCATTATCGTCATCCTATTCCTAGACTAGATGATATGCTTGATGAATTAAGTGGTTCTACAATTTTATCCAAAGTTGATTTGCGTAGTGGATACCATCAAATTCGTATGAAATTGGGAGATGAATGGAAAACAGCATTTAAAACTAAGTTTGGATTATATGAGTGGTTAGTCATGCCTTTTGGGTTAACTAATGCACCTAGCACTTTCATGAGATTAATGAACGAGGTTTTACGTGCTTTCATTGGACGATTTGTGGTAGCCTATTTTGATGATATATTGATTTTTAGTAGATCTTTGGAGGAACATTTGGAACATCTACGTGCTGTTTTTATTGCTCTACGTGATGCACGTTTGTTTGGTAACCTTGGGAAGTGCACCTTTTGCACCGATCGAGTATCTTTTCTTGGCTATGTTGTTACTCCATAGGGAATTGAAGTTGATAAAGCCAAGATTGAAGCCATCGAGAGTTGGCCGCAGCCCAAAACGGTCACACAAGTGAGGAGTTTTCTTGGCCTCGCTGGTTTCTATAGGCGTTTTGTGAGAGATTTCAGCACCATTGCTGCACCTCTCAATGAGCTTACAAAGAAGGACGTGCCTTTTTCTTGGGGTATCGCACAGGAAGAAGCCTTCAAGGTTTTGAAAGATAAGTTAACACATGCTCCTTTACTCCAACTTCCTGATTTTAATAAGACTTTCGAGCTTGAATGTGATGCTAGTGGAATTGGGTTAGGAGGTGTGTAATTACAAGATGGTAAACCTGTTGCGTACTTTTCTGAAAAACAGAGTGGGCCTAGTCTGAATTATTCTACTTATGATAAGGAATTATATGCTCTTGTTCAGACTTTGGAAACATGGCAACATTATTTATGGCCCAAAGAATTTTTTATACATTCTGATCATGAATCTTTGAAACATATTAAAAGTCAAGCAAAACTGAACCGTAGACATGCTAAATGGGTTGAATTCATTGAGACTTTCCCTTATGTCAATAAACACAAGAAGGGTAAAGCAAATGTTATTGCTGATGCTTTGTCCCGTCGATATACTATGCTTTCACAACTTGACTTTAAAATATTTGGTTTGGAGACCATCAAAGATCAACATGTGCATGATGCTGAATTTAGAGATGTGTTGCGGCATTGTAAAGAAGGGAGAACATGGAACAAGTTCGTTATTAATGATGGATTTGTGTTCCGTGCTAACAAGCTATGCATTCCAGCTAGCTCCGTTCGTCTTTCGTTGTTACAGGAGGCACACGAAGCAGGATTAATGGGACACTTTGGCATGAAGAAAACGGAGGACGTACTTTCTACACATTTCTTTTGGCCAAAGATGAGACGGGATGTTGAGCGTTTTGTTGCTCGCTGCACTACATGTCAAAAAGCTAAGTCACGACTCAATCCTCATGGTTTATATATGCCTTTGCCTGTACCTAGTGTTCCTTGGGAGGATATATCTATGGACTTTGTTTTAGGTTTACCTCGAACTAAGAAGGGGAGGGATAGCATATTTGTTGTCGTGGATAGATTTTCCAAAATGGCACACTTTATAACATGTCATAAAAGTGATGATGCTGCTTATGTTGCTGATTTGTTCTTTCGTGAAATAATTCGGTTGCATGGTGTGCCAAATACAATTGTTTTAGATCGTGATGCTAAATTTCTTAGCCACTTTGATGTTTATGGGCTAAGTTGGGGACTAAACTACTTTTTAGTACTACATGTCATCCCCAAACTGATGGCCAAACTGAAGTAGTCAATAGATCATTATCTACTATGCTTAGGGCTGTTTTGAAAAATAACTTGAAAATGTGGGAAGAATGCTTGCCTCATATTGAATTTGCTTATAATCGTTCGCTACATTCTACCACTAAGATGTGCCCTTTTGAAGTTGTGTACGGTTTCTTACCTCGTGCACCTATTGATTTGTTGCCTCTTCCATCCTCGGAGAAGGTTAATTTGATGCTAAAGAACGTGCTGAATTGATATTAAAGATGCATGAGTTAACGAAGGAAAACATTGAGCGTATGAATGCTAAATACAAAATTGCTGGAGATAAGGGTAGAAAACATGTTCTCTTTGCACCTGGAGATCTTGTTTCGTTACATTTGCGTAAGGATAGATTTCCTGATTTGCGCAAGTCAAAGCTAATGCCACGTGCTGATGATCCTTTTAAGCTGTTAGAGAAAATAAATGATAATGCATATAAACTTGAGCTGCCTATACAGTTTGGGGTTAGCCCCACTTTTAACGTTGCAGATTTGAAGCCTTATTTGGGTGAGGAAGATGAGCTTCCGTCGAGGACGACTTCAGTTCAAGAAGGGGAGGATGATGAGGAAATCCCTACTAATGCTACACCCACAACTCCGACTGCTATACATACAGGACCAATTACTAGAGCTCGCGCACGTCAATTGAATTACCAGGTACTTTCGTTTCTTGCAAATCCTTCTAATCTTCATGAACATATGATGCTGCCTAAATATGATACTTTTGTTTTACTTATGAATGAAGGACCTAGCATGGATAAGAAGGATGACCATGGGAGTGGGATCAAGCATGGAGAAGAAGGTGAGCGCACGGGAAAGAACAATGGAGCTTCTAGTGATGATTTTTGCACTTTGAAGCCACCATAATGGGATCCAGAAGCCTTGGACGAAATATGCATGATGCTACTTATAAAATTCGTCCCTAGGCTAATATAGGTGCTGCGCCACCTTATTGTTGGGCCAGGCCCATGTAATTTCGAAATACCATATTATAGGCTGTTTCTAGAGTCCGTATGTATGGGGAAACTGAGATAAGGTCTGTTTCGGACCCTTCCTCCAAGGGGCCACGAAATTCCCCTCTATTCCCCCATATATACAGCCCTTAGGGCGTCGTTTTAGGGTTGGGTTTTGTTTAGATTACAAGTTCGCCATAGCTGCAACTTTGAGTTCTTCGTTTGTGTTCCACGACCAGACAAAGGCGTCACAGAACCCCACTTCATCAATAAAGCTTTCCTCTTATATTCACAATATCCAGATTGCAATCTTAGTTTCTTGCTTGTTCTTCATTTTCGTGCAGGAAACAGACCCTCGTGGTCAGGTTGATCGTGCTCCGGCGTGGTCAATAACCTCTCGGAGTTGGTTTAGCGATTGCTAAGGCGCAACGTCATCACTCATTCGTAGTCGGATCGTCAAAGTCTACTCCACCAAAAACGATAGCCACCATCTCATCGAAAGACAGGGACAACTTCGCCTCTATCAGTATTCACCCGCTGCTTGCGGAAAGGGCCCCAGAATGTCCAGCCCCTAGACCACAAAGGGCCAAGAGAGCGGAATGGTCTAAAGGCCTTGCATGGGTTGGTGGATCTGGTTGGCTTGAAACTGGCAGGCCTCGCAAGACCAGACTTAGCTCGATGGCGTAGTCAAGCGCCGAGGGCCAGTAGAAACCCGATCGGAATGCCTTACCTGCAAGCATGCATGAAGAGGAGTGATGTTCGCAGTTGCCTCCGTGGATGTCGCTTAGCAGTTCGCACCCTTGCTCCTTGGAGATGCACTGCAGCACGACGTCGTTCGGGCGCCTGCGGTACAAGTCGCCGTCTTACAAGCAGTAGGCCGTGGCCTATCGGGTCACACGCTCCACGTCTTCCTCCTTTTCTGGGAGCATGTCGTGAAGTAGATCCGCCTTGAACTCATGCATCCAACTATCGTCTTGAGGCTCCAGAGCTAGGAACTGTCGGGATCCTAAGGCCTAGCCGCAGTCTGGAGCTCCCAAGGTCGTTGCCGATGGGAGATCCTAGCTTGTGGCGCCAGGTACTCAGCATGTGGCGCCATAGAGGGCTTGAAGAGCCGCTCGTCGAAGACACCTGGCTCCTGGGGCTCGTGGTACGAGGCCCTCTTGGCGATGTTGTCAGCTTCTTTGTTCGCACTGCGCGGGATATGTTGCAACTCCATGCCCTAAAAATATTTTTCGATCTTACGTACCTCTTCCAAATATGCCTCCATGTTCTCGTCCTTGGGCATATATTCCTTGTTCGAGAAGTTGACAAGGAGCTGGGAATCGCCCATGACGGTGAGGCAGCGGATTCCCAACGTCGTCTCCGCCTTGAGGCCGGTGATGAGGCCCTCGTACTCCGCTATGTTGTTGGAAACCTCCTCTTCATGCTGGAAGCAGAGCTGCACATCATAACTGAGCTTGTCTCCCGTTGGGAAAGTGAGCATGACCCCAGCTCCAGCCCCCTTGCGCATGAAGGCTCCTTCGAAATGCATGGTCCATCCTTCTGGTGCCTCATAGCCAAGGGCGAGGGACTGGCTCCCGTCCAGCCCCTTGACCGGGGTGTTTGTCCATTCCACCACAAAATCCACTAGGGGTGCCCCTTTGATAACCCTGGTCGTGCTGAACTTGATGTTGAAGGCCAACAACTCGATGTTCCATTCAGCGACCCTCCCTGTCGCCTTGGGGTTACGTAGGATTTTCTCCAAGCGGTAAGCAGAGACGACCTTCATGGGATGCCCCGGAAGTAATGGCGCGGTTTCCTTGAAGCGACGAGGAGCGCTAGGAGCTTCTGATGCATGGGGTAGTGCGAGCGGCGTCCCGCAACACTGTGCTGACATAATATATAGGGTGCTCGACGAGAGTGAAGCCCTCTATGGTGTCCTGCCCCGTTGTGGGCCCCAGAGGCCCGAGCCCTCTAGGGCCTTTGGTGCGGGGGAAGCCTCACGAGGGCCAAGCGCTTCTGAGGCAGTTGGAGCGGCTTGGGCCTCGGGTGGGTGGAGCACTGCAGGGGCCGTTGGAGTAGCTTGGGGCTCAGGCGCATCGTCTTGAGGGGGAACAGGCTCCTAAGGATCCACCGAGCCCCTTGGCTCCATGTTTGGGGGGCCGCTAATGCATGTTGTCTTGGCACGCTTGACGACCCGCTGCTCCCTGACTGCCACCAGTGCTGCGCTGGCGGAGTGGGGGTAGCAGCCAGGTATAGTGGTAGGGGCTCCCGAGGGCGAGGCGCTACCATCATCGGCGGGCTCGTGAGGTATTGCTTGAGTTCCTCGAAGACCGCGTCCGCCTCAGGGGTCCATTCAAAAGGACCCATCCTTTTCATGATCTTGAAACGCCCCAAGGAGGTTACACATCCTGCCAGCTTCTACATTTCCCTGAGGGTCTGGGGCGGGCTCATCTTGCCTATGGCCTTGACCTTCTCCGGGTTCGCCTCGATTCCCCGGTGCGACACCAAGAAACCAAACAGTTTGCCCGAGGGGACCAGGAAGACACATTTTCCGGGGTTAAGCTTCAGGTTCACTTCCCTCAGGCTGGCGAACGTCTCCTCCAAGTCTTTCACCAGGGTCTTGGCCGCCCTGGAATTGACCACGATGTCGTCGACTTAAGCTTCCACATTTCTCCCGAGCTGCGGCCCCAGGGCGATGTGCATTAGCTACTGGGAGGTCGCCCCGGTGTTCCGCAGCCCGAAGGGCATGCACGTGTAGCAGAAAACCCCACATGAAGTAAGAAAAGCCGTCTTCTCGACCTCCTCCATAGCCATCTTCGTCTGGTGGTAACCCGTGAAGGCGTCTAGGAAACATAGGAGGTCACACTCGGCGGTGGATTCTACGACATGGTTGATGCGTGGCAGCGGGAACGGGTCCTGGGGGCAGGCTTTGTTGAGGCTCATGAAGTCAATGCACATAAGCTCCTTCCCGCATTTCTTTGGGACGATGATGAGGACATCCCTACTAATGCTACACCCACAACTCCGATTGCTATACATACAGGACCAATTACTAGAGCTCGCGCACATCAATTGAATTACCAGGTACTTTCGTTTCTTGCAAATCCTTCTAATGTTCATGAACATATGAAGCTGCCTAAATTAGATAATTTTGTTTTACTTGTGAATGAAGGACCTGGCATGGACAAGAAGGATGACCATTGGAGCAGGATCAAGCATGGAGAAGAAGGTGCGCGCACGGGAAAGAACAATGGAGCTTCCAGTGATGATTTTCGCACTTTGAAGCCACCATAATGGGAGCAAGAAGCCTTGGACGAAATATGCATGATGCCACTTTATAAAATTCGTCCCTAGGCTAATATAGGTGTTGCGCCACCTTATTTTTGGGCCAGGCCCATGTAATTTCGAAATACCATATTATAGGCTATTTTTAGAGTCCGTATGTATGGGGAAACTGAGTTAGGGTCGGTTTCGGACCCCTCCTCCAAGGGGCCGCGAAATTCCCCTCTATTCCCCCATATATACAGCCCTTAGGGCGTCATTTTAGGTTTGGGTTTTGTTTAGTTAAAAGTTAGCCATTGCAACTTCGTGTACTTCGTTTGTGTCCAACGACCACACTATGACCGCTTTCGGAACCCCACCATTATCAATACTTCATCAATAAAGCTTTCCTCTTATATTCGCAATATCCAGATTGGAATCTTAGTTTCTTGCTTGTTCTTCGTTTGCGTGCAGGAAACAGACCCTCATGGTCAGGTTGATCGTGCTCCGACGTGGTCAATAACCTCTCGGAGTTGGTTTAGCGATTGCTAAGGCGCGGCGTCATCACACGTTCATAGTCGGATCGTCAAAGTCTACTCCACCAAAACGATAGCCACCATCTCATCGAAAGACAGGGACAACTTCGCCTCTATCAAGTGGTATCCGATTTCCAGGTTGCTCGGTGAGATTTTATCAGTTTTCGTAGTTTAGATCGCATCTGTTTCTTCATACCTTTAGTCCACGAAAAAGCCAAAAAAAATTAGGGTTAGATCATCATATCCGAACCAATCTGAGCCTTTGCATAGTCTTTTCAGTATTTTGCTTTGTTGAATTTGCGGTTACATCATCGTGTCAAGTTGCCGGATTTAGTGTCTAGTCCTTTAGAGTTTCGAGTTCTATTCACAGGTTGTCACGTCGCCAACACATCGTCTTCATAGTCGCCATATACAACCACCATCATCACCGCTGCCAGATATCGCCACCCACTATCCATTGATGTCCATATATACCACCACCAATCCGAGTCCAGCTCGTTTTAGATTTAGTTTCGAGATCTTTTTGATTTCGGATTCGCGTTTTGCTACCTGTGTAGGTGTCGGAAAAAAAAGAGTCTAGCACGCTTTGCAGAGCACGTTTTGGCCCAAAAAAATTCGGCCGAAAATATTTTTTCCCTATCTTGATTTTAGGTTCTCCGGAGCGTTTTGAGACACTTGCTATCATAGTGATTTTTGTCGAATTTTTTGGTCGTAGCAGCCCCCGGATTGCTCCAGAAAAAAAAATAGTCCAAAAAATTTCGTGCCCATCTTGCTTATACGACATGGCAAGAGTTTTGAGACACTCGCCATTGTAGTGATTTTTTGAGCAAAAAAAAAGAGGCGCCGACAAAAGAAAAACGAATTTTTTTTCAAAGTGTGCTCTTCCCTTGATTACGTGTCGCGTCGTGATTTTGTTGGTGCTTTAGGCTCGCGTCTCTAGTACGGGTCTAGCCTAGGACCAGCACAGTACCATCGTTGAGCGTTTATTCAACCTTGCATCTCTGAATTGATTATTGCTAACCCTTTTTGCTACCATATTATAAGCCATCCCAGCTCCACATACATCTACGCCGTGTGTTTGACACCACCTGGCAATCGCTCTATCCAAGCTTTGAGAGTTTTGACTACAACGGTTGCCGATCACCGCTTGTTGCTGGGTAAGAACTGGTAAGAATTTGAGATTCGCTTAAAGGATTTGTGACACAACACCACCACCACCACCACGTCCCAGTAGTCCGTAGGTTTCATATTCTTGTGTGTTTCCTATTTGCTAACCATGCCAGGATCACACGACAATGAGATCGACTGGGAGAGCATGACCAACAAAGCGCTTTATGAAATTTCAGCAAATGATGGCTGACCGGGTACAAGACTTCGTGACCAACTTTGGAGAGGCCATGGAGCAGCTAGATGGTTTGGAGAAGACCTTTGACACCAAGATGGACGCCAAGTTCAAGGAGGTGCTTGCCCGTCTACCACCACCAGCTGTAGCTCCTATTCCTTTCGAACGACGAGCACGACGTGTGCCTCTCGGCCAAGCCCAACATACTGGTACTGTTGATACTGCTGCTATTTCTGTGGCTCGTGCTGCTACTGTTGTTGAGCAGGTTGACGATTATGATGGTGATTACGATGATGAGGGAGAGGTTGCTCCCGATCAGCCTCAGGGGCAACCACCACCATACGCACCATGATAGAGGCGAGGGTCCCGATCTTTCGATGAGATGATAACTATCGATTGGTGGAGATGACTTTGACGATCCGACTACGAACGTGCACGACGTTGCGCCTTAGCAATCGCTAAACCAATCTCCAAGAGGTTATTGACCACGCCGGAGCACGATCAACCTGACCACGAAGGTCTATTCCTGCAAGCAATCGAAGAACAAGCAAGAATATGATAATGCAATCTGAATATTGCGAATATATATAAAGTATTGATAAAGGTGGGGTTCCGAAAGCGGTCTTGGTCTGGTCGTTAGACACAAACGAAGTACACGAAGTTGCAATGGCTAACTTTTAAATAGACAAAACCCAAACCTAAAACGATGCCCTAAGGGCTGTATATATGGGGGAATAGAGAGGAATTTCGTGGCCCCTTGGAGGAGGGGTCCGGAACCGACCCTAACTCAGTTTCCCCATACATACGGACTCTAAAAATAGCCTATAATATGGTATTTCAAAATTACATGGCCCTGGCCCAAAACTAAGGTGGCGCAACACCTATATTAGCCTAGGGACGAATTTTATAAAGTGGCATCATGCATATTTCGTCCAAGGCTTCTTGCTCCCATTATGGTGGCTTCAAAGTGCGAAAATCATCACTGGAAGCTCCATTCTTCTTTCCCGCGCGCGCACCTTCTTCTCCATGCTTGATCCCGCTCCAATGGTCATCCTTCTTGTCCATGCCGGGTCCTTCATTCACAAGTAAAACAAAAGTATCTAATTTAGGCAGCATCATATGTTCATGAACATTAGAAGGATTTGCAAGAAACGAAAGTACCTGGTAATTCAATTGATGTGCGCGAGGTCTAGTAATTGGTCATGTATGTATAGCAGTCGGAGTTGTGGGTGTAGCATTAGTAGGGATGTCCTCATCATCCTCCCCTTCTTGAACTGAAGTCGTCCTCGACGGAAGCTCATCTTCCTCACCCAAATAAGGCTTCAAATCTGCAATGTTAAAAGTGGGGCTAACCCCAAACTCTGCAGGCAGCTCAAGTTTATATGCATTATCATTTATTTTCTCTAACACCTTCAAAGGACCATCAGCACGTGGCATTAGCTTTGACTTGCGCAAATCAAGAAATCTATCCTTACGCAAATGTAACCAAACAAGATCTCCAGGTGCAAAGACAACATATTTTCTACCCTTATCTCCAACAATTTTGTATTTAGCATTCATACGCTCAATGTTTTCCTTCGTTAACTCATGCATCTTTAATATCAATTCAGCATGTTCTTTAGCATCAAAATTAACCTTCTCCGAAGATGGAAGAGGCAACAAATCAATAGGTGCATGAGGTAAGAAACCATACACAACTTCAAAAGGGCACATCTTAGTGGTAGAATGTAGCGAACGATTATAAGCAAATTCAATATGAGGCAAGCATTCTTCCCACATTTTCAAGTTATTTTTCAAAACAGCCCTAAGCATAGTAGACAATGATCTATTGACTACTTCAGTTTGGCCATCAGTTTGGGGATGACATGTAGTACTAAAAAGTAGTTTAGTCCCCAACTTAGTGATAGAGGCGAAGTTGTCCCTGTCTTTCGATGAGATGGTGGCTATCATTTTTGGTGGAGTAGACTTTGACGATCCGACTACGAACGTGTGAGACGTCGCGCCTTAGCAATCGCTAAACCAACTCTGAGAGGTTATTGACCACGCCGGAGCACGATCAACCTGACCACGAGGGTCTATTTCCTGCACGCAAACGAAGAACAAGCAAGAAACTAAGATTGCAATCTGGATATTGCGAATATAAGAGGAAAGCTTTATTGATGAAGTGGGGTTCTGTGACGCCTTTGTCTGGTCGTGGAACACAAACGAAGAACGCGAAGTTGCTGCTATGGCGAACTTGTAATCTAAACAAAACCCAAACCTAAAACGACGCCCTAAGGGCTGTATATATGGGGGAATAGAGGGGAATTTCGTGGCCCCTTGGAGGAGGGGTCTGAAACCGACCCTAACTCAGTTTCCCCATACATACGGACTCTAAAAATAGCCTATAATATGGTATTTCGAAATTACATGGGCCTGGCCCACAAATAAGGTGGCGCAGCACCTATATTAGCCTATGGACGAATTTTATAAAGTGGCATCATGCATATTTCGTCCAAAGCTTCCCACTCCCATTATGGTGGCTTCAATGTGCGAAAATCATCACTGGAAGCTCCATTGTTCTTCCCCGCGCGCGCACCTTCTCCTCCATGCTTGATCCCGCTCCAATGGTCATCCTTCTTATCCATGATAGGTCCTTCATTCATAAGTAAAACAAAAGTATCTAATTTAGGCAGCATCATATGTTCATGAATATTAGAAGGATTTCCAAGAAACGAAAGTACCTGGTAATTCAATTGACGTGCGCGAGCTCTAGTAATTGGTCCTGTATGTATAACAGTCGGGGTGGGTGTAACATTAGTAGGGATGTCCTCATCATCCTCCCCTTCTTGAACTGAAGTCGTCCTCGACAGAAGCTCATCTTCCTCACCCAAATAAGGCTTCAAATCTGCAATGTTAAAAGTGGGGCTAACCCCAAACTCCGCAGGCAGCTCAAGTTTATATGCATTATCATTTATTTTCTCTAACACCTTAAAAGGACCATCAGCACGGGGCATTAGCTTTGACTTGCGCAAATCAGGAAATCTATCCTTACGCAAATGTAACCAAACAAGATCACCAGGTGCAAAGACAACATGTTTTCTACCCTTATCTCCAGCAAGTTTGTATTTAGCATTCATACACTCAATGTTTTCCTTCCTTAACTCATGCATCTTTAATATCAATTCAGCACGTTCTTTAGCATCAAAATTAACCTTCTCCGAAGATGGAAGAGGCAACAAATCAATAGGTGCACGAGGTAAGAAACCATACACAACTTGAAAAGGGCACATCTTAGTGGTAGAATGTAGCGAACGATTATAAGCAAATTCAATATGAGGCAAGCATTCTTCCCACATTTTCAGGTTATTCTTCAAAACAGCCCTAAGCATAGTAGACAATGATCTATTGACTACTTCAGTTTGTCCATCAGTTTGGGGATGACATGTAGTACTAAAAAGGAGTTTAGTCCCCAACTTAGCCCATAAACATCTCCAAAAATGGCTAAGAAATTTAGCATCACGATCTGAAACAATTGTATTTGGTACACCATGCAATCGAATAATTTCACGAAAGAACAAATCAGCAACATGAGCAGCATCATCACTTTTATTACATGGTATAAAGTGTGCCATTTTGGAAAATCTATCCACGACAACAAATATGCTATCCCTCCCCTTCTTTGTTCGAGGTAAACCTAAAACAAAGTCCATAGATATATCCTCCCAAGGAACACTAGGTACAGGCAAAGGCATATATAAACCATGAGCATTGAGTCGTGACTTAGCTTTTTGACATGTAGTGCAGCGAGCAACAAAACGCTCAACATCCCGTCTCATCTTTGGCCAAAAGAAATGTGTAGAAAGTACGTCCTCCGTCTTCTTCACGCCAAAGTGTCCCATTAATCCTCCTCCGTGCGCCTCCTGTAACAACAAAAGACGAATGGAGCTAGCTGGAATGCATAGCTTGTTAGCACGGAACACAAATCCATCATTAATAACGAACTTGTTCCATGTTCTCCCTTCTTTACAATTCTGCAACACGTCTCTAAATTCAGCATCATGCACATATTGATCTTTGATGGTCTCCAAACCAAATATTTTAAAGTCAAGTTGTGAAAGCATAGTATAACGACGAGACAAAGCATCAGCAATAACATTGTCTTTACCCTTCTTGTGTTTAATGACATAAGGGAAAGTCTCAATGAATTCAACCCATTTAGCATGTCTACGGTTCAGTTTTGCTTGACTTTTAATATGTTTCAAAGATTCATGATCAGAATGTATAACAAATTCTTTGGGCCATAAATAATGTTGCCATGTTTCCAAAGTCCGAACAAGAGCATATAATTCCTTATCATAAGTAGAATAATTCAGACTAGGCCCACTTAATTTTTCAGAAAAGTACGCAACAGGTTTACCATCTTGTAATAACACACCTCCTAACCCAATACCACTAGCATCACATTCAAGCTCGAAAGTCTTATTAAAATCAGGAAGTTGGACTAAAGGAGCATGTGTTAACTTATCTTTCAAGACCTTGAAGGCTTCTTCCTGTGCGGTACCCCAAGAAAAATGCACGTCCTTCTTTGTAAGCTCATTGAGAGGCGGAGCAATGGTGCCGAAATCTCTCACAAAACGCCTATAGAAACCAGCGAGGCCAAGAATACTCCTTACTTGTGTGACCGTTTTGGGCTGCGGCCAACTCTCAATAGCTTCAATCTTGGCTTTATCAACTTCAATTCCCAGTGGAGTAACAACTTCAACACCGACCGAGTATACTCCACAGGGAATTGAAGTTGATAAAGCCAAGATTGAAGCTATTGAGAGTTGGCTGCAGCCCAAAACGGTCACACGAGTAAGGAGTTTTCTTGGCCTCGCTGGTTTCTATAGGCATTTTGTGAGAGATTTCAGCACCATTGCTGCGCCTCTCAATGAGCTTACAAAGAAGAAAGTGCCTTTTTCTTGGGGTACCGCACAAGAAGAAGCCTTCACGGTCTTGAAAGATAAGTTAACACATGCTCCTTTACTCCAACTTCCTGATTTTAATAAGACTTTCGAGCTTGAATGTGATGCTAGTGGAATTGGGTTAGGAGGTGTGTTATTACAAGATGGTAAACCTGTTGCGTAGTTTTCTGAAAAATTAAGTGGGCCTAGTCTGAATTCTTCTACTTATGATAAGGAATTATATGCTCTTGTTCGGACTTTGGAAACATGGCAACATTATTTATGGCCCAAAGAATTTGTTATACATTCTGATCATGAATCTTTGAAACATATTAAAAGTCAAGCAAAACTGAACCGTAGACATGCTAAATGGGTTGAATTCATTGAGAATTTCCCTTATGTCATAAACACAAGAAGGGTAAAGAAAATGTTATTGCTGATGCTTTCTCTCGTCGTTATACTATGCTTTCACAACTTGACTTTAAAATATTTGGTTTGGAGACCATCAAAGATCAATATGTGCATCATGCTGAATTTAGAGACGTGTTGCAGAATTGTAAAGAAGGGAGAACATGGAACAAGTTCGTTATTAATGATGGATTTGTGTTCCATGCAAACAAGCTATGCATTCCAGCTAGCTCCGTTCGACTTTTGTTGTTACAGGAGGCGCACGGAGGAGAATTAATGGGACACTTTGGTGTGAAGAAGACGGAGGACGTACTTTCTACACATTTCTTTTGGCCAAAGATGAGACGGGATGTTGAGCGTTTTGTTGCTCGCTGCACTACATGTCAAAAAGCTAAGTCACGACTCAATCCTCATGGTTTATATGCCTTTGCCTGTACCTAGTGTTCCTTGGGAGGATATATCTATGGACTTTGTTTTAGGTTTACCTCGAACAAAGAAGGGGAGGGATAGCATATTTGTTGTCGTGGATAGATTTTCCAAAATGGCACACTTTATACCATGTAATATAAGTGATGCTGCTGCTCATGTTGCTGATTTGTTCTTTCGTGAAATTATTCGATTGCATGGTGTACCAAATGCAATTGTTTCAGATCATGATGCTAAATTTCTTAGCCATTTTTGGAGATGTTTATGGGCTAAGTTGGGGACTAAACTACTTTTTAGTACTACATGTCATCCCCAAACTGATGGCCAAACTGAAGTAGTCAATAGATCATTGTCTACTATGCTTAGGGCTGTTTTGAAGAATAAGCTGAAAATGTGGGAAGAATGTTTGCCTCATATTCAATTTGCTTATAATCGTTCGCTACATTCTACCACTAAGATGTGCCCTTTTGAAGTTGTGTATGGTTTCTTACCTCGTGCACCTTGATTTGTTGCCTCTTCCATCTTCCGAGAAGGTTAATTTTGATGCTAAAGAACGTGCTGAATTGATATTAAAGATGCATGAGTTAACGAAGGAAAACATTGAGCGTATGAATGCTAAATACAAAATTGCTGGAGATAAGGGTAGAAAACATCTTGTCTTTGCACCTGGAGATCTTGTTTGGTTACATTTGCGTAAGGATAGATTTCCTGATTTGCGCAAGTCAAAGCTAATGCCACGTGTTGATGGTCCTTTTAAGGCGTTAGAGAAAATAAATGATAATGCATATAAACTTGAGCTGCCTGCAGAGTTTGGGGTTAGCCCCACTTTTATCATTGCAGATTTGAAGCCTTATTTGGGTGAGGAAGATGAGCTTCTGTCGAGGAAGACTTCAGTTCAAGAAGGGGAGGATGATGAGGACATCCCTACTAATGCTACACCCACAACTCCGACTGCTATACATACAAGACCAATTATTAGAGCTAGCGCACATCAATTGAATTACCAGGTACTTTCGTTTCTTGCAAATCCTTCTAATGTTCATGAACATATGATGTTGCCTAAATTAGATACTTTTGTTTTACTTGTGAATGAAGGACCTGGCATGGACAAGAAGGATGACCATTGGAGCGGGATCAAGCATGGAGAAGAAGGTGCGCGCGCGGGAAAGAAAAATGGAGCTTCCAGTGATGATTTTCGCACTTTGAAGCCACCATAATGGGAGCAAGAAGCCTTGGACGAAATATGCATGATGCCACTTGATAAAATTCGTCCCTGCTAATATAGGTGTTGCGCCACCTTATTTTTGGGCCAGGCCCATGTAATTTCGAAATATCATATTATAGGCTATTTTTAGAGTCCGTATGTATGGGGAAACTGAGTTAGGGTCGGTTTCGGACCCGTCCTCCAAGGGGCCACGAAATTCCCCTCTATTCCCCCATATATACAGCCCTTAGGGAGTCGTTTTAGGTTAGGGTTTTGGTTAGTTAAAAGTTAGCCATTGCAACTTCGTGTACTTCGTTTGTGTCCAACGACCAGACTAAGACCGCTTTCGGAACCCCACCATTATCAATACTTCATCAATAAAGCTTTCCTCTTATATTCGTAATATCTAGATTGCAATCTTAGTTTCTTGCTTGTTCTTCGTTTACATGCAGGAAATAGACCCTCATGGTCAGGTTGATCGTGCTCCGGCGTGGTCAATAACCTCTCGGAGTTGGTTTAGCGATTGCTAAGGTGCGGCGTCATCACACGTTCGTAGTCGGATCGTCAAAGTCTACTCCACCAAAACGATATCCACCATCTCATCGAAAGACAGGGACAACTTCGCCTCTATCAGACGACCACCGGGTTGGCCACCCACTCCGGATAGCGCACCTCCCGGATGACCCCCACCTTCTTGAGCTTGCCGATCTCCTGGGAAATGAACGCCTGCTTCTCCGAGGCTTGCCTCCTTTCCTTTTGCTTCACGGGACGCATGTTCGGACAGACCATTGGGTGGTGGCCGATCATGTCCCTCGGGACTACCACCAGGTTGGAGGCACTCCACGCGAACATGTCCTTGTTCACCCAGAGGAAGGCCGCCAACGCCTCTTGATCTTGGGCAAGATGACTCCGATGGTGAAGGTGGGCCCGGGGTTTCCTTTGTCTGCCACCATCCGATTTGTCTCTGCCCGATTTTGGGAGAATAGTTGCCTCCTCTTCATGGGCGCGATGTCTGGGAGGACGGCCCCATGGTCCTCTACGGCTTGCGCGACGTCCTCGCCATAGGTGCATGCCGCGGCTGCGATCTTGTAGGAGAGCTTGAGCACGTGGGATGCATCCCTGACGTCCCCCATGACGGTGAGGACGCCGCCGCTCCCAGGCATCTTCATGACGTTGTATCCTCGGTGCGTTGCCGCCATGAACTGAGCGAGTCTGGGGTAGCCGAGTATTGTGTTGTACAGGAGGTGGATGTGGACGACGTCGAAGTCGATCTGCTCGGTGCGGAAGTTGGAGCGAGTGCCGAAGGAGACGGGGAGGCGCACCCGCCCCACGGGGACGATGGATTCGTCGGCCACCCCGGAGAAGGGACTTGAAGGCGTGAGCTGGTCACGGGGTAGCTACAGCGCGTCGAAGGCGTCCATGGAGATGAGGTTGACGCTAGCGTCATGGTCTATGAGGGTCCTAGAGATGGCGACGCCACGTATGGTTGGTGTGCACACAATGGGAAGGGTTCCAGCAGCCGCCGTTGTCTTGGGGTGGTCGTCGGGGCCGAAGGTGATGTCGATCTCCGGCCATGCGTGGTGCTGTGCGGGCTCGGGCTGCAGCCGAGCCGCTCCTACGTGGCGTAGGAAAGGCTTGATGCGGCGGCCAAAACATGGTGCCTGTCATCCGCCGAGGATGCAAGCGACCGCGGGGGCGGACCCACGCGCCTAAGCGCCGTCACGCGCCGAGAACCAGCCGTTGCCGCGGGCCTTGCCCACCATGGAGTCATCAAGGTGGGGTCTGGCCATCGTTGTAGGTGGGGAAGCTCCGACACGCCCCCTACCTGGTGCACCAAATGTCGGATTTCAGTCTCCGCAAAACCCTTAAGATTCGAATACAGGGGCGTGTTCGAAGATCCCCTGCAGCCTCGCCCAACCTAGCTTGCTACTCGATGAACGCAACAAAAAACTCGCATGATGACGAGGAAGAAGATGTACATGACAGTTTAGCCAGGTTTGGGCCGCTGCAAAGCGTAATACCCTACTCCTGCTTTGGTGGATTTCCTCTCGAGGAGGTGGTGTGGATGAACTTGTACAGTGTTCTAGGGCCTCATGAGGGCTCCCTTTTATGTGCTCGAGGCTCTGTGTGGCCCGATGGTGGGTAGATGATGGAATGGATCAGATCCCTCTCTATGGTGCAACCTATCCTCTATATATAGTGGAGGCTCGGGTCCTCTTCCCTTATCACAATGGCGGGAAGGGATCCTACAATGGCCAATTTTGAAGGGGGACAAGAGTTCGTTCTCGCCCTGCCCAAAGGCGGCCTTCGCCTGCAAAGTAGCTGTCGACGGCACAAGGATGGGCCGAGTGTCACACCCTGTATTTGTATCACTTTGTTATGCTTGGATTTACAAATTTTGGAACCCATTAAAACTTTTTGGGTTCATCCTTGTTTCAATTATTGTGTGTTTGATTGTTTTGTTGAGTTTGATTTCCACTCTTAGGTTCTACTCCTCTCCATATTCATCTTCCTGTAACCAAACTTACTGCCCAATGATCATGCCATGTGAATAGTGCCCAAAACTATTTTTATCAAATATTATTTTGGCCAAAAAGGATTTATTCAAATTAGGTTTTCAAAAACCCCAGAGTTGAGGTTTGCACTACAAGTCCTAAAATTTGGTGGATCCTTTTCCCCAAAGGCTTTATTTCAAACCTACTATATATATGACTTTCCAAAACCACCAAATATTATTTTTAAAGATTATTTTACTATTTATTTAAAAGGCTCTTTCTTAAGACCAGAAATAGTTTTTTATAGGGAAAATTATTTGAATGCTTTCAAAATATTTGAGAAAATTTAGGGAAACTGAGTGGACATATATTTACCATATATATGAGTTTCAACACATGGTCATGTTCAAAATCATGGGCAAAACCCCTCAAAACCCTTTCTGTCCAAATCAAGCTATTGAAATATTTCTATAAGAAATATTCTCAATAAATTCCCAGAAAATTCCAGCAGGTCAACATTGTAGCATCAAACTATTCCAAAATTGTTTTGATTCATCAAACTATTCCAGATTCAAATTTGAACAACTTTATATTGTGAAGTTTCTTCCCTTGACCCCAAAATTTGTGGGCATGTTCTAATCACTAGATAATGATGCTACACTAAGTGGTGCATCAAGGAGATTAGCTTAGCATGACTAGATCTTCAGAAACCAGATTCTGTTGATTTCTAGGGTTTCACAAACTTACATTGTGAACTTTCTTCAATCAAGCTCAAACTTGGTGATCAAGCCTAATTCTAATCACAATTTGCCCCTGTTAAATATCTTGGCAAGTAAACTCCATCTACTAGCCCAAACACAACACAAACACCTTCTGGCTATTTCTAGAAGCTACTATTTCCACCACTTCTACTTTTCCCCTTGCCGTCAAATTTTTACCACACTCTCACATTGATGCATTTCACCTCCAGTAAGTTTTTATGGTCAAGACTAAATGCTTAAGTGGGGTAAAACTCCATTTTTACCCTCTAGACAGCAGTAAGACACCCCTCTCTCTCCTCGCCTCTTATTCTATCGACCTCCCAGGGCATCCAATGTTAGAGTTCCCTAGCCTTGACCCCCTAGACCCCCTGGACACAAGTGGCCGCGCCCAAAACAGCAAAGGCATGCCATGGCATGCCATTTTGCCCTTTGGAGCGCGCTACAGTGCGCCGCCGAACTATAGCAGGAGCATCCCGAGGCTCCCGGTCACGTTGGGATGGGGAAGCTTCTCCCCCTGGTCAGCCTCGACGTTCGCAGCACGGTAGGAGGTCGGCCCCTCTCCTTTCTCTCTCCTTCTCCCTCCTTCACACTTGCCCGACACCGCCCGCTTTAGCCACTCCCTGTCCGAGTTGTGGGCCCCTCTCCGAGCTCGCCTCGCTTCCCATCTCCCTGCTCCTCCCCCTCGAGCACGGGACAAAGGCCCCGAGCCCCTCCCATGGCCACCAGAGCCTCTCCGACGGACGCCCGTGGGCTCGGTCCACGGCGAGCCCCGGCCCCCTATAAAAGGGCCTCCCCGCGTCCCGCTCTCCCCTCCGGATCCCTCCTCTCCCTTCCAACCGCCCTCCAGGAGCATAGCTCGACAATGCTCGAGCGCTTGGGATCGACCGTAGCGCCGCCGCCTCGGGTCGCCGGCGCCCGCACAGTAGGGAGCCCCTCAGCCTCCTTTCTCCCTTGATCTAGAACCACGAGACACCTCTAATGCTATTCCCCCTTTACCCTGCTCTTTTTGCAGACTAGGACGGCCCCGATAGTCACATCCCGATTCCCTTCACCGCAGCCACCTCACCACCGATGACTCATGCCTCCCTAGCGACCAACTCCAGTACCTCCCGACGCGCGGAAACCTCCTAAAGCCATTCTTGCCTTCTCCTTCAGTCGTCGTGGACAGAGTTGCCGCTGGTGAGATCCTCTAATAGAGGCGAAGTTGTCCCTGTCTTTCGATGAGATGGTGGCTATCGTTTTGGTGGAGTAGACTTTGACGATCCGACTACGAACGTGTGATGACGCTGCGCCTTAGCAATCGCTAAACCAACTCCGAGAGGTTATTGACCACGCCGGAGCACGATCAACCTGACCACAAGGGTCTGTTTCCTGCACGCAAACGAAGAACAAGCAAGAAACTAAGATTGCAATCTGGATATTAAGAATATAAGAGGAAAGCTTTATTGATGAAGTGGGGTTCTGTGACGCCTTTGTCTGGTCGTGGAACACAAACGAAGAACGCGAAGTTGCAGCTATGGCGAACTTATAATCTAAACAAAACCCAAACCTAAAACGACGCCCTAAGGGTTGTATATATGAGGGAATAGAGGGGAATTTCGTGGCCCCTTGGAGGAGGGGTCCGAAACCGACCCTAACTCAGTTTCCCCATACATACGGACTCTAAAAATAGCCTATAATATGGTATTTCGAAATTACATGGGCCTGGTCCAAAAATAAGGTGGCGCAACACCTATATTATCCTAGGGACGAATTTTATAAAGTGGCATCATGCATATTTCGTCCAAGGCTTCTTGCTCCCATTATGGTGGCTTCAAAGTGCGAAAATCATCACTGGAAGCTCCATTGTTCTTTCCCGCGCACGCACCTTCTTCTCCATGCTTAATCCCGCTCCAATGGTCATCCTTCCTGTCCATGCCAGGTCCTTCATTCACAAGTAAAACAAAAGTATCTAATTTAGGCAGCATCATATTTTCACAAACATTAGAAGGATTTGCAAGAAACGAAAGTACCTGGTAATTCAATTGATGTGCGCGAATTCTAGTAATTGGTCCTGTATGTATAGCAGTCGGAGTTGTGGGTGTAGCATTAGTAGGGATGTCCTCATCATTCTCCCCTTCTTGAACTGAAGTCTTCCTCGACGGAAGCTCATCTTCCTCACCCAAATAAGGCTTCAAATCTGCAATGTTAAAAGTGGGGCTAACCCCAAACTCTGGAGGCAGCTCAAGTTTATATGCATTATCATTTATTTTATCTAACACCTTAAAAGGACCATCAGCACGTGGCATTAGCTTTGACTTGCGCAAATCAGGAAATCTATCCTTACGCAAATGTAACCAAACAAGATCTCCAGGTGCAAAGGCAACATGTTTTCTACCCTTATCTCCCGCAATTTTGTATTTAGCATTCATACGCTCAATGTTTTCCTTCGTTAACTCATGCATCTTTAATATCAATTCAGCACGTTCTTTAGCATCAAAATTAACCTTCTCCGAAGATGGAAGAGGCAACAAATCAAGGTGCACGAGGTAAGAAACCATACACAACTTCAAAAGGGCACATCTTAGTGGTAGAATGTAGCGAAAGATTATAAGCAAATTCAATATGAGGCAAGCATTCTTCCCACATTTTCAGGTTATTCTTCAAAACAGCCCTAAGCATAGTAGACAATGATCTATTGACTACTTCAGTTTGGCCATCAGTTTGGGGATGACATGTAGTACTAAAAAGTAGTTTAGTCCCCAACTTAGCCCATAAACATCTCCAAAAATGGCTAAGAAATTTAGCATCACGATCTGGAACAATTGTATTTGGTACACCATGCAATCGAATAATTTCACGAAAGAACAAATCAGCAACATGAGCAGCAGCATCACTTTTATGACATGTTATAAAGTGTGCCATTTTGGAAAATCTATCCACGACAACAAATATGCTATCCCTCCCCATCTTTGTTCGAGGTAAACCTAAAACAAAGTCCATAGATATATCCTCCCAAGGAACACTAGGTACAGGGAAAGGCATATATAAACCATGAGGATTGAGTCGTGACTTAGCTTTTTGACATGTAGTGCAGCGAGCAACAAAACGCTCAACACCCTATCTCATCTTTGGCCAAAAGAAATGTGTAGAAAGTACGTCCTCCGTCTTCTTCACGCCAAAGTGTCCCATTAATCCTCCTCCGTGCGCCTCCTGTAACAACAAAAGACGAACGGAGCTAGCTGGAATGCATAGCTTGTTAGCACGGAACACAAATCCATCATTAATAACGAACTTCTTCCATGTTCTCCCTTCTTTACAATTCTGTAACACGTCTCTAAATTCAGCATCATGCACATATTGATCTTTGATGGTCTCCAAACCAAATATTTTAAAGTCAAGTTGTGAAAGCATAGTATAACGACGAGACAAAGCATCAGCAATAACATTTTCTTTACCCTTCTTGTGTTTAATGACATAAGGGAAAGTCTCAATGAATTCAACCCATTTAGCATGTCTACGGTTCAGTTTTGCTTGACTTTTAATATGTTTCAAAGATTCATGATCAGAATGTATAACAAATTCTTTGGGCCATAAATAATGTTGCCATGTTTCCAAAGTCCGAACAAAAGCATATAATTCCTTATGATAAGTAGAATAATTCAGACTAGGCCCACTTAATTTTTCAAAAAAGTACGCAACAGGTTTACCATCTTGCAATAACACACCTCCTAACCCATTCCACTAGCATCACATTCAAGCTCGAAAGTCTTATTAAAATCAGGAAGTTGGAGTAAAGGAGCATGTGTTAACTTATCTTTCAAGACCGTGAAGGCTTCTTCCTGTGCGGTACCCCAAGAAAAAGGCACGTCCTTCTTTGTAAGCTCATTGAGAGGCGCAGCAATGGTGCTGAAATCTCTCACAAAACGCCTATAGAAACCAGCGAGGCCAAGAAAACTCCTTACTTGTGTGACCGTTTTGGGCTGCGGCCAACTCTCAATAGCTTCAATCTTGGCTTTATCAACTTCAATTCCCTGTGGAGTAACAACATAGCCAAGAAAAGATACTCGGTCGGTGCAAAAGGTGCACTTCCCAAGGTTACCAAACAAACGTGCATCACGTAGCGCAGTAAAAACAACACGTAAATGTTCCAAATGTTCCTCCAAAGATCTACTAAAAATCAATATATCATCAAAATAGACTACCACAAATCGTCCAATGAAAGCACGTAAAACCTCGTTCATTAATCTCATGAAAGTGCTAGGTGCATTAGTTAACCCAAAAGGCATGACTAACCACTCATATAATCCAAACTTAGTTTTAAATGCTGTTTTCCATTCATCTCCCAATTTCATACGAATTTGATGGTATCCACTACGCAAATCAACTTGGGAGAAAATTGTAGAGCCACTTAATTCATCAAGCATATCATCTAATCTAGGAATAGGATGACGATAATGAATAGTAATATTATTAATGCCTCTACAATCCACACACATGCGCGAAGTACCATCCTTTTTAGGAACTAGAATAATAGGAACAGCACAAGGACTAAGGGATTCACGTATATAACCTTTGTCAAGCAGCTCCTGTACTTGATGCATAATCTCCTTTGTCTCCTCGGGATTGGTACGGTAGGGCACACGGTTGGGTAGGGATGCACCGGGAATTAATTCAATCTGATGCTCAATCCCGCGAATAGGCGGTAATCCCGGTGGCACGTCTTGTGGAAAGACGTCAGCGAACTCCTGCAAAATGTTAATGACAGCAGGAGGCAAAGAGTGAGGCATGTCCTCAAATGAGAATAATACCTCTTTGCATACAAAAGCATAGCAAACAGATGTAGTAACATCCAAATCATTAATATCAGATTTAGTAGCAAGTAAACATCCACTCTTCAATTTTATTTCGGATGCAACAGTAGATGATGGTTTATTATGCTTATGGTGTTGCTCAAATTCCTGTGCTACAATCTGATTTTCACTCTTATTTTTCTCCTCTTTTGCTTTACTAGCTCTAGCAATGTCATCTTTCATAATATGTTCGGGAGACATAGGAAGCAAAGTGATATTATGATCCTTATGAACAAGAGTATACTGATTTGTCCTACCATGGTGTACAGAATTTTTTATCAAACTGCCATGGTCTACCAAGTAAAACAGAACATGCTTGCATGGGTACCACATCACAATCCACATAATCAGAATATGTAGCAATGCTAAAATGCACACGAACAGTACGTGTTACCTTAACCTTGCCACTATTGTTGAACCATTGGATGTAATAAGGATGAGGATGTGGTCTGGTGGTTAGAGACAGCTTCTCCACCATCTCCATGCTAGCCAAGTTATTGCAACTCCCTCCATCGATGATGACACGAACAGAACCCTCCTTCACAACTCCCTTTGTGTGGAATAAGTTGTGCCTCTGATTTTTTTCAGCCTGTGTAACCTGCACACTGAGAACACGTTGAGCAACTAAACTTTCATACCTGCCAGCGTAATCAGCAGCCATGTAGTGTGTTTCTGGTTCTGCATCGTCACCATCGTGTTCTTCACTTGCAATGAGAGCCAAAGTCTCCTCATCATAATCACTAGTAGACGCATATCCACCATCCTCAGTAACAATCATGACACGCTTGGAAGGGCATTCTCTCGCAAAGTGACCTCCACCCTTGCAACGACGGCATATAACCTCATGTGTTTGCCCTGTGGATGCAATAGATGAAGAAGAGCTCTGTGCAGGCCCAGAAGGTGTGCTCTTCGTAGAGAGTGGAGTAGGAGCATGTATCCTGGTATCGCGGTTGGAGTTGGAAGTTGAAGTAGGTGGTGTTGCAGCAGGACGTGTGGAAGTAGATGAGGTACGTGGCGTCCATGATGAAGTGCGACCTGCAGAAAAAGTAGTTCTCGCCATTGCCTGTCGATCCTGCACTTCACGTTCAGCTTTGCAAGCAAGATGAAATAAACGAGTGATAGTGTTATACTCCTTATACTCCAGAATAGTTTGAATCTCTCTATTTAATCCACCCATAAAACGTGCAAGCATAGCTTCATTATCGTCAACAATACCACATCTAATCATACCAGTTTGTAATTCCTGATAATATTCTTCTACAGAATTTTTCCCTTGTCTTAAACGCTGCAAATTTTGAAGCAATTCACGTTGATAATAAGGTGGCACCCAACGATTACGCATAGCAGTTTTCAAAGCAGCCCAAGTAGTTGGAATATTAGCATGGTGTATTCTACAATGTTCTGACCACCAGACACAAGCAAAACTAGTGAATGAACAAACAGCAGCAGCAACACGTCTATCCTCAGGAAATTGTAAGCATGTAAAACGTTGTTCTGTTTCTAACTCCCATGTAAGATATATATCAGGAACATATCTACCCTCAAACGTCGGAATATTCAATTTAAGTTTAGGGAGATGGTCATGATCCCGTACCTGAGGGGGTGGGGCAGCCCTACCGTTACGATTGTAGCCATGTGGTCAACCTGGTGCGTATGGTGGTGGTTGCCCCTGAGGCTGATCGGGAGCAACCTCTCCCTCATCATCGTAATCACCATCATAATCGTCAACCTGCTCATCGACAGTAGCACCACGAGCCACAAAAATAGCAGCAGTATCAACAGTACCAGTATGTTGGGCTTGGCCGAGAGGCACACGTCGTGCTCGTCGTTCGAAAGGAATAGGAGCTGCAGCTGGTGGTGGTAGACGGGCAAGCACCTCATTGAACTTGGCGTCCATCTTGGTGTCAAAGGTCTTCTCCAAACCATCTAGCTTCTCCATGGCCTCTCAAAAGTTGGTCACGAAGTCTTGTACTTGGTCAGCCATCATTTGCTGAAATTTATCATATAGCGCTTTGTTGGTCATGCTCTCCCAGTCGATCTCATTGTCGTGTGATCCTGGCATGGTTAGCAAATAGGAAACACAGAAGAATATGAAACCTACGGACTACTAGGACGTGGTGGTGGTGGTGGTGGTGTGTCACAAATCCTTTAAGTGAATCTCAAATTCTTACCAGTTCTTACCCAGCAGCAGGCGGTGATCGGCAACCGTTGTAGTCAAAACTCTCAAAGCTTGGATAGAGCGATTGCCAGGTGGTGTCAAACACACGACGTAGATATATGTGGAGCTGGGATGGCTTATAATATGGTAGCAAAAAGGGTTAGCAATAATCAATTCAGAGATGCAAGGTTGAATAAACGCTCAACGACGGTACTGTGCTGGTCCTAGGCTAGATCCGTACTAGAGACGCGAGCCTAAAGCACCAACAAAATCACGACGCTACACGTAATCAAGGGAAGAGCACACTTTGAATTTTTTTTATTTTTTTTCGTTGGCGCCTCTCTTTTTTTCCAACACCTACGCAGGTAGCAAAACGCGAATCCGAAATCAAAAAGATCTCGAAACGACATCTAAAACGAGCTGGACTTGGATTGGTGGTGGTATATATGGACACCAATGGATAGTGGGTGGTGATATCTAGCAGCGGTGATGATGGTGGTGGTATATGGCGACTATGAAGACGATGCGTTGACGGCGTGACAACCTGTGAATAGAACTCGCAACTCTAAAGGACTAGACACTACGACCAGCAACTCGACACGATGATGTAACCGCAAATTCAACAAAGCAAAATACTAAAAAGACTATGCAAAGGCTCAGATTGGTTCGGATATGATGATCTAACCCTAATTTTTTTTGGCTTTTTCGTGGACTAAAGGTATGAAGAAACAGATGCGATCTAAACTACGAAAACTGATAAAATCTCACCAAGCAACCTGGAAATCCGATACCACTTGATAGAGGCGAAGTTGTCCATGTCTTTCGATGAGATGGTGGCTATCGTTTTGGTGGAGTAGACTTTGACGATCCGACTACGAACGTGTGATGACGCTGCGCCTTAGCACTCGCTAAACCAACTCCGAGAGGTTATTGACCACGCCGAAGCACGATCAACCTGACCACGAGGGTTTGTTTCCTGCACGCAAACGGAGAACAAGCAAGAAACTAAGATTGCAATCTGGATATTGCGAATATAAGAGGAAAGCTTTATTGATGAAGTGGGGTTCTGTGACGCCTTTGTCTGGTTGTGGAACACAAACGAAGAACGCGAAGTTGTAGCTATCGCGAACTTATAATCTAAACAAAACCCAAACCTAAAACGACGTCCTAAGGGCTGTATATATGGGGGAATAGAGGGGAATTTCGTGGCCCCTTGGAGGAGGGGTCTGAAACCGACCCTAACTCAGTTTCCCCATACATACGGACTCTAAAAATAGCCTATAATATGGTATTTCGAAATTACATGGGCCTGGTCCAAAAATAAGGTGGCGCAACACCTATATTAGCCTAGGGACGAATTTTATAAAGTGGCATCATGCATATGTCGTCCAAGGCTTCTTGCTCCCATTATGGTGGCTTCGAACTGCGAAAATCATCACTGGAAGCTCCATTGTTCTTTCCCGCGCGCGCACCTTCTTCTCAATGCTTGATCCCGCTCCAATGGTCATCCTTCTTGTCCATGCCAGGTCCTTCATTCACAAGTAAAACAAAAGTATCTAATTTAGGCAGCATCATATGTTCATGAACATTAGAAGGATTTGCAAGAAACGAAAGTACGTGGTAATTCAATTGATGTGCGCGAGCTCTAGTAATTGGTCCTGTATGTATAGCAGTCGGAGTTGTGGGTGTAGCATTAGTAGGGATGTCCTCATCATCCTCGCCCCTCGATCATGTCACATCCCTAGCTAGTTGTCATAGGACAGCATGTGTGTACATCATATTTCAATTTTGCATCAACATGAAATGGAGATTAAAATAAACATCAATCCCTCATTTGAATCAAACCGATTCAAAGCATGTGAAAAACCAACTAATTCAAAATGGTCATCTAAAATGTCCCCTATGTCTGATAAATATGGACATTAATATATCAGGGGCCATCTTAAATATTTGAACATTTATAGAAATTGAAAATAAATAACAAAGCTGATGAAAATGCCAAATAAAGCATTATCATTATTTTAGATTTCAAAATATCCTGAAACTTTTTACAGAAGTTTAAAATGTTCAAACTTAATTATATAAAATATTTGGAATATTTTATAATAGCATTTGTACCTGAAAAATTAATAAAACAAATGTCAGAATTAGAAAACAGAAAGTAAAAGAAATAATAAAAAAGAGGAGGCAAACCTTACCTGGCAGCCCATCGGCGGCCCAGCCCACTGGGGGCAGGAGGGTCTTCTTCCTCCTGGCGCCTGTGGACATGACGTGTGGCCGGCGCGCGCGGGGGCGTGCCGCCATGCCACCTGCCTGCCTGGCCACTCCTGGCCAGCGAGGCACCGCAGATGACCCCACGAGAGGCGTCCGGATCGAGCCGGCCTCGCCTTCTCTCCCTTTCCCTCGCTTCTCGCTCTCTCCCCCTCTGCTCGCCATGGCCGACGGCGCTGACGCCTCCCAAGACCTACCCGTGCCCTCCCAAGACCGCCAAAAGCTCCGCCGTGACCCCCTTGTCCTCCCCATGGACCTAGTAGCCGCTGGGAGCCCCTCTACGCCGAGGCTGCCGTCGTCTTCAAGCTTCGACACCGACGCTCCTCTCCAGCGATTTGAGGCCGCCTACGCGTCCTCGAGCTCGCCGTCTTCCTCAACCACCTCGCGGTGAGCCCTTGCGTCGATCCCCCTATCCTTGCGGCTTGCCCCTGGCTGTAGATGCCGTCCGCTTGTTGCCCGAAACTCGCTGCCACTCAGCTCGTCGCCGGCCATAGCTCCGGTGGCCCCGAGCCCCCTCTGTCGCCCCTTTGGATGCGCGCGTGCGTGGGCTACCCTCCGGTGCCCTCCGCGCACTAAATGGCCGCCGGAAGAGCAAGTCCGGCGAGTCGCCGCCGCACCCTTTGGTCGCCGCTGGCTGGCATCCGGCAGGGTGACGTGGCAGGGCCATCAGGGGCTAATCACCTTGCTAACCCGCCCCCCAGCCGCTGACACTGGGCCCCAGCTACGGGTCAAACCCCGGTCAGCGTGGGGATTAGCCCTGTGTCACTGACGTGCGGGACCCACACGTCAAGTTTGACCTGGCCTGGTCAGCCGACTTGCTGACGTCACAGTGACGTCAGGCTGACGCTCTAATTCAATTTCTAGTTTTAAAATAATTCCAGGAAATGTTTACAATTTCAAAAATTCATATAAATTAATCTGTAAATCAGATGAAAATAATTTCTATATAAAAATTTATCAGAAAAATCCAATGAATCTAATGGTGCTATTATCATGCACGTTAGAGCAACCTATATAGATGAACATTGACATTTACTAATAGGTTAACTTATGAGATATGAAATGAAGAACGACTTTGAACCTATATTCAAACTCACTTCAAATTAACTTGGACAATAGTTGCATTAGTTCATCCATTAATGCTACCATGTCATGATCATGCATCATATTGTTGCACTTGCGTGTATTGATCGCTATTTATCTGCATTGCTCTAGGCCCTTCTTCTGAGGATACTGCCGAGTATTCCAACGAAGGAGAAAAACTCCGCGCTTCCCAGCAAGGCAAGCAACCCTTTTGATCATTCCGAGAACATTCCACTCTCTCGCTCCTGCTCTTGTTTATTGCATTAGGACAAACGTTCACTTGTCTGTCATACACGGTAGATGAACCTATTCTTTTGCATGACTTGTCATTGTCACAGTAAATAGCTAAACCTTGCAACCTAGCATACCTGGTAGATGCTTGTGCCATGATGTGCTTAGCTTACTTTGCCTACTATGCTTGCTATGCTTAGAGTTGTGTCAGGTCTGATTCATCTGGGTGATGAACTGGAGTGAAATAATGATGTTCTGATGTGATAACCTTATGATGAACCCGAGTTGGTAAAGGTAGCAAGGCTATGTAGGAGTACATAGCAGGTTGTCTCATTGGGACCGTTCTTAGGAACTAAGTTCCGTGTTTGTGATCCAAGACTAGTTACTACCACAAGTTGGGATACTTAATTGACCCTCTCGACTTATCGATCGCTTAGTCCTTAGTCCAGGAGTTGCAAGTAGTTTCTGGTGTTTATAGCATGCTGGAGGCCGTGCGTAGCGCTGACCCTAGGGGTGGGTTACGATGCGGTAGGCAGTGGCACGGTGTACCAAGGGTCACCCAGATGGTGGGCTTGGGAACCATGCGCACATTGTTTGGGGCCGTAGCGGAAACTTCGGCCGGACTTCCGTGCGGGGTCAGTCTCAAATAGGCGATAGCCTGGGCTAGAGGTCTTATGTGATTGACGGTCATGACCGACTCCCTCGCTGGGCTTCCGCTTGAAGGTTGCCGAGGTGTATGGTTTTTTGAGCACACAGCGATAAGTGGCGAGAGCGTGTGTGAAGAAGTACACCCCTGCAGGGTATGAAACTATTCGAATAGCCGCGTCCTCGGATATGGACTACTTGGAGAACTTATGTTGTTCATAGATAATCAAATGGATACCCATAAAAATATCAATACAAGTGTGAGTACCATGGATGGCACTCTCCCGGGAGAGGGAAGTGGATCCATGGTGGTGTATTGTTATGGAGTTAGTGGACTCGTGTGCGATATCTAAAATCTAAACAAAGAGTTAAAATTGTGTAGTGTAGCTTAGCCATGAGTCAAAGCTGGCATTGCTGCATAAACTCCACCACTCCCCTTGCTGATACATGAGCATGAATAGTCTAGGTCTGCTTTAAAGACTTGCTGAGTACGTTAGTACTCTAGTTTGCTTAATAAATATTGCAGATGAGACTCAGGACCCATCAGGTGGGTTATATCTAGATGTCGACGATGCCGAATAGCTGGTGTCCCAGCTATGACCTTATGCCCTATGGCGGGCTATAGATAGTTAGGCCATGTGCCTTTTTACCCTTTCATTTGTCTGTACTCAGACAGCTTTATGCTTCTGCTTGGTTTGTATGAACTTGTGTGTATGACTTGAGTGTCGGGTCACGTGACCCTATCTGTAAGAACATATTATGCAAGGCTCTTCTGAGCCTCTTAAATAAAAGTTGTGTTGTTGTATGGTTATGTTGTGATGTTGTAGTTGTATCTATGCATATCAGGCATGTCGTGCGTACGTGTGACATGCAACGGTATATGTGGGATCTGACACCTAGTCGTGTGCCTTTAGTAGTACTCTTTACGGGAAACTGCCTCTTTGTGCTTCCACCGAGCCCTGGTAGCTTGCTACTGCTCCGGACACATTGATTGAACGGCATGTATCCTTCTTTGCTGTTGTGTCTGTCCCTCCGGGGAAATGTCTCGCAGTGTAATGGAGTCCATGTAGCCTGCTACGACTCGTCTACGTGCACTGATGGCATTCATGTCTCACGGCGTAATGGAGTCCTGGTAGCTTGCTATGACTTGTCTACAGACGCTTGAGGCCGACACCTGCATTGTTGGGTTACCTATGCCTGTTTCCGTACAGATGTGCCACTTGGGTTCTATGACTAGTCATGTCAGCCTGGGTTCTTTGTCGTTTGATTGCCAGCAACATGTTCACATACGTTAGCCAAAAGACACAAACGGCCCCGGCTAAGGTAAGGCTGCAGCCATGGAGCTTACCGTGCGTGAGGCCACAAAGTGATGTGATGTTTTATAGTCTGGATTCATATGACTTAGGATCGGGGTCCCGATAGTGTTGGTATCAGAGCCTGACTGACTGTAGGACTACCAAGCCAAACCGGTTAAAGTTGAGTCTAGAAACACTACAGAAAAGTAGGGGAATTGATTGTGAGGAAGGGAACGTAAGGCTCTTTTTACTCCTCTTCCCAAGTTATTCTATGCTGAGTCTTTCTCATCTTTTCTACGGGGATAAGAACTAGGCTTCTCATCTATTGCTTAGGATGACGAGTTACTAACCATGGACTATGAGCTAGCTTGTTTGCAAGTGAAAGTCGGTACTTGAGCATTGTTGGTATGACAAACAGTTGGAGAAGAGATTTGAGTCTAGAAAGACGAGTGGTTATGCTTTTCCAATCTTTTGCGTTGTCTCAAAATCCTTTTTGAGCAATTACAACCGTTATGCTGTCCAATTTGTTCTCGAGTCTCTAATGTCTTTGCATCATTCTCTGTTTCAGATGCCCCCTCGTCCTTTCCGTCGGGTGTTCCGTCTAACTAGGTGCATCGATGTACCGGTTCACACGACCATGTTGATTAGAGTTATGATGGAGGCTGGTTACCGTTGGTACCTAGAGTACATAGTGGAGGAACAAGATCGAGATTTCAACCAGAGCCAGTATCTATGTATTGTTAAGATATATCCTTCATATCCTGGAGCTGCAGAGCCGCTTCACTGGACTTATGGATTAGGTGTCACCATAGACATGGCAGTTCAGGAGGCCGCCTACACCATGCTGACTAGCATGAGGTTTCACCATGGTCTGCTTCAGAACACAGAGTTCTGTTATGTTCCTGCTTCTTTGGGAGGAGAGGATAGCTATCTTAGCGCAGCCTACTATGATCATTCTCATGAGAACCCTAGGTTGCAGGTGACCGCTCAGATGTTGGAGAACAGGGATCATGATGCACATGCCCTACGCATGGAGCTTTATGCTACCCGTGCACGTCTTTGGACAGCCCTGACGCAGTTGGCACCTATCGTGTAGACAGACTGTGGAGATTTGGAGATGCTGAACCCATCGCGTTCTCATCTGCCAGCACGCATAGACTGGCCTGATGTTGGAGGCATCACCCCTCTTCGAGGACCGCTGTTGCTACCAACAAGGGGACCAAGGCCACATTCGTGTCCTTATGGTTTCCAGGGATCACAGGCTAGAGTGTTTCCAGATCCTCATGTTCAGCTCCCGGGTCATGGGGGTAACCTATATGAAGCATTCTACGGTGATGCTTGAGTACATGGATGTTAGTACTAGTATGGTAGTAGTCATATTGCCATAGTCCTGCGTGTCTTGTGGGATATGACTGAGGTTGAGAGTTGAGTTCCAGAGGTGTAGATAGATAATGTATAGGAAGCTTGTAATGCCTCCGATGAGTTGTGTAATCTCTTTGTAGTTTGTACTTCAGCTTGGGCTTGTACTGAACTATGTCATGGTGTGTATGAATCATGGTGTTCATGTGGCAGTTGTTTTTACCATGTTAATCGGGTGTTTACCCTGCATGCCATGTTGCCCCGTATATTCCTTATCTCATGTCTTAGAGTTGATGTTCCCTATGTCTAAGCTGTGGGTTTGTTTCCCAGGATGGTGGCCACTAGGAATAACCCCGTGCCTGCCCCTGAGCAGGGCGAAGGAAGCCAGCAAAGGCAAGAGAACCTGCCACACGCGCCCTCTTTGGCAAAAGTGATGCTTGAAGCTAAATGGAACAAAAGGGAGACCAACAGGCTGTTGGAACGAATTAAGTAGAACACAGCGCGTGCTCCCCGCAATGATCATAATGATGGCATGTCTCTTGGTGATTTCGTCAAGATGTACCCACTTAAGTATCATCATTCGGCGACCCACTCGATGCAGATGACTAGCTGACTAGCATGTCTCGCAAGATCCGATCTGCCAATGTATCCGAGGCCAACAAGGTGACCTTTGCTACTTACTTTATGGAAGGACCCGCCAATCTGTGGTGGGAAAATTATGAAGCCATGCGTCCCGCAGGCCCCACACCAACTTGGGCGGAATTTAGCGCGACATTCCATACCCATCACATCCCGGAAGGGCTGATGGATCGCAAGAGAGAGGAGTTCTGTGCTTTCACCCAGGGCAGACTGTCAGTGGATGCCTATAGCCGTGAGTTCGGCAATCTTGCTCGTTATGCTCCGGAGGAAGTTTCAACTAATGCCAAGAAACAGGCTAGGTTCCGCAAGGGACTTAGCCCTGAGCTCCGCCGAGATCTGCGCCTGCATGAGTGCACAACCTTCCAGGCTCTCGTCAACAAGGCCATCAATGCCGAGACTGGACAGTCTGACTACGAGGCCACTAGGAAGCACAACCGTGACTTCAGCCCCCCATCTGGCTCGGGCTCCAACAAACGCCGGGTGTGGGTGCCCAACGTAGCTCTACCACCAAGGTACACCACGAGGCCATCCTTCCAAGCGCCTCGCCAACTCAGCCGAACCCTCTAGCCAGGCCATTTGGAGGTCCTCCTGCTAATGTTCCTCCCCGTGCCACCGTGGTCTGCTACAAATGTGGGGAACCAGGACACTACTCCCGTGAGGGTCCTCAGAACAATGCTAAGCCAGCTGGACGTGAGAAGCCAGGAAAAGCTTTCTATGTAAAGCCAGATCCTGTCCGTGGACGTGTGAATTATGTTTCTGCTGAGGAAGCCCTTGAGGATCCTGATGTTATCCTAGGTACGCTTCTTGTCAGTAGTCATCCAGCATCTATTCTATTTGATACTAGGCATCTCATTCTTTCATCTCAGAAAGTTATGCACAGTTACATAACATGTCTTTTTGTGACATGCCTACTCCTTTAGTAGTTCAGCCTCCTAGTTCAAAATGGCAAACTTCTAGGGTGAGCCATGACAATGAGATTCTTGTGGATAGGCTAGTTTTCCTAGCATCTTTGATAGCTCTCAAGTCTTCGGACATCAATATCATCTTAGGCATGGTTTGGATGAAAGGCCACTATGCTAAGATTGATACTCATACTAGGAATGTTCAACTTACACATCCCTCGGGTGAGATAGTTAATATCTCCACTCGAGCAGCCAAGTGCCAACTCTATTCTCTCAATGCTAGCCCTCTTCCATAATTAGAAGATATTCCGGTAGTCTGAGACTTTCCGAATGTCTTTCCAGAAGAACTCCCAGGAATTCCACCTGTTAGAGATGTTGAGTTTGTGATAGAGCTCATTCCAGGGACTGTCCCAATAGCCAGAAGACCCTATAAGATGGCACCCTTAGAGCTAGCCGAACTTAAGATTCAACTCGATGAGGCTTTGAAGAATGGTTTCACCCGTCCTAGTTCTTCTCCTTGGGCTTGCCCCGTCCTCTTCGTCAAGAAGAAGGATGGATCAGATCGGATGGTTGTGGATTATCGGCAAGTGAATCTGCTCACCATAAAGAACAAGTATCTGCTCCCCAGGATCAACGATTTGTATGATCAACTCGTTGGATCCTCTGTCTTTTCCAAAATGGATTTGAGGTTGGGATACCATGAAATCAGAATTAGAAATGGGGACATTCCAAAAATGGATTTTGTTACTCGTTATGGCCAATACGAGTACACCGTCATGTCCTTCGGTTTAACCAATGCACCAGCCACCTTCTCTTGCTTGATGAATTCGATCTTCATGGAGTATTTGGATAAATTCATCGTGGTTTACCTCGACGATATACTCATCTACTCGAAGAACGAACAGGAACATGCCGAGCATCTAAGGCTGGTATTGATGAAACTTCGAGAGCATCGCCTGTATGCCAAATTCTCCAAGTGTGAATTTTGATTGCCAGAAGTGACCAATCTAGGCCACGTGATCTCTAGTAAAGGTATTGTTGTCAATCCCGAGAGAGCTCAGGCCGTCCTTTATTGGACTCAACCTGAATCGGTTAAGCAAGTTCGGAGTTTCCTTGGCTTACCGAGCTATTGTCGCCGCTTTGATGAGAACTTCTCCAAGGTTGCGAAACCTCTGACTGAACTCCTCAAGAAAGATAAAAAGTTCGAGTGGACTCCACAATGCGAGCACAATTTTCAGGAGTTGAAAAGACGACTGACTCTGCTCCCGTTCTGGTGCCACCAGATTTCTCTAAGGACTTTGTTATCTAGTGCGACACCTCGCGACAAGGATTAGGTTGCATTCTCATGCAAGATCGTCATGTGATTCCATACGCATCTCGACAGTTGCGTCCACATGAGGATAATTATCCAACACATGATCTTGAGCTTGCAGATGTGGTCCATGCACTGAAAAACTGGTGACAATACCTTCTGGGTAATCGTTGCGAAATTTACACTGATCACCAAAGTCTAAAATATATTTTCACCCAGCTGGATTTGAATCTCAGGAAAAGATGGTGGGTTGAGTTGATTACAGATTACGACTTAGGGATAACTTACACCCCGGGGAAAGCTAATGTCATGGCTGATGCACTAAGTCGTAAGTATTATTGTAACAACCTGATGTTACAACAAGGTCAACCACTTCTTTATGAGGAATTTCTGAACTTAAACCTCCATATTGTTCCTCAAGGATTCCTATCCAACCTGGTGGAGAAACCTACTCTTAAGGATCAAATAGTAGTTGTCCAGAAGTACGATAAGGGTATATCTAGGATCAAGGAGAATATTGCTAGCGGAATCACGAAATATTTCTCCAAGGATGATGAGGGTGTTGTGTTCTTTCAGAACCGGTTGGTGGTTCCCAAGCGCACATGCTTAAGACAGCTAATCCTTAAGGAGGCTCATGATTCCCCTCTTACAATTCATCCTGGTAGTACCAAGATGTATCAGGACCTACGCCAGAGGTTCTGGTGGACTAGGATGACGAGAGAAATTGCTCAGTTCGTTGCTAACTCCGACGTTTGTCGTCACGTGAAAGCAGAACATCAAAGGCCTGCTGGCACCCTTCAACCTTTAGCTATTCTTGAATGGAAATGGGATAAGGTCGGTATGGATTTCATTACCAGATTTCCCAGGACTAAGAGAGGAATAATTCTATCTTTGTGGTCATCGACCGCCTTTCCAAAGTGGCTCATTTTCTTCCTGTTCGGAAGAGTATAACTGCTAGCCAGCTAGCGGAGTTATATGTTTCTCGAATAGTTTCTCTTCATGGTGTTCCATTGGAGATTAACTCAAACCGCGGAAGTATCTTTACTTCTCGATTTTGGGAAAGTTTCCAAACCGCTATGGGAAACATCTATCCTTTAGCACTGCTTTCCACCCGCAATCAAGTGGTCAAGTTGAGCGAGTCAATCAAATCCTCTAAGACATGCTCCAAGCTTGTGTTATATCCTTCGGTATGAATTGGGAGAAATGTCTTCCATTTGCCAAATTTTCTTATAACAATAGTTATCAGTCAAGCTTGGGCAAAGCCCCTTTTGAAGTTCTCCATGGATCAAGGTGTCAAACACCTCTTAACTGGTCAGAAACCGGAGAGAGGCAACTCTTTGGCCCGGATATTATCCAGGATGCAGAGGAGAAAGTTTGCATTATTCGTGAAAAGTTGAAAACAGCCCAATCTCGTCAAAAGAGCCAATATGATCGCCATCATAAGGCTGTGACCTATAAAGTTGACGAGAAGGCTTACCTTCGGGTTACACCTCTGAAGGGTACCCATCGATTTGGTATCAAGGGCAAGTTGGCTCCTCGTTAAATTGGACCTTTTCGCATTCTTGCTAAACGAGGAGAGGTTGCCTACCAATTGGAACTTCCGCCACATCTTTCCAAGGTTCATGATGTCTTCCACGTCTCACAACTCAGGCGTTGCTTCTCGGACCCTGTCCGTGAAGTGGACCACGAAGCGCTTGATCTCCAAGATAACCTTACATATCGAGAATACCTTATTAGTATTCTTGACCAAGCTGAGCGTACCACTCGGCGCCAGAACATCAAGTTTCTCAAGGTTCAGTGGTCACACCATTCTGAAAAGGAGGCCACATGGGAAAGACAAGATCGTCTTCGACTAGAGTACCCCGCGCTCTTCCCGACGACTTCAAAATCTCGGGACAAAATTCTTTTGAGTGTGGGTGAGTTGTCACATCCCTAGCTAGTTGTCACAGGACATCATGTGTGTGCATCATATTTCAATTTTGCATCAACATGAAGTGGGGAGTAAAAGAAACCCCAAACCCTCATTTGAATCAAACCAATTCAAAGCATGTGAAAAACCAACTAATTCAAAATGGTCATCTAAAATGTGCCCTATGTCTGATAAATATGGACATGAATATATCAGGGGCCATCTGAAATATTTGAACATTTATAGAAATTTAAAATAAATAACAAAGCTGCTGAAAATGCCAAATAAAGTATTATCCTTATTTTAGATTTCAAAATATCCTGAAACTTTTTACAGAAGTTTAAAATGTTCAAACTTAATTATATAAAAAATTTGGAATATTTTATAATAGCATTTGTACCTGAAAAAGAAATAAAACAAATGTCAGAATTAGAAAACAGAAAGTAAAATAAATAAAAAAGGAGGCAAACCTTACGTGGTAGCCCATATGCGGCCCAGCCCATGGGGGCAGGAGGGTCTTCTTCCTCCTGGCGCCAGTGGACATGGCGTGTGGCCGGCGCGCGCGCGGGCGTGCCGCCACGCCACCTACCTGCCTTGCCGTTCCTGGGTAGCGAGGCGCCGCGGATGACCCCGCGAGAAGCATCCGGATTGAGCCGATGTTGCCTTCTCTCCCTTTCCCTCGCTTCTTGCTCTCTCCCCCTCTGCTCGCCATGGTCGACGGCGCCAAAGCCTCGCCGCCATAGTCCCAACCACCCTCGTGCCCTCCCGAGACCGCCAAAAGCTCCGCCGTGACCCCCTCGTCCTCCTTGTGGACCTAGTAGCCACCGGGAGCCCCTCTACGCTAAGGCTGCCGTCGTCTTCAAGCTCCGGCTCCAACGCTCCTCTCTGGCAATTCGCGACCGTCTGTGCGTCCCCGAGCTCGCCGTCTTCCTCAACCACCTCACGGTGAGCCCCTGCGTCGATCCCCCTATCCTTGCGGCCTGCCCCTCGCTGTAGATGTCGTCCCCTTGCTGCCCGAAACCCGCCGCCGCTCAGCTCGTCGCCGGCCATAGCTCCGATGGCCCCCGAGCCCCCTCTGCCGCCCCTTTGGATGCGCGCGTGCGCGGGCTACCCTCCGGTGCCCTCCGTGCACTAAATGGCCGTTGGAAGAGCAAGTTCGGTGAGTCGCCGACGGCTGGCCTTCGGTGGGGTGACGTGGTAGGGCCATCAAGGGCTAATCACCCTGCTAACCAGTCCCCCAGCCGCTGACACAGGGCCCCAGCTGCGGGTCAAACTTCGGTCAACGCGGGGATTAGCCCTGTGTCACTAACGTGCAGGCCCCACACGTCAGGTTTGACCTGGCCTGGTCAGCCGACCTGCTGACGTCAGAGTGACGTCAGGCTGACGCTCTAATTCAATTTCTAGTTTTAAAATAATTCCAGGAAACGTTTAAAACTTCAAAAATTCATATAAATTTATTTGTAAATCAGATGAAAATAATTTATATATGAAAATTTATCAGAAAAATCCAATGAATCTAATGGTGCTATTATAATGCATGTTAGAGCAACCTATGTAGATGAACATTGACATTTACTAATAGGTTAACTTATGAGATATGAAATGAAGAACGATTTTGAACCTATATTCAAACTCACTTCAAATTAACTTGAACAATAGTTGCATTAGCTCATCCATACATGCTGCCATGTCATGATCATGCATCATATTGTTGCACTTGCGTGTATTGATTGCTATTTATCTGCATTGCGATAGGCCCTGCTTCTGAGGATACCTTCGAGTATTCCAACGAAGGAGAAAACCTCCCCGCTTCCCAGCAAGGCAAGCAACCCTTTTGATCCTTCTGATAGCATCCCACTCTCTCGCTCATGCTCTTGTTTATTGCATTAGGACAAACGTTCACTTGTCTATCATACACGGTAGATGAACCTATTCTTTTGCATGACATGTCATTGTCATAGTAAATAGCTAAACCTTGCAACCTAGCATACCTGGTATATGCTTGTGCCATGATGTGCTTAGCTTACTTTGCCTCCTATGCTTGATATGCTTAGAGTTGTGTCAGGTCTGATTCATCTGGGTGATGAAATGGAGTGAAATAATGACGTTCTGATGTGATAAGCTTATGATGAACCCGAGTTGGTAAAGGTAGCGATGAGAGGCTATGTAGGAGTACATAGCAGGTTGTCTCATTGGGACCGTTCTTAGGAACTGAGTTCCGTGTTTGTGATCCAAGACTAGTTACTACCACACGTTGGGATACTTAATTGACCCTCTCGACTTATCGATCGCTTAGTCCTTAGTCCAGGAGTTGCAAGTAGTTTCTGGTGTTTATAGCATGCTGGAGGCCATGCGTAACGCTGACCCTAGGGGTGGGTTATGACGCGGTAGGCAGTGGCACGGTGTACCAAGGTTCACCCGGATGGTGGGCTTGGGAACCTTGCGCACATTGTTTGGCGTCGTAGCGGAAACTTCGGTCGGACTTCCGTGTGGGTTCAGTCTCTAATAGGCCATAGCCTGGACTAGAGGTCTTATGTGATTCATGGTCGTGGCCGACTCCCTCGCCGAGCTTCCGCTTGAAGGTTGCTGAGGTGCATGGTTTTGTGAGCACACAGCGACAAGTGGCGAGAGCGTGTGTGAAGAATTACACCCCTGTAGGGTATGAAACTATTCGAATAGCCTCGTCCTCGGATATGGACTACTTGGAGAACTTATGATGTTCATAGATAATCAAATGGATACTCATAAAAATATCAAGACAAGTGTGAGTACCCTGGATGGCACTCTCCCGGGAGAGGGAAGTGAATCCATGGTGGTGTATTGTTATGGAGTTAGGGACTCGTGTGCGATATCTAAAATCTAAACAAAGAGTTAAAATTGTGTAGTGTAGGTTAGCCATGAGTCAAAGCTGGCATTGCTGCATAAACTCCACCACTCCCCTTGTTGATACATGAGCATAAATACTCTAGGTCTGCTTTAAAGACTTGCTGAGTATATTTGTACTCATGTTTGCTTAATAAATGTTGCCGATGAGTCTCAGGACCCATCAGGTGGGTTCTATCTAGATGTCGACGATGCCGAATAGCTGGTGTCCCAGCTACGACCTTATGCCTTGTCGCGGGCTGTAGATAGTCAGGCCATGTGCCTTTTTACCCTTTCATCTGTCTGTACTCAAACAGCTTTATGCTTCCGCTTGGTTTGTATGAAATTGTGTGTATGACTTGAGTGTCGGGTCATGTGACCCTATCTGTAAGAACATATTATGCAAGGCTCTTCTGAGCCTCTTAAATAAATGTTGTGTTGTTGTATGGTTATGTTGTGATGCCATAGTTGTATCTACGTATATCGGGCATGTCGTGCGTATGTGTGACGTGCAACGATATGTATGGGATCCGACACCTAGTCATGTGCCTTTAGTAGTACTCTTTACGGGAAACTGCCTCTTTGTGCTTTCATCGAACCCTGGTAGCTTGCTACTTCTCTGAACACATGGATTGACCGGCATGTATCCTTCTTTGCTGATGTGTCTGTCCCTCGGGGAAATGTCTCGTAGTGTAATGGAGTACCTGTAGCCTGCTACGACTCGAATACGTGCAGTGATGGCATTCATGTCTCACAGTGCAATGGAGTCCTTGTAGCTTGCTATGACTCGTCTACACACGCTTGAGGCCGACACCTGCATTGCTGGGTTTCGTATGCCTGTTTCCATACGGATGTGCCACTTGGGTTCTATGACTAGTCATTTCGGCCCGGGTTCTTTGTCATTTGATTGCCAGCGACATGTTCACATACGTGAGCCAAAAGACACAAGCGGTCACGACTAAGGTAAGGCTGCAGCCGTGGATTCATATGACTTAGGATCGGGGTCCCGACAGATCATGAGGTGGGAGACGGACCAGATAGGTGGGCCCCACCTTTCGGCCTCTCACCTCTCCCTCCTGCGGCTCTCTCTGTGTCTACTAGGCCCCGCCCGTCAGGTTTGAAACCTAACACGCGCGAGGGCACCAGCGCGCGTGGCCTGGCTGGCCACTGGATTGGCCCAGCAGCTGGCTGGCCCTAGCCCAGGGCACAGAGCCCTTTTTCTTTTTCTTTTTCTATTCTGTTTTCCAAAAATCCCTCACATCAAAATAAAAATCCTATGAAAATATTTTTCCACCACAAATCTTGGAATATTCTGTAGAATTTAATAGTGCCATTTTCATAGTTTGTTAAAAACCTTTTTCCTAGTTTTTTGTTTTAAAACCTATTTTAGGCATTTTTAGCCTATGTTATAATTAGTTTTAAAAACCTTTTTCTCCCCAAGACCTTAGACAAATATTTTTAGTCTATTTTTAGAATTTACCAGAGTAGGGTAGAATTTTAGTAGTGGATTTTTGTGCTTTGTTTTAGTGTGATGCTTATTATTATCATTATTTATCACGACGATTTATTGCATTGTTGACGAGGGAGTTGGACCCGAAGACTTTGAAAACCCCGAAGACTTTGTTGAGCCAGGCAAGCAGCCCTTTGACCATCTTAAGAAACTTTTTCATGCATTACATATAGCACTTGTTGTTTCGATGATTTGATCATGATGTGGTGTTCCCCCTCCGGTGGGATGCCTGAGATACTCTACCAGTGATACTTGCATCGTGCATGACCCTATCATTCTTATGAGGGTTGTGCGGGTGGGAGTAGTTAGGTTGCTAAAAGATGCTACACAAGTGGGATCGGGATTATGCATGGAGATGGAACAAAGAAGTTATTTCAAAAACCTTTCAAACATCCCGTCGGGTGCCACTAATGCCCGAGGGAGATGATGATGAGTTGGGTAACCACTTGAGAAAGAAGTGGTGTATCGGAACAAGTTGAGGGTGTGTTTTTTAAAACAGAGAGTTTTAAGATTTGCTGACCGTCCCAACCTTACATGTACAACCACAATACCCCTTATGGACGGGACTTTGTTGATTACTTTGGTGGGTACTAGCAAGGAGCCTGCATTACTAGTGGTGGGAGTGGCGTGGTCACTCTCGATACGGGGTCGTGCCGATATGGACGATCATGCGATGTCTTCCTAGGCATCGGGCACACCGTTGGTCCCTGCGTGGATGCTACGTGTGACGTACATCATGTGGGCTATGTACCAATCGAGTGGATGCTTTGTTTAGTATCGCCAGGGGAAATGCATTGTTCGGGTGCTTACCTCGGGTACGTTAAATACCACGAGTCGTGGATGACATGAAAGTTCCCCGAGTCTGGTGGGTAAAGTTTGCAAACTCTGCAGAGTGTAAAACTATTTGAATAGCCATGTCCACGGTCATGGATAGTTGGAGGTCCTGCTTAAACTGCGTCCGATGTCTTCATAAACTTGGTGTGCGTGTGTGGATGACACAGAGATGATACTTGAGAAAAGTCAGATGGCTTGACTTGATGACTGAACATGAGATGTTCAACCCCCTGGTTATGATGATATCAGGAACTTGTTCATATAGACATCGTCCAACTGTTGATGCATGCTTACATAAGTTACTTGATCATGTCATTGCATACAAAATTAGCTTTCTGCAAACTACCTACTTAGTGCTTTATCATGCATTGTTATACCTTTTTCAACAACTTGGGTTTCTTGCGTGTACATTCAAAGTACTCATTGGCTTGCCAGTAGTTATTTAATTGGCCGGGCATGGAAGAATAGGAGTACGGTGAAGAGTTCGTTGGTGACGAACATGCGAACTAGGACGCTTCCGAGTCAGAATGCATGTAGGTTTAAGGCACATGGCATGGGTTCACGCTTTTGACCAAGATTTCTATTGTTTGTTATGTTTAAGTGTTTGGACCTTGCGTCCCTATCTATGTAAGACTTGACCTCCATGGTCTTTATTTGTGTAACACGATATGTAAGGATGTAAGACTCTTGTTATTCAGCTTTTGTGGGTTCAGTTAGCATTGATCTCTGGGGTCACTGTACACGTGCATTCGGTGATCACGACTTATGAGTCAGGGTCCCCGTAGAGCTGGTATTAGAGCCATCCTGACTGTAGCAAACCCTTAGTTAGCATGGACATTAATTAGGATAAAACCGTTTTCAAAACTACACCTAGCACCTATACTTGGGAGTTCTACACTTATTAACTCTTCTATCCTTCACACAACACTCTGCTAACTCTCCTTCCTTCAAACATTTGTAGATGGCCGTCATACCCCAAGCCTTCCTAACATCCAGCTTTCCCCTACTCCTTGAGGATAGCCTGGAGAAGTGCCAGTTTCGCCAACCACCTGTTTTCCTCTACCACGAGCACTGGGTCGATGCCATCATGAAGGAGTACCACGTGGATGTGGTCGTGAAGGCAAACGAATCCCCAAGTAGTTGGTTCTTTGAAGGACCACAAATGGAGACCATGGCACTCGCTGTCGAGATAGTTGCACACAAGGAACTCCTACACCTTCGAGATATCGTTCCAAAAATGGCTAACGAGCTAGCTACACGATACCTACCTTTCACAAAGGATGATCTTGGCAAGAGTTGGACGTTGATTCTGATGAGGACATCCCTGCTAATGCTACACCCACAACTCCGGCTGCTATACATATAGGACCAATTACTAGAGCTCGCGCACGTCAATTGAATTACCAGGTACTTTCGTTTCATGCAAATCCTTCTAATGTTCATGAACATATGATGCTGCCTAATTAGATACTTTTGTTTTACTTATGAATGAAGGACCTGGCATGGATAAGAAGGATGACCATGGGAGCGGGATCAAGCATGGAGAAGAAGGTGCGCGCGCGGGAAAGAACAATGGAGCTTCCAGTGATGATTTTCGCACTTTGAAGCCACCATAATGGGAGCAAGAAGCCTTGGACCAAATATGCATGATGCCACATTATGAAATTCGTCCATAGGCTAATATAGGTGCTGCGCCACCTTATTTTTGGGCCAGGCCCTGTAATTTCGAAATACCATATTATAGGCTGTTTTTAGAGTCCATATGTATGGGGAAACTGAGTTAGGGTCGATTTCGGACCCCTCCTCCAAGGGGCCACGAAATTCCCCTCTATTCCCCCATATATACAGTGCTTAGGGCGTCGTTTTAGGTTTGGGTTTTGTTTAGATTACAAGTTCGCCATAGCTGCAACTTCGCGTTCTTCATTTGTGTTCCACGACCAGACAAAGGCGTCACAGAACCCCACTTCATCAATAAAGCTTTCCTCTTATATTCGCAATATCCAGATTGCAATCTTAGTTTCTTGCTTGTTCTTCGTTTGCGTGCAGGAAACAAACCCTCGTGGTCAGGTTGATCGTGCTCCGGCGTGGTCAATAACCTCTCGGAGTTGGTTTAGCGATTGCTAAGGCGCGACGTCATCACTCGTTCGTAGTCAGATCGTCAAGGTCTACTCCACCAAAAACGATAGCCATCATGTCATTGAAAGACAGGGATAACTTCGCCTCTATCAAGTGGTATCAGATTTTCAGGTTGCTCGGTGAGATTTTACTAGTTTTCGTAGTTTAGATCGCATCTGTTCTTCATACCTTTAGTCGACGAAAAAGCCACAAAAAAACTTTAGGGTTAGATCATCATATCCGAACCAATCTTAGCCTTTGCATAGTCTTTTCAATATCTTGCTTTGTTGAATTTGCGGTTACATCGTCGTGTCGAGTTGCTGGTCTTAGTGTATAGTCCTTTAGAGTTTCGAGTTCTTTTCACAGGTTGTCACGCCGCCACCGCATCGTCTTCATAGTTGCCATATACCACCACCATCATCACCGCTGCCATTTATCACCATCCATCATCACTATCCATTGGTGTCCATATATACCACCACAAATCCTCCATCAATCTGAGTCCAGCTCGTTTTAGGTTTAGTTTCGAGATCCTTTTGATTTCGGAACCATGTTTTGCTACCTACGTAGGTGTCGGAAAAAAAGTCTAAAGAGTCTCGCACGCTTTGCAGAGCACGTTTTGGCCCCAAAAAAATTCGGCTAAAAATATTTTTTCCCTATCTTGGTTTTAGATTTTTCGGAGCGTTTTGGGACACTTGCCATCATAGTGATTTTTGTCGAAATTTTTGGTCGTCGCAACCCCTGAATTGCTCCAGAAAAAGGAAAAAAATAGTCCAACAAATTTCGTGCCCATCTTGCTTATACGATGTGGGAAGAGGTTTGAGACACTCGCCATTGTAGTGATTTTTTGAGCAAAAAAAAGAGCACAAAAAAAGAGCGCAAAAAAAGAAGAACGCAAAAAAAAGAGCACAAAAAAATAAAAAAAATCAGAGTGTGCTTTTCCCTTGATTACGTGTAGCGTCGTGATTTTGTTGGTGTTTTCGGCTCGCGTCTCTAGTACGGTCTAGCCTAGGACCAGCACAGTACCGTCGTTGAGCGTTTATTCAAACTTGCATCTCTGAATTGATTATTGCTAGCCCTTTTTGCTACTATACTATAAGCCATCCCAGCTCCACATACATCTACGTCGTGTGTTTGACACCACCTAGCAATCGCTCTATCCAAGCTTTGAGAGTTTGACTACAACGGTTGCCGATCACCGCCTGCTGCAGGGTAAGAACTGGTAAGAATTTGAGATTCGCTTAAAGGATTTGTGAGAGACCACCACCATCACCACCACGTCCCAGTAGTCTGTAGGTTTCATATTCTTGTGTGTTTCCTATTTCTGCTAACCATGTCAGGATCACACGACGACGGGAGTGACTGGGAGAACATGACCAACAAAGCGCTCTATGATAAATTTCAGCAAATGATGGCTGACCAGGTACAAGATTTCGTGACCAACTTTGGAGACGCCATGGAGAAGCTCGATGGTTTGGAGAAGACATTCGACACCAAGATCAACGCCAAGTTCAATGAGGTGCTTGCCCGTCTACCACCACCAGCTGCAGCTCCTATCCCTTTCGAACGACGAGCGCGACGTGTGCCTCTCGGCCCAGGCCAGCATACTGGTACTGTTGATACTGCTGCTACTTCTGTGGCTCCTGCTACTACTGTCATTGAGCAGGTTGACGATTATGATGGTGATTACGATGATGAGGGAGAGGTTGCTCTAGATCAGCCTCACGGGCAACTACCACGATACGCACCAGGTCGACCACATGGCTACAACCGTAACGGTAGGGCTGCACCCGCCCCTCAGGTACGGGATCATGACCATCTCCCTAAACTTAAATTAAATATTCCGACGTTTGAGGGTAGATGTGTTCCTGATATATATCTTACATGGGAGTTAGAAATAGAACAACGTTTTACATGCTTACAATTTCCTGAGGATAGACGTGTTGGAGCTGTTGTTTGTTCTTTCACTAGCTTTGCTTGTGTTTGGTGGTCAGAACATTGTAGAATACACCATGCGAATATTCCAACTACTTGGGCTGCTCCGAAAACTGCTATGCGTAATCGTTGGGTGCCACCTTATTATCAACGTGAATTGCTTCAAAATTTGCAGCGTTTAAAACAAGGAAAAATTTCTGTAGAAGAATATTATCAGGAATTACAAACTGGCATGATTAGATGTGGTATTGTTGAGGAGAATGAATCTATGCTTGCACGTTTTATGGGTGGATTAAATAGAGAGATTCAGACTATTCTAGAGTATAAGGAGTATAACACTATCACTCGTTTATTTCATCTTGCTTGCAAAGCTGAACGTGAAGTGCAGGATCGATAGGCAATGGCGAGAACTCCTTTTTCTGCAGGTCGCACCTCATCATGGACGCCATGTACCTCCTCTACTTCCGCACGTCCTGCTGCAACGCCACCTACTCCCACCTCCAACTCCAACCGCGATACCAGGAAATAGGCTCCTAATCCACCCTCTGCGAAGAGCACACCTTCTGGGCCTACACAAAGCTCTTCTTCATCTATTGCATCCACAGGGCAAACACATGAGGTTATATGCCGTCGTTGCAACAGTGGAGGTCACTTTGCGAGAGAATGCCCTTCCAAACCTATAATGATTGTTACTGAGGATGGTGGATATGCATCCGCTAGTGATTATGATGAGGAGACTTTGGCTCTCATTGCAAGTGAAGAACAGGGTGGCGAGGATGCGGAACCAGAGACACACTACATGGCCGCTGATTACGCTGATAGGTATGAAAGTTTAGTTGCTCAACGTGTTCTCAGTGTGCAGGTTACACAGGCTGAGCAAAATCAGAGGCACAACTTGTTTCACACAAAGGGAGTTGTGAAAGAGTGTTCTGTTCGCGTCATCATCGATGGAGGGAGTTGCAATAACTTGGCTAGCATGGAGATGGTGGAGAAGCTGTCTCTAACCACCAGACCACATCCTCATCCTTATTACATCCAATGGTTCAACAATAGTGGCAAGGTTAGGGTAACACGTAATGTTCGTGTGCATTTTAGCATTGCTACATATTCTGATTATGTGGATTGTGATGTGGTGCCCATGCAAGCATGTTCTGTTTTACTTGGTAGGCCATGGCAGTTTGATAAAAATTCTGTACACCATGGTAGGACAAATCAGTATACTCTTGTTCATAAGGATAAAAATATCGCTTTGCTTCCTATGTCTCCGGAACATATTATGAAAGATGACATTGCTAGAGCTAGTAAAGCAAAACAGGAAAAAATAAGAGTGAAAATCAGATTGTAGCACAGGAATTTGAGCAACACCATAAGCATAATAAACCATCATCTAATGTTGCATCCGAAATAAAATTGAACAATGGATGTTTACTTGCTACTAAATCTGATATTAATGATTTGGATGTTGCTACATTTTTTTGCCATGCTTTTGTATGCAAAGAGGTATTATTTTCATTCGAGGACATGCCTCCCTCTTTGCCTCCTGCGGTCATTAACATTTTGCAGGAGTTCGCTGACGTCTTCCCACAAGACATGCCACCGGGATTACCACCTATTCGTGGGATTGAGCATCAGATTGACTTAATTCCCGGTGCATCCCTACCCAACCGTGCGCCATACCGTACCAATCCAGAGGAGACAAAGGAGATTATGCATCAAGTACAGGAGCTGCTTGACAAAGGTTATATACGCGAATCCCTTAGTCCTTGTGTTGTTCCTATTATTCTAGTGCCTAAAAAGGATGGTACATCGCGCATGTGTGTGGATTGTAGAGGCATTAATAATATTACTATTCGTTATCGTCATCCTATTCCTAGACTAGATGATATGCTTGATGAATTAAGTGGTTCTACAATTTTCTCCAAAGTTGATTTGCGTAGTGGGTACCATCAAATTCGTATGAAATTGGGAGATGAATGGAAAACAACATTTAAAACTAAGTTTGGATTATATGAGTGGTTACTCATGCCTTTTGGGTTAACTAATGCGCCTAGCACTTTCATGAGATTAATGAACGAGGTTTTATGTGCTTTCATTGGACGATTTGTGGTAGTATATTTTGATGATATATTGATTTTTAGTAGATCTTTGGAGGAACATTTGGAACATCTACTTGCTGTTTTTATTGCTCTACGTGATGCACGTTTGTTTGGTAACCTTGGGAAGTGCACCTTTTGCACCGATCGAGTATCTTTTCTTGGCTATGTTGTTACTCCACAGGGAATTGAAGTTGATAAAGCCAAGATTGAAGCCATTCAGAGTTGGCCGCAGCCGAAAACGGTCACACAAGTGAGGAGTTTTCTTGGCCTAGCTGGTTTCTATAGGCGTTTTGTGAGAGATTTCAGCACCATTGTTGTGCCTCTCAATGAGCTTACAAAGAAGGACGTGCCTTTTTCTTGGGGTACCGCACAGGAAGAAGCCTTCACGGTTTTGAAAGATAAGTTAACACATGCTCCTTTACTCCAACTTCCTGATTTTAATAAGACTTTCGAGCTTGAATGTGATGCTAGTGGAATTGGGTTAGGAGGTGTGTTATTACAAGATGGTAAACATGTTGCGTACTTTTGTGAAAAACTGAGTGGGCCTAGTCTGAAATATTCTACTTATGATAAGGAATTATATGCTCTTGTTTGGACTTTGGAAACATGGCAACATTATTTATGGCCCAAAGGATTTGTTATACATTCTGATCATGAATCTTTGAAATATATTAAAAGTCAAGCAAAACTGAATCGTAGACATGCTAAATGGGTTGAATTAATTGAGACTTTCCCTTATGTCATTAAACACAAGAAGGGTAAAGAAAATGTTATTGCTGATGCTTTGTCCCGTCGTTATACTATGCTTTCACAACTTGCTTCTAAATAATTTTCATCAGAACTTCCGGAGATGTCCTCAAGTTCTTTTTAAATATGACATAAAATGATTTTCATCAGTCATATTCCTTCTCCAAGATTGCTTCTAAATAATTTTCATCATTGTCTCAACCTTTCCTTATTCATTATTTCGGAGTATCTCACTAATTCATGGTGTTGTTTCTCGTCATCATTCTCAGCATTGAAGACCGAAGGAGAATTTCTCTTAATCTTGGCCCATTATTGGAGATTCATGGTTTTAGCTTCCAATATCCTCTTAAATTGTTTTCGATCATGAGTAATTCTGTCTATCCGAAGCATTTCATAGTTGTTTGCATTTCTTGATCCTCCGAAGGCCACCATTTCAGAAAATTTCTTCCTTCTCAGCTTTCAGCTTTCGTTCTCAAATTCTTCTTAATTGTTGTCTCTTCGTTCATATCTCAATCATTCCGGTGCCTTCTAAAGTTTTGTATTAGGTGGATCATTCTCTCTTTGTTGTCAGGTTATTCCATTCATTCAAAGTATCCTCATTCATTTGCAATTTTTTACCGGTGTTTTGTTGGAGACTTCTTCAAGTTTGTGCCCTATCTATCTTTCCTATCTTTTCCCAAAAAAATAAGTGGTGTGCGAAATCCATTGCTTCACATCAATTTAACTTGATGAAGGATAAGCATAACATAATTTTTATTATTTTCATCAAGGTCATTTCAATCCTTTTTCGGAGTTTTTCATCATATAAAATTCTCGATTTCAAGTATTCTCATCTTTTCTTTCCGGAGTTCCATGTTTTCTCAAGTATCTCTCTGCGAAGCTTCATCTAATTCATAGCAAGGCCTCAATCTTGTTCATTTTCTACCTTCAATGTCAAGCTTCATCCTTTCATTCTGGAGTTCATCCTGATTCTTCTTCATGGTGGTTTTCTAAGGATGTAATTCTTCTCGAATTGTTCTTCAAGATTCTTGTTGGAGGTGCTCAAGTGTTCTTTATCTTGGATGTCTAAATTCAATTCCTTCTCCTTTGTAATTTGAGATGGTTTTATTAAATTATTGATTATGAGGAGTCTTGAAGGAAAATTGTCAAGAATAAAAGTACACCCATCTTGTCTTCTCGGAGTTTACTTGGGTTGGATTTCACCTAAAGCATTTCCTAAGGATTGTTGCGATTGTGGTGTCATAAATGGTCCAAGTTTTCTCCTTGTTCTCTTGGTGAAAGAAGTTTTGCATATCTTGTTGCTCTCAAGCAATCTATTGTTTCTGTTGTGGCAGGTTGTCACCTCATAATTTTGAGATGTTTTCCATAAGTCCATACCAAGCTATTCTTTTCATTGTTGATTCTTCATCAACTCCATTCAACCTATGCTTTTCAAATTTATTTGTGCTGGAAGTTGTCATTTTCTTATTCGTTCTTTTCCTTCCATCAATCCAATTTCTATTCTCTTGTTATGGAGGCCTTGTGATGTTGCTCTCTTCAATCTATCATATTGCTTTGTTAAGATCATGTTCTTCCCTTGCTTGTCCATTAACTGATGTGTTGTGATATCTTTTCATGATCCTTCCGTCTTATGAAGTTTTGATTCTAATCCACCCGAAGTTTGGTGTATCTCTTTCAATTTCTTTCCATCATATCAAATTCTACCTCTCTATCCTACCGAAGTGTTGCTGCTTGTGAATTCTTGCTTGTTCCTCGTGTCATTCTTCTTCTCGTTGAAACCTTCAATGATCATTGATTTCACTCATTTGTCAGAGAAGCAACTAAGTTTTACCTCTTGCTCTTTCTCTTCCCCTTCTCATTCTAGATCTCGGGACGAGATCCTCGTGTAGTGGAGGAGAGTTGTAACAGCCCGGGACCGACACTCCAGAAGATTCCCCTTTTGTTTCCATTCTCGTCACGTGGCTCGTTTGGTTGTTGCATTCATCATCGCATCATTCGCATCATCTGCATAGCATCGTCACTCGTTTTCGAAAACTTGCATCCGCGAGTAGCTGCCGGTTCTCTCCGTTCGTGTCGCTGACCATAGATAAAAAAATTATTTTAAAGTGCGTATAAAATATTCTCGGATTGGGTAAAAGTTGCATGCGGTCTTAATTTATTTTTGGTAGACCGCCTACCAAATTTCGTCGCAATCGTAGGTCATTTGATAGACGAACGGTCAACTGTAGCAGTGTGGTCATCGGTTATTCGTCGAACGTTTTCTGTTTATAAAACTCATGTCACGGGCCGTGTCACCTACCCTCTCATCCCCACCTAGCCCTCCTGCATAGCCCATTAGCCCAGCCTACCCTATCCCCGCAACCGGAGTCGTCCGATCTCGATCGTACGCTCGAATCGGTGCAAAATAGCTAACCCTAGACCTACCAGCTATAAATAGCAGTCAAACCCTAATTTCGAGGAGAGATGTCCCATCCAATCCTCCACCCCACCGCCACTCTTCTTCCTCGGGATCCCTCCCGATCCCCACCTTGTCTCCTCCTCGATTCCCAAGCCACCCAACCTGAGCCAGCCACAAACCCCCCCCCCACCGCGAGCGCATCCACCTCGCCTTCGGTCCTGCTTCCTCGTCCTCAAGCAAGCGTCTGTTCGCCGCCCACCTGCCGGAGCCATGCAAGAGCAGCAGCACCAATGATCCCGCCTCACCCGCATGCTTCGACCTTGTCGGCCTTTCTTCTCCTGACCCGCCGGTCATGACGCCATGGGCGACCAGAAGACTGAAGCCATGACCGCTCTCGAGCGCCGCCGACCAAGCCATGTCATCGGTGAGCCTTGCAGATCTGTCGAAGGGCCCTTGCACCCTCTTCGTCCCTCATGCTTCTCTTCCTCCTCGCTCAAAGCTTCCTCTCCTATATGCAGGAGGCCGATACCATGGAGGACTGTAGTAGCATTGACCATGGAGTTCGTAACTGAGGCCGTCCTCGACCAGGTCTCCTTCGCTCGCCGCCCAGCCGCCGGACTCGCCCCGTTCTGGCTGGCTCCTGCCAACCCCGTCGCTAGGACCTCCCGTGCAGCCATCTTCTGCATCGCCAGGCAACTGTTGCTACCTTTGTTTCTATTATTCAGGTAACGAGCAGCAGCAGCACGCTGACCACGCCTGGGCCTGCCTTCGTGCCGAACCAACCAACGTGAAGCCCAACTCCTCAATGATTGGGGCGAAGCCCAAGGTGAGTACAATCCACTACAGCCTTAGTATTTGTACATCACCCGTGCTATTTTATCACTCAAGCAGGCATAGCTGAGCTGGCTAGCGCTGCCCAAATAAAACCAGGAGATTTGGGGTTCGAATCCCAGACTCTCTCCCCTATTTTTTCCTCTGTTCTGTTTTTCTTGTGTTATGCACACACATCGGGCCACTGCAAGCTGTTGCAATCCGGCCCGCATGTTATTTTTTGTTTGTTGTTCTCTGTGATTTTTCTATTATATGGACACACATAAATTACAGAAAATGCTCTTGTTTTTAAAACGTGAACATCTAAATAACCATGCATCGGATGGAAATATTTTATGCATGAAACATGATTAGAATTTCCTGTAGATTCACAATTTCCAGATTTATACATGTTTAAAATGCTTAAGCCTGCTGTTTGTATGAATTTTTGTGATATGCCTTGTAAAAATGATTTATTTCATAACTAATAAACCATAGCTCCGATGCAAATGTTTTATATATGTAACTTGACTAGAAAAACGTGTGGAATCTCATGCCACACTTATTTCCATGTTTAGCAAATATAAAACTGTGTTAGGACAGATCTGCACCAAATTCATATTATGCTTATGAGGATGTTTCGGGAATACTATAAGTTGTTTCTGGTCTCATTTAAGATGCTTAGATAGAGTAGTTTATTTATGCTTCACCTCTTGCCATGTACAAACATTTAATATTGTCGTGTACCTAACGGGAATGAACAAAGTAATTCAAATGTGGAGTTTCGTCAATATGCAACTTGTTGCATATTGAACTTCATTTAATATGTTGGAGTTGTTTGTTGTTCTTGCCATGCCATGCCATGCATTGCATATTAAACCGGACATGCATCATATTTGTTTCCGCATCATGTCATGTATTTGTTGTGGTGTATCATGTGTTGATTGTTGTTTCCGGTTGTTCCTTCTCGATAGAGTTCTGAAAGCGTTCGGAGTGTGAAGATCCGTTCGACTATGTTGGCTCGACTTCTTCATGGATTCGTTCTTCTTCCAAGCGGGATCTCAGGCAAGATGACACATTTCCCTGGATACCACTACTATCATTGCTATGCTAGTTGTCCTGTTTTTATCGTTATGTCTTGCTACCTACCACTTGTTTGTCAAGCCTCCCAACATTGCAATGAAAAGCCTCAAACCCTCCACCTTCCTAGAAAACCTTTGTTTGGCTATGTTACCGCTTGCGCGACCCTTTTTATAGCGTTTCTAGGTGCAGGTGCAATTGCTTCCATGTGACAACATGGACATTCTTTTGTTATCACAATATTATTGCTATTTAATTTAATGCACATATATACTTGGTAAAGGTGGAAGGCTTGGCCTTTTGCCCAGTGTTTTGTTCCACTCTTGCCGCCCCTAGTTACTTGTGAACCGGTGTTATGTTCCATAATTGAGCGCTCCTAACATGCTCGGGGTTGTTATGGGGACCCCCTTGATTTTTGTTTTGGGATAAAACTCGTCTGGCAAGGCCCAACAATGATTTTATCATTTGCCTAATAACTAAAATTGCATAGGGACTCGTCGGAACCCGCAGATCTTTAATCCACAACCTGGGCTAGTGCTCCTCATGAGTGTTGGTCCACCTCCCTAGCAGTCGGCGGTGCCACCTTGGGGCAACTTGAGGCATTTTCAGGCTACGATCCACATCACATAGACGGATGATGCCCGTGGATTGAGAGCGCACGGCTATAGATGTGGATCTGGCTCACCGGGAGGCCTTGCTGGATTTGTTTTACCTTTCTCGAACGTCTTGAGTGAGGAATTCTGATTTTTCTTCGGTCTATCTCGAGGTGGCGAATTTCCCGTGGAATTGCGTAGGAAGATCACGAGACCCGTGGTCGAGGTTATTCCTGCTGCGTGTGGTTAATTTGTGATGGACGAGTTGGAGCACCCCTGCAGGGTTAAACTTTCGGAAAGCCATCCCCCCGGTTATGTGTCAAACTTGGAAACTTTGTTTAACACCCGGTCATAGCAAACTTGAAGTAAACTCTAATAAAATACACCAACTGTGTGCGTAACCGTGACTGTCTCTTCTCGTGAGGCCTTATCCGAGAGAGAACACAGTGGGGTTATGTTTGACGTAAGTAGGTGTTCAGGATCAGTTAGTGATCACTACTAGTTCATGTACGTTATGCATAGACCACCATACTTTACTTTATGTATTCGTAAGTTAGCCACTCAAATAAATGCTTAGCCGCTTGCTACAGCCTCGCCACTTAACCATACCTCACCCATTAAGCTTTAATAGTCTTGATAACCTTGGAAATGAGATTGCAGAGTCCCTGTGGCTCACAGATTACTACAACAACAGTTGCAGGTACAGGTAATGCGATGATTTGACGTGAGAGCAATACTTGTTTGATTTGGAGTTCTTCTTCTTCATCAATCTAGGATGGGTTCCAGGCGGCAGCCTGGGATAGCAAGGATGGATGTCATTTTATCGTTTGATTTCGTCTGTAGTCGGACCCTGCTCTTCTGTATGATGTTTGAATTGGTTGTTTTATTGATGTGATATTGATGTAGCTTGTGGCGAGTGTAAGCCAATTCCATATACTCATCTCTTCTTTACACGTACTTGTAATGATATCCATTCTTGCAACATGACGAGATGCGCTTCTATCCCTGTCGAGGCCCTCGTGCCGAAATAAGGATAGGATCGCATCTTGGGTGTGACACACCCCATATCAAGGTCCGCCAATGCTCGTTGGTCCCGTTCGTCATAGACGGGAGCACCAGGGCCAGGTCGCCATCCTTGTCGATGGTGGACTCGGAGAGCGCCGGCGAGATGGGAGCAAAGACCAAGCCATGCGCCTCTAACTTTGACTTGCCGGCGGGGGCCATTCAGAGGGAGAGCAGAGCGGTGCCGGATCTGGGGAGATCACAGCTAAGCCCGGGATCTGGGAGTAAGAGCTAGCACGCAGAAGACGAAAGCAGTAATGGCTCAGCGCTGGAAGTCAGGCTTTTGTGGATTTGGGCGGTGGCCACGAAGGCACCCCACGCCAGATGCACGACATGGGCTAACCCTGGCCACGCAGGCATTGGGGGCCCACGGCGCTTCGGGCTAATGTCAAGACTTCGCCTGGAAGCTAGGTCGGGCACGCCTTGGGCCCGGGGGATACTGTCGGCATTCTGGGAATGGGGGTACCCAGTCCTGCCTGCCTGCGGCCTAGGACCTAGCCCACTTCATTAGCTAAGCGTGCCCTGGCGCAGCTCTACACAAGACAAGGTCCTCGCAAGGACCCTAGGCTCGTGAGGGAAAGCACCATCACAGGCCAGCAAGGATGAGCCTCCTGAGGCCCCCTCCTGAGGGGTGGAGATATTTATGCAAGGCCCGACCTCGGGAGTCAAGGATGACGCAAGGAAGGACAGGCGGGCACCAATGCACTGGGCAACACAGTTTCCCCTTTGGTGCAAAGGGAGCAACGACGTACGCGGGTTCCCAAAGCACCGCCCAAATGTTTCCCTTGTAGTGCAACAAGACGACGACCACCAGCCCCACATGGCGGATGTCATCCCCGAGCCCACCACTATATCACCATCAGCTACTTTGCAGGCGAAGATCGCCTTTTGACAGGGCGTGGATGTACTCTTGCCCCCCTTCAAAATTGGCCGTTGTGGGATTCCTTCCCACAATTGAGATAACGGAAGAGGACCTGGGCATCCGCTATATATAGAGAGGCTAGGTCACACCGTAGAGGGGGGACCCGAGACTTAGCCACTCAACACACCACGGCAAGGCAGAGAGCCAAGAACACACCTTGAGCCCCCCCCCTCGCGAGGCTCAAGAACAAAGTACTAGTTGATACGCTAAAACCTCCACGAGAGGCAATCCACCAAAGCAGGAGTAGGGTATTACACTTCACAACGGCCTGAACCTGGGTAAAATGTCCTCGTCATTGTGCGAGTTCGCTGCAGTGTCCACCGAGTAGCGAGCTAGGTTGTGTGAGGCCGCGGGAAACCTTTGCTCACGCCCCTGTGTTCGAACCTTAAGGGTTTTGCGGTGCCCGAAATCTGACACTTGGAGCAGCATCTAGATGTCGAGGCCACCATTGACAGTTGGAACAACTTGTTGTGTTTTCTCCAGGGGTCCGCTGTTGCCTTGGACGACGACTCTGAGTTGTTTTCTCAGCGTGCTCATGCTTTCCTCAACTCCATAGCAGGCAGGTTGATGCCCAGTAAGGCTGAGGCCACTCACCACTACGAGGAGGGCACCCAAGCCCAACGTTATCGATATCTCCAACGATGAAGAATATCTTATTTTTAAAGCTTAATTACTAATGACGCGTGTTCAGCTAGCTACGCGTGTTACACATGTTTGTTTTACCTGCTACATGTGTTGCTCCTGCCTTTCCTTAAGACAATCTAGTGAAATATGCAATGTAATGCTACTATGCAATCTAACCTTCTACTACTATGTTGTATTGTGCAATGTGATGCTCAGTTAACTGTTTGGTTAAGTTGTTTTGGTGATCATCTGTAATGTGATGTTCAATTATTGTTGGTATAATTTTATTTTGTTATGCACGTGACACCTACAATTGCTATATTTCATAGTTCTTAGCACGCTTGGCTTTTCCATGTGGCTTGAATTCATATGTTGGATATGCAATGCGTTGATCTTTCATTCATAGATTTTACTGATCAATATCTATTCTTAAACACTTTACATGGGGGAACAATGGCAGACACTGAGGTTTACCATTGAGGTTTGCACTTTCATGATCCTTTGGCTAATAGCACATTATTGTACAATTGCAAGAACCATTATAATATTTAGGTTTCTTGCAATAATTTGGTCTTGCACATGTAGGTCCTGTCGTTGGTGGTTTATACCCACTATTGGACCCATTTTGCATGTGGGGAAATGATGTGATCATGAATATCAGTCAAATCAAGTACTTCGAAAGATTGTGGAGATAAAGAAACTTACGTCAAAAAACAACAAGCTGCTTGTCAGCACAATGAACAAGACATGAGTGAATTATAGGATGGTACTATCTCTTTTACCTTGTTTTTTTCCTTCGTGACATTTCAATTATGAAATCCTGGTTGTTGTAATACGAGATGAAATATATTGTGTGCTTGATATGAAGTATCAAATTGTTTACTAGGTGGATTATAAATAATAGAGCAATTAGCCCAATTATTGGGGTTCCACATTGCACACGGTTTGTCATAGAACACCGCCAGCGATGACATCAGCAAACCCACACGCTTGCTAGAAAATTGGCGTGTTGGATGACTTAACAATCACATAGGATTTCTGGGCACAAACTGTGTGTGTTAGAAAACCCATTCAGAACTGTTTTCACATAAAACATGTGTGTGATGGACATCTATCGCATCTCGGGCTCCGCAAGACGAAATGAAGTTTGAACAAAGGGGCATGTGCGAAGATCCCCAATAGCCTCGCCCCACCTAGCTCACAACTCGATGGTTTAGACGACAAACTCGGACGATGGCAAGGAAGAAGATGGCACATGATGATTTACCCAGGTTCAGGCTGCTATGAAGCGTAAAACCCTGCTCCTTCTTTGGTGGATTGCCTCATGAGGAGATGTGGGTGGATGAACTAGTACAATGGTGCGTAGCCTCGCAAGGGCGTTTGGGTGCTCTTGCATCTCTTCTCTCACCCCATTATCTCTTTTCCACCTCTCCGGTGCAGCCAAGCCTCTATTGATAGTGGCCCGTGTCCTCTTCCCTTATCGCTATGGCGGGAAGGGATCCTACAATGGCCAAATTCAATGTGGGGGCACGAGTACATCTTTACCCTGACAAAAGGTGGTCTTCGTTGGCAAAGTAGCTGTTGATTGTCGGGACCCCGATCCTAAGTCATATGAATCCAGACTGTAACATATCACATCACTTTGTGGCCTCATGCATGGTAAGCTCCACGGCTGCAGCCTTACCTTTGTCGGGACCGTTTGCGTCTTTTAGCTCACATATGTGAACATGTCGTTGGCAATCAAACGACAGAGAACCCGGACCAACATGACTAGTCATAGAACCCAAGTGGCACATCCGTATGGAAACAGGTATTCGTAACCCAACAATGCAGGTGTCGGCCTCAAGCATGTGTAGACGAGTCATAGCAAGCTACAAGGACTCCATTATGCCGTGAGACATAAATGCGATCATTGCACGTAGACGAGTCGTAGCAGGCTACAGGGACTCCATTACACTGCGAGACATTTCCTCGAAGGGACAGACACATCAGCAAAGAAGGATACATGCCGGTCAATCAATGTGTCCGGAGCAGTAGCAAGCTACCATGGCTCAGTGGAAGCACAAAGAGGCAGTTTCCCGTCAAGAGTACTACTAAAGGCACACGACTAGGTGTCAGATCCCATACATACCGTTGCACATCACACGTACGCACGACATGCCCGATATGCATAGATACAACCATGGCATCACAACATAACCATTCAACAACTTTTATTTAAGAGGCTCAGACGAGCCTTGCATAATATGTTCTTACAGATAGGGGTCACATGACCCGACACTCAAGTCATACAAACAAGTTCATAGAAACCAAGCGGAAGCATAAGCTGTCTGAGTACAGACAAATGAAAGGATAAAAAGGCACATGGCCTGACTATCTACAGCCTGCCACCGGGCATAGGGTCATAGCTGGGACACCAGCTATTCGGCATCGTCGACATCTAGAAAGAACCCACCCGATGGGTCCTGGGTCTATGAATAGCATAAGTTATCCAAGCAGTCCATATCCAAGGACGCGGCTATTCGAATAGTTTCATACCCTGTAGGGGTGTACTTCTTCACACACGCTCTCGCCACTTATCGCTGTGTGCTCATAAAACCAGGCACCTCGGCAATCTTCAAGCGGAAGTCCAGCAAGGGAGTCGGCCACGACCGTCAATCACATAAGACCTCTAGTCCAGGCTATCGCCTATTTGAGACTGAACCCACGCGGAAGTCTGGCCGAAGTTTCCGCTATGGCCCCAAACGATGTGCGCAGAATTTCCCAAGCCCACCATTCGGGTGACCCTTGGTACACCGTGCCACTGCCTACTACGTTGTAACCCACCCCTAGGGTCAGCGTTATGCACGGCCTCCAGCATGCTATAAACACCAAAAACTACTTGCATCTCCTGGACTAAGGACTAAGCGACTGATAAATCAAGAGGGGTCGAGTTACCGGAACCCAATGCGTGGTAGTAACTAGTCTTGGATCACAAACACGAAACTCAGTTCCTAAGAACGGTCCGTCAGTAGCAGGGGCCTAAACTCCACGCTGACCAGGGGTTTGACCTACCCTAGGGCCCACTAGTCAGTGACAGGAGGATAACTAATCAGGGTGGATTAGCCCCTGATGATGGCCACATCGGCGCCCACTGGAGCGGTGCTGGCGGAGACCATCCGCATGGCGGCGATCCACCGGAGTTGCGCCTCCAGTGAACATTTGGCGCGTGGAGGGCACCCGAAGGAAGCCCGTGCACGTGCGCATCCAGTGATGCGACAGAGGGGGCTCGGGGGCCACCGGAGCTATGGCCGTCGACGACCCGAGCGGCGGCAAGCTTCGGGCAGCAAGGGAACGGCACCTACGGCGAGGGACAGGCTGCAAGAAGAGGGGGAAACAGAGCAGAAGCTCACGACGGGGTTGCTGGGGGAGACGGCGAGCTCGCGGACGTGCGGACGACCTCGAATCGCCGGAGAAGAGCTTCGGAGGCCGGCGGGGAAGAAACGGCGACGGCGCATCATGGAGGGCTTCCGGCTTCTTCTAGTGTCACGAGGGGGACGAGGGGGTCGCTGTAGGGCTGCTGATGGGCTTAGAAGGGCGCAGGGGCGGCTAGAACGACGACGGTGAGCTCGAGCAGGGAGGAAAAAGGGGGAGAGAGAGCTGCGGCGACTGGGAGGAGAAATGGAGGGAGGGCTCGATCGGGACGTCTCCCTGGATTCTATCCCTCCATCCAGGCGGGCACATAGGTAGGAGGTGGCCGGCGCACGGCGACCACGCACCCGGCGTCCTTCTGGCCAGAGGTGGAAGAAGACCGGTTCGCCCCTTGTGGGCTGGGCCAGCTTCTTCCCTGGCCCAGGTAAGATTTTAATAATTTACTTTTCTGTTTTCATTTTTTGTTATTCCATTTCTGACATTTGTTCCATTTTATTTTCAGGCACATATGCTATTTTAAAATACACCAAATGTTTTATATATTGAAGTTTGAATATTTCAAACTCATCTAAAAAGTTTCAGGATATTTTAAAAACTAAAATAATGATAATGCTATATTTGATATTTTCAGAAGCTTTATCATTTATTTTTAAATTGCTATAGTTGTTCAAATATTGTAAATGACCCCTTGTATAATCATGTCCATAATTATCAGACATAGGGGACATTTTTAAAGGGCATTTTGGATTTGTTGAATTCTCACCAACTTTGAATTATTTTGATTCAATGTGAACTTCGGGTTTCTTTTAGTCCCCATTTCATGTTGATGCAAAATTGAAACATGATGCAACACCCATGTTGTCCTATGACATCTAGCTAGGGATGTGACAACTCACCCCCACTCAAAAGAATCTTGTCCCGAGATTTTGAAGTCGTCGGGAAGAGTGCGGGGTACTCTAGTTGAAGACGATCTTCTCTTTCCCATGTGGCCTCCTTTCCAGAATGGTGTGACCACTGAACCTTGAGAAACTTGATGTTCCGACGCCGAGTGGTACGCTCAGCTTGATCAAGAATACAAACAGGGTATTCTCGATATGTAAGGTTATCTTGGAGATCAAGCGCTTCGTGGTCTACCTCACGGACAGGGTCCGAGAAGCAACGCCTGAGTTGCGAGACGTGGAAGACATCATGAACCTTGGAAAGATGCGGCAGTAGTTCCAATTGGTAGGCAATGTCTCCTTGTTGAGCAAGAATGCGAAAGGGTCCAATGTAACGAGGAGCCAACTTGCCCTTGATACCAAATCGATGGGTACCCTTCAGAGGTGTAACCCGAAGGTAAGCCTTCTCATCAACTTCATAGGTCACAGCCTTATGATGGCGATCATATTGGCTCTTTTGACGAGATTGGGCTGTTTTCAACTTTTCACGAGTAATGTGAACTTGCTCCTCTGCATCCTGGATCATATCCAGGCCAAAGAGTTGCCTCTCTCTAGTTTCTGACCGGTTAAGAGGTGTTCGACACCTTCGTCCATAGAGAAATTTAAAAGGGGCTTTGCCCAGGCTTGATTGATAACTATTGTTATATGCAAATTCAGCTAATGGAAGACATTTCTCCCAGTTCATACCAAAAGATATAACACAAGCTCGGAGCATGTCTTCGAGGATTTGATTGACTCACTCAACTTGACCACTTGATTGCGGGTGGAAAGCAGTGCTAAAAGATAGATGAGTCCCCATAGCGGTTTGAAAACTTTCCCAGAATCGGGAAGTAAAGATACTTCCACGGTCTGAGTTAATCTCCAATGGAACACCATGAAGAGAGACTATTCGAGAAACATATAACTCCGCTAGCTGGCTAGCAGTTGTACTCTCCCGAACAAGAAGAAAATGAGCCACTTTGGAAAGGCGGTCGATGAACACAAAGATAACATTATTCCCTCTCTTAGTCCTGGGAAATCCGGTAATGAAATCAATACCGACCTTATCCCATTTCCATTCAGGAATAGGTAAAGGTTGAAGGGTGCCAGCAGGCCTTTGATGTCCTGCTTTCACACGACGACAAACGTCGCAATTAGCAACGAACTGGGCAATTTCTCTCTTCATCCTAGTCCACCAGACCTCTGGCGTAGGTCCTCATACATCTTGGTACTACCAGGATGAATTGTGAGAGGAGAATCATGAGCCTCCTTAAGGATCAATTGTCATAGATGTTGCTTCTTTGGGATCACCAAGCGGTTATCAAAGAAGATAACACCTCCATCACCTACGGAGAAGCACCTAACATTACCCTTCTTAATGTTTTTCTTGTTCCGAGATATCCCAGCATCATGCTTCTGGGCTTCTATAATTTGATCCGTAAGAGTAGGTTTCGCCACCAGGTTGGATAGGAATCCTTGAGGAACAATGTGGAGGTTTAACCTGCGAAATTCCTCATGGAGAAGTGGTTTACCCTATTGTAACATCAGGTTGTTACAATAAGACTTACGACTTAGTGCATCGGCCATGACATTGGCTTTCCCCGGGGTGTAAGTTATCCCTAAGTCATAATCTGTAATCAACTCAACCCACCGTCTTTGCCTGAGATTCAAATCCGGCTGGGTGAAAATATATTTTAGACTTTGGTGATCAGTGTAAATTTCGCAACGATTACCCAGAAGGTAATGTCGCCAAGTTTTCAGTGCATGGACCATAGCTGCAAGCTCAAGATCATGTGTTGGATAATTATCCTCATGTGGACGCAACTGTCGAGATGCGTATGCAATCACATGACGATCTTGCATGAGAATGCAACCTAATCCTTGTCGCAAGGCGTCACAATAGATAACAAAGTCCTTAGAGAAATCTGGTGGCACCAGAACAGGAGCAGAGGTCAGTCGTCTTTTCAACTCCTAAAAATTGTGCTCGCATTGTGGGGTCCACTCAAACTTTTTATCTTTCTTGAGGAGTTCAGTTAGAGGTTTCGCAACCTTGGAGAAATTCTCGACAAAGCGGCGACAATAGCTCACTAAGCCAAGGAAACTCCAAACTTGCTTAACCGATTCAGGTTGAGTCCAATCAAGGACGGCCTCAACTCTCTCGGGATTGACAGCAATACCTTTACCAGAGATCACGTGGCCTAGATAGGTCACTTCTAGCAACCAAAGTTAACACTTGGAGAATTTGGCGTACAGACGGTGCTCTCGAAGTTTCATCAATACAAGCCTTAGATGCTCGGCATGTTCCTGTTCGTTCTTCGAGTAGATGAGTATGTCGTCGAGGTAAACCACGACGAATTTATCTAAATACTCCATGAAGATCGAATTCATCAAGCGAGAGAAAGTGGCTGGAGCAACGGTTAAACCGAAGGACATGAAGGTGTACTCGTATTGGCCATAACAAGTAACAAAAGCCGTTTTTGGAATGTCCCCGTTACTAATTCTGATTTGATGGTATCCCAACCTCAAATCCATTTTGGAAAAGATAAAGGATCCAACGAGTTGATCATACAAATCGTTGATCCTGGGGAGCGGATACTTGTTCTTTATGGTGACCAGATTCACTGGCCGATAATCCACAACCATCCGATCCGATCCATCCTTCTTCTTGATGAAGAGGATGGGACAAGCCAAGGAGAAGAACTAGGTTGGATGAAAACTTTCTTCAAGGCCTCATCGAGTTGGATCTTAAGTTCGGCTAGCTCTAAGGGTGCCATCTTATAGGGTCTTCTGGCTATTGGGACAGTCCCTAGAATAAACTCTATCACAAACTCAACATCTCTGACAGGAGGAAATCCTGGCAGTTCTTCTGGAAAGACATCCGGAAAGTCACTGACTACCGGAATATCTTCTAACTCTAGAAGAAGGCTAGCATTGAGGGAATAGAGTTGGCGCTTGGCTGTTCGAGTGGAGACATTAACTATCTCACCCGATGGATGTGTAAGTTGAACATTCCTAGTATGAGTATCAATCTTAGCATAGTGGGCTTTCATCCAATCCATGCCTAAGATGATATTGATGTCCAAAGACTTGAGGGATATCAAAGATGCTAGGAAGACTAGCTATCCACCAGAATCTCATTATCATGGCTCGCTCTAGAGGTTTGCCACTTTGAACCAGGAGTTTGGACTATTAAAGGAGTAGGCATATCACAAAAAGACATGTTATGCAACTGTGCATAACTTTCTGAGATGAAAGAATGATATGCCCCAGTATCAAATAGAACAGATGCTGGATGACTATTGACAAGGAGCGTACCTAGGATAACATCAGGATCCTCAACGGCTTCCTCAAAAGAGACATAATTCACTCGTCCACGAGCAAGAGCTGGCTTCACATAGAAGGCTTTTCCCGGCTTCCCACGTCCAGCGGGCTTGGAATTAGCCCGAGGGCCATCACGAGAGTAGTGTCCTGGTTCTCCACATTTGTAGCAAACCACGGTGGCGTGGGGAGCAACATTGGCAGGCAGACCTCCAAAGGGCCTGGCTGGAGGGTTGGGCTAAGCTGGGCGAGGCACCTGGAAGGATGGCCTCGCGGTGTATCTTGGTGGCAAAGCTACGTTGGGCACCCAGACCCGGCGTTTGTTGGAGCCCGAGCCAGATGCGGGGCTGAAGTCACGGTTGTGCTTTCTCGTGGCCTCATAGTCAGTCTGTCCAGACTCGGCATTGATAGCCTTGTTAACGAGATCCTGGAAGGTTGTGCACTCATGCAGGCGCAAATCTCGACGGAGCTCAGGATTGAGTCCCTTGTGGAACCTAGCCTGTTTCTTGGCATCAGTTGAAACTTCCTCCGGAGCATAGCGAGCAAGATTGCTGAACTCATGGCTATAGGCATCCACTGACAGTCTGCCCTGGGTGAAAGCACATAATTCCTCTCTCTTGCGATCCATCAGCCCTTCTGGGATGTGATGGGTACGAAATGTTGCACTGAACTCTGCCCAAGGTGGTGCGGGGCCTGCAGGACGCATGGCTTCATAATTTTCCCACCACAGATTGGCGGGTCCTTCCAGGAAGTAGGTTGCAAAGGTCACCTTATTGGCCTCGGACACATTGGCAGCCCGGATCTTACGGAACATGCTGGTCAGCCAGTCATCCAGGTCGAGTCGGTCGACCGAATGATGATACTTAGGTGGGCACAGCCTGACGAAATCACAGAGTGACATGCCATGATTGAGATCATTGCGGGGAGCACACGCTGTGTTTTGCTCAATTCGTTCCAGCAGCCTTTTGGTCTCTCTCTTGTTCCTTTCGGCTTCAAGCATCACTTCTGCCAAAGAAGGAGCATGTGGCATATCCTCTTGCCTTGGCTGGCTTCGCTCGCCCTGCTCGGGGGCAGGCACAGGGTTATTTCTAGTTGCCACCATCCTGGGAAAACAAAACCACAGCTTAAACATAGAGGACATCAACTCTAAGACATGAGATAAGGAATGTACTGGACATCATGGCATGCAGGGTAAACATCCAACAACATGGAAACATCAACTGCCCTATGAACACCATGATTCATACACACCATGACATAGTTCAGTACAAGCCCAAGCTGAAAACAAACTATTGAGAGATGACACAACTCATCGGAGGCATTACAAGCTTCCTGTACATTATCTATCTACACCTCCGAAACTCAACTCTCAACCTTGGTCATATCCCACAAGACACGCACGACTGTGGCAATACGACTACTACCATACTAGTACTAACATCCAAGTACTCAAGCATCGCCGTAGAATGCCTCATACAGGTTACCCCCGTGACCTGGAAGCTGCATCTGAGGATCTGGAAACACTCTAGCCTATGATCCCTGGGAATCGTAAGGACACGGATGTGGCCTTAGTCCCCTTGCTGGCGGCAACAGCGGTCCTCGAAGAGGGGTGATGCCTTCAACATCGGGCCAGTCTACGCGTGCTGGCAGATGAGTCCGCGATGGGTTCAGCATCTCCAAATCTCCATAGCCTATCTGCACGACAGGTGCCAACTGCGTCAGGGCTGTCCAAAGACGTGCACGGGTAGCATAATGCTCCATGCGAAGGGCACATGCATCACGATCCCTGTTCTCCAACATCTGAGCGGTCACCTGCAACCTAGGGTCCTCATGGGAATGATCACAGTAGGCTGCGCTAAGATAACCATCCTCTCCTCCCATGGAAGTAGGAACATAACAGAACTCTGTGTTCTGAAGCAGACCATGGTGAAACCTCATGATAGTCATCATGGTGTAGGCGGCCTCCTGAACTTCCATATCTATGGTGACACCTAGTCCATAAGTCCAGTGAAGCGGCTCTGCAGCTCTAGGATATGAAGGATATATCTTAACAGTACACAAATACTGACTCTGGTTGAAATCTTGATACTATTCCTCCACTGTGTACTTTGGGTACCAACGGTAGCCAGCCTCCAGCATAACTCTAACCAACATGGCCGTGTGACCCGGTACATCGATGCACCTGGTCAGATGGACCACCTGACGAGAAGGACGAGGGGGCATCTGAAACAGAGAATGATGTAAAGACATTAGAGACTCTGGCAGAAATTGGACAACATAACGGTTGTAATTGCTCAAAAAGGATTTTGAGACAACTGCAAAAGATTGGAAAAACATAACCACTCGACTTTCTAGACTTAAATCTCTTCTCCATTTGTTTGTCACACCAACAATACTTGAGTACTGACATCCTTTTGCATACAAGCTAGCTAGTAGTCCAAGGTTAGTAACTCGTCATCTTAAGCAATAGATGAGAAACCTAGTTCTTATCCCCATAGAAAAGATGAGAAAGGCTCAGCATAGAATAACTTGGGAAGAGGAGTAAAAAGAGCCTTGCATTCCCTTCCACAAATCAATTCCCCTACTTTTCTATAGTGTTTCTAGACTCAACTTCGACCGGTTTGGCTTGGTAGTCCTACAGTCAGTCAGGCTCTGATACCAACGCTGTCGGGACACCGATCCTAAGTCATCTAAATCCAGACTGTAACATATCACATCACTTTGCGGCCTCACGCACGGTCAGCTCCACGGCTGCAGCCTTACCTTAGCCCGGACCGTTTGCGTCTTTTGGCTTACGTATGTGAACATGTCGTAGGCAATCAAACGACAGAGAACCCGGGCCGACATGACTAGTCATAGAACCCAAGTGGCACATCCGTACGGAAACAGACATACGTAACCCAGCAATGCAGGTGTCGGCCTCAAGCGTGTGTAGACGAGTCATAGCAAGCTACAAGGACTCCATTCCGCCGTGAGACATAAATGTCATCACTGCACGTAGATGAGTCATAGCAGGCTACTAGGACTCCATTAAACTGCGAGAAAGTTCCCTGAAGGGACAGACACAGCAGCAAAGAAGGATACATGCCGGTCAATCAATGTGTCCGGAGCAGTAGCAAGCTACCATGGCTCAATGGAAGCACAAAGAGGCAGTTTCCTGTAAAGAGTACTACTAAAGGCACACGACTAGGTGTCGGATCCTATACATACTGTTGCACGTCACACGTACGCACGACATGCCCGATATGCATAGATACAACCATGGCATCACAACATAACCATTCAACAACTTTTATTTAAGAGGCTCAGACGAGCCTTGCATAATATGTCCTTACAGATAGGGGTCACATAACCCGACACTCAAGTCATACAAACAAGTTCATAGAAACCAAGTGGAAGCATAAGCTGTCTGAGTACACACAGATGAAAGGATAAAAAGGCACATGGCCTGACTATCTACAGCCCGCCACCGGGCATAGGGTTGTAGCTGGGACACCAACTATTCGGCATCGTCGACATCTAGGAAGAACCCACCTGATGGGTCTTGGGTCTCATCTGCAACATTTATTAAGCAAACATGAGTACAAACGTACTCGGCAAGTCTATTCATGCTCATGTATCAACATGGGGGTGGTGGAGTTTATGCAGCAATGCCAGCTTTGACTCATGGCTAACCTACACTACACAATTTTAACTCTTTGTTTAAATTTTAGATATCGCACACGAGTCCACTAACTCCATGATAATACACCACCATGGATTCACTTCCCTCTCTTGAGGGAGTGCCATCTACGATACTCACACTTGTCTTGATATTTTTATGAGTATCCATTTGATTATCTATGAACAACATAAGTTATCCAAGTAGTCCATATCCGAGGACGCGGCTATTCAAATAGTTTCATACCCTGTAGGGGTGTACTTCTTCACACACGCTCTCACCACTTATCGATGTGTGCTCATAAAACCAGGCACCTCGGCAACCTTCAAGCGGAAGCCCAGCGAGGGAGATCGTCAAAGTCATCTCCACCAAATCGATAGTTATCATCTCATCGAAAGATCGGACCCTCGCCTCTATCAAGTGGTATCAGAGCAATCGAAGAACAAGCAAGAATATGATAATGGAATCTGAATATTGCGAATATAGATGAAGTATTGATAATGGTGGGGTTCCGAAAGCGGTCTTAGTCTGGTCATTGGACACAAACGAAGTACACGAAGTTGCAATGGCTAACTTTTAACTAAACAAAACCCAAAGGAAAAGCTACTAGATTGATCTACTTATATAGGAGCAAGGGGTGGAGGCCAAGGAGGTGGGAGGACGTCCCAAGACTCCCTAAAACCAACCCTAGGTTGTACAAGGCCCATGGGCCCAAGTGGAGGTGATGCAACACCTTTGGACTTGTAGTTTGACTCGGATTCTGCTGCAACGTCAGATTGTTTCGTCGATATCTTCACGATCCGGACGAATTTTAAGGTTATTCCAATAGGGCTGGAACGCATATGAAATCTAGTTTCAAGCAAAAAAACAGAATCACCCAATTCCGAGTCCGTATGAAAAAGTTGTTGGCGTGTTGAGACAGGTGTGTCTGTGCAGTCCGAATCTGAGTCCAGAACGTGCGAGACTTGGACTCTATCTTCTCTTGGGCTAAAAGTGACGTGAGAGAACTTCTTGAACAACACCTAATTGTTTCCTTTGAAATTAGAGGACCTCTTGAATAGCACCCAACCATTTCCTCTTTCTTTGTCATCACACGTGGTTCATACAAGTGTTTGACCATTCTGCATTTAGGCATAAATAAAAATAGGTGAAGTATTTTTGTTCCGGATAACATAAATAAATTATTGCATAATTCTTATAAGAAATCACCTCACAAATATGCATGTATGCAACATTTTTGGTTGTATCCAAGGTAATCATGTCCTCATATCCTTCCCTTTTTGAAAACAAAGCCGTCCTCAGCGTTGCTTAATCTGAAATGTGGCTACCAAAAGAGAAAAGGCATACACATTGTATATGTATATGTCATCCATTTTTATTGTTCTCAGTTGTGACACATGTGACATATGTATACAAGGGCACTCATCACATGTCATGAAATATAAAGCCAAAATATTATGACAAGAAGTAGAAGGCATCACAATATTGCAACTCAGTTTCCACATATAAGTGAAGTCCTTATTCGTATCAAAAAATTCATGATGTTCATCATTAAACCATCCCAATATTGGTAAATAAACGTGAATCGTTTCAAATTTAGATGCTACAACATGCTTAAATAAGCAAACATGCAACATGTCATTTGACACAGAATTATTACCAAGATTGGAGGTCATATCAAAATGATTAAACACCGGCAGAATTATTTTGAAACATATTTGACCCAAATTAGATTTATTTACTGATTCACATGGTTCTTGCTCATCGATAGTTAATTCAATGGGTGCACTCACAATTGTTGATATTGTAGTTATTTGATCACATGAGGAAGTATAATCATGAACACAGTCCTCTAAAATAGGTGGTGTGATCAAAGTAATGGGTAGCTCATCATAGGGTACATTGGAATTGCAAGGCATTCATCATACTCATGTGGAGGTGGAAGATCAATACCTTTGGCATTACCTCTTATGATCAACTCAGATGATGTAGGCACTCTCGGTGGTGACGTGTTACATGGTGAAGGTGATGTAGCCCTCACAAGATTTGATGTGGTTGTCACAGTATGCCTAGTAGTTGAAGGAACAATGGTATCAACTCTTGGAATGTGCACCTCGCGCTCTATTTCCTTTTGGGCAACACGTTGATTTATTTCCTGTTCAGCTTTGCAAGCAAGACGAAACAAACGATCCATAGAATAACACTTTTCATGAATTAGTATCTCCTGAATATCAAGGTTTAATCCTCCCCAAAATCTATCCATAAAATCATCTTCACTTTCTTCTAATGAGGAATGCAACAAGGTCATTTGTAAATCATCATAATATTTCATTACGGTGTCACTACCTTGTTTCAAATATTGTAACTTTTTAAGCTTGTCACGAGTATAATAAGCAGGAACGAACGTGTGTCTCATGGCAAGTTTCAAATCATCCCAAGTAATAGGTATAATATCTTTGTGTAACCGACAATATTCGCTCCACCAAACTAAAGCATAACCAGTGAAAGAACCAACTGCGACCTTAACTTTCTTATGTGCAGCAAAATTATGGGAAGCAAATATTTCATTTATTTCAAACTCCCACTCGATATATAAAGCAGGTCTAAATCGGCCATTAAATGGAGGTATAGAAACATTAACCTGATCATCTGCATTTGGATCTCTTTGCATCTCTCGTATCGGTTTTTGTGGTGACACGTCTCCCACGATCGAAGAAGCCCATGAACTGACAACTCTGGATCCTGTCATGACTAGTAGAAACAAGAAACAAAGATCCAAGTATATTGTTCCTATGAACTACTAGGATGTGGTGGTAAAACGCTCACAATAAAGCAAATATCAATGTCTTACAAATTCTTGCCATGCAGCAGGTGGCGACCGGCAACCGACGGTGTCAATATCTCCAAAGATTGGGTAAAGCGATTACCAGGTGAACATATGTATACACGATGTAGAAAAATGTGGAGCTTGGAAGGCTTAATATATGGTAGCAAAAGATTAGGAATAATCAATTCAGAGATGCAGTGTTGAATAAACGCTCAACGACGGTACTATGCTGGTCCTAGGCTAGACCGTACTAGAGACGCGAGCCTAGAACACTAATGGAGTCACGATGTAGGAGAAATAACAGAAAGGGATGATATGAATTAGCTCTCGACAGCAAGATATAAGTGAAGATCACAATGGCAGTAAAGAAAATGATGATAAATGACCTACAAGCAAGATATACAAAACTCTCTCTTCAGCTTTCCTCTAGAAAATATTACGTGAAATTCTGATATTTTTTCTCAAGAATGCTACTGACTCAATCTTTCGTATGCAAAAAGAATCACTCAATTCCGAGTTCGTATGAGGAAGATACACTTGTTTTACTCAACACTGCGCAAAATAGATTTCAATCCGAATTCACATACGAGATTGAGTCTAGGTAGAGAAAAAAATTGTTTTTTTCTCTTCTCCCTATTTTTTTTTTCTCTCACTTTTTTTCTATCCAACAAATTAGATAAGATGTAGATTGGATCAAGCGTACATGTGAACGACCTCAAGTGTGATAATGACAATGAACAATGGTAGCATGTGGTGAAAATTGATGGTTGGTGGTGGGTGACAACGAAAGGGATGATGCTGGCGTGGTGGTAGTATATGGCAGTAGCGATAAAGATGGTGCGACGCCGGCATGACAAGTTGTGAATAGAACTCGAAACTCTAAAAGACTAGATGCTAAGACCAGCAACTCGACACGACGATGCAACCGATAATTCAACTATGCAAGCACTGAAAAGAAAATTGCAAAGGCTCAGACTGGTTTGGAGAAAAGATGAATAGATCTAACTTTTTTTGTGTGGCTATCTCCTGGGCAATAGGTAAGGAAACTAAATCTAATCTATGAATAACTGGAAATTCTCACCGAGCAACCTGAAAACTGATACCACTTGATAGAGGCGAGCGTCCCGATCTTTCCATGAGATGATAACTATCGATTTGGTGGAGATGACTTTGACGATCCGACTACAAACGTGCACGATGTTACGCCTTAGCAATCGCTAAACCAATCTCCAAGAGGTTATTGACCATGCCGGAGCACGATCAACCTGACCACGAAGGTCTGTTTCTGCAAGCAATCGAAGAACAAGCAAGAATATGATAATGCAATCTGAATATTGAGAATATAGATGAAGTATTGATAATGGTGGGGTTCCGAAAGCGGTCTTAGTCTGGTCGTTGGACACAAACGAAGTACACGAAGTTGCAATGGCTAACTTTTAACTAAACAAAACCCAAAGGAATAGCTACTAGATTGATCTACTTATATAGGAGCAAGGGGTGGCGGCCAAGGAGGTGGGAGGACGTCCCAAGACACCCTAAAACCAACCCCAGGTCGTACAAGGCCCATGGACCCAAGTGGAGGTGATGACACCTTTGGACTTGTAGTTTGACTCGGATTCTGCTGCAACGTCAGATTGTTTCGTCGATATCTTCACGATCCGGACGAATTTTAAGGTTATTCCAATAGGGCTGGAACGCATATGAAATCTAGTTTCAAGCAAAAAAACAGAATCACCCAATTCTGAGTCCGTATGAAAAAGTTGTTGGCGTGTTGAGACAGGTGTGTCTGTGCAGTCCGAATCTGAGTCCAGAACGTGCGAGACTTGGACTCTATCTTCTCTTGGGCTAAAAGTGACGTGAGAGAACTTCTTGAACAACACCTAATTGTTTCCTTTGAAATTAGAGGACCTCTTGAATAGCACCCAACCATTTCCTCTTTCTTTGTCATCACACGTGGTTCATACAAGTGTTTGACCATTCTGCATTGAGGCATAAATAAAAATAGGTGAAGTATTTTTGTTCCGGATAACATAAATAAATTATTGCATAATTCTTATAAGAAATCACCTCACAAATATGCATGTATGCAACATTTTTGGTTGTATCCAAGGTAGTCATGTCCTCATATCCTCCCCTTTTTGAAAACAAAGTCGTCCTCAACGTTGCTTAATCTGAAATGTGGCTACCAAAAGAGAAAAGGCATACACATTGTATATGTATATGTCATCCATTTTTATTGTTCTCAGTTGTGACACATGTGACATATGTATACAAGGGCACTCATCACATGTCATGAAATATAAAGCCAAAATATTATGACAAGAAGTAGAAGGCATCACAATATTGCAACTCAGTTTCCACATATAAGTGAAGTCCTTATTCGTATCAAAAAATTCATGATGTTCATCATTAAACCATCCCAATATTGGTAAATAAACGTGAATCGTTTCAAATTTAGATGCTACAACATGCTTAAATAAGCAAACATGCAACATGTCATTTGACACAGAATTATTACCAAGATTGGAGGTCATATCAAAATGATTAAACACCGGAAGAATTATTTTGAAACATATTTGACCCAAATTAGATTTATTTACTGATTCACATGGTTCTTGCTCATCGATAGTTAATTCAATGGGTGCACTCACAATTGTTGATATTGTAGTTATTTGATCACATGAGGAAGTATAATCATGAACACAGTCCTCTAAAATAGGTGGTGTGATCAAAGTAATGGGTAGCTCATCATAGGGTACATTGGAATTGCAAGGCATTCATCATACTCATGTGGAGGTGGAAGATCAATACCTTTGGCATTACCTCTTATGATCAACTCAGATGATGTAGGCACTCTCGGTGGTGACGTGTTACATGGTGAAGGTGATGTAGCCCTCACAAGATTTGATGTGGTTGTCACAGTATGCCTAGTAGTTGAAGGAACAATGGTATCAACTCTTGGAATGTGCACCTCGCGCTCTATTTCCTTTTGGGCAACACGTTGATTTATTTCCTGTTCAGCTTTGCAAGCAAGACGAAACAAACGATCCATAGAATAACACTTTTCATGAATTAGTATCTCCTGAATATCAAGGTTTAATCCTCCCCAAAATCTATCCATAAAATCATCTTCACTTTCTTCTAATGAGGAATGCAACAAGGTCATTTGTAAATCATCATAATATTTCATTACGGTGTCACTACCTTGTTTCAAATATTGTAACTTTTTAAGCTTGTCACGAGTATAATAAGCAGGAACGAACGTGTGTCTCATGGCAAGTTTCAAATCATCCCAAGTAATAGGTATAATATCTTTGTGTAACCGACAATATTCGCTCCACCAAACTAAAGCATAACCAGTGAAAGAACCAACTGCGACCTTAACTTTCTTATGTGCAGCAAAATTATGGGAAGCAAATATTTCATTTATTTCAAACTCCCACTCGATATATAAAGCAGGTCTAAATCGGCCATTAAATGGAGGTATAGAAACATTAACCTGATCATCTGCATTTGGATCTCTTTGCATCTCTCGTATCGGTTTTTGTGGTGACACGTCTCCCACGATCGAAGAAGCCCATGAACTGACAACTCTGGATCCTGTCATGACTAGTAGAAACAAGAAACAAAGATCCAAGTATATTGTTCCTATGAACTACTAGGATGTGGTGGTAAAACGCTCACAATAAAGCAAATATCAATGTCTTACAAATTCTTGCCATGCAGCAGGTGGCGACCGGCAACCGACGGTGTCAATATCTCCAAAGATTGGGTAAAGCGATTACCAGGTGAACATATGTATACACGATGTAGAAAAATGTGGAGCTTGGAAGGCTTAATATATGGTAGCAAAAGATTAGGAATAATCAATTCAGAGATGCAGTGTTGAATAAACGCTCAAGGTGATTCCAACTTGTTTGGAACGCATATGAACTCTAGTTTCCACCAAAAAAAGAATCACCCAATTCCGAGTCGGTATGAAAAAGTTGTTGGCGTTTTGAGACAGGTGTGTATGTGCAGTCCGAATCTGAGTCCAGAACGTGCGTGACTTGGACTCTATCTTCTCTTGGGCTAAAAGTGACGTGAGAGAACTTCTTGGACAACACCTAATTGTTTACTTTGACATTAGAGGACCTCTTGAATAGCACCCAACCATTTCCTCTTTCTTTGTCATCACACGTGGTTCATACAAGTGTTTGACCATTCTGCATTTAGGCATAAAATAAAAATAGGTGAAGTATTTTTGTTCCGGATAACATAAATAAATTATTGCATAATTCTTATAAGAAATCACCTCACAAATATGCATGCATGCAACATTTTTGGTTGTATCCAAGGTAGTCATGTCCTCATCAGAGTCGGCCACGACCGTCAATCACATAAGACCTCTAGCCCAGGCTATCGCCTATTTGAGATTGAACCCGCACGGAAGTCCGGCCGAAGTTTCCGCTACGGCCCCAAACGATGTGCGTAGTGTTCCCAACCCCACCATTCGGGTGACCCTTGGTACACCGTGCCACTGCCTATCGCGTCGTAACCCAACCCTAGGGTCAGCGCTACGCACGGCCTCCAGGATGCTATAAACACCAGAAACTACTTGCAACTCCTGGACTAAGGACTAAGCGACTGATAAGTCGAGAGGAGTTGAGTTACCAGAACCCAATGTGTGGTAGTAACTAGTCTTGGATCACAAACACGGAACTCAGTTCCTAAGAATGGTCCCAATGAGACAACCCGCTATGTACTCCTACATAGCCTCTCATCGCTACCTTTACCAAATCGGGTTCATCATAAGTTCATCACATCAGAACAACATTGTTTCACTCAGTTCATCACCCAGATGAATCAAACCTGACACAACTCTAAGCATAGCAAGCATAGCAGGCAAAGTAAGCTAAGCACATCATGGCACAAGCATCTACCAGGTATGCTAGGTTGCAAGGTTTAGCTATTTACTATGACAATGATAGGTCATGCATAAGAATAGGTTCATCTACCGTGTATGACAGACAAGTGAACGGTTGTCCTAATGCAATAAACAAGAGCAGGAGAGAGAGAGAGAGTGGGATGTTATCAGAATGATCAAGGGGGTTGCTTGCCTTGTTGGGTAGCGGGAAGGTTTTCTCCTTCGTTGGAATACTCGGGGGTATCCTCAGAAGCAGGGCCTACCGCAATGCAGATAAAAAGCAATCAATACATGCAAGTGCAACAATATGATGCATGATCATGGCATGGTAGCATGTTTGGATGAGCTGATGCAACTAATGTTCAAGGTAAGTTGAAATGATTTTGAACATAGCTTCAAAATTATTCTTCATTTCAAATTCCATAAACTAACTTATTAGCAAATGTCAATGTTCTTCTACATAGTTTTCTCTAACATGCATGATAATAGCACCATTGGATTCATTGGATTTTTCTGATAAATTTTCATATATAAATTATTTTCATCTGATTTACAGATTAATTTATATGAATTTTTAAAGTTTTAAACAATTTCTAGAATTATTTTAAAACTGGAAAATGAAATATGATGTCAGCCTGACGTCACTACGACATCAGCTGGTCGGCTGACCAGGCTAGGTCAAACCTAACATGTGGGGCCCGCATGTCAGTGACAGGGGCCTAAACTCTGTGTTGACTAGGGGTTTGACCCACCCTAGGGCCCACTGGTCAGTGGCAGGAGGATAACTAATCAGGGGGGGTTAGCCCCTGATGATGGCCACATCAGCGCCCATTGGAGTGGGGCCGGCGGCGACCATCCACACGGCGGCGATTCGCCGGAGTTGCGCCTCCGGCGACCATTTGGTGCGCGGAGGGCACCCGGAGGAAGCCCGTGCACGCGCGCATCCAGCGCTATGGCAGAGGGGGCTCGGGGCCACCGGAGCTACGATCGGCGACGACCCGAGCGGCGGCAAGCTTCGGGCAGCAAGGGAACGGTGCCTATGGCGAGGGACATGCCGCAAGAGGAGGGGGAAACGGAGCAGGAGCTCACGACGGGGTTGCTAGGGGAGACGGCGAGCTCGAGGACGCGTGGATGACCTCGAATCGCCGGTGAAGAGCTTCGGCGGCCGACGGGGATGAAACGGCAATGGCGCATCGTGGAGGGCTTCCAGCTTCTTCTAGCGTCACGAGGGGGACGAGGGGGTCACTACGGGGCTGCTGGTCGGCTCAGAAGGGCGCGGGGGGCGACTAGAACGACGGCGGCGAGCTCGAGCATGGCTCGGCCATGGCGGCAGGGAGGAAGAAGGGGGAGAGAGAGCTACGGTGACTAGAAGGAGGAGAAATGGAGGGAGGGCTCGATCTGGACGTCTCCCTGGAGCTTATCCCTCCATCCAGGCGGGCACACAGGCAGAAGGTGGCTGACGCACGGTGACCACGTGCCCGACGTCCTTCTGGCCGGAGGTGGAAGAAGACCGGTTCGTCCCTGGTGGGCTGGGCCGGTTTATTCCCTTGGCCAGGTAAGATTTTAATAATTTACTTTTACGTTTTCTTTTTTTGTTATTCCATTTCTGACATTTGTTCCATTTTATTTTCAGGCACATATGCTATTTTAAAATACCCCAAATATTTTATATATTGAAGTTTGAATATTTCAAACTCATCTTAAAAGTTTCAGGATATTTTAAAAACTAAAATAATGATAATGCTATATTTGATATTTTTAGAAGCTTTATCATTTTTTTTAAATTTCTATAGTTGCTCAAATATTTTAAATGACCCCTTGTATAATCATGTCCATAATTATCAGACATAGGGGACATTTTTAAAGGGCATTTTGGATTTGTTGAATTCTCACCAACTTTGAATTATTTTGATTCAATGTGAACTTGGGGTTTCTTTTAGTCCCCATTTCATGTCGATACAAAATTGAAACATGATGCAACACCCATGCTGTCCTATGACATCTAGCTAGGGATGTGACATTGATGATGCAGAGGTGGGCTCGGCGTTGACATCCGTCTTGATGGGCTTGTGGTTGTGCTCTTGTTGCACCGGAATGGAAACCTTTGGGTGGCGATTTGGGAACCCGCATACATCCCTGCCCCCTTTGCACCAAAGGGGAAACTCCCCCACCTTGCGCGTTGGTGCCCGCCTGCCCTGCCTTATGTCATCCTTGGCCACACGAGGCCAAGAGCTGCATAAAGATCTCTGGCGCTCCGGAGGGGGCCTAAGGATACCTATCCCTCGTAGGTCTTGGTGCTGCTTCCCACACGAGCTTAGGGCTCTCACGAGGACCTTGTCTTGAGCATGGTCGTGGTAGGCCGTATTGGACGTCGAAGTGGGCCACGCCTTGGGCCACAGGCTGGTAGGTTTGGGTACCCCCGTACCTAGAACACCGACAACAACCATATGCATTGTGTGTGATGGCTACCCCTAACACAAACGATTTTAAGCAGGAAATTGTGTGTGATGTACAATACGAAGGGAAACATATGTTTGGGATTCACAGTGTGGGATGGTATGCACATCTAACACGATTTCTCCTAAATACCTATTTGTGATAGTCCTTCCAATCGCACACAACATAATTTGGCCTATCGTGTCTGACCAGGAGCAGGCATTGCCGACGGGTTTTTCGTGTCATGTGCGATAGCCCCCATCCCTATCGCCCACACATGCAAGGCGACGGTTTGAGACTACTTCACGGAAAGGGGTTAAAACATGTTATATAGCAGACGCCTGCACTAGTGTAGTGATGTTAGTAAAAATGAAATTGATAATAATCTTGCTAGTAAGGATGAGTCATGTGATGATGATGAGAAGGAAATAGAGCATCTAACTAAAGAACTAAACACTCTTAAGTTAGCCCATGAATCTACTATATGAGCTCATAGAGATCTTGGAAGAACTCATGAGAAGCTATGCTTCGAGAAGCTCAATTTAGAGCAAGAGCATGAGTTTCTTAAAGCTAGCAATGACGATCTTCAAAAGAAGACTTGCTCTTATCTAGGCAAACGACTACTCTTGTCTACTTTTGTTCCACAAGTTAAACTTAAGCAAACTAGTAACAAAGGCAAAGAAAGGTTCTTCATCTAGTAGCTACAATAAAAATGATAAATCCAATGGTGTTGCTTCTAGTAGTTATATTGATTACACTAATGATTCTCTTAGCCAAGTTACACTTAAATAAGAAAATGATTTATTGAAATGGATTATAGAAAAAGGTTTCTACAAAATTCTTGCTGGATGTAAGCAATTCAAGGAGATTGTACGCAAGCATGGAGGACATGGGAAGAACCAAGGCATTGGCTACTTCAGCGCCAATGGAGATGAATGAGAAGAAGGTAAAGACCCCAAGCTGAAGTTTGTTCCCCAAAAGGAGAAGTATGAACATACCTCCCCAAGGGAACAAAATCTCAATATGACCTCCCACCACAAGACCACAAGCGTTAAGGGGAGATTGATACATTTAAAGATGAATCACAAGCCTTGGTTAGGTGGGTTCCCAAAGCTACTACAAGCTCTACCACAACAATTGTTACTTCAACTCCAAGTATCCGAATCAAGTTGATGTGGTTACCAAAGAAGAAGAACTAGAGGTGTTGTCGTGGTTTTGTCATGGCAGATGTCCTAGTGAGCGGACTTAGGTTCGAGGCCATCGCTACGGCGGTGAACTCAAAGGGGTTGATCGAAATCGAGAAACAAGGGTTTACCCAGTGTCACACCCTGTGTTTGTGTCACTTTGATATGCTTGGATTATAAATTTTGGAACCAATTAAAACTTTTAAGGGCATGCTTACTTGAATTGTTCTTGTTTGATTGTTTGGTTGATTGTGTTTGGCACTCTTAGGTTCAAATTAGGTTTTCAAAAACCCCTAAGTTGAGGTTTACACTACAAGTCCTCAAATTGGGTGGAACCTTTTTCCCCAAAGACTCTATTTGAAACCTACTACGATTATGACTTCCCAAAACCACCAAATATTAATTTTAAAGATTATTTTAATATTTTATTTAAAGGCTTTTTCTTAAGACCAAAAATAGTTTTTCATAGGGAAAAATTATTTTAATGCTTTGAAAATATTTGAGAAAATTTAGGGAAACTCAATGGACATATATTTTCCATATATAAGAGTTTCAACACATGGTAATGTTCAAAATCATGGGCAAACCCCTCAAAACCATTTCTGGCCAAATGAAGCTTTTGAAATATTTCCATAAGAAATATTCTCAATAAATTCCAAGAAAATTTCAGCAAGTCAACATTGTCATAGGTGATGATCTTGCAAAGTTTCATCTCAATCCAAATTGTTTTGGTTCATCAAACTATTCCAAACCCCTCCGTGTCTAGATCAAAGTTTTAACAACTCTACATTGTGAAGTTTCTTCCCTTGACTCCAAACTTCGTGGACATGTTCCATGGCCCAAATAAGGATGCTACACCAAGTGGTGCATCAAGGAGATTAGATTTCCACACCTGGATCTACATAAGTCAGTTTCTGTTAAAATATAGGGTTTTCAAAGTCTACATTATCAACTTTGCTCAATTAAGCTCAAACTTGGTGATCAAGCTCAATTATTACCACCACTTTATCCTGTTAGGTTTCATCTTTAGTAGGTGAGCCTAGCCTGCCCTAGTGCTGATCAAACACCTTCAGGCTGAGTCCAAGAACCAATTATTGAGCCCCCTCCACCACTATCCTTCACCCCAAATTTTTCCACAACATCATGTAGTCCCTCCCCACCTCCAGCAAAGTCCCTGGTGCCAGAGAGCATGAGTTCATGGGGTAAAATCTCCATTTCCCTCTCTGTACAACATCTTTTCTCTGTTCTCTTACTTCTATCTCTCACTCATGGCCACTCCAGAGCATCCAAGGCTCTTTCCCACTTTCTTTATTCCCCCTTCATCTTCTGGATACAAGTGGACACGCCAGAGTGCATCAAAAGCTCTGGCATGCTGGCCAAAGTCGCGCTCTGGAGCGCGCAACCGCGTTCCAAAGGGTTGACCTCCCTCTCCTGCCCATACCCGACCACCTCGGGCCTTCCCCTCGCGCCACTCGATGCACCTCGATGCCCCCAACACGCCAGGGCGATGGCCCCTTCCTCCCTCTCTCTCCAACGGCCCTCTCCAGAGCGCGCATGGCCGCCCCTCTCGGTGAACCACTAGCCTCGCACGCGCAGGCTCTCCTTACTCTCTCTCTATCTCTTGCTCCTGCTCATCCTAGACCAGCCCCAGGAGCACCCCACACCCTCGTCTCCTCCCGCACCTTCTAGCCATGACCCCGAGCTTGCCGGCGCACAAGCGAATCGGTGGACCGAGGCTCGCCTATAAAAGGCATCCCCGAGCCCCTCTCCCCTCCTCTGGCCCTCTCCTACTCGCATTTGGCCGTCCTGAACCCCCATTTGAGCCCCCCGAGCACCAGTGCTCGAGATCGACCGAGGCGGCACCGCGGTGGAGCTCCGTCGATCCCGGGACACAAGCCTGCTCTAGCGCTCTTCTCTCCTTCATCAGGCCCGTAGGGTTCCCATGACCTCTTCCCCTTCCTCCTCGTCCATTTCCAGTGAGGGAGCACCGTAGGCGATCCCCTCCCAAAGTAGCTCCGCTACGGGTGTTCGTCACCGGCGAGCCAAGGCACCTCCGGCCTTCCCTCCACCTCCAGAGGAATGGCGACTCGATGTTGAGCCCATTCCCGCCACCAACTCCCCTCGCCATTCCTCCCTTTGCCAGCGGTGAGCACTGCCGTCTCCTAGATGGAGGTTGACGATGGCCCTAGCAAGTGGGGCCCGCTCGTCAGCCTCTACCTTGCCCGCCTCCCTCTCCCTCTCACTGGCACATGGGCCACGCACGTTAGGTTTGAACCTGACAAGGGCGGGCACACCGGCTCTCCTGGGGCCGCTTTGCTCTGGGCCGGCTCAGTTGCGGCCAGTTCTGGCCCAGGGCAATGCCCCTTCCCCTTTTTCTTTTCTGTTATGATTTCCAAAAATCCCTGAGAACAAAATAAAAATCCAATGCCAAATATTTTTCCACCAAAAATCTTAGAATAATATGTAGAATTTAAGAGTGCCATTTGTGAAGTTTTTTGAAAACTTTTTATGTACTATTTTATTTTAAAACCTGTTTTAGGCATCTTTTTGCCTCTGTTTAAATAGCTTTCAAAAATATTTTCACACCAAAACCTTAGACAAATATATTTAGTATAGTTTTTAGTATTTATCAGAATAGGGTAGCATTTTAATAGTAGCTTTATGTGCTCTATTTTTGTGTGATGCTTATTATTATCGTTATTTATCGCGACGATAGATTGCGCTCTTTACGAGGGTGTTGGACCCGATGACTTTGAAGACCTCAAAGACTTTGTTGAGCCAGGCAAGAAGCCCTTTGACCATGTTAAGAAACCATTTTTATTGCATGTCATATAGCATTTACGTTCGTTATGATTGATCATGTGGAGTAGTGACCACTTCGGTGGGTTGCTTCTGATACTTTTGCCATTGACACTTGCATCGTGCATGACCCTACCTCCTTAAGAGGGTTATGCGGGGATTTGTTGATTACTTTGGTGGGTACAGGCATGGATCCCGCATTACTAGTGGCGGGAGTGGCATGGTCACTCTCGATACGGGGTCGTGCCGGTATGGACGATCATGCGTTGTCTTCACAGGCACTGGGCACACCGTTGGTCTCTGCATGGATGCTACGTGTGATGTACATCGTGTGGGCTGTGTACAAATCGAGTGGACTCTTTGTTTAGTATCGCCAGGGGAAAGGCATTGCTCGGGTGCTTACCTCGGGTATGTTAAATACCACGGATCGTAGATGACACGGAAGTTCCCCGAGTCTTGTGGGTAAAGTGTGCAACCTCTGCAGAGTGTAAAACTATTTGAATAGCCGGGACCACGGTCAAGGACAGTTGGATGACCGCTCTTGTGCTACGTCCATGGTTTCTTAACTTGGTGTGTGTGTGCGTGTGTGTGTGGGTGATGGTGACAAAGCTGATACTTGAGCTAAGTCCGATGACATGGCATGGTGATGAACATGAGATATTCAACCCTCTTTATATGATGATATCCGAGACTTGTTCCCGTGAATATCTATTAACAGTTGATGCATGCTTACTTTAGGTTACTTGATCATGTCATTGCACTCAAAATTAGCCTTCTGCAAAGTACCTACTTAGTGTTATATCATGCGTTGTTATTGTCTTGTTCCATCATGGGTTGCTTGCGAGTACATTCAAAGTACTCATTGGCTTGCCACTGGTTATTCAATTGGCCAGGCATGGAAGAGCAGGAGTGTGGTGAAGAGTTCGTTGGAGGCGAACATGCGAACTAGGACGCTTCCCAATCAGAATGTCGTAGGTTTAAGGCAGGTGGCATGGGTTCACGCTTTCGACCAAGACTTCCATTGTTTGTTATGTTTAAATGTTTGGCCCTTGTGGCCCTACCTATGTAAGACTTGACCTTCATGGTATTTATTTGTTTAAGATGCTAAATGTGGATGTAAGACTCTTCTTATTCAGCTTCTATGTGTTCAGTGAGCATTGATCTCTGGGATCACTGTACACGTGCATTCGGTCATCCCGACTTATGAGTCGGGGTCCCCACACCCAAGTTTGGCCCCTCGGAAAGAGGTAAAAGCCTACGTCATGCTTTTGTGTTGTATTGATTGGATATCTGTCAGATTTCAGGCTCCGCAAAACCCTCAAGGTTCGAACACAGGGCCATTTGCGAAGGTTCCCTGTGGACTCGCCCAACCTAGCTCGCTAATCGATGGTTAGTATGGTGAACTCGCCCGACGACGAGGAAGAAGATGAACATGGAAGTTTACCCAGGTTCCGACCGCTGCGAAGCGTAATACCCTTGTGGTGGTGTGGTGGATGAACTAGTACAGTAGGCTCAAGTCTCACGAGGCGCCCAAGTGGTGCTCTTGGTTCTCTGCCTTGTGGTGGTTTGTTGAGTGGCCAAGTGTTGGATCGCGTCCCACGCGCCTTGGACGTGGATCACGTGGCAATTCAGGCGGTGGCCACGTCCAAGGCGCGTGGGACCCGATCCAACACTTAGCCACTCTATGAACCACCACAAGGCAGAGAACCAAGAACACCACACCACCACGGTGCTCCCATGGACGGCAGATGAGACAAAAGAGCGTAGAGATGTGGCCCTCGTCTAGGTTAGCCTATCCCTTCTTCCTCCATAGCGTCTTTGCTGGGTTCGTGCCACCTTTCTCCGTGTTCTTCACCGCCATACTCGATCACTACGGGATCCAGGCCCTTCACCATCGGCCCAACTCCATCTTGTTCTTGTCCGTCTTCACCTTTTAATGCGAGACTGTCATGGGCACGAAGCCTTTGGTGGCCCTCTTCCGACATTTCTTCAGTTTGCGCGTGCACGATGGTGCTCAATGGTCGGCATGCGTCTCCTTCGTCGTAGTCCAGAGCAGTAACATACTCTTGAAGGCCGGGAAGAAGGTGGAGAACTTTCGACACCGCTAGGTCTTCATGGATCTTGGGAGTCCCAACCCCTGCTTGGAGCTGCCGAAGGGGCTGCCGGAGAAGACCTCTGCGTGGAGCTCGGCGAAGCTTTCTGACCCTCGGGCCAAGCCCTTCCTGGAGAGGATTTCCCACGACATCAGCGCTAGGAAGCTAACTGGGGGGATGATAGTGAAGGAGTTCTTGACGGAGTGCCTGGCGCCCCTCCAGTCCCACTCTAAGCCCCTCTAGGACTATCAGGGCAGCGACGACAGTCTCAGGCTTTGGTGCGCGCATAACCCGTGAAGATTGGAGCAAGGCTATGGCAACCCTGCTCAATAGCGACATTGGAGATCTCCCGAGGCCTACACCCCGTTGTACCGCCATGACGATGTGGCCGCTTTGGACGTCAAGATGCTTGTCTTCAACAAAGTAGGGGTCTCCCCAGTCAAGGGCCTTGGCTCCCCGGTGACGGTGTCCTCCGGCGACACATCATGCATGGAGAATTCGGAGAAGACGTCCAATGACGAACGGGCAGGGGCGTCTCCACTGTCACAAAGCGTGCTCCCGCGCGATCTTGAGGATGAAAATGATGTTGGCGAAGCTCGGTCGGCAGGCTCTCCGCATCCCGCCAAGGTTCCCACGGGGCTTGTGTCGGCCCTCGTGCCAAGTGGTCCGCCAGCCGGACGACCCCCAGGAAGCGTGGGGTCCAGTCTCCTTTGGTGCGCCCTGCCTCTGCAGGTATGGTGGTTGAGATGCCGGCCTCGCCCTGGCCCGAGTCGCAGCCTGCGGGCCAGATGGGCAAGGCCGCGGCCGTGGCGATCCCTTTGGCGGCAGCTCGCATGGTGCCCCTGTCCCCTGCCGTGACGGTGTCCTCACTAAGAGATGCGAGGGCATCACTAACGTCAGAGTGGAGGGGAAGAGGAAGTGGGTTGACGTTGAGGAGTAAGTACCCGCTTCGGCCTTGCCTTCCCTACGGTAGCTTGGGTGCTAATGATTCTTCCTTTGCCTGGTAACTAGGAACACCCCCGCGCTGAACATGAGAAAGAAGAAGGCAGGCGTCAAGCCGAAGGTGTCCTCCAACACTCTGCCTGCTCCCAGCATGCCGCCATCGACTGACGAGGTGCCTGCAGGCGAGGGGGTGAAGGTTCGCGAGGCAACCCTCCTGGCCACCACCACGAAGGCCTCAAAGCCCCTGATGCCTATTGGTGTGGTCGCTCCTGTTCTTGATGGTGTGCCGGTGCCCTGTCCGGAGGGCCAGCCCCCGATGGCCAGCCGCCCATCGATCTGTCTGCGTCCATCTTGCCCTTGGTTGCTGTGCAGCCTTCGAAGCCTCCTTCTCCTTGTGCTGCCATCTCCTAGGAGGCGTCTCCTGTGGTTATGCAGGCGACTCATCCGGAGGAGACCTTGGTGCCCTCGCCGCACGGCATCGACCTCCTAGACCAAGTTCGGGATGCCCTCGCGGGTGCTGATGATCATCTCAAGAGCGGGCTTCTGGGGCTCCTCTCCGTGTGGCTTCGGGACAACGCCTCTGTCGTGTCGTCCTGTGGCCAAGCCAAGGCCGTCGTGGCGAGGAGCGAGAAGGAGGCTGCGTCAGCCAAAGCAGCCCTCGAGGCGGTGCTAGCCAACGTGGCGTCTGCTGAAGGGCGCCGCAATGAGGTGGAGTCCCTCTTGAAGTTCCTTGAGGAAGAGAAGTCCGTGCTCGAGGAAGAACTGCGTGAGCAGGGGAGGCCCTCAAGACCTGCAAGGCCCAGCTCGCCGACCGGGACTCTGAGCTGTCCTAGACAAAGGCCGACGGTGTCGTGGCATGAGGGCGCCTGGAAGCGCGGGAGAAGGAGGCAGCCCTGGAGAAGGCCTGGCTCAAAACCGCGAAAAAGGCTCTAGCTGAGGCTGGGGAGAGAAAGGCAACGGAGCTCACTGCCCTTCCCCCGATCGAGCTCAGGCTTCGCCGAGCGCTCCACTGCCTCTACTGGGAAGGGTTTGCAGAACCCCTAGTGGCTCCAGGGAGCAGCTTCGTGGAGCTCGCTTCGAAGTTTATTGTGGCGCTGGAGGGTGCCATTCCCAAGGTGGAGGGAGTCTTGGATAGCGAGTGCCGCAGACTCTTTTCTAAGGCTGCGATGCGCGTCTTTAGCCACCTTCACCTCCGCGAGCCAGGGTTCAACTTCAACTCCGTGATCCACCCAGTCACCCCCGAGGTCCATAGCAGCGTTGCGGAGGCAGTGAAGGCTGCCTTGGAGGCGCTGGTGAAGAGGTTCACCCGCATCATCGTTTAACCGCCTCTTAAAACTGCAGAGGTTAGTGATGATGAGGACGACGCGGGCGATGTCGACGACGAGTTCTCTGCAAACAGAGCGTGTCACGGCGAAGGCTCCTCCTAATTCCTCTTCCTTTTTTCTTTCCTGCATCATTCGACGTGCCTCTTGGAGGCATTAAACTTGTTTGTATTCGCAAAAAATTTTAATGCTTGTAATAACTGTCGAACTGCGTGATTGCCCTCTTCGCCTTGTTTCCTTCTTGCTTGTTGTGTCTCTCTGTGTCGGCAGGGCCCGACCCCACTCATACCTCAGCCGTCGTTGGGGCCGACCGTATCACCAAGGACGGTCCCAAGGGGTGAGGGGCTACGGGGTCAGTGAGGCTCCTCAGTCACGATGCTCAGGAGTCCCCCTTGATGTACGAGTGGCTCCCATACCTTTCCTTGTCAACTTTTCCTGTGACGGGCGCATGAAGACCAGGTTTGGCAGACCTAGGAAGGTGGAAAGTACCAGGCCCGGCCCAGCAGTAGCCCCCATGCAGCCCCCTCACACGACCATCCCAGGGAATGCAGCGAAACGGGGCCGCACGGAGCCTTCCTGAGGTTGGATGCAACCGCTGGGGCACCCTCAGTTGTTTATCCCCAGCACAGGGCATAGGCCTTCCATATTGTGTGGGCATAGTCATTGGTGGCCCGTGTTATCTGCCAGCATGGAGTTGTGGCTTCCACATTGCATGGGCATAGCCATTAGCGGGCAATATTGACTTCTCCGCCAGCACAGAGCCGTGGCTTCCACATTGCATGGGCGTAGCCATTGGTGGGAAGTGTTGACTTCTCGCCCAGCACAGAGCTGTGGATGCCACATTGCATGGGAGGGAACACCTCCCCGTCCTCGTGCGACTCCGGGCGTGTACAACCCATTGAGTTCATATGTGTGGCTGGCATGATAGAACCTGAAGGTGTATCTAGGAGCTCATGAGGGCGCTTTGGCCTCGTGAGGTCCCTACCTCAAGGAGGGTTGTGCCTGGATCTTCTCATAGATGGCGCTATCTAAAGTCCTAAAATCTTCATTGCAGCCTGCACCAAGCGTCCTCCCTAAGGCCATGGGATTGTGTGGGGACCCCGACTCATAAGTCGCGATCACTGAATGCACGTGTATAGTGATCCAAGAGATCAATGCTCACTGAACACACAGAAGCTGAATAATAAGAGTCTTACATCCTTACATACCATCTTACACAAATAAAGACCATGGAGGTCAAGTCTTACATAGATAGGGCCGCGAGGGCCAAACACTTAAACATAACAACGGAAATCTTGATCAAAAGCGTGAACCCATGCCATCTGCCTTATACCTACACGCATTCTGACTGGGAAGCGTGCTAGTTCGCATGCTAGTCACCAACGAACTCTTCATTGTACCCCTATTCATCCATGACTGGCCAATTAAATAACCAGTGGCAAGCCAATGAGTACTTTGAATGTACTCACAAGCAACCCATGTTGTGGAGCAACGTATAACAATACATGATATAGCACTATGTAGGTATTTTGTAGAAAGCTAATTTTGAATGCAATGACATGATCAAGTAACTAGGTAAGCATGCATCAACAGTTGGTAGATATCCATGTGAACAAGTTATAGATATCATCATAAATAGGGGGTTGAACATCTCATGCTCTATCATCACGTCAAGTCATCTGACTTATCTCAAGTGTCATCTCTGTCTCATCCACACACCCATACACACCAGGTTTTTAGGAAACATCTGGACGTGGCTTAAGGAGCACCACCCAACTTTCCTTGACCGTGGACACGGCTATTCGAATAGTTTTACACTCTACAAAGGTTGCACACTTTACCCACAAGACTCGGGGAACTTCCGTGTCATCCACGACTCGTGGTATATAACATACGCGAGGCAAGCACCCGAACAATGCCTTTCCCCTGGAGATACTAAACAAAGAGTCCACTCGATTGGTACCCAGCCCACATGATGTACATCACTCGTAGCATCCATGCAGGGACCAACGGTGTGCCCGGTGCCTATGAAGACAATACATGATCGTCCATACCGGCACGACCCCGTATCGAGAGTGACCATGCCACTCCCACCACTAGTAATGCGGGCTCCTTGCCAGTACCCACCAAAGTAATCAACAGAGACCTGACCCATAAGGGGTATCATGGTTGCGCATGTAAGGTTCGGACAGTTGACAAATCTTAAACCCTCCATTTTCGAAAACACACACACTATATTCCTCCAATACACCACTTCTTTCTCAAGTGGTCACCCAACTCATCATCATCTCCCTCGGGCATTAGTGGCACCCGACGGGGTTTTCAAATAGTCTTTGATATCATCTCCTTCTGTCCATCACCATGCATAATCCCGATCCCACTTGCGTAGCATCTACTAGCATCCTATCCCGATCCCACTTGCGTAGCATCTACTAGCATCCTATCTACGCCCACCTGCCTGGCTCAACAAAGTCTGCAGGGTCTTCAAAGACTTTGTGTCCAACTTCCTCGTCAACAACACAATCTATCGTCGCGATAAATAACGATAATAATAAGCATCACACAAGTACAGAGCACACCAATCTACCATTAAAATGCTACCCTATTCTAATAAATACTTAAAATATTTGTCTAAGGTTTTGCTATGAAAACATTTTTAAAAACTATTTAAACAGAGGGAAAAAAGATGCCAAGAACAGGTTCTAAAATAAAACAGTGCATAAAAAGTTTTTAACAAATTATACAAATGGCACTATTTAAATTCTACATATTATTCTAAGATTTTAGTACAAAAAATATTTGTCATTGGATTTATTTTTTTCCTGAGGGATTTTTGCAAAACAGGGAAGAAAAAGAAAAGGAGAAAGGGCACTGTGCCCTGGGCCTGAGCCAGCCAGTTGCTGGGCCGGCCCAGTGGCCAACCAGGCCAGGCGCACTGGCGCCCCCACATGCGTCAGGTTTCAAACCTGACGGACGGGGCCTAGTGGCCAGAGAGAGAGCGTGGGAGGGGGAGGTGAGAGGCCGACAGGTGGGGGCCCTTGTCGGGTCCTTCCCCTAGCTCAGGACAGAGAGGAGACGGCCTCACCGGCGGCGGTGTAGGGCACGACGGTGACGGGCGAGTGCGGCGATGGGCTCGGGGTCGAGTCGCAGATCCCCTAGAGGTCAAAGGAGCACTGGAGGTGGCCGAAGTCGCCGGTGGCGAGAAGGCCACGACGGAGGGCTTCGGGACGAGATCACTGGGGGCGTCCTGTGCTACAAAAAGGATGGGGACGAGGGGGAAACAGGTAAGGAGGGAGCGGGGATTCCAGATCGAGGCCAAACGGGGGCGGAGGAGGCTGTTTACCTCGCGAACACTGGTGGCCCGATATGGCGGCGACCGGTTCGATCCTGAGTGCTTGAGCTTGGGGAGGTCGAGCTGGGGCTTCGGAGGCGCGTTTGTAAGGAGGGAGAGGTGACTCAAAGTGAGAGGGAGGCACGAGGGCCTTTATATAGTGGTGGCCGAAGCTCACCATGGGCATGGCACATGGCGAGCTCGGGGGCGTCACCACGGGCCTCGGGAGCGCCCTAGGCTGTAGCTGCGGCGGTCGTGGACTCTGTCTGCGCCCACGGATAGGAGGAGGGCAGCTGGGGGGGGCAGAGGCGCATGTGTGAGCTCAGCCATTGGGGCTCTCGGCCGGTGTCGTGCGCGTGTGATGGGGGACAACACAGGAGAAGGGAGGAGGGGCCCGACCTCCTGATGCTTTGCGGACGTTGAGGGGTGGCCGGGGGACATGCTCCCTCATCCCTAGGTGGTAGGGAGCTCGAGATGGGGGCGGCTATAGTGCGGGAGCGTAGTGTAGTGCGCTTTAGAGCGCCCATATGACCGGCAGTGGCATAAAAAATGGGCACCTACGTGTCCATTTGTGTCTTGGAGTTTCCAAAGATGCCCATGAGCTATCAAGAGCTAGGGGATAGGCAAGGGTGAAGAAATGGAGTAGGGGAGAGGTTGAAATGTTGCTGTCCTTCCTGCCTAGAGAGGTAAATGTGGGTCTTGGCCAAAGAAAATTACTGGAGGTGAAATACAATTCTAGAAAGTTGTGGTAGAATTTTGGAGGCAAGGGGATTAGAGGAAGTGGTGGAAACAGTAGTTTTTAAAAATGGCCAGAAGGTCTTTGATGGTGATTAGGGCAAGCAAATGAGCTTTTCTTGCCATAAGAATTGACAGTGTCAAATGGTGATTAGAGTTAGGCTTGACCACCAAGTTTGAACTTGATTGAATAAACTTCACAATGTAACTTTGTGAAACCCTAGCCGGTTTCTGTAGATCTAGTCATGCTAAGCTAATCCTCTTGATGCACCACATAGTGTAGCATCATTATTTCGTGATTAGAACATGTCCACAAAGTTTGGGGTCAAGGGAAGAAACTTCACAATGTAAAGTTGCTCAAATTTGAATCTGGATAGGGAGGGTTTTGAAATAGTTTGATGAATCAAATCAACTTGGATTGAGATGAAACTTTGCGAGATCATCACCTATGAATTGATGACTTGCTAGAATTATCTTGGAATTTATTGAGAATATTTCTTATAGAAATATTTCAAAAGCTTGATTTGGACAGAAAGGATTTTGAGGGGTTTTCCCCATGATTTTGAACATGACCATGTGTTGAAACTCATATATATGGAAAATATATACCAACCGAGATTCCCTAAATTTTCTCAAATATTTTGAAAGCATTTAAATAATTTTACCCTAAGAAAAACCATTTCTAGTCTAAATAAAAAGCCTTTAAATAAAATATTAACATAATCCTTAAAATTAATATTTGGTGGTTTTGGAAATTCATATATATATAGTAGGTGTCAAATAGTCTTTGGGGGAAAAGGACCCACCCAAATTGAGGACTTGTAGTGCAAACCTCAACTCTGGGGTTTCTGAAAACCTAATTTGAATAAATCCTTTTTGGTCAAAATAATGATTGATAAAAAATAGTTTTGGGCACTATTCACATGGCATGATCATTGGGCAAGAAGTTTGGGTCGAGGAAGATGAATATTGAGAGGGATAGAATCTAAGAGTGCCATACACAACAACCAAACAAGCAAACAAGCAACAATTCAAACAAGCACAAGAACTGAAAAGTTTTAACTGGCTCCAAATTTTGTAAATCAAATCATAACAAGGTGATACAAACATAGGGTGTGACAGACCTACCCCCTTACAAGAATCTCGTCCCTGAGATTCCTAGGCTAAGCGCTAAAAAGATAAGGGAACTCAGATCTAAGATAGTCTTCAAGCTCCCAGGTTGCTTTGGCTTCAGTGTAGTTGCTCCATTGGACCTTGAAGTACTTGATGGTGCAGCTTCGGGTGCAACGATCTCCTTCAACCAAAATGCAAACTGACCTCTCATGATAAGTTAGGTCTGGCTAAAGATCGATGGTTTGATGGTCGATGTCCTTGTACAGGTCGGGGCGGTTGGGAACTTGGAGACACTTTTGGAGTTGTGACACATGAAAGACGTTGTGCACATCTGATAGCTCGAAAGGTAGCTCTATCTGATAGGCAACTTCTTCTCGCATTGCGGTGATCTTGAAGGGGCTGATATATCTTGGTGCCAGCTTTCCTTTGACGTGGAAACGCTTGGTTCCTTTGAGAGGCATGACTCGTAGGTAGACATTTTCACCGACATAGAAGTTCACTTCTCGGTGATGGGAGTCAGTGCAACTCTTCTGTATTGATTTTGCGGTCTCCATACGTTATCAGACGAGTTGTACTTGCTCTTCTGCCTCGTGAAGGATATCTGGTCCAAAAACTAATCCGTCTCCGGTTTCCGACTAGTTGAGGGGTGTATGACACTTGCGTCCATACAACACCTCGAATGGTGCCATTTGAAGACTCGACCGATAGTTGTTGTTGTAGGAGAACTCGGTGAACGGTAGGCAATCTTCCCACTTGGCTCCATACGCCAAAATGCAGGCACAGAGCATATCTTCGAGTATCTGATTTACTCGTTCCGTCTGTCCACCGGTCTGAGGGTGAAAAGTTGTGCTGAAGGAGAGCTTGGTTTCCAAGGCTTCTTGAAACTTCTTCCAGAACCTCGAGGTGAACTGGGTGCCTCGGTCTGATACTATCTCCTTAGGAACTCCCTGGAGGCTTACAATCCGGTTGATGTAGAGGTTGGCCATTCGCTTCCCATCATAGGTGGTTTTGATGGGAATGAAGTGGGCTACCTTGGTCAGGTGATTGACAATGACCTAGATGGAATCATGTCATTTGCTTGACCTAGGCAATCCGGTGATGAAGTCCATCCCGATTTTGTCCCACTTCCATTCAGGCACTTTAAGAGGTTGCAATAGTCCAGCGGGTCGATGATGCTCGGCTTTGACTCTTTGGTATATATCGCACTTGTCAACAGAGGTGCCTATCTCCCGTTTCATGCCATGCCACCAAAATCTTTCCCTGAGGTCTTGATAAATCTTGGTTCCTCCATGATGGACGGAATACAGAGTGTCATGAGCTTCTTGCAAGATCAAGTTCTCGAGCTCCTCTTTATTGGGTACGAAGATGCGATTCCCAAACCATACAACTCCTAGTTCATCCACACAGAATCCTGGGGCCTTGCCTGCCTTGATCTTCCTCTTGATGCCTTCAATGCTCTCGTGTCCCTTCTGAGCTTCTTTGATATCATCCATCAAGGTAGGCTTTGCTTCAAGGTTGGCGAGGAATCTAGGTGCAACTAGTTCTAAGCCGAACCTTTCAAGCTCTTCATATAGGGCGGGTAGCCTTTCCTTAATCATGGCATTCAAGGAACAAGCCTTTCTGCTTAAGGCGTCTGCTACCACGTTAGCCTTTCCGGGGTGGTATTGAACACTGAAGTCATAGTCCTTGATCAACTCAAACCATCTTTGTTGCCTCATGTTCAATTACCTTCGGGTGAAAATATTCTTCAAACTCTTGTGGTCTGTGTATATCTCACATCCCTTACCCAGAAGGTAATGTTGCCATGTCTTTAAAGCATGAACTACAGCTGCCAACTCAGGATCATGAGTAGTGTAGTTCTCTTCATAAGGAGGTAGCTATCACGATATATATGCTATGACTCTGCCTTCTTGCATCAGAACACCTCCAAACCTGGTTCTCGATGCAACATAAAATATCACAAACTCATTGTGAATAGTGGGGGTGACCAAAACTGGAGCTGTGGTCAATTTCTTCTTGAGCTCCTGGAATCTTTTCTCGCACTTAGTTGTCCATTTAAACTTCTTGTCCTTCTTCCAAAGCTGGGTCATGGGTCGGGCAATGCTCGAGAACCCTTCCACAAACTTGCGGTAATATATCTTGAGTCCAAGGAAGCTCCTAACTTCCTTCACGGTGGTTGGGGATTGCCATTCAGTCACGGCTTCAATCTTGGCAAGATCCACTGACAATCCTTCTGCAGTCAACACATGACCCAAGAATCCAACTTCATGCAGCCAGAATTCACACTTGGTGAATTTGGCGTAAAGGTGGTGCTCTCGAAGCTTGTCTAGGACCAATCTCAAATGTTGCTCAGCCTACTAATGTTACACCCACCCCGACTGCTATACATACAAGACCAATTACTAGAGCTCGCGCACGTCAATTGAATTACCAGGTACTTTCGTTTCTTGGAAATCCTTCTAATATTCATGAACATATGATGCTGCCTAAATTGGATACTTTTGTTCTACTTATGAATGAAGGACCTAGCATGGATAAGAAGGATGACCATTGGAGCGGGATCAAGCATGGAGGAGAAGGTGCGCGCGCGGGGAAGAACAATGGAGCTTCCAGTGATGATTTTCGCACATTGAAGCCACCATAATGGGAGCGGGAAGCCTTGGACGACATATGCATGATGCCACTTTATAAAATTCGTCCATAGGCTAATATAGGTGCTGCGCCACCTTATTTTTGGGCCAGGCCCATGTAATTTCGAAATACCATATTATAGGCTGTTTTTAGAGTCCGTATATATGGGGAAACTGACTTAGGGTCTGTTTCGGACCCCTCCTCCAAGGGGCCACGAAATTCCCTTCTATTCCCCCATATATACAGCCCTTAGGGCTTCGTTTTAGGTTTGGGTTTTGTTTAGATTACAAGTTTGCCATAGCAGCAACTTCACGTTCTTCGTTTGTGTTCCACGACCAGACAAAGGCGTCACAGAACCCCACTTCATCAATAAAGTTTTCCTCTTATATTCGCAATATCCAGATTGCAATCTTAGTTTCTTGCTTGTTCTTCGTTTGCATGCAGGAAATAGACCCTTGTGGTCAGGTTGATCGTGCTCCGGCGTGGTCAATAACCTCTCAGAGTTGGTTTAGCGATTGCTAAGGCGCGACAGCTCACACATTCGTAGTCGGATCGTCAAAGTCTACTCCACCAAAAACGATAGCCACCATCTCATCGAAAGACAGGGACAACTTCGCCTCTATCAAGTGGTATCAGATTTCCAGGTTGCTCGGTGAGATTTTACCGGTGTTCGTAGTTTAGATCGCATCTGTTCTTCATACCTTTAGTCCACGAAAAAGCCACAAAAAAAATTAGGGTTAGATCATCATATCCGAACCAATCTAAGCCTTTGCATAGTCTTTTCAGTATTTTGCTTTGTTGAATTGGCGGTTACATCGTCGTGTCGAGTTGCTGGTCTTAGTGTCTAGTCCTTCAGAGTTTCGAGTTCTTTTCACAGGTTGTCACGCCGCCACCGCATTGTCTTCATTGTTGCCATATACCACCACCATCATCGCCGCTGCCATATCTCATCATCCATCATCACTATCCATTGGTGTCCATATATACCACCACAAATCCTCCACCAATCCAAGTCCAGTTCGTTTTAGGTTTAGTTTCAAGATCCTTTTGATTTCGGATCCGTGTTTTGCTACCTGCGCAGGTGTCGAAAAAAAAAGAGTGGCACGCTTTGCAGAGCACGTTTTGGCCCAAAAAAAATTTCGGCCGAATTTTTTTTTCCCTATCTTGATTTTAGGTTCCCCGGAGCGTTTTGAGACACTTGCTATCATAGTGATTTTTGTCGAAATTTTTGGTCGTCGCAGCCCCCGGATTGCTCTAGAAAAAAAAATAGTCCAAAAAAAAAATCCGTGCCCATCTTGCTTATACGAGGTGGCAAGAGTTTTGAGACACTCGCCATTGTAGTGACTTTTTGAAAAAAAAAGAGGCGCCGAAAAAAAAAGAAAAAAAATTCAGAGTGTGCTTTTCCCTTGATTACGTGTATCGTCGTGCTTTTGTTGGTGTTTTAGGCTCGCGTCTCTAGCACGGTCTAGCCTAGGACCAGCACAGTACCGTCGTTGAGCGTTTATTCAACCTTGCATTTCTGAATTGATTATTGCTGACCCTTTTTGCTACCGTATTATAAGCCATCCCAGCTCCACATACTTCTACGCCGTGTGCTTGACACCACATGGCAATCGCTCTATCCAAGCTTTGAGAGTTTTGGCTACAACGGTTGCCGATCACCGCCTGCTACTGGGTAAGAACTTGTAAGAAATTGAGATTCGCTTAAAGGATTTGTGCCACACCACCACCACCACCACGTGCCAGTAGTCTGTAGGTTTCATATTGTGTGTTTTCTATTTCTGCTAACCATGCCAGGATCACACGATGACGAGATCGACTGGGAGAGCATGACCAACAAAGCGCTCTATGATAAATTTCAGCAAATGATGGCTGAGCAGGTACAGGACTTCGTGAACAACTTTGGAGTGGCCATGGAGAAGCTAGATGGTTTGGAGAAGACATTCGACACCAAGATGGACGCCAAGTTCAATGAGGTGCTTGCCCGTCTACCTCCACCAGCTGCAGTTCCTATTCCTTTCGAACGACGAGCGCGACGTGTGCCTCTCGGCCACGCCCAACATCCTGGTACTGTTGATACTGCTGCTACTTCGGTGGCTCGTGCGGCTACTGTCGTTGAGCAGGTTGAAGATTATGATGGTGATTTCGATGATGAGGGAGAGGTTGCTCCAGTTCCGCCCCAGGGGCAACCACCACCATACGCACCAGGTCGACCACATGGCTACAACCGTAATGGTAGGGCTGCACCACCCCCGCAGGTACGGGATCATGACCATCTCCCTAAACTTAAATTGAATATTCCGACGTTTGAGGGTAGATATGTTCCTGATATATATCTTACATGGGAGTTGGAAACAGAACAACGTTTTACATGCTTACAATTTCCAGAGGATCGACGTGTTGCTGCTGCTGTTTGTTCATTCACTAGTTTTGCTTGAGTTTGGTGGTCAGAACATTGTAGAATACACCCTGATAATATTCCAACTACTTGGGCTGCTTTGAAAACTGCTATGCGAAATCGTTGGGTGCCACCTTATTATCAACGTGAATTGCTTCAAAGTTTGCAGCGTTTAAGACAAGGAAAAAATTCTGTAGAAGAATATTATCAGGAATTACAAACTGGTATGATTAGATGTGGTATTGTTGAGGAGAATGAAGCTATGCTTGCACGTTTTATGGGTGGATTAAATAGAGAGATTCAGACTATTCTAGAGTATAAGGAGTATAACACTATCACTCGTTTATTTCATCTTGCTTGCAAAGTTGAACGTGAAGTGCAGGATCGACAGGCAATGGCGAGAACTACTAATTTTGCAGGCCGTACTTCATCATGGACGCCACGTACCTCCTCTACTTCCGCACGTCCTGCTGCAACACCACCTCCTTCAACCTCCCCCTCTAATCGTGATACCAGGAAACAGGCTCCTACTGCACCCTCTGCGAAGAGCACACCTTCTGGGCCTGCACAGAGTTCTTCTTCATCTATTGCATCCACAGGGCAAACACATGAGGTTATATCTCGTCGTTGCAAGGGTGGAGGTCACTATGCGAGAGAATGCCCTTCCAAGCGTGTAATGATTGTTACTGAGGATGGTGGATATGCGTCCGCTAGTGATTATGATGAGGAGACTTTGGCACTCATTGCAAGTGACGAACAGGGTGGCGAGGATGCAGAACCAGAAACACAATACATGGCTGCTGATTACGCTGACAGGTATGAAAGTTTAGTTGCTCAACGTGTTCTCAGTGTGCAGGTTACACACGCTGAGCAAAATCAGAGGCACAACTTGTTCCACACAAAGGGAGTTGTGAAAGAGCGTTCTGTTCGCATCATCATCAATGGAGGGAGTTGCAATAACTTGGCTAGCATGGAGATGGTGGAGAAGCTGTCTCTAACCACCAGACCACATCCTCATCCTTATTACATCCAATGGTTCAACAATAGTGGCAAGGTTAAGGTAACACGTACTGTTCGTGTGCATTTTAGCATTGCTACATATTCTGATTATGTGGATTGTGATGTGGTACCCATGCAAGCATGTTCTGTTTTACTTGGTAGACCATGGCAGTTTGATAAAAATTTTGTACACCATGGTAGGACAAATCAGTATACTCTTGTTCATAAGGATCATAATATCACTTTGCTTCCTATGTCTCCCGAACATATTATGAAAGATGACATTGCTCGAGCTATTAAAGCAAAACAGGAGAAAAATAAGAGTGAAAATCAGATTGTAGCACAGGAATTTGAGCAACACCATAAGCATAATAAACCATCATCTACTGTTGCATCCGAAATAAAATTGAAGAGTGGATGTTTACTTGCTACTAAATCTGATATTAATGATTTGGATGTTGCTACATCTGTTTGCTATGCTTTTGTATGCAAAGAGGTATTATTTTCATTCGAGGACATGCCTCCCTCTTTGCCTCCTGCTGTCATTAACATTTTGCAGGAGTTCGCTGATGTCTTTCCACAAGACGTGCCACCGGGATTACCGCCTATTCGCGGGATTGAGCATCAGATTGACTTAATTCCCGGTGCATCCCTACCCAACCGTGCGCCCTACCGTACCAATCCAGAGGAGACAAAGGAGATTATGCGTCAAGTACAGGAGCTGCTTGACAAAGGTTATATACGTGAATCCCTTAGTCCTTGTGCTGTTCCTATTATTCTAGTGCCTAAAAAGGATGGTACATCGCGCATGTGTGTGGATTGTAGAGGCATTAATAATATTACTATTCGTTATCGTCACCCTATTCCTAGACTAGATGATATGCTTGATGAACTAAGTGGCTCTACAATTTTCTCCAAAGTTGATTTGCGTAGTGGATACCATCAAATTCGTATGAAATTGGGAGATGAATGGAAAACAGCATTTAAAACTAAGTTTGGATTATATGAGTGGCTAGTCATGCCTTTTGGGTTAACTAATGCACCTAGCACTTTCATGAGATTAATGAACGAGGTTTTACGTGCTTTCATTGGACGATTTGTGGTAGTCTATTTTGATGATATATTGATTTTTAGTAGATCTTTGGAGGAACATTTGGAACATTTACGTGCTGTTTTTACTGCGCTACGTGATGCACGTTTGTTTGGTAACCTTGGGAAGTGCACCTTTTGCACCGACCGAGTATCTTTTCTTGGCTATGTTGTTACTCCACAGGGAATTGAAGTTGATAAAGCCAAGATTGAAGCTATTGAGAGTTGGCCGCAGCCCAAAACGGTCACACAAGTAAGGAGTTTTCTTGGCCTCGCTGGTTTCTATAGGCGTTTTGTGAGAGATTTCAGCACCATTGCTGCGCCTCTCAATGAGCTTACAAAGAAGGACGTGCCTTTTTCTTGGGGTACCACACAGGAAGAAGCCTTCACGGTCTTGAAAGATAAGTTAACACATGCTCCTTTACTCCAACTTCCTGATTTTAATAAGACTTTCGAGCTTGAATGTGATGCTAGTGGAATTGGGTTAGGAGGTGTGTTATTACAAGATGGTAAACCTGTTGCGTACTTTTCTGAAAAATTAAGTGGGCCTAGTCTGAATTATTCTACTTATGATAAGGAATTATATGCTCTTGTTCGGACTTTGGAAACATGGCAACATTATTTATGGCCCAAAGAATTTGTTATACATTCTGATCATGAATCTTTGAAACATATTAAAAGTCAAGCAAAACTGAACCGTAGACATGCTAAATGGGTTGAATTCATTGAGACTTTCCCTTATGTCATTAAACACAAGAAGGGTAAAGACAATGTTATTGCTGATGCTTTGTCTCGTCGTTATACTATGCTTTCACAACTTGACTTTAAAATATTTGGTTTGGAGACCATCAAAGATCAATATGTGCATGATGCTGAATTTAGAGATGCGTTGCAGAATTGTAAAGAAGGGAGAACATGGAACAAGTTCGTTATTAATAATGGATTTGTGTTCCGTGCTAACAAGCTATGCATTCCAGCTAGCTTCGTTCGTCTTTTGTTGTTACAGGAGGCGCACGGAGGAGGATTAATGGGACACTTTGGCGTGAAGAAGACGGAGGACGTACTTGCTACACATTTCTTTTGGCCAAAGATGAGATGGGATGTTGAGCGTTTTGTTGCTCGCTGCACTACATGTCAAAAAGCTAAGTCACGACTCAATCCTCATGGTTTATATATGCCTTTACCTGTACCTAGTGTTCCTTGGGAGGATATATCTATGGACTTTGTTTTAGGTTTACCTCGAACAAAGAAGGGGAGGGATAGCATATTTGTTGTCGTGGATAGATTTTCTAAAATGACACACTTTATACCATGTCATAAAAGTGATGATGCTGCTCATGTTGCTGATTTATTCTTTCGTGAAATTATTCAGTTGCATGGTGTGCCAAATACAATTGTTTCTGATCGTGATGCTAAATTTCTTAGCCACTTTTGGAGATGTTTATGGGCTAAGTTGGGGACTAAACTGCTTTTTAGTACTACATGTCACCCCCAAACTGATGGCCAAACTGAAGTAGTCAATAGATCATTGTCTACTATGCTTAGGGCTGTTTTGACGAATAACCTGAAAATGTGGGAAGAATGCTTGCCTCATATTGAATTTGCTTATAATCGTTCACTACATTCTACCACTAAGATGTGCCCTTTTGAAGTTGTGTATGGTTTCTTACCTCGTGCACCTATTGATTTGTTGCCTCTTCCGTCTTCGGAGAAGGTTAATTTTGATGCTAAAGAACGTGCTGACTTGCTATTAAAGATTCATGAGTTAACTAAGGAAAACATTGAGCGTATGAATGCTAAATACAAACTTGCTGGAGATAAGGGTAGAAAACATGTTGTCTTTGCACCTGGAGATCTTGTTTGGTTACATTTGCGTAAGGATAGATTTCCTGATTTGCGCAAGTCAAAGCTAATGCCACGTGCTGATGGTCCTTTTAAGGTGTTAGAGGAAATAAATGATAATGCATATAAACTTGAGCTGCCTGCAGAGTTTGGGGTTAGCCCCACTTTTAACATTGCAGATTTGAAGCCTTATTTGGGTGAGGAAGATGAGCTTCCGTCGAGGACGACGTCAGTTCAAGAAGGGGAGGATGATGAGGACATCCCTACTAATGTTACACCCACCCCGACTGCTATACATACAGGACCAATTACTAGAGCTCGCGCACGTCAATTGAATTACCAGGTACTTTCGTTTCTTGGAAATCCTTCTAATATTCATGAACATATGATGCTGCCTAAATTGGATACTTTTGTTTTACTGATGAATGAAGGACCTAGCATGGATAAGAAGGATGACCATTGGAGCGGGATCAAGCATGGAGGAGAAGGTGCGCGCGCGGGGAAGAACAATGGAGCTTCCAGTGATGATTTTCGCACATTGAAGCCACCATAATGGGAGCGGGAAGCCTTGGACGACATATGCATGATGCCACTTTATAAAATTCATCCATAGGCTAATATAGGTGCTGCGCCACCTTATTTTTGGGCCAGGCCCATGTAATTTCGAAATACCATATTATAGGCTGTTTTTAGAGTCCGTATATATGGGGAAACTGACTTAGGGTCTGTTTCGGACCCCTCCTCCAAGGGGCCACGAAATTCCCTTCTATTCCCCCATATATACAGCCCTTAGGGCTTCGTTTTAGGTTTGGGTTTTGTTTAGATTACAAGTTTGCCATAGCAGCAACTTCACGTTCTTCGTTTGTGTTCCACGACCAGACAAAGGCGTCACAGAACCCCACTTCATCAATAAAGTTTTCCTCTTATATTCGCAATATCCAGATTGCAATCTTAGTTTCTTGCTTGTTCTTCGTTTGCGTGCAGGAAATAGACCCTCGTGGTCAGGTTGATCGTGCTCCGGCGTGGTCAATAACCTCTCAGAGTTGGTTTAGCGATTGCTAAGGCGCGACGGCTCACACGTTCGTAGTCGGATCGTCAAAGTCTACTCCACCAAAAACGATAGCCACCATCTCATCGAAAGACAGGGACAACTTCGCCTCTATCAGCTCATGCTCTTCTTCAGACTTGGAGAAGACGAGTATGGCATCAATGAAGACGACAACGAACTTCTCCAAGTACTCCATGAAGACTTTATTCATGAGGTACATGAAGTAGGCAGGGGCATTGGTTAACCCAAATGACATGACTGTGTATTCATACAGGTCATACCGGGTTCCAAATGCCGTCTTCGAAATGTCTTGGGGTCCGATCTTCAGCTGCTAGTACCCTGACCTGAGGTCGATCTTGGAAAACACCTTGGCTTCGTTCAGCTGATTGAACAGGTCTTCAATCTTCGAGAGTGGATACTTGTTATTTATTGTGACTTTATTGAGAGAACGGTAATTAACACAGAGTTTGATGGTTTCGTCCCTCTTTGACACAAAAAGAACAGGTGATCCCCAAGGAGAGGCACTCGGGCGAATGAATCCTTTTTTGAGCTGCTCTGGCAGTTGCTTCTTCAATTCAGCCAACTCTTCGGATCCCATCCTATAGGGCTTCTTATATATGGGCCTTGATCCAGGCATTAGCTCAATGATGAAGTCAATGTCACCGTCAGGAGGTATTCCGGGCAGCTCATCAGGAAATACATCCGGGTATTCACATACCACCAGCACTTGATCCAACTCAATTCCCGATAGCGTGAGGGGTTTGAGTGGAGGCATGGTGGGGAACATACTTGACTTCCACTCCTTGGCTATTGGTCATGGTGACAATCCTCTTGGAATAGTCTAGCAAGCCTTGGTGCTTGGTTAACCAGTCCATGCCTAGGATCACATCCAATCCCTCTAACTTCAGGATGATGAGGTTTGCTAGAAAATCTACCTCGTTGATGTTAATCTCAATTCCCTTACAACCTATCCCAGACTTCATAACTGATCCCGAGGCTTGTATCAACATATGACTACCTAGGGGTGTAGCCTTCATGCCACTCTCTAGTGCAAACTTTTGGGTGACAAAAGAATGCGAAGCTCCACAATCAAACAGTACTGTTGCTCGGGTTGAGTTGACGAGGAATGTACCCAGTATGACGTCCAGGTCTTCCTGGGCTTCCTCTACGGTGACGTGATTCACACGACCCTTGCCATTATTGGGCTGGTTGCGGGGAGCGGTGTTCCTTGGTGGTGCTCCTCGGCCTTGACCTTGGTTTGGCGCATTGGGGCGCGGTGCACCTGGCTTCTTGTTGGAGCACAACCTAGAGATGTGCCCAGGCTGACCACATCCAAAGCAAGCGATTTGTCTAGGGTTTTTGTTGTAGTTCTGTCACTCCCTGTGTTTGTAGCACATTGATATGTTTGGGTTTATAAAATTTGTAGCCAACTAAAACTTTTTCAGAGTACTTGTGCTTGTTTGGAATGTTGTTGCTTGCTTGATGCTTGTGTTATGTGGCACTCCTAGATTATATTCCACTTCATATTCATCCTACTTGTCCCAAACCTCTTGCAAAATGATCATGCCATGTGATTAGTTCCCAAAACTATTTTTATCAAATTTTGTTTTAACCAAAAATGATTTATTCAAATTAGGTTTTCAAAACCCACTGAAATGAGCTTTGCACTGCAAGTCCTCAAATTGGGTGGATTCCTTTTCCCCAAAAGCTTTATTTCAAACTCACTATATATAAGACTTCCCAAAACCACACAATTTTACTTTTAAAGATTATTTTCATATTTTATTTAAAAGCTTTTTCTCAAGGCCAGAAATGGTTTTTCCTAGGGAAAAATTATTTAAATGCTTTGAAAATAATTGAGAAAGTTTAGGGAAACTCAGGGGACATATATTTTCCATGTATATGAGTTTCAACATAAGGGCATGATCAGATCATAGGCAAAACCCCTCAAAACCCTTTCTGTCCAAATCAAGCTTTTGAAATATTTCCATAAGAAATATTCTCAAAAAATTCTAGGAAAATTCCAGCAAGTTAACACTATCATAAGTGATGATATTGCAAAGTTTAATCTCAATACAAGTCGATTTGGTTCATCAAACCATCCCAAAACCATCCCTGTATAGAATCAAATGTGAACAACTTTACATGGTGAAGTGTCTCCCCTTGACCCCAAACTTTGTTGGCATCCTCTAAGTGGTGCATCAAGGGTAAAAGCCTAGCATCACTAGATCTATAGAATCCTAATTCTGTTGATTTCTAGGGTTTATCAAGTTTCCATTGTCAACTTTTCCCCGTTGAGCTCAAACTTGCTGAATCCTCTCATTTCTACCTAGCCTTTGACCCTAGTAAGTATCTCAGTGAGTTGGTAAAATCTTCTTGCCCAAAACTCTATCAAACCCCTTCTGGTGATTTAGTAAAATCACTTTTTCTACCCCTTACCCTTTTACCCTTGCCCCCAAATTTTTACGACAGCCTCTTATAGTTACCTTCTACCTCCAGTAACTCTCCCTGGCCAAAACTCCTTAGGTAAGTGGGGTGAAATCCTCCTTTTACCCCTTGGACAAGAGGTCTCTCCCTCTCAACTTTTCTTCTCTCCTAAGGCATGGCAGGGCATCCAATGCCCTATCCACCTATTTTTCTCCACCCTAGAGCCTCTGGACATAGGTGGCCGTGCCCAAACCGCCAATGGCATGCCATTTGGTCCCTCAGGAGCGTGCTACAGTGCACTCCCGCACTGTAGTTGCCCCCCATCCCGACGCCCCGACCACCTCGAGCCAGGAGAGCACGCCACCGAGCTCCCCTGATGTCCGCACCTCCCTGCCAGTCGCCTCCCCTCCTCTCTCCCTCTCCAGCGGCCTCCCTGGATGCGCGACCCGGCTGCCCCTCTTGGCCAGTGCCCGGGATCGCACACGCGAAGCCCTCGCCCACCCTCTGCTTGTCGACACCTAGCAGGGCATCTCCTATGGACCCCTTGTGGCTCAACGGTGAGCGCTCGAGCTCTCCCGCACTCGCCACCTCCCCTATCTCCGCCTCGCCTATATACAGGGCCCCCTAACCTCCCTCTTCTCCTTTGTTGCCTCTCTCCACACCCAATCGAGCGCCCGTTCCACCCCCGCGAGCCCCGAGGGTCTCTGCTCCCAGATCGCACCCGTGCTCCGCCGTCAGGGATCGCCGTCGATCTCGTGGTATGCGGCGTCCCTAGTGCCCATTCTTCTTACCACGTGCCTACCCTCCCTCCTAGGATGATCCCTCGTCCCATCCACTTCATTTTTAGCTCAGGGCGGCCGGACCGTCCTCTTCCCGAGAGCTCTCCGTTGCGGGTTCACGCCGCTGGTGAACCCTAGCCCTCCAGCGACCACCACCGTGCCCGAGCGGACGGCAGAACCTCCCTGAGCCCCCGTGCCTTCCTTGAGTCGAACAGCCGCCGGAGTCGCCGCCAATGAGCCTCCCCGAGCCCCTGTGCGTGAGGTAGGAGATGACACGCGGGCCCTGCCTGTCATACTCCCCTATTCCTTATGCCACCGACGGGTAGGGCCCGCTTGTCGGGTTCAAACCCGTTGGCTGCCGCACGCGCCGTCAGCCTAGGCCGGTTCCCCTATGGGCCGACTTTGCCTCGGTGCTTTTGGCCAAAGATGCACAATACAATTTTCCTTTTTCTTTTCTTTGTCTTACTTCCAAAAATCCCCCAGAGCCCATATTAATTCCAAATCCAATAATTCCTTCACCTAAATTCCTGAAATAATCCATAGAATTTATTAGTGCCATTTATGAAAATGTTTGAAAATATTTTTAGTACTATTTTATTTTAAAACCTATATTTAGGCACCTTTTTGCCTCTGTTAATTAATTTCCAAAATATTTTTAACAACAAAACCCTAGGGAAATATTTTTAACATGACATTTAGTATTTATCAGAGTAGGTTAGCATTTTTTATAGTAGTTTGGGTGCTCTGTTTTTGTATGTTGCTTATTTATATCGCTTTATTTCGCGACGATAGATTGCGCGGTTGACGAAGAAGTTGGACCCGAAGACTTCGAAGACCCCAGAGACTTTGTTGAGCCAGGCAAGCAGCCCTTTGACCATGATAAGAAACCATTTTTATTGCATGTCATATAGCACTTTACTTTCATCATATTTGATCATGTGCAGTAGTGACCCCTTCGGTGGATTGCTTCCGACACTCTTACCATTGACACTTGCATCGGTCATGACCATACCACCTTGTGAGGGTTATACGGGTGGGTGTAGTTAGGGTGCTAATAGATGCTACGCAAATGGGATGGGATTTATGCATAGTGGTGGAAAGGAAATGGTTCTTTCAAAGACTTTTTGAAATCCCCGTCGGGTGCCACTAATGCCCGAGGGAGATGATGATGAGATGGGTAACCACTTGAGAAAGAAGTGGTGTGCCGAAGCAAGTTGAGAATGTGTTTTCAAAAACTGATTAGATTTAAGGTCTGCTAACCGTCCCAACCTTACATGCGCAACCACGATACCCCTTATGGGACGGGGCTTTGCCGATTACTATGGTTGGTACTAGCAAGGGGCCCGCATTACTAGTGGCAAGAGTGAAGTAGACACTCTTGAGACGGGGTCGTCCTAGAGTGGAAGGTCATGCGCTATCTTTGCAGGCACAGGACACACCGTTGCGTGCCCTCATGGATGATACGAGTTATGTATATCATGAGGGATGGCACCAACGAGTGGACTCTTTGTTTAGTATCACCATGGGAAAGGCATTGTTCGGGTGCTTACCTCGGGTATATTATATACCGCGAGTCGTGGATGACACGGAAGTTCCCCGAGTCTTGTGGGTGAAGTGTGCAACCTCTGCAGAGTGTAAAACTATTCGAATAGCCACGTCCGCGGTCATGGACAGTTGGAGGTCCTTCTTAAACTATGTCCGGATGTTTTCGTGAAACTTGGTGTGAGTATGGATGAGATGGTGACAAAAGGTCACATGGGCTAAGTCCGATGACTTGGCATGGGAATTGAACTAAGTTCGACGACTTAGCATGGAGAAATGATCATGAGGTGTTCCACCCCTACTTATGATGATATCGGTATCTTGATCATATGGATACTTGATTATTGTTGATGCATGCTTACAAGTTACTTGATCATGTCATTTGCATACAAAAATTAACTTTCCACAAAATTACCTACTTAGTGCTATATCAAGCATCATTGTTACCTTGTTCCACAACTTGGGTTGCTTGCGAGTACATTCAAAGTACTCATTGGCTTGCCACTAGTTATTTAATTGGCCGGGCATGGAAGGACATGAGTATGTTGAAGAGTTTGTTGGAGACGAACATGCGAACTAGGACGCTTCCCAGTCAGAATGCCTGTAGGTTAAGGCAGATGTCATGGGTTCACGCTTTCGATCAAGATTTCCGCTACCTGTTCTATTTTAAGTGTTTGGCCCATGTGGCCCAATCTATGTAAGATTTGACCGTCATGGTCCTTATTTGTGTAAGACGTTTAATGTGGATGTAAGACTCTTGTTATTCAGCTTTTGTGTGTTCAGTGAGCATTGATCTCTGGGATCCCTGTACACGTGCATTCGGTGATCACGACTTATGAGTCGGGGTCCGCACAGAGCTGTTATCAGACCCATCCTGACTGTAGGAAGCCCTTAGATAGCATGGACATTAGCTAGGATAAAACCGACTTTCAAAACTACACCTAGCATTTGTACTTAGGAATTCTGCACTATTTACCTCTTCTCATCTTCACAGAACACTCTGCTGACTCTCCTCCTTTCAAACCTTTGTAGATGGCCATCGTACCCGAAGCCATCCTGACGTCCGTCTTTCCCTTACTCCTTGGGGATAGCTTGGAGAAGTGCCAGATTCGTCAACAACCCATTTTCCTCTACCAAGAGCACTGGGGCGATGCCGTCACGAAGGAGTACCACGTAGATGTGGTCGTGAAGGCAAATGACGCCCCGACTAGTTGGTTCTTTGAAGGAACACGGATTGAGACCTTGATACTCGCAGTCGAGACATCTGCACGCAAGGCACTCCTACACCTTTGAGACATCCTTCCAGAGATGGTTGATGAGCCGGCTACTCGCTACCTTCCCTTCAGGAAGGATGACCTTGGCGAGAGTTGGAAGTTGATCCCGACCAAGGAAGATGGCACACCATTCACGTTCCAGACCTATTTCAGCCTCTCTACCGATAGTCTGGTTCACAACTTGATGAAGGAGTCCGTGAAGCTCCGCGAGGAACTTCACCACACCTGAGAGCTACTTCGGCAAGCCAAGACGAAGCCAGACAAGATCAAGAAGGATGGAGCCCCCAAGGGACGACCACCTATAGCGTATCGAGGAGGAGTACCCCCAGCTAGTGATGCACCCACACGTCGTCGTCGCATGAGTGCGAAGGAGTACCGTGAGCTCTTCACCGACCCGCCTACAAAGCATCATCGGGATGGACCTCCTCGTTCCCCGACCCCTTCGACCGGGAATGATGCCCGTTCAGATGATGAACAGGAGGAAGACCCAAAGGAGTGAGGCTACGAGACCGAGAACTCCACCACCTGAGTTCGAGAACCCCTAGGGTAGGATCAATCATGTATCCCTCATGCGAAGTCGAGTCCGTGTAATGGTTCATATGAAACCATGTGTGCTTGTTCTTTGTTTCATTGTTTGTGATCCAATGCAAGTCGCATTTTTTCCATAGGCAACGTGTAAGTGACTCCGTTGTCTATATTAATATATGTTGTTGGTCTTTCGACCTTTGTTTTAACACACTTGCACTCAACCAACCCCCTTAGGCGCGCTTTTCCATTGTTGCTTCTCCTCTCGTCTATCCCAGTTGTTTGACTTGGCTGCTCCAAATAGGATGGTGAATGCTACCCGCAACAGCTCCTTCACCAACCCTGAAGCCAACAACTCAAGCCACAGTAGGGAGCTAGTTGGGCTGCTCACGCTGGAGGACACCAGGAGTAGCCACACGGCGATATTCCCCTACCACCACCTCCACCGGAGAACATGACCATAGCTCAGTTTTTCCAAGCTCTTCGGGAGGAGCGTCAGGCCAACAATGCTGCTATCTAGTAGATGGCTTGGTCTCTTGTGAACAACCAGCAGCAAGGCAGGAACGGCAATGGCCGCTCCACGCTGTCTGAGTTCTTGAGGAACTCGCCCCCAACCTTCACCGAGACTACTGAACCATTGGATGATGATGACTGGATCCGTACCATCGAGGACCTCCTTGCACTGGTCAATTGCAATGAGGATCCTGAGAAGGTGCTTTATGCCTCTCACTGCCTCGGAGGTACCTCCCGAGCTTGGTGGGACATATTGAAGGTCATGCAAGGTGAGTGTGTGATCACTTGGAATGACTTCAAGGAAGGATTCCGCACCACCCACATTCCTTCTGGGGTCATGGCTATCAAGAAGAGAGAATTCTAAGCGCTAAAGAAAGGAAGTGGCTCTGACAAGGAGTACCTGTAGAAGTTCAACCTGCTGTCGAGGTATGCACCTGAAGATGTCAGCACAGAGGATGCCAAGAAGGAATGCTTCATGGAAGGACTTCAACAGGTCCTACAGTACCAGCTCATCGTCTGCGACTGTCGTACCTTCTTCGACTTGGTGAACAAGGCCCTCATGCTGGAAGACAAGCGTCGTGCCATAGACCACACTCGCAAGCGCAAGATGATCAGCAAGGGTAGCTCAAGCAACCAGAAGCCTCGCCCCTGGTAGCTAGCCCCAGCCAAGCCGACCTATCAGCCACAACAGGCTAGACCTCCTGCACCTCGTCTGAGCTACCAGCCTCAGCAGTATGCCAATCCCAGGCCAGCCTACAACAACAACAATCCCAATAACAACACGGTGGCAGGAACTTCAACAACAACCCTGGGCAAGTCACTTGCTTTGGATGTGGTTAGTCCGGACACATCTCCAAGCTTTGCCCCAATAGGAAGCCAGATGCACCGTACCCCAATGCACCAAACCAAGGTCAAGCCCGTGGTGAACCACCAAGGAACCCAGCTCCTCGCAACCAGCCCAACAATGGCAAGGGTTGTGTGAATCACGTCACCGCAGTGGAAGCCCAGGAAGACCCGGGCATCATACTGGGTACGTTCCTCGGCAACTCAACCCCAGCAACTGTATTGTTTGATTGTGGAGCTTCACATTCTTTTGTCACCCAAAAGTTTGCATGAGAGAGTGGCATGAAACCTACACCCCTGGGTAGTCGTATATTCATACAAACCCTAGGTTTAGTTATGAAGTCCGGGATAGGGTGCAAAGGAGTGAAGATTGACATCAACAGGGTAGACTTCCTAGCAGACCATATAGTTCTGGATTTACCCGGCTTGGATGTCATCCTTGGCATGAATTGGTTGACTAAGCACCAAGGCATGTTAGACTGTGCCAAGAGGATTGTCACCATGACCAATAGCCAAGGAGTGGAAGTCAAGTATGTTCCCAACCCTGCCTCCGCTCAAGCCCCTAAGGATAACTGCCTGTCGGGAGTTGAGTTGGATCAAGTGCCGGTGGTATGTGAATACCCGGACGTGTTTCCTGATGAGCTTCCCGGAATGCCTCCTGACCACGACATCGAGTTCATCATTGAGCTTATGCCCGGATCAAGGCCCATCTATAAGAAGGCCTACATCATGGGATCCGAAGAGTTGGCTGAGTTGAAGAAGCAACTGGCAGAGCTGCTCAAAAAAGGATTTATTCGCCCTAGTGCCTCACCTTGGGGATCGCCTGTTCTGTTTGTGTCAAAGAGGGACGGGACTATCAGACTTTGTGTCGATTATCATTCTCTCAATGAATTCACAATAAAGAACAAGTACCCACTCCCCAAGATTGAAGACCTGTTTGATTAATTGAATGGAGCCAAGGTGTTTTCCAAGATCGACCTCAGGTCTGGGTACTACTAGCTGAAGATCAGACCCCATGACATTCCGAAGACGGCGTTTGTAACCCAGTATGGCATGAATGAATACACGGTCATGTCATTTGGGTTAACTAATGCCCCTGCCTACTTCATGTATCTCATGAGTAAGGTCTTCACGGAGTACTTGGACAAGTTCATTGTCATCTTCATTGATGACATACTTGTCTTCTCCAAGTCTGAAGAGGAACATGAGGAACACTTGAGATTGGTCCTAGAAAAGATTCGAGAGCACCAACTTTATGCTAAGTTCAGCAAGTGTGAATTCTGGCTGCATGAAGTTGGATTCTTGGGTCATGTGTTGACTGCAGAGGGATTATTAGTGGATCCTGCCAAGATTAAAGCAATACTAAGTGGCAAACTCCAACCATAGTGAAGGAAGTCAGGAGGTTCCTCGAACTCGCGGGTTATTACCGCAAGTTCGTGGAAGGGTTCTCAAGCATTGCCCGACCCATGACCCAGCTTTTGAAGAAGGACAAGAAGTTCGAATGGACAGCTAAGTGCGAGGAAAGCTTCTAGGAGCTCAAGAAGAGATTGACCCCAGCCCTAGTTTTGGCCACCCCCGATATTCACAAGGAGTTCGTGATATATCGCGATGCATCAAGAACCGGGCTTGGATGTGTTCCGATGCAAGAAGGCAGAGTTGTAGCATATCTATCTAGACAGCTACGACCGCGTGAAGAGAACTACGCAACACATGATCTCGAGTTGGCAATCGTGGTTCATGCCTTGAAGACATGGAGACATTACATTCTGGGGAAGCGATGTGAGATATTCACAGACCAGAAGAGTTTGAAGTATATCTTCACTCAAAGGTAATTGAACATGAGGCAGCGAAGATGGCTGGAATTGATCAAGGATTACGACCTCACTGTTCAATACCACCCCGGAAAGGCTAATGTAGTGGCACACGCCTTAAGCAGAAAGGCTTGTTCCTTGAATGCTATGATTAAGGAAAGGCTACCCGCCTTGTATGAACAACTTGAAAGCTTTGGCTTGGAATTGGTTACACCCAGATTCCTTGCCAACCTCGAAGCAAATCCCACCTTGATGGATGATATCAAAAAGCTCAGAAGGGGCATGAGAGCATTGAAGGCATCAAGAGGAAGATCAAGGCAGACAAGACCCCAGGATTCTCGGTGGATGAATGAGGAGTTGTATGGTTCAGGACTCGCATCTACGTACCCAACAAAGTGGAGCTCAAGAACCTGATCTTGCAAGAAGCTCATGACACTCCCTACTCCATCCATCCTGGAGGAACCAAGATGTATCAAGACCTCAAGAGAATATTCTGGTGGCATGGCACGAAACGGGAGATAGGCACGTTCGTGGCTAAGTGTGATATATGCCAGAGAGTTAAAGCTGAGCAACAGCGACCCACTGGATTACTGCAACCTCTCAAAGTGCCTGAATGGAAGTGGGATAAAGTCGGGATGGATTTCATCACCGGTATACCAAGGTCAAGTAAAGGACATGATTCCATTTGGGTCATTGTCGACCACCTGACCAAGGTAGCCCATTTCATTCCTGTCAAGACCACCTACGATGGTAACAAGCTAGCCCATCTCTACATCGAGCGCATCGTGAGCCTTCACGCAGTTCCAAAGGAGATCGTGTCGGATCGAGGCACCCAGTTCACCTCAAGATTCTGGAAGATGTTTCAAGAAGCTATGGGAACGAAGCTCTCCTTCAGCACTACTTTTCACCCCTAGACCGATGGGTAAATGGAACGAGTAAATTAGATACTCGAAGATATGCTCCACGCTTGTGTATTGGCATATGGAGCCAAGTGGGAACATTGCCTACCATTCGCCGAGTTATCCTACAACAACAACTATTAGTCGAGTCTTCAAATGGCCCCATTTGAGGTGTTGTATGGACGTAAGTGTTGTACTCCCCTCAAGTGGTCAGAGACTGGAGAAGGATTAGTTTTTGGACCAGACATCCTCCGCGAAGCTGAAGTGCAAGTTCAACTCGTCCGAGAGCGACTTGAGACCGCCAAGTCAAGACAAAAGAGTTGCGCCGACTCTCACCGCCAAGATCTGAGCTTCAACAATGGAGACCACGTTTATCTTCGAGTTACACCTCTTAAAGGAACCAAGCGTTTCCACATCAAAGGAAAGCTTGCACCCAGATACATCAGCCCCTTCAAGGTCACTGCAAGACGAGGAGAAGTTGCCTACCAGCTAGAGCTACCTTCCGAGCTATCGGATGTGCACAATGTCTTCCATGTGTCACAACTCCGGAAGTGTCTGCAAGTTCCCAGCCGCCCCAACCTCTACAAGGACACCAACCATCAAGCCATCGATCTTCAGCTAGACCTCACTTATCATGAGAGGCCAGTTTGCATTTTGGTTGAAGCCAAGCACTACACCCGAAGACGCACCATCAAATACTTCAAGGTCCAGTGTAGCAACCACACTGAAGCTCCTGGGAGCGTGAAGATTATCTTAGATCGGAGTTCCCTTATCTTTTTAGCGCTTAGCCTAGGAATCTCGGGGACGAGATTGTTGTAAGGGGGGAAGGTATGTCACACCTTGTGTTTGTAGAACATTGATATGTTTGTGTTTATAAAATTTGGAGCCAACTAAAACTTTTTCAAAGTACTTGTGCTTGTTTGCAATGTTGCTGCTTGCTTGATGCTTGTGTTATGTGCACTCCTAGATTCTATTCCACTTCATATTCATCCTCCTTGTCCCAAACCTCTGGCCCAATGATCATGCCATGTGATTAGTGCCCAAAACTATTTTTATCAAATTTTGTTTTAACCAAAAATGATTTATTCAAATTACGTTTTCAAAACCCCCTAAAATAAGGTTTGCACTGTAAGTCCTCAAATTGGGTGGATTCTTTTTCCCCAAAAGCTTTATTTCGAACCCACTATATATAAGACTTCGCAAAACCATAAAATTTTATTTTTAAAGATTATTTTCATATTTTATTTAAAATATTTTTCTCAAGTCCAGAAATGGTTTTTCCTAGGGAAAAATTATTTAAATGCTTTGAAAATATTTGAGAAAAATTAGGGAAACTCAGTGGACATATATTTTCTATATATATGAGTTTCAACACAAGGGCATGATCAGATAATAGGAAAAAAACCTCAAAACCCTTTCTGTCCAAATCAAGGTTTTGAAATATTTCTATAAGAAATATTCTCAATAAATTCCAGGAAAATTCCAGCAAGTTAACACTGTCATAAGTGATGATCTTGCAAAGTTTCCTCTAAATCCAAGTTGATTTGGTTCATCAAACCATCCCAAAACCATCCCTGTCCAAAATCAAATTTGAACAACTTTACATTGTGAAGTGTCTCCCCTTGACCCCAAACTTTGTGGGCATGCTCTAATGACCAAATAGTGATGATACACTAAGTGGTGCATCAAGGGTAAAAGCCTAGCATCAAAAGATCTACAAAAACCTAATTCTATTAATTTCTAGGGTTTATCAAGTTTCCATTGTCAACTTTTCCCACTTGAGCTCAAACTTGGTGAATCCTCTCATTTCTACCTAGCCCTTGACCCTGGTAAGTATCTCAATGAGTTGGTAAAATCTTCTTGCCCAAAACTCTATCAAAGACCTTCTTGTGATTTAGTAAAATCGCTATTTCTACCCCTTACCCTTTTACCTTTGCCCCCAAAGTTTTACCAGAGCCTCTTATAGTTACCTTCTACCTCCAGTAACTCTCCCTGGCCAAAACTACTTAGGCAAGTGGGGTGAAATCCTCCTTTTACCCCCTGGACAGGAGCTTTCTCTCTCTTTCTCTAAACTTTTCTTCTCTCCTAAGGCACCCCAGGGAATCCAATGCCCTATCGACCTATTTTTCTCCCCCCTAGAGCCTCTAGAGACAGGTGCTCTAGAGCGCGCTATAGTGCGCTCCGCATTGTAGCTGCCCCCCATCCCGATGCCCCGACCACCTCGGGCCAGGAGAGCACGCCACCGAGCTCCCTCGGCGTCCACACCTCCCTGTCGGTCGCCTCCCCCTCCTCTCTCCCTCTCCAGCGGCCTCCCCACATGTGCGACCCGGCCGCCCCTCTCGGCCAGTGCTCGGGCTCGCACGTGCAACACCCTCGCCTCCCCTCTACTTGTCCACACCCTCCAGGGCATCTCCTGTGGACCCCTTGTGCCCCCTCCTTGGCCTCCTGTGGCTCAACGACGAGCGCCCGAGCTCTCCCGCGCTCACCACCTCCCCTGCCTCCGCCTCGCCTATACAAAGGGCTCCCGGACCTCCCTCTTCTCCTCTGTCACCTCTCTCCGCAACCAATCAAGTGCTCATTCCACCCTCGCGAGCCCCGAGGGTCCCTGCTCCCAGATCACACATGTGCTCCGCCGTCGGGGATCGCCGTCGATCTCGTGCTATGCGGTGTCCCCAGTGCCCATTCTTCTTCCCCTATGCCTCCTTCTCCCTCCTAGGCTTATCCCTTGTCCCCTTCGCTTCATTTTCAGCTCAGGGTGGCCGGACCGTCCTCTTCCCGAGAGCTCTCCGCCACGAGTTCACGTCACCGGCAAACCCCGGCCCTCCGGCGACCACCATCGTGCCCGAGAGGACGACAGAACCTCCCTGAGCCCCCCATGCCTTCCTCGAGTCGAACGACCGCCGGAGTCACCGCCGGTGAGCCTCCCCGAGCCCCTATGTGTGAGGTAGGCGATGACAGGCGGGCCTCGCTTGTCATACTCCCCTGTTCCCTGTGCCACCGATAGGTAGGGCCCACCTATCGGGTTCGAACCCATCGGCCGCCGCGCACGCTGTCAGCCAGGGCTGGTTCCCCTGTGGGCCGGCTCTGCCTCGGTGCTTCTAGCCCGAGAGGCATAGTGCGATTTTCCTTTTTCTTTTCTCTGTCTTACTTCCAAAAATCCGCTAGAGCCCAAATTAATTTCTAATCCAATAATTCCTTCACCTCAATTCCTGAAATAATCCATAGAATTTATTAGTGCCATTTGTAAAAATGTTTGAAAATATTTTTAGTACTGTTTTATTTTAAAACCTGTATTTAGGCACCTTTTTGCCTCTGTTAATTAGTTTCCAAAATATTTTTAACAACACAACCCTAGGGAAATATTTTTAACATGACATTTAGTATTTATCAGAGTAGGTTAACATTTTTTATAATAGTTTGTGTGCTCTATTTTTTTATGTTGCTTATTTTTATCACTTTATTTCACGACGATAGATTGCGTGGTTGACGAAGAAGTTGGACCCGAAGACTTCGAAGACCCCGTAGACTTTGTTGAGCCAGGCAAGCAGCACTTTGACCATGATAAGAAACCATTTTTATTGCATGTCGTATAGCACTTTACTTTCATCATATTTGATCATGTGGAGTAGTGACCCCTTCGGTGGGTTGCTTCCAACACTCTTACCATTGACACTTGCATCGGGCATGCCCCTACCACCTTATGAGGATTATGCGGGTGGGTGTAGTTAGGATGCTAATAGATGCTACGCAAATGGGATGGGATTTATGCATAGTGGTGGAAAGGAAATGATTCTTTCAAAGACTTTTCGAAAACCCCGTCGGGTGCCACTAATGACCGAGAGAGATGATGATGAGATGGGTGACCACTTGAGAAAGAAGTGGTGTGTCGGAGCAAGTTGAGAATGTATTTTCAAAAACGGATTAGATTTAAGGTCTGTTGACCGTCCCAACCTTATATGCGCAACCACGATACCCCTTATGGTACGGGGCTTTGTCGATTACTATGATTGGTACTAGCAAGGGGCCCGCATTACTACTTGCAAGAGTGAAGTGGTCACTCTTGAGACGGGGTCGTCCCAGAGTTAAAGGTCATGCATTGTCTTTACAGGCACCGGGCACACCGTTGCATGTCCTCATGGATGATACGAGTGATGTATATCATGAGGGATGGCACCAATGAGTGGACTCTTTGTTTAGTATCACCATGGGAAAGGCATTGTTCGGGTGCTTACCTCGGGTATGTTATATACCGCGAGTCATGGATGGCACGGAAGTTCCCCAAGTCTTGTGGGTAAAGTGTACAACGTCTGTAGAGTGTAAAACTATTCGAGTAGTCGCGTCCGTGATCATGGACAGTTGGAGGTCCTTCTGAAACTATGTCTGGATGTTTTCGTGAAACTTGGTGTGAGTATCGATGAGATGGTGACAAAAGGTCACGTGGGCTAAGTCCGATGACTTGGCATGGGAATTGAACTAAGTCCGATGACTTAGCATGGAGAAATGATCATGAAGTGTTCCACCCCGACTTATGATGATATCGGCATCTTGATCATATTGACACTTGATTATTGTTGATGCATGCTTACAAGTTACTTGATCATGTCATTTGCATACAAAAATTAGCTTTCCACAAAATTACCTACTTAGTGATATATCAAGCATCATTGTTACCTTGTTCCACAACTTGGGTTGCTTGCGAGTACATTCAAAGTACTCATTGTCTTGCCACTGGTTATTTAATTGGCCAGGCATGGAAGGACAAGAGTATGTCGAAGAGTTCGTTGGAGACGAACATGCGAACTAGGACGCTTCCGAGTCAGAATGCCTGTAGGTTAAGGCAGATGGCATGGGTTCACACTTTCAATCAAGATTTCCGCTGCTTGTTCTATTTTAAGTGTTTGGCCCATGTGGCCCTATCTATGTAAGACTTGACCTTCATGATCTTTATTTGTGTAAGACGTTAATTGTGGATGTAAGACTCTTGTTATTCAGCTTCTATGTGTTCAGTGAGCATTGATCTCTGGGATCACTATACATGTGCATTCGGTGATCACGACTTATGAGTTGGGGTCCCTACAAGTTCCTACCGCCATTGTTGTTATTGGGGTTGTTGTAAGCTGGCCTGGGATTGGCATACTTCTGAGGCTGGTAGCTCGGACGAGGCGTAGGAGGTCTAGCCTGCTGATGGTGATAGGTCGGCTTGGCTGGGGCTGGCTGCCAGGGGCGAGGCTTTTGGTTGCTGGAGCTACCCCTACTGATCATCTTGGCCTTGCGAGTGTCGTCTGTGGCACGATGCTTGTCTTCCAGCATGAGGGCCTTGTTCATGAGGTCAAAGAAGGTACGACAGTCGCAGACGATGAGCTGATACAGCAGGGTCTATTGAAGTCCTTCCATGAAGCGCTCCTTCTTGGCAGCCTCCGTGTTGACATCTTCAGGTGCATACCTTGACAGCAGGTTGAACTTCTGCAGGTACTCCTTGATAGATCCACTTGCTTGCTTCACCACTCGGAATTCTCTCTTCTTGATAGCCATGATCCTAGAAGGAATGTGGGTGATGCGGAATCCTTCCTTGAAGTCATCCCAAGCGATCACATGTTCACCTTGCATGACCTTGAATCCATCCCACCAAGCTTGGGCGGTTCCTCCGAGGCAGTGAGAGGCATAAAGCACCTCCTCATGCCCCTCATTGCAATTGACCAGTGCTCGATGGTGCAGATCCATTCGTCAGCATCCAAGGGCTCACCAGTCTCGGTGAAGGTTGGGGGCGAATTCCTCATTAACTCAGACAAAGTGGAGCAACCATTGAAGTTCCTGCTTTGCTGCTGGTTGTTCACAAGGGCCTGAGCCATCTGCTGAATAGCAGTATTTTTGGCTTGGCCTTCCTCCCGGAGAACTTGGAGAAACTGAGCTATGGTCATGTTCTCCGGTGGAGGTGGTGATGGGGGGGGGGGGAATGTCGCCTTGTGGCTGCTCCTAGTGTCCTCCAGCCTGAGCAGTCCCACCAGCTCCCTGTTGCTGGCTTGAATTACCGGCTTTAGGGTTGACGAAGGAGCTATTGCGGGTAGCAGTCACCATCCTGCTTGGAGCAGCCAATTCAAACAACTGGGATAGACGAGAGGGAAAGCAACAATAGAAAAAACGCACCTAAGGGGTTGGTCGAGTGCAAGTGTGTTGAAACAAAGGTCGTAGGACCAACACATATATTAAGATAAGATAGACGATGGAGTCACTTACATGTTGCCAAAGGCAAAAGTGCGACTTGCATCGGAACACAAACAACAAAATAATCAACAAGCACACATGGTTTCATATGAACCGTTACACGGACTTGACTTTGCATGAGGGGTACATGACTGATCCTACCCTAGGGGTTCTCGGACTCAGGTGCTGGAGTGCTCGGTCTCGTAGTCATGCTCCTCTAGGTCTTCCTCCTGTTCATCATCTGAACGGGCATCATTACCGGTTGAAGGGGTCGGGGAACGAGGAGGTCCATCCCGACGATGCTTCGTCGATGGGTCGGTAAAGAGCTCATGGTACTCCTTCGCACTCATGCGACGATGACGTGTGGGTGCATCTCGAGCTGGGGGTGCTCCTCCTCTGTAAGAGACAGCTGGTCGTCCCTCAGGGGCTCCATCCTTCTTGATCCTGTCTGGCTTTGTCTTGGCTTGTCGAAGTAGCTCCGGGTGTGGTGAAGTTCCTCACGGAGCTTCACTGACTCCTTAATCAAGTGGTCAGCCAAACTATTGGCACAGAGGCTGAAGTAGGTCTGGAATCTGAGTGGTGTCCCATCCTCCTTAGATGGAACCAACGTCCAACTCTCACCGATATCATCCTTCCTGAAGGGTAGATAGCGAGTAGCTGGTTTGTTAGCCATCTCTGGGATGAACCCTCGAAGGTGGATGATTCCCTTCCATGCGACTGTCTCGACTGTTAGTGCCAGGGTCTCCATCTGTGGTCCTTCAAAAAACCAACAAGTTGGGAAGTCGTTTGCCTTCACGACGAATCCACTTGGTACTCCTTCGTGACGGCATCGACCTAGTGCTCGTGGTAGAGGAAAATGGGTGGTCAGCAAAACTGGCACTTCTCCAGGCTATCCCCAAGGAGTAAGGGAAAGTCGGATGTTAGGAGGGCTTCGGGTACGACGGCCATCTACAAAGGTTTGAAGGGAGGAGAGTCAGCACAGTGTTGTGTGAAGAATATAAGAGGTAAATAGTGCATAATTCCTAAGTACGTGTGCTAGTTGTAGTTTTGAAAACGGTTTTATCCTAACTAAAGTCCATGCTAACTAAGGGCTTCCTATAGTCAGGATGGCTCTGATACCAGCTCTATGGGGACCCCGACTCATAAGTCGCGATCACCGAATGTACTTGTACAGTGATCCCAGAGATCAATGCTCAGTGAACACACAGAAGCTGAATAATAAGAGTCTTACATCCCTACGTACCGTCTTACACAAATAAAGACCATGGAAGTCAAGTCTTACATAGATAGGGCCGCGAGGGCCAAACACTTAAACATAAGCAATGGAAATCTTGACCGAAAGCGTGAACCCATGCCATCTGCCTTAAACCTACATGCATTCTGACTGGGAAGCGTCCTAGTTTGCATGCTCATCACCAAAGAACTCTTCATCGTACTCCTGTTCTTCCATGCCTGGCCAATTGAATAACCAGTGGCAAGCCAATGAGTACTTTGAATGTACTCGCAAGCAACCCATGATGTGGAACAAGGTATAACAATGCATGATATAGCACTAAGTAGGTATGCTGTAGAAAGCTAATTTTGAATGCAATGACATGATCAAGTAACTAGGTAAGCATGCATTAGCAGTTGGTAGATATCCATGTGAACAAGTTATAGATATCGTCATAAACAGGGGGTTGAACATCTCATGCTTTATCATCACGTCAAGTCATCTCACTTATCTCAAGTGTCATCTCTGTGTCATCCACACACACCCATACACACCAAGTTTTGAGGAAACATCTGGACGTGCCTTAAGCAGCACCACCCAACTTTCCTTGACCGTGGACACGGCTATTTGAATAGTTTAACACACTGCAGAGGTTGCACACTTTACCCACAAGACTCGGGGAACTTCTGTGTTATCCATGACTTGCGGTATATAATATACCCGAGGCAAGCACCCGAACAATGATATACCCGAGGCAAGCACCCGAACAATGCCTTTCCGCTGGCGATACAAAACAAAGATTCCACTCGATTGGTACCCAGCCCACATAATGTACATCGCTCGTAGCATCCATGCAGGGACCAACGGTGTGCTCGGTGCATGTGAAGACAGTGCATGATCGTCCATACCAGCATCACCCCGTATTGAGAGTGGCCACGCCACTCCCGCCACTAGTAATGCGGGCTCCTTGTTAGTACCCACCAAAGTAATCAATCGAGCCCCATCCCATAAGGGGTATCGTGGTTGCGCATGTAAGGTTGGGACGGTCGACAAATCTTAAACCCTCCGTTTTCTAAAACACACACACTCACTTCTTTCGGTACACCACTTCTTTCTCAAGTGGTCACCCAACTCATCATCATCTCCCTTGGGCATTAGTGGCACCCAACAGGGTTTCCGAATAGTCTTTGATATCATCTCCTTCTTTCCATCACCATGCATAATCCCGATCCCACCTGCATAGCATCTACTAGCATCCTATCTACGCCCACCCGCATAACCCTCATAAGGTGCTAGGGTCATTCGTGATGCAAGTGTTAACGGCGAAAGTATTGGAGGCAACCCACCGAAGTGGTCACTACACCACATGATCAAATATAAGGAAAGTAAAGTGCTATATGTCATGCAAATAAAAATGGTTTCTTAACATGGTCAAAGGGCTTCTTGCGTGGCTCAACAAAGTCTTCGGGGTCTTCAAAGTATCCTCGTCCAACTTCCTTGCCAACAATGCAATCTATCGCCGCGATAAAAAAAGATAATAATAAGCATCACAAAAGTACAGAGCACACCGATCTACCATTAAAATGCTACCCTATTCTGATAAATACTAAAAACTGTACTAAAAATATTTGTCTAAGGTTTTGCTGTAAAAACATTTTTAAAAACTATTTAAACAGAGGCAAAAAGATGCCAAAAACAGGTTTTAAAATAAAACAGTGCATAACAAGTTTTTAACAAATTATACAAATGGCACTATTTTAATTCTATATATCATTCTAAGATTTTAGGTGGAAAAATATTTGTCATTGGATTTATTTTTTTCCTGTAGGATTTTTGGAAAACAGGGAAGAAAAAGAAAAGGAGAAAGGGCATTGTGCCCTGGGCCAGAGCCATCCAGCTGTTGGGCCGACCCAGTGGCCAGCCAGGCCAGGTGCGCTGGCGTCCCCACGCGCGTTAGGTTTCAAACCTGATGGATGGGGCCCAGCGGCCTGTGGGGACCCTAGTCATGATCACCGAATGCACGTGTACAGTGATCCCAGAGATCAATGCTCACTGAACACACAGAAGCTAAATAACAAGAGTCTTACATCCACATTTAGCATCTTACACAAATAAAGACCATGAAGTTCTAGTCTTAAATAGAAAGGGCCACAAGGGCCAAACACTTAAACAGAACAAGGAGCAGAAATCTGGATCAAAAGCGTGAACCCATTGCCATTTGCCTTAACCTACATGCATTCTGACTGGGAAGCGTCCTAGTTCGCATGTTCGTCACCAACGAACTCTTCACTGTACTCTTGTACTTCCATGCCTGGCCAATTAAATAACCAGTGGCAAGCCAATGAGTACTTTGAATGTACTCACAAGCAACCCATGTTGTGGAACAAGGTAATAGTAATGCATGATATAGCACTAAGTAGGTATTTTGTAGAATGCTAATTTTTGAATGCAATGACATGATCCAGTAACTAGGAAAGCATGCATCAATAGTTGGTAGATATCCATATGAACAAGTGATAGATATCATCATAAGTAGGGGTTGAGCATTCCATGCTCAATCATCAAGTCAAGTCATCCGACTTATCTCAAGTGTCATCTCTGTGTCATCCACACACCCACACACACCAGGTTTAGTAAATATTTGGACGTAGCACAAGCACGGTCAGCCAACTGTCCTTGACCGTGGACACGACTATTCTAATAGTTTTACACTTTGCAGAGGTTTCACACTTTACCCACAAGACTCGGGGAACTTCCGTGTCATCCACGACTCACGGTATATAACATACCCGAGGTAAGCACCCGAACAATGCCTTTCCCCTAGCGATACTAAACAAAGAGTCCACTCGATTGGTACCCAGCCCGCATGATGTACATCACTCATTGCATCCATGCAGGGACCAACGATGTGCCCGGTGCCTGTGACGACAGCGCATGATCGTCCATACCGGCATGACCCCGTATCGAGAGTGACCACGCCACTCCCGCCACTAGTAATACGGGCCCCTTGCCAGTACCCACCAAAGTAATCAACAGAGCCCTGTCCCATAAGGGGTATCATGGTTGCGCATGTAGGGTTGGAGTAACGGTCGCAACTTACACCAATCCATTTTCTTGAACCACACACACCCACTTGCTCCGGTGCACCACTTCTTTCTCAAGTGGTCACGCAACTCAACATCATCTCCCTCGGGCATTAGTGGCACCTGACGGGGTTTTCAAAAAGTCTGTGAAATCATCTCTTTATTTCCATCACCATGCATAATCCCAAACCCACTTGTGTAGCATCTACAAGCATCCTATCTATACCCACCCGCATAACCCTCATAAGGTCATGCACGATGCAAGTGTCAACAGCAAAAAGTATCAGAAGCAACCCACTTAAGTGGTCTCTACTCCACATGATCAAATATAATGAAAATAAAGTTCTATATGACATGCAATAGAAATTGTTTCTTAACATGGTCAAAGGTTTGCTTGCCTGGCTCAACAAAGTCTTCGGGGTCTTCAAAGTCTTCGGGTCCAACTCTCTCGTCAACAACGCAATCTATCAACACGGAATAAACGTGCAATAATAAGCATCTCAGTAAAAACAGAACACAAACTCTACTTCTAAAATGTTGCCCTACTCTGATAAATACTAAAATCTATTCTATGAATGTTCTTCTAGGGTTTTGGTATGAAAAAGGTTCTCAAAACTCTTTTTAACAGTGGCAAAAAATGGCAAAAGGGGGTTTTAAAATAGGAATAATTGTATTTGTGCCCTTAATTGTGTCACCGTCGACAGGAATACCCCTAGTTTTGGAAAACATGTGGTCATGCCCACATCACTTTGTCTGTCTTGTGCTTTTGCCCTTTGACCGTTTGACTGTCATTTTGAAAAATTCATAACTATTTCATACTAACTCAAAAAAATAGAAATAAGATATCAAAATGTTCGGAAACACATCACCTATATGTGCATGTCATTTGCAATCATGAAAAAAATGTTGGAAAGTCCCCATCACCTATATGAGCTAAAATTGATATGGGGACTTCCCAAGAATTTTCTCATGAATGCAAATGTCATACACATGTAGGTGATGTGTTTCTGAATATTTTTATATCTTATTTGAATTTTTCCGAGTTAGTATGAAATAGTTATGATTTTTTCAAAATGAAAGTCAAACGGTTAGAGGGCAAAAGCACAAGATGAGCAAAGTGATGTGGTCATGACCGTGTGTTTTCCAAAACTAGAGGTATTCCTGTCGACGGGGACACAACTAAGGGCTCAAATACAATTATCCCTTTAAAATAAAGCAGTACATAAAATATTTTACAAATATTTTACAAATGACACTATTAAATTCTACATAATATTTCAAGATTTTTGGTGGAAGAATTATTGGATTTGGAGAAATATTGGATTTAGAGGAACTTTTGGAAATCATAACAAAATAGAAAAATATAAAGGACATTGTGCCCTGGGCCAGAACTGGACGCAACTGGGCTGGCCTAGAGCAAAATAGACCAGACGAGCCGATGCGCCCTCGCGCGTTAGGTTTCAAACCTGACGTGTGGGGCCCGGTGGCCAGTGATGGGGAGGGGAGAGAGAGGCGAGGGAGAGGCCGACGGGTGGGGGCCCCTGTCGGGTCCTTCTCCCACCTCGGGACAGGAAGGAGAGGAGCTAAACGGCATCGGTGTAGGGCATGGCGACGACGGGTGTGCGCGGGGTTGGGCTTGGGGTCAAGCCGCCGACCCCCTAGAGGTTGAAGGAGTGCCTGAGGTGGCCGGAGTCACCAGCGGCGAGCACCTACAATGGAGGAGCTTCGGGTGGAGGACGCACCGGTCACCCTATGAATCAAACGGAGGGGAAGAAGGAGGGGAATGGGTCAGGGTATTGTGGGGGACCCAATGAGACAGAAATGGGGGGCGGAGGTGCGCCTCATCGGGAGTTCGATGGCGAGGCTGCCGCGGAGGTCCTTTGATCGATTTGGAGTGCTCGAGCATGAGGAGGTCGAGCTGGGCTCCTGGAGGGCGAGTGGGAGGAAGAGGAGGAATCCGGAGAGGAGAGCGGGACGCGGGGAGGCCCTTTTATAGGGGTCGGGGCTCGCCATGGATCTAGCTCACGGGAGGCTGCCGGAGCGGCTCTGGTGGCACCGGGAGGGGCCCAAGGCCTTTGTGCAGTGCTCCCGGGCATCGCCCATGACCAGAGGGAGAGGAGAGAGGGGCAGGGGAGTGGGCGCGTGCGAGCCCCACGGTTGGCTGAGAGGGCCGGCGTCGGCACGCGTGCGGGAGGTCGCCTTAGGGAGGAGGGAGAGGGGGCCCGCTGCCTGGACAATAGAGGACGTCGAGGGCATCTCGAGGGACAAGTCTAGGGGTCCTGAGGCTATCGGGGGCTCTGGTTGCTCGGCAGCTACAGTGCGGGTGCGCACTGTAGCATGCTCTAGAGCACGCATTTGGCATGCCATGGCATCCCAACGGTGTCCTAGGCGCAGCCATAGGTGTCTAGGGGTAGAGGAGGGAATAGTAAAGTTGGAAGTGGCCTTTTATGCTCTTGTGGGTAGCTTAGAATAATATGGAAGGGGAAAGAAGAGGGTTTTATTGTTGTCCAGGAGGTAAATTGAGGGTTTTACCCCATCATCCAGTGGTTTATGGACTTGAGATTTTTACTGGGGGTGAAGGGGGAACCCTGGAGACATTGGTAAAAGTTTTAGGCCAAGGGAAATAGTAAAAGGTGGTCAAAACATGATTTTACCAAACATGCAGAAGGTGTTTGATAGAGGTTAGGGCAAGCAAATGGGCTTTGATTGCCATGACATTTGACAGGACCAAATGGTGGTTGGAATTAGGCTTGATTACGAAGTTTGAGATGGATTGATGAAAGTTCACAATGTAACTTTGTGGAACCCTAGAAATCAATAGAATCTGGTTTCTATAGATCTAGTCGTGCTAAGCTAGTCCCCTTGATGCACCACTTAGTGTAGCATCGTTATTTGGTGATTAGAACATGTCCACAAAGTTTGGGGTCAAGGGAAGAAACTTCACAATGTAAACTTGCTCAAATTTGAATCTGGACAGGGAGGGTTTTGGAATAGTTTGATGAATAAAATCAACTTGGATTGAAATGAAACTTTGCAAGATCATCACCTATGAGAGTGTTGACTTGCTGGAATTTATTAAGAATATTTCTTATAGAAATATTCCAAAAGCTTGATTTGGACAGAAAGGGTTTTGAGGGGTTTTGCCCATTTTTTTGAACATGACCATGTGTTGAAACTCATATATGTGGAAAATATATGTCCACTGAGTTTCCCTAAAGTTTCTGAAATATTTTGAAAGCATTTAAATAATTTTCCATATGAAAATCAATTTCTAGCCTTAAGAGAAAGCTTTTAAATAAAATATAAAAATAATTTTTAAAATTAGTATTTGGTGGTTTTGGAAAGTCATATATATAGTAGGTTTGAAGTAAAGCCTTTGGGGAAAAAGGATCCACCCAATTTGAGGACTTGCAGTGCAAACCTCAACTCTGGGGTTTTTGAAAACCTTATTTGAATAAATCCTTTGTGGTCAAAATAATATTTTACAAAAATAGTTTTGGGCACTATTCACATGGCATGATCATTGGCCAAGAAGTTTGGGTCAAGGAACATGGATACGGAGAGGGATAGAATCTAAGAGTGCCATACACAACAACCAAACAAGCAAACAAGCAACAAATCAAAGAAGCACAAGCACTGAAAAAGTTTTAACTGGCTCCAAATTTTGTAAATCCAACCATAACAAGGTGATACAAACACATGGTGTGACATGGCCAGAGAGAGAGAGCAAGAGGGGGAGGTGAGAGGCTGACACGTGGCCCCCTGTCGGATCCTTCTCCCACCTCGAGACAGAGAGGAGAGGGCCTCAACTGCGGTGGTGTAGGGCACGATGGCGATGGGCAAGTGCGGGGATGGGCTCGGGGTCAAGTCGCCGATCCCCTAGAGGTCGAAGGAGCGCCGGAGGTGGCCGGAGTCGCTGACAGCGAGAAGGCCGCGGTGGAGGGCTTTGGGAGGAGATCACCGGGGCCGTCCCATGCTGCAAAAAGGACGGGGACAAAGGGGAAACAGGTAAGGACGGAGCCGGGATTCCAGATCGAGGCCAAACCGGGGCGGAGGAGGCCGTTTGCCTCGCGAACGTCGGTGGCCCGATGCGGCAGCGACCGGTTTGATCCCGAACGCTTGATCTCAGAGAGGTCGAGCTGGGGCTTCGGAGGCGCGTTAGGAAGGAGGGAGAGGCGACCCAAAGCGAGAGGGAGGCATGGGGGCCTTTATATAGTGGTGGCTGAAGCTCACCATGGGCATGGCGCATGGCGCCATTGGGGGCATCGCCACGGGCCTCGGTGGCGGCCTGGGCTGTGTCTGCGGTGGTCGTGGACTTGGTCTGCGCCCGGGGATAGGAGGAAGGCAGCTAGGGGGGCAGGGCGCGCGCGCGTGTGAGCTCGGCCATTGGGGCTCTTGGCCGGTGCCGTGCGCGTGTGAAGGGGGACAATAGAGGAGAAGGGAGGAGGGGCCCGACCTCCTGACGCTTTGCGGACGTCGAGGGGTGGCCGGGGGACATGCTCCCTCATCCCTAGGTGGTCGGGGGCGGCTATAGTGCGGGAGCGCAGTGTAGCGCGCTCCAGAGCGCCCATATGACCGGCAGTGGCATAAAATATGGGCACGTGCATGTCCATTTGTGTCTTAGAGGTTCCAAAGATGCCCATGAGCTAGCAAGAGCTAGGGGATAGGCAAGAGTGAAGAAATGGAGTAGGGGAGAGGTTGAAATGTTGTTGTCCTTGCTGTCTAGAGAGATAAATGTGGGTTTTACCCCACTTACCTATTGAGTCTTGGCCAGAGAAATTACTGGAGGTGAAATACAATGCTAGAAAGTTGTGGTAGAATTTTGGAGGCAAGGGGATTAGAGGAAGTGGTGGAAACATTAGTTTTTAGAAATGGCCAGAAGGTGTTTGATGGAGATTAGGGCAAGCCATAAGAATTTACAGGTAAAATGGTGATTAGAATTAGGCCTGACCACCAAGTTTGAGCTTGATTGAATAAAGTTCACAATGTAACTTTGTGAAATCTTAGAAATCAATAGAATCTAGTTTCTGTAGATCTAGTCATGCTAAGCTAATCTCCTTGATGCACCACTTGGTGTAGCATCATTATTTGGTGATTAGAACATGTCCACAAAGTTTGGGGTCAATGGAAGAAACTTCACAATGTAAAGTTGCTCAAATTTGAATTTGGACAGGGAGGGTTTTGGAATTGTTTGATGAATCAAATCAACTTGGATTGAGATGAAACTTTGCAAGATCATCACCTATGATAATGTTGAATTTGTGTAATTTTCCTGGAATTTATTGAGAATATTTCTTATAGAAATATTTCAAAAGCTTTATTTGGATAGAAAGGGTTTTGAGGGGTTTTGCCCATGATTTTGCACATGACCATGTGCTGAAACTCATATATATGGAAAATATATGCCCACTGAGTTTCCCTAAATTTTCTCAGATACTTTGGAAGAACTTTATTTTAATCTGAGTTAAAGATTAATTTCTATGGTTTTTCCACGATTATAGTATTTTCTAGGACTAAACTAAAATCTAAAAATCAATTATTGCGTCAGCATGACATCAACATGACGTCGGCAGGTTAATTGACCGTGCCAGGTCAAACCTGACAGTGATGGCCCACCATACAATGACATAGGGCTAACCTCCAGCCAGACCCGACGCTGATTGGGCTTTGACCCCCTATGGCCCCCCTATTAGCGTTTGTTAGACGTGCTAACCACGGGAGGTTAGACCCTAATGACGTCCACGTCGGACGTCGCCAGAGTTTCACAGGCGATGACCAAACCGATGGTGGCTTCGCGCCAAAATCGCGCAAACGGTGACGAATGGATGCGCGGAGGCCACCAGAAGGTAGCCCATGCTGGGCCGCATCCAGCTGGAGGGTCAGGTGGTCACGGGGCTGCCGGAATCATCGCCGACGGTGACCTTGGCGGACGCCGGAGCTCGGGCAAGCTCGGGATCGTCAAACCAGTGCACATAATGGCCAGTTCTTTTCACCTAAATCATCTACGTGGCTGCACGAACGTGATGGCGACCTTAGAGGGACCATAAACTCACCTGAGTGTCACCGGCCTTGAGCTCCCGCGGCGGAGCTCCTCGGCTGTTGACGGATCCGGGACCTACGGCTAGCAATCGACTACGGGGAGAGTGGGAATGGGACCAGGAGCTCAATGTGATCTCGTAGGCGTTGAAATCGAGCTTGGGGACAGTCTAGAGTGGAGGCGTCCTTTGAATCCTTGTTGGCGGCTGAAGGTTGAAGACGACGGCGGCTCGGCGTTCCGTGGCATCTGGTGATGCGAGGCTTGGCGAGCAGCAGCAGCAGCTCAAGGCGGAGCTCAGAGGCTACTCGGGGGAGAGGGGGAGGGGATGGAGAGAGCACTACGGTGGCAATCGTGCGGCGGCCATGGCAGACCAGAGCAAGGGAGATGGGCGAATGGTGAGGGAGGGCAGTCGGGACGACAGCGGCGTCCTTACCCCGCCCCCTAGTGAGACGGGGTGAGGCAGGCAGGCAGCTGCCGGCGAGGCAACATGGCCATGCACGCGCGGCGGCCACACGCCTGACCTCCTGGCCTCCAGGAGGACGACGATCTGGGCCAGATGGGCCGACCTAGGGTTCGGCCTCAGGTTAGCTATCTCCTTTTTTCCATTTCTGTTTTCTTTTTCTATTTCAGACATATGTTTTGTTATTTTTGACAAGGCTCAAACCTAGCTCCAAGAATAATAATACATTTTCTGGAGTGTAGTTTGAATATTTCAAACCTCCTCAAGGTGTTTCAACATTTTTGAATGACTAAGATATTTGTAATGCTTTATTTGGCAATTTCAGTAGCATTATCATTTATTTTTAAAATGCTATATATGTTTTAAAATGTCCCCTGGTATGTTGTTGCCAATATTTATCAGACATGGGGAGCATTTTTTATGGGCATTTTGGATTTGTTGAAAAATCACAACATTTGAATTGGTTTATTTCAATGAGGTGCTGGGATTTCTGTTGATCCCCATTTAATCTTGATGCATAAATCAAAACATGATGCACACACATGCTAGCACAAAGCAGGACTAACTAGGGATATGACAACTCACCCCCACTCAAAAGAATCTCGTCCCGAGATTTGGAAGTCGTCGGGAAGAGCACGGGGTACTCTAGTCGAAGATACTCTTCCCTTTCCCATGTGGCTCCCTTCTCCAAATGGTGTGACCACTCAACCTTGAGAAATTTGATGTTTTGACGTTGAGTGGTACACTCAGCTTGATCAAGAATACGAACATGGTATTCTCGATATGTAAGGTTATCTTGGAGATCAAGCGCTTTGTGGTCTACTTAACGGGCAGGGTCCGAGAAGCAACGCCTGAGTTGCGAGACGTGGAAGACATCATGAACCTTGGAAAGATGCAGTGGAAGTTCCAATTGGTAGGCAACTTCTCCTTGTTTGGCAAGAACGCGAAAAGGACCAATGTAACGAGGAGCCAACTTGTCCTTGATACCAAATCGTTGAGTACCCTTCAGAGGTTTAACCCGAAGATAAGCATTCTCGTCAACTTCATAGGTCACAGCCCTATGATGCCAATCATATTGGCTCTTTTGATGAGATTGGGCTGTTTTCAACTTTTCACGAATAATGCGAACTTGCTCCTCTGCATCCTGGATCATATACGGGCCAAAGAGTTGCCTCTCCCCGGTTTCTGACCAGTTAAGAGGTGTTCGACACCTTCATCCATAGAGAACTTCAAAAGGGGCTTTACCCAAGCTTGACTGAAAACTATTATTATAAGAAAATACGGTGAATGGAAGACATTTCTCCCAATTCATACCGAAAGATATAACACAAGCTCTAAGCATGTCTTCCAGAATTTCATTGACTCGCTCTACTTGACCACTTGACTGCGGATGGAAAGCAGTGCTATAGGATCGATGAGTCCCCATAGAATTTTGGAAGCTTTCCCAGAATCGGGAACTAAAGATACTTCCACGGTCTTAGTTCATCTCCAAAGGAACACCATGAAGAGACACTATTCGAGAAACATATAACTCTGGTAACTGGCTAGAAGTTATACTCTCCCGAACAGGAAGAAAATGAGCCACTTTGGAAAGACGGTCAATGACCACAAAGATAGCCTTATTCCCTCTCTTGGTCCTGGGAAATCCGATGATGAAATCCATACCGACATTATCCCATTTCCATTCAGGAATAGCCAAGGGTTGAAGGGTTCTAGTAGGCCTTTGATGTTCTGTCTTAACGCGACGACAAAAGTCGTAGTTTGCAACGAACTAAGCAATTTCCCTATTCATCCTAGTCCACCAGAACCTCTGGCGTAGGTCCTGATACATCTTGGTACTACCAGGATGAATCGTGAGAGGATAGTCATGAGCCTCCTTAAGGATCAGCTGCCGTAAGCATTTGCTCTTAGGAACCACCAAGCGGTTTAAAAGAACACAACACGCTGATCGTATTTCGAGAAATCTTTAGCGTCTCCGCTAGCAATGTTCTCCTTGATCCGAGATATACCCTTATCATACCTCTGAACAGCTATGATTTGATTGCTAAGAGTAGGTTTCGCCACCAAGTTGGAAAAGAATCCTTGAGGAACAATGTGAAGATTTAGCTTCAAAAATTCCTCATAGAGAAGTGGTTGACTTTGTTGTAACATCAGGTTGTTACAATAAGGCTTACGACTTAGTGCATCAACCATGAGATTGGCTTTTCCCAGGTTGTAAGTTATCCCTAAGTCATAATCTGTTATCAACTCAACCCACCGTATTTGCCTGAGATTCAAATCTGGCTAAGTGAAGATATATTCAGACTTTGGTGATCAGTGTATATTTCGCAACAATTTCCCAGAAGGTAGTGTCGCCAGGTTTTCAGTGCATGGACTACAACTACAAACTCAAGATCTTGTGTTGGATAATTATCCTCACGTGGACGCAACTTTAGAGATGCGTATGCAACCACATGACGATCTTGCATAAGAATGCAACCTAATCCTTTTTGCGAGGCGTCGCAATAGATAACAAAGTCCTTGGAGAAATCTGGTGGCACCAATACGGGAGCAGAGGTAAGGCGTCTTTTCAGTTCCTGAAAGATGTGCTCGCATTGTGGGGTCCACTCGAACTTTTTATCCTTCTTGAGGAGTTTAGTTAGGGGTTTCACAACCTTGTAGAAGTTCTCTACAAAGCGGCAAAAATAGCTCGCTAAGCCAAGGAAACTCCAAACTTGCTTAACTGATTCAGGTTGAGTCCAATCAAGAACGACCTGAACTCTCTCAGTACTGATAGCAATAACCTTGCCAGAGATTACGTGGCCTAAGTAGGTCACTTCTGGTAACAAAAATTCACACTTGGAGAATTTGGCATACAGACGATGCTCTCGAAGTTTTGTCAATACCAGCCTTAGATGTTGAGCATGTTCCTGTTCGTTCTTCGAGTAGATGAGTATATCGTCGAGGTAAACCACGACAAATTTATCCAGGTACTCCATGAAGATCGAATTCATCTAGTGAGAGAAAGTGGCTGGGGCATTGGTTAAACCGAAGGACATGACGGTGTACTCGTATTGGCCATAACGAGTAACAAAACCCGTTTTTGGAATGTCCCCGTTTTCTAATTTTGATTTGATGATATCCCAACCTCAAATCCATTTTGGAAAATACTGAGGACCTAGCGAGTTGATCATACAAGTCGTTGATCCTGGGAAGCGGATACTTGTTCTTTATGGTGACCGGGTTCACTAGCCGATAATATACAACCATCCGTTCCAATCCATCCTTCTTCTCGACAAAGAGGATGGGACAAGCCCAAGGAGAAGAACTAGGAAGGATGAAACCTTTCTTCAAAGCCTCATTGAGTTGTTTCATAAGCTCGGCTAGTTCTAAGGGTGCCATCTTGTAGGGTCTTCTGGTTGGGGCAGTCCCTGGGACGAGTTCTATCACAAACTCCACATCCCCGACAGGTGGAATTCCTGGCAGTTCTTCTGGAAAGACATCCAGAAAGTCATGGACTAATAGAATATCTTCTAGTTCTGGAAGAGGGCTAGCATTGAGGGAATAGAGTTGGCGCTTGGCAGCTTGAGTTGAGACATTAACTATCTCACTCGATGGATGTGTAAGATGAACATTCCTAGTATGACTATCAATCTTAGTGACGAGGATATGTACCTAGGATAGGGTCCTAGGAAAGGCCTACATACCCTACCTAAGGACACTACATTGGAGGACTTGAAGATCAAGCATAAGCTTCTGACTGGATTCCATGAGACATTCAAGTCACTCGACATTCAATCCACTCAGATTCTTCTTCCTTCACTCGATAGTCGCCTTGTGAGAGCCTAGCTTAATAGGAATGATAGACAACTCATATCAACAAGCAATTCCTTCTTTTCCGGGAGCCCACTCGAAAAGAACTCCAAAGTTAAGCGTGCTTGGCTTGGAGCGACGCTAGGATGGATGACCGACCGAGAAGTTGGTCCCGGGTGCGCACGAGTGAGGACAAAGTGCGCAGGAAAGACTAGTGTTGGTCTGTGGGGCTAGTCTAGATCCTGCTAGGCGTAACGCGGTGTTACAATTAGTATCAGAGCCGACCCTTGCGGTTACACGGGCATGCATGGGTTAGGTGCACGGGCATGTGGCGCATGGCGTGTGTGTCCCGTTGTGGCACACAACATGGCACATGTGCTGGACTGGACGCGCATACGTGTGCCAAAAGGGAACGTTCCTGATGGGCCGACGAGGACGTCGGTTCCTTTGAGTAGGTGTGTATGTGAGAGCCTGGCTTAATAGGAATGATAGACTACTCATATCAACAAGGAATTCCTTCTTTTCCGGGAGCCCACTCAAAAAGAACTCCAAAGTTAAGCGTGCTTGGCTTGGAGCGATTCTAGGATGGGTGAACGACCGGGAAGTTGGTCCCGGGTGCGCACGAGTGAGGACAAAGTGCGTAGGAAAGAGTAGTGTTGGTCTGTGGGGCCAGTCTAGATCCCGCCAGCCGTAACGGGGTGTTACACGCCTGTCACTCGGTAGACCTCATTCTCACTCGACACCAGAAGACCAGGAGCCACCATCAGAAGGCCAACGGGCAGTCGTTAGTCCTTCGTCATTAGTAGCATTTATTATGTACATTACCAGTAACGCCAGTCTTCAAACCCACGATCGGACCCTTAGATGTCGGGCACTTATGAGGGGTAGCGAACTCTATATAAGCCGCCCCTCCCCTCTAGCACAAGGGTTCGGAACCATTGTAATCTTAACATTCCACACGACATAAGCTCCCGAGCACTGAGACGTAGGGCTGTTTGATAGAGGCGAAGTTGTCCCTGTCTTTCGATGAGATGGTGGCTATCGTTTTTGGTGGAGTAGACTTTGACGATCCAACTACGAACGTGTGAGCCGTCGCGCCTTAGCAATCGCTAAACCAACTCTGAGAGGTTATTGACCACGCCGGAGCACGATCAACCTGATCACGAGGGTCTATTTCCTGCACGCAAACGAAGAACAAGCAAGAAACTAAGATTGCAATCTGGATATTGCGAATATAAGAGGAAAATTTATTGATGAAGTGGGGTTCTGTGACGCCTTTGTCTGGTCGTGGAACACAAACGAAGAACGCGAAGTTGCTGCTATGGCAAACTTGTAATCTAAACAAAACCCAACCCTAAAACGAAGCCCTAAGGGCTGTATATATGGGGGAATAGAAGGGAATTTCGTGGCCCCTTGGAGGAGGGGTCCGAAACCGACCCTAAGTCAGTTTCCCCATATATACGGACTCTAAAAACAGCCTATAATATGGTATTTCGAAATTACATGGGCCTGGCCCAAAAATAAGGTGGCGCAACACCTATATTAGCCTATGGACGAATTTTATAAAGTGGCATCATGCATATTTCGTCCAAGGCTTCCCGCTCCCATTATGGTGGCTTCAATGTGCGAAAATCATCACTGGAAGCTCCATTGTTCTTCCCCGCGCGCACCTTCTCCTCCATGCTTGATCCCTCTCCAATGGTCATCCTTCTTATCCATGCTAGGTCCTTCATTCATAAGTAAAACAAAAGTATCCAATTTAAGCAGCATCATATGTTCATGAATATTAGAAGGATTTCCAAGAAACGAAAGTACCTGGTAATTCAATTGACGTGCGCGAGCTCTAGTAATTGGTCCTGTATGTATAGCAGTCGGGGTGGGTGTAACATTAGTAGGGATGTCCTCATCATCCTCCCCTTCTTGAACTGACGTCGTCCTCGACGGAAGCTCATCTTCCTCACCCAAATAAGGCTTCAAATCTGCAATGTTAAAAGTGGGGCTAACCCCAAACTCTGCAGGCAGCTCAAGTTTATATGCATTATCATTTATTTTCTCTAACACCTTAAAAGGACCATCAGCACGTGGCATTAGCTTTGACTTGCGCAAATCAGGAAATCTATCCTTACGCAAATGTAACCAAACAAGATCTCCAGGTGCAAAGACAACATGTTTTCTACCCTTATCTCCAGCAAGTTTGTATTTAGCATTCATACGCTCAATGTTTTCCTTAGTTAACTCATGAATCTTTAATATCAATTCAGCACGTTCTTTAGCATCAAAATTAACCTTCTCCGAAGATGGAAGAGGCAACAAATCAATAGGTGCACGAGGTAAGAAACCATACACAACTTCAAAAGGGCACATCTTAGTGGTAGAATGTAGCGAACGATTATAAGCAAATTCAATATGAGGCAAGCATTCTTCCCACATTTTCAGGTTATTCTTCAAAACAGCCCTAAGCATAGTAGACAATGATCTATTGACTACTTCAGTTTGGCCATCAGTTTGGGGGTGACATGTAGTACTAAAAAGCAGTTTAGTCCCCAACTTAGCCCATAAACATCTCCAAAAGTGGCTAAGAAATTTAGCATCACGATCGGAAACAATTGTATTTGGCACACCATGCAACCGAATAATTTCATGAAAGAACAAATCAGCAACATGAGCAGCATCATCACTTTTATGACATGGTATAAAGTGTGCCATTTTAGAAAATCTATCCACGACAACAAATATGCTATCCCTCCCCTTCTTTGTTCGAGGTAAACCTAAAACAAAGTCCATAGATATATCCTCCCAAGGAACACTAGGTACAGGTAAAGGCATATATAAACCATGAGGATTGAGTCGTGACTTAGCTTTTTGACATGTAGTGCAGCGAGCAACAAAACGCTCAACATCCCGTCTCATCTTTGGCCAAAAGAAATGTGTAGCAAGTACGTCCTCCGTCTTCTTCACGCCAAAGTGTCCCATTAATCCTCCTCCGTGCGCCTCCTGTAACAACAAAAGACGAACGGAGCTAGCTGGAATGCATAGCTTGTTAGCACGAAACACAAATCCATTATTAATAACGAACTTGTTCCATGTTCTCCCTTCTTTACAATTCTGCAACACGTCTCTAAATTCAGCATCATGCACATATTGATCTTTGATGGTCTCCAAACCAAATATTTTAAAGTCAAGTTGTGAAAGCATAGTATAACGACGAGACAAAGCATCAGCAATAACATTGTCTTTACCCTTCTTGTGTTTAATGACATAAGGGAAAGTCTCAATGAATTCAACCCATTTAGCATGTCTACGGTTCAGTTTTGCTTGACTTTTAATATGTTTCAAAGATTCATGATCAGAATGTATAACAAATTCTTTGGGACATAAATAATGTTGCCATGTTTCCAAAGTCCGAACAAGAGCATATAATTCCTTATCATAAGTAGAATAATTCAGACTAGGCCCACTTAATTTTTCAGAAAAGTACGCAACAGGTTTACCATCTTGTAGTAACACACCTCCTAACCCAATTCCACTAGCATCACATTCAAGCTCGAAAGTCTTATTAAAATCAGGAAGTTGGAGTAAAGGAGCATGTGTTAACTTATCTTTCAAGACCGTGAAGGCTTCTTCCTGTGCGGTACCCCAAGAAAAAGGCACGTCCTTCTTTGTAAGCTCATTGAGAGGCGCAGCAATGGTGCTGAAATCTCTCACAAAATGCCTATAGAAACCAGCGAGGCCAAGAAAACTCCTTACTTGTGTGACCATTTTGGGCTGCGGCCAACTCTCAATAGCTTCAATCTTGGCTGTATCAACTTCAATTCCCTGTGGAGTAACAACATAGCCAAGAAAAGATACTCGGTCGGTGCAAAAGGTGCACTTCCCAAGGTTACCAAACAAACGTGCATCACGTAGCGCAGTAAAAACAGCATGTAAATGTTCCAAATGTTCCTCCAAAGATCTACTAAAAATCAATATATCATCAAAATAGACTACCACAAATCGTCCAATGAAAGCACGTAAAACCTCGTTCATTAATCTCATGAAAGTGCTAGGTGCATTAGTTAACCCAAAAGGCATGACTAGCCACTCATATAATCCAAACTTAGTTTTAAATGCTGTTTTCCATTCATCGCCCAATTTCATACGAATTTGATGGTATCCACTACGCAAATCAACTTTGGAGAAAATTGTAGAGACACTTAATTCATCAAGCATATCATCTAGTCTAGGAATAGGATGACGATAACGAATAGTAATATTATTAATGCCTCTACAATCCACACACATGCGCGATGTACCATCCTTTTTAGTCACTAGAATAATAGGAACAGCACAAGGACTAAGGGATTCACGTATATAACCTTTGTCAAGCAGCTCCTGTACTTGACGCATAATCTCCTTTGTCTCCTCTGGATTGGTACGGTAGGGCGCACGGTTGGGTAGGGATGCACCGGGAATTAAGTCAATCTGATGCTCAATCCCGCGAATAGGCGGTAATCCCGGTGGCACGTCTTGTGGAAAGACATCAGCGAACTCCTGCAAAATGTTAATGACAGCAGGAGGCAAAGAGGGAGGCATGTCCTCGAATGAAAATAATACCTCTTTACATACAAAAGCATAGCAAACATATGTAGCAACATCCAAATCATTAATATCAGATTTAGTAGCAAGTAAACATCCACTCTTCAATTTTATTTCGGATGCAACAGTAGATGATGGTTTATTATGCTTATGGTGTTGCTCAAATTCCTGTGCTACAATCTGATTTTCACTCTTATTTTTCTCCTATTTTGCTTTACTAGCTCTAGCAATGTCATCTTTCATAATATGTTCGGGAGACATAGGAAGCAAAGTGATATTATGATCCTTATGAACAAGAGTATACTGATTTGTCCTACCATGGTGTACAGAATTTTTATCAAACTGCCATGGTCTACCAAGTAAAACAGAACATGCTTGCATGGGTACCACATCACAATCCACATAATCAGAATATGTAGCAATGCTAAAATGCACACGAACAGTATGTGTTACCTTAACCTTGCCACTATTGTTGAACCATTGGATGTAATAAGGATGAGGATGTGGTCTGGTGGTTAGAGACAGCTTCTCCACCATCTCCATGCTAGCCAAGTTATTGCAACTCCCTCCATCGATGATGATGCGAACAGAACGCTCTTTCACAACTCCCTTTGTGTGGAACAAGTTGTGCCTCTGATTTTGCTCAGCGTGTGTAACCTGCACACTGAGAACACGTTGAGCAACTAAACTTTCATACTTGTCAGCGTAATCAGTAGCCATGTATTGTGTTTCTGGTTCTGCATCCTCGCCACCCTGTTCGTCACTTGCAATAAGTGCCAAAGTCTCCTCATCATAATCACTAGCGGACGCATATCCACCATCCTCAGTAACAATCATTACACGCTTGGAAGGGCATTCTCTCGCATAGTGACCTCCACCCTTGCAACAACGACATATAACCTCATGTGTTTGCCCTGTGGATGCAATAGATGAAGAAGAACTCTGTGCAGGCCCAGAAGGTGTGCTCTTCGCAGAGGGTGCAGTAGGAGCCTGTTTCCTGGTATCGCGATTAGAGTTGGAGGTTGAAGGAGGTGGTGTTGCAGCAGGACGTGCGGAAGTAGAGGAGGTACGTGGCGTCCATGATGAAGTACGGCCTGCAAAATTAGTAGTTCTCGCCATTGCCTGTCGATCCTGCACTTCACGTTCAGCTTTGCAAGCAAGATGAAATAAACGAGTGATAGTGTTATACTCCTTATACTCTAGAATAGTCTGAATCTCTCTATTTAATCCACCCATAAAACGTGCAAGCATAGCTTCATTCTCCTCAACAATACCACATCTAATCATACCAGTTTGTAATTCCTGATAATATTCTTCTACAGAATTTTTTCCTTGTCTTAAACGTTGCAAAATTTGAAGCAATTCACGTTGATAATAAGGTGGCACCCAACGATTTCGCATAGCAGTTTTCAAAGCAGCCCAAGTAGTTGGAATATTATCAGGGTGTATTCTACAATGTTCTGACCACCAAACACAAGCAAAACTAGTGAATGAACAAACAGCAGCAGCAACACGTCGATCCTCTGGAAATTGTAAGCATGTAAAACGTTGTTCTGTTTCTAACTCCCATGTAAGATATATATCAGGAACATATCTATCCTCAAACGTCGGAATATTCAATTTAAGTTTAGGGAGATGGTCACGATCCCGTACCTGCGGGGGTGGTGCAGCCCTACCGTTACGGTTGTAGCCATGTGGTCGACCTGGTGCGTATGGTGGTGGTTGCCCCTAGGGCGGATCTAGAGCAACCTCTCCCTCATCATCGAAATCACCATCATAATCTTCAACCTGCTCAACGACAATAGCCGCACGAGCCACCGAAGTAGCAGCAGTATCAACAGTACCAGGATGTTGGGCATGGCCGAGAGGCACACGTCGCGCTCGTCGTTCGAAAGGAATAGGAACTGCAGCTGGTGGAGGTAGATGGGCAAGCACCTCATTGAACTTGGCGTCCATCTTGGTGTCGAATGTCTTCTCCAAACCATCTAGCTTCTCCATGGCCACTCCAAAGTTGTTCACGAAGTCCTGTACCTGCTCAGCCATCATTTGCTGAAATTTATCATAGAGCGCTTTGTTGGTCATGCTCTCCCAGTCGATCTCGTCATCGTGTGATCCTGGCATGGTTAGCAGACACAATATGAAACCTACAGACTACTGGGACGTGGTGGTGGTGGTGGTGTGGCACAAATCCTTTAAGCGAATCTCAATTTCTTACCAGCTCTTACCCAGTAGCAGGCGGTGATCGGCAACCGTTGTAGCCAAAACTCTCAAAGCTTGGATAGAGCGATTGCCAGGTGGTGTCAAGCACACGGCGTAGAAGTATGTGGAGCTGGGATGGCTTATAATATGGTAGCAAAAAGGGTCAGCAATAATCAATTCAGAGATGCAAGGTTGAATAAACGCTCAACGACGGTACTATGTTGGTCCTAGGCTAGACCGTGCTAGAGACGCGAGCCTAAAACACCAACAAAAGCACGACGATACACGTAAGCAAGGGAAAAGCACACTCGGAATTATTTTTTTCTTTTTTTTCGGCGCCTCTTTTTTTTCAAAAAGTCACTACAATGGCGAGTGTCTCAAAACTCTTGCCACGTCGTATAAGCAAGATGGGCACTATTTTTTTTTTGGACTATATTTTTTTTCTGGAGCAATCCGGGGGCTGCGACGACCAAAAATTTCGACAAAAATCACTATGATAGCAAGTGTCTCAAAACGCTCCGGGGAACCTAAAATGAAGATAGGGAAAAAATATTTTCGGCCGAAATTTTTTTGGGCCAAAACGTGCTCTGCAAAGCGTGCCAGACTCTTTTTTTTTCGACACCTGCGCAGGTAGCAAAACACGGATCCGAAATCAAAAGGATCTCGAAACTAAACCTAAAACGAACTGGACTTGGATTGGTGGAGGATTTGTGGTGGTATATATGGACACCAATGGATAGTGATGATGGATGATGAGATATGGCAGCGGCGATGATGGTGGTGGTATATGGCAACTATGAAGACGATGCGGTGGCGGCGTGACAACCTGTGAAAAGAACTCAAAACTCTAAAGGACTAGACACTAAGACCAGCAACTCGACACGACGATGTAACCGCCAATTCAACAAAGCAAAATACTGAAAAGACTATGCAAAGGCTCAGATTGGTTCGGATATGATGATCTAACCCTAATTTTTTTGTGGCTTTTTCGTGGACTAAAGGTATGAAGAACAGATGCGATCTAAACTACGAAAACTGGTAAAATCTCACCGAGCAACCTAGAAATCTGATACCACTTGATAGAGGCGAAGTTGTCCCTGTCTTTCGATGAGATGGTGGCTATCGTTTTTGGTGGAGTAGACTTTGACGATCCGACTACGAACGTGTGAGCCGTCGCGCCTTAGCAATTGCTAAACCAACTCTGAGAGGTTATTGACCACGCCGGAGCACGATCAACCTGACCACGAGGGTCTATTTCCTGCACGCAAACGAAGAACAAGCAAGAAACTAAGATTGCAATCTGGATATTGCGAATATAAGAGGAAAACTTTATTGATGAAGTGGGTTTCTGTGACGCCTTTGTCTGGTCGTGGAACACAAACGAGGAACGCGAAGTTGCTGCTATGGCAAACTTGTAATCTAAACAAAACCCAACCCTAAAACGAAGCCCTAAGGGCTGTATATATGGGGGAATAGAAGGGAATTTCGTGGCCCCTTGGAGGAGGGGTCCGAAACCGACCCTAAGTCAGTTTCCCCATATATACGGACTCTAAAAACAGCCTATAATATGGTATTTCGAAATTACATGGGCCTGGCCCAAAAATAAGGTGGCGCGGCACCTATATTAGCCTATGGACGAATTTTATAAAGTGGCATCATGCATATTTCGTCCAAGGCTTCCCGCTCCCATTATGGTGGCTTCAATGTGCGAAAATCATCACTGGAAGCTCCATTGTTCTTCCCCACGCGCGCACCTTCTCCTCCATGCTTGATCCCGCTCCAATGGTCAGCCTTCTTATCCATGCTAGGTCCTTCATTCATAAGTAAAACAAAAGTATCCAATTTAGGCAGCATCATATGTTCATGAATATTAGAAGGATTTCCAAGAAACGAAAGTACCTGGTAATTCAATTGACGTGCGCGAGCTCTAGTAAACCCCTACCTTCTACTGTCAGGCTCGTTCCCACGACAGTTGGCGCCCACCGTGGGGCAGGCATCTAAGCGACTTCCGGCGAGGTTGCATTTTTCATCCTTTGACATGTCTTTCGGCGGTGTTTTCGCTCTAGGCCACGAGATCCATTTCGGTGTGCTCACCTTCATCGCCGACGGTTCGGCATGGCTTCAGGAAGTGCCTCTTGATGTTGAGGCGCTCCCAGTTCGCGGGGCGGTGCATTTCCGCATGAGTTCTTGTGGTGTGTTGCTGCGTCAGCCGTCGACTCCCAATATGTCGGCTCCCATCACTATTCGTAGTCGCAAGCGGTCCGACCGCTCACGACTCCAGCGTTGGATCAAGCACGCAGTGGCGCATCAAATTTCTTCTCCGCAGCTTGCAGCGCTCGAGCCTGCCAAGTCTCTTCATGGTGTGTTCTAGTCGGATTTCGATCTGTCCGATATCCCTTCCGAGTGCGAGAGCTACGATCCAGCAGGGGAGGTCCTTATGGCGGGCTCTCATCAAAGCCCGCCGCCGAACTTTGTCCACGGCAAGCGTGATGCTGGTGGCGCGTCGAGTGAACAACCGCATCGCAAGGCGGAGGTTTTTCACACCCCCATCATTGGTACGACCGCTGAGTCCTAGGCCTTGGAGGCCATGCGCATTCGGCTGGAAGAGCTTCAGCGCAAACTCGACGAGCGCGCTCGTGAGCGTCCACCTGTTGCCGGTCGACGACAATGACAGCTGTTCCCGACTGTCTACTACAACGATGTTGAGGTATATCAAACTCCTTTGTTAAATTTTGTTGCTGCTGCTAGGATAGCAGATTCCATTCAGTCGTCGCGATCAGAGGCTGGAAGAGGGTTGATGCAGATCAGAGCACTGTTGGATGCAGCGCAGTGTCAGAATTCTGTAGTTTCACAGTCCCACAATAGGATACACAACAACTCACCCAGGGCCGAAACCGTTCAGTCGGCACACAACCCTGGATCGCCCCTGCGTCGTAGGGGTTGGGGCTTTTGTGAGGATCAGGTCAGAGATCAGTTTCACCGTGAAGACCACCATCGAGTGCCCGCTCCTCCGCGGGGCGGTCCGCAGGTGCCCCGGCACCCAGACGATAGGCGCTCGTTCGGTGATGAGCGGAATGCGGAGTTTGATGCTGGAGATCTCCTCACCCAGAAGTGCATCGACAGGGGCAGAGCCCACAGAGCAGGCCAAGATAGAGACTTTCCGAGTGGTAGCTCAGCCGTGATTTCTGGTCCTGAGTGTTTCAGCAGAGCCATCCGTTCTGCGGATATTCCGCCCAACTTCAGGTTGGCAGCTAGGATCGGAAAATTTTCTGGTGAGTCCAAACCATAGACTTGGTTAGATGATTACCGAGTGGCTGTACAGATTGGTGGCGGCAACGACAACGTCGCAATGAAGCACTTGTCCTTGATGCTAGATGGTTCAACTCGAGCTTGGTTGAATCGCTTGGCTCCTTCCAGTATATATTGCTGGGAGGATCTTGCCTAAGTGTTTATCCGAATCTTTGAGGGTACTTGCAAGCGTCCTGCAGGTCTGGTCGACTTACAACATTGTGTCCAGAAGCCCGATGAAACTTTGACAGACTATATTCAACGGTTTTCCACTTTGTATCATATAGTGGAGAATGTGTCAGAGCACCAGGCTTTGTGTGCTTTCAAGGTCGGTATGAGATACAGGGAGATGTACCTGAAGTTCGGGCGCGTGGGTGATATTTCACTTGGCAAGATGATGGAAATCGCCACTCGGTACGCCAATGGCGAGGAAGAAGACCGTCTCCATAGCGGCAAAGGAAAGGCAGTCGCCAATGAGGCTGGTGACGGTAACAATCGGAAACAGAAGCGAAAAGCTGAGGGTCCGGTTCAAGCAAAAGCAACAGCACTCGCGACCCAGTCAAAAAACAAGGGCAAGGCTAAAGCACAATATGCCCCCAAAAAGGAAAAAATCAGTCAAGAACTGATATCATGGATCAGCCATGTGTAATTCACACGAGGAAAGATGCGGAAGGCAATGTGATTTTGCCCAAGCACACCACTCGACAGTGTTGGACCGTTATCCAGCAATTCAAGGGGGGCCCGCCGAGTGATAAATCTCCTGAGAAGGGTGATGAAGATGAAGATAAAGAAACATTCCCGGATGTCACTGCTACCCTTGTGATTTTTGCTGATGTCGAGAGCAAGAGTCATCTAAAAGTCATCAACAGAGAAGTCAACATGGCTGTACCTACTACTCCCACCTACATCAAGTGGTCCCAGTATTCCATCACATTCGACAAAACAGACCATCATGCTCATGTGGCCACTCCTGGTCGACAGGCTCTAGTAGTTGATCCGGTGGGGGGGGCACTTGACTCAAAAAGGTCCTCATGGACGGTGACAGCGACCTGAATATCCTCTATGCAGATACACTGCCAGGTGGATACCAGTCCATTCACTCGACGTCTTAGCTGTGAATCGACATTTGCCTACGTTCGAAAAAAACTCCGAGTGATGAGCAATCCTCAGACTCGGGGTCTTAGCTGTGAACATGTTTCGCCTAAGTTAAAAACCCTATCGGGTGGATAGCAATCCATTCACACGACGACCTATTTGCGAATCCGTCTTCACTTAGGTTCAAAAATACTCCGAGTGGTGAGGAATCCTCACACTCGGGGGCTTAGTTGTGAGCATGCTTTCGCCTAAGTTAAAAACCCTATCGGGTGGATAGCAGCCCATTCACTCGACGCCTTAGCTGCGAATCGACATTCGCCTAAGTTCGAAAATACTCCGAGTGGTGAGCACTCCTCACACCCGGGGGCTTAGCTGGGAACATGCTTTCTCCTAAGTTAAATACCCTGTCGAGTGGATAGCAGTCCATTCACTCGACGCCTTAGCTGCGAATCGACATTCGCCTAAGTTTGAAAAAACTCCGAATGATGAGCAATCCTCACACTCGGGGGCTTAGCTGCGAACATGTTTCGTCTAAGTAAAAAAATCTGTCAGGTGGATAGTATTCCATTCACTCGACGGCCTATTTGCGAATCCGTGTTCGCTTAGGATCAAAAATATTCCGAGTATTGAGCAGTCCTCACACTCGGGGGCTTAGCTGCGAACATGTTTTTGCCTAAGCCTAAAAACAAACTTAGTCGAACAAACAATTGAAAACCAAATACGGAATAAAATCCAAAGGATAAATCGCGGATAAACGTTTCGTCAAAAAGCAAATGTATCCAGGCCTAAGGCCTGAATGAGGTTTTAAGGGATACAGTTTCACTCGGCATACCGAGGCGAATAAAAGTGTTTCTTCCTAAGGTCAAGTTTTTCAATCATCCGACAGGCTGGCTGGCTCGACAAAAGTGTCCAAGTCAATGCCATCTACGATTCTGGTAGTTGCGCCGATGAAGGTCTCCATGCAGTCCTCAAACTGAAGCTTCTTTGTGTTAACCACTCGGAGCTCCTTCAGCTCTTCCTCCTTCACGTCTCTACAAAGGACCCTGACGAGTGATAGCGCCACGTCGGCACCGCAGCAAGCAGCAGACTTCTTCCATGCCTGCACTCGACTTGGAAGGTCGTTTAGACGGGCCATCATGGAGCTGAGGTCGAGCTGAGGAGTGTCCTCGGGCCACAGCTCCTTATCAATCCTCTCCATCGCTGATTTCAGTCGGATAGGATATGCCTGAGTGCCCTGGAGCCGAAAATTGAGTCTGAGCATGTTCATGGCCACCGCATCTGCGATAGGAGACTTGGTGGGGTCCAGGTTAGGCTCAATCTCTTCTGTCTCCTTTTCAAAGTCTTCACAGAATTCTGTTGAAGAGAAGGAATGGGAGGAGAGTCGGTGAGGTACGATCTTCATGGATTTTACGAAGTTCAGTCGACAAGAGACACTCACCGTCGAGCATGATGTACATCTTCCTCGAGAATTGGCCCAAATGCCTCTCAAGACCGTTGCTCCTTTTGTTCAGTTGCTCAGCCCTTTTGACGAGGTCGACGCGCTCTTGCTTCAGCTTTGCGTTCTCCTCCTCCAGCTTTGGGGCAGCCACCAGCTTTCGATCTACAGTCTCGGTTTTGTCCTTGGCCACCCGTTGGGCGTCGGCGAGTGCTTTGTTCTTGTCCTCCAGCGCCTTCTTCATGCAATCTAAAGAAACAACATTGTTGAGTCACGCTTGGAGTCGACGATTTTCATTGCACACGTTGGTTCGAGTGAGAGCACTTGGTTCAAAGCATGAAAAGTGAAGATAGGAATGCAGAGAGTCAATGGTTATTACCTCCCAGTGATTTCAGCTCAGCCCGCGCTCTCTCTAGAGCATTGTTTGAGGCTTCCAGATTCATGCGCAGTCGGTTCTTCTCATCCTCAAGATCCTTGTACTACGTTCCAAGTTCGCAAGCCCTCTGAAAACAACAAAAGAAAGAAATTCAATCGACAAAGTAATAACAAGGATGGTCGACTGGGTTATGAATACCATCGAACGCCTATCTTACTATCCTAGAACAGCGTCATATAATGGTTGACCTATGATGTCCATGAAGCCCATGTCCAGGGGAAGAATATTTCAAGCAAAAAGTCCACCCGACATGTCAAGTGGCTCTGGCACTCCGCGTGTCGTAAACAAATTCAAAACAGTCTCTATTAAGACCCCCACCGGTGCAAACACTCGACGGCAGTCTCGGGGACTACACCCTGTGGGTGCACTCAGAGTGCCCCCACTGAGACGGTTAACACTCGACCTGTCGAGTAACTCGTCAGAAAAAAATGCACTCGACATGTCGAGTGCCTCCAGTACTCCGCGTATGACGGAAATCCCGATTTCAAGTTTTCAAGACTACTACTTGTCGTCTACGATTAGCAGTAGCCTCGGGGACTACACCTAGTGGGTGCACTTAGCGTTCCCCCACTGGTTATAGAAATGTTCGACAAGGTCAGTCCTGTCAGAACATTCATCAGTCACTCGACCCGTCGAGTGACGCGCCTCCCTGCTCTGTGAAGTTCAATCTATCCTTATGTAGCGTCATATCATGGTTTATCAATAATATCCATGAAACCTACAAGGTAGCTTCAGAATGGTGTGATCAAAGGCAAAATGTATCCCGCATACATCAAACTATAAGACCCCTGCTGGTGCAAGCACTCGACACCGGTCTTGGGACTACACCCAGTGTGTGCACTTAGCGTGCCCCCACTAGATCTGCCAATACTCAATCAGTCGAGTGGCAGGAAACATCCATAATTGGAATATCTGTCACTCGATCCATCGAGTGACATGCCCCTCTCCACTCTATGAAGTGTAGTCTATCCTTATGTAGCGTCATATCGTGGTTTATCAATGATATCCATGGAACCTACAAAGTAGCTGCGGAGTGCTGCGACCAAGGGCAAACGTATCAAGCATACGACAAGCTCTAAGACCCCTGCTGATGCAAGCACTCGACAGCGGTCTCGGGGACTACACCCAGTGGGTGCACTCAGAGTGCCCCCACTGAGACGGTTAACAGTCGATCCTTCGAGCGGCCCGTCAGAAAAAAATAATATATGCACTCGACATGTCGAGTGACTCTAGTACTACGCGTGCTATCAATCCAAAACCTACTCGACTATGACATGGCCTATTCGAGTGGAGAAATTTCAAACATTCTATGAGTGGAAAATAAGCACCTAGTGGGTGTACAATCAAGAAAAGACAGGAATTCACGTGGAAATGTACTTACCATCGAACTTACTTGGACATTGGTGCGGAGGGCAGCGCTGACATCGTAAGCCAGCTTGCCGGCCTCGTACGCCTCTTTGGTTCGCATCATTATCTGCTCTGCCTGGATCATAGCCTCCTTCGCAGCTCCGGTCTGATCTTCCGAGATGCGATGCAGAGAGAAAGCCGTCATAGGCGGGATCGGTGTAGTTGCTGGGGCAGCTGAAGCAGTCTGAGCATGTCCGATTGGAGTTGATGTCACGATGGTCGAGACAGCTGGAGGGGCACTCGACAGAGGTACTGCAGGATCAACTCTGATTTGTGTCGAGTCGCCCATCCCCTGGGAGGATTCTGCAGTCGACCGCTTAAGTATCTGCACTGATGAAGCTCTTCGGGTGCGGGTGCGCGAGGTGTCTAGGTGTTCTTGGTCGTCTTCCAGCTGGATGACTTCTGCAACGTCAACCGACAGTGTTAACTTTTGCAAGTGACGAATCTCATTCGGATGAATCAAGAACTTATTAACCTCTATGAGAAGTGGCAGCGTCGGCAGTGTCAATGTCCATCGCTTCCCCTTCGTCTCGAGGAGGTGATGTTACAGACATAGCAGCTATGACGGATCAAACAACACTCGGTTGGCAACAACGCAAAGTCACAATCGATTGAAATAATTTGAGAGTAAAACACTCACGTGGATACGGCAGGCACAACCATCTTCATGCAAGGAAGGGATTTGCGAGGTTTGGCCATGGTCACTTTGGGTTGCTTCGCTGATCATTCGCTTGACTCGACAGTCGAGGGGCGGCTCCGCTTCGGGTTCTTCTCGCTTGGGCCCGGAGCCCTGTCCTCAGCAGCCACAGGATCTTGGCAAGGCTTGGTGCGGAGTTCGGCGCAAAGAGATGGCTCGACTTCTGGCTCGTTTTCGTCCGAGTTTTCGTACTCGTCCTCAGAGTCTTCTGAACTGTCGCCATCCACGCTGCCACCTTCACTCACAACTCCATCGTCAACGTGGTTCCCGTTGGGAACGGACGAGTGCATGTGCATCCACTCCTGCAGGATTCAAGCAAAGAAGTCAGTTCATAAGTCAATATATCACTCGACAGTACAAATACACAGCAACTCACCCAAGGCCGAAAACGTTCAGTCGGCACATAGCCCTGGATCGCCCCTACGTCCTAGGGGTGAGGACTTTTGCGAGGATCAGGTCAGAGATCAGTTTCACCGTGAAGACCACCGTCGAGTGCCCGCTCCTCCGTAGGGCGGTCCGCGCGTGCCCCGGCACCTAGACGATAGGCGCTCGTTCGGTGATGAGCGGAATGCGGAGTTTGATGCTCGAGATCTCCTCACCAAGAAGCGGATGGACAGGGGTAGAGCCCACAAAGAAGGCCAAGATAGAGACTTTCCGAGTGGTAGCTCAGCCGTGATTTCTGGTCCTGAGTGTTTCAGCATAGCCATCCGTTTTGCGGAGATTCCCCCCAACTTCAGGTTGGCAGCTGGGATCGGAAAATTTTCTGGTGAGTCCAAACCATAGACTTTGTTAGATGATTACCGAGTGGTTGTACAGATTGGTGGCGGCAACGACAACGTCGTAATGAAGCACTTGTCCTTGATGCTAGATGGTTCAACTCAAGCTTGGTTGAATCGCTTGGCTCCTTCCAATATATATTGCTCGGAGGATCTTGCCCGAGTGTTTATCCGAACCTTTGAGGGTACTTGCTAGCGTCCTATAGGTCTGGTCGACTTAAAGCATTGTGTGCAGAAGCCCGATGAAACTTTGAGAGACTATATTCAGCGGTGGTCCACTTTGAATCATACAGTGGAGAATGTGTCAGAGCACCAGGCTGTGTGTGCTTTCAAGGCCGGTGTGACATACAGGGAGCTGTACATGAAGTTCGGGCGCGTGGGTGATATTTCACTCAGGAAGATGATGGAAATCGCCACTCGGTACGCATTTGGTGAGGAAGAAGACCGCCTCCGTAGCGGCAAAGGAAAGGCAGTCGCCAATGAGGCTTGTGACGGTAACAATCGGAAACAGAAGCGAAAAGCAGAGGGCCCAGTTCAAGCAAAAGCAGCAGCACTGGCGACCCAGTCAAAAACCAAGGGCAAGGCTAAACCACAGTATGCCCCCAAGAAAGGAAAAATCAGTCAAGAACTGATATCATGGATCAGCCATGTGTAATTCACACGAGGAAAGATGCAGAAGGCAATGTGATTTTGCCAAAGCACACCACTCGACAGTGTCGGACCCTTATCCAGCAATTCAAGGGTGGCCCGCCGAGTGAAAAATCTCCTAAGAAGGGTGGTGAAGATGAAGATAAAGAAACATTCCCGAATGTCATTGCAACCCTTGTGAGTTTTGCTGATGTCGAGAGCAAGAGTCGTCTGAAAGTCATCAACAGAGAAGTCAACATGGCTGTACCTGCTACTCCCACCTACCTCAAGTGGTCCCAGTATTCCATCACATTCGACCAAACAGACCATCCTGCTCATGTGGCCACTCCTGGTCGACAGGCTCTAGTAGTTGATCCGGTGGTGGGGGGCACTCGACTCAGAAAGATCCTCATGGACGGTGGCAGCGGCCTGAATCTATGCAGATGCACTGTCGGGTGGATAGCAGTCCATTCACTCGACGTCTTAGCTGCGAATCGACATTCGCTTAAGTTCGGAAAAAAACTCCGAGTGATGAGGAATCCTCAGACTCGGGGTCTTAGCTACGAACATGTTTCGCCTAAGTTAAAAACCCTATTGGGTGGATAGCAATCCATTCACTCGACGGCCTATTTTTGAATCCGTCTCTGCTTAGGTTCAAAAATACACCGAGTGGTGAGCAATCCTCACACTCGGGGGCTTAGTTGCGAACATGCTTTCGCCTAAGTTAAAAACCCTATCGGGTGGATAGCAGCCCATTCACTTGACGTCTTAGCTGCGAAGCGACATTCGCCTAAGTTCGAAAATACTCCGAGTGGTGAGCATTCCTCACACCCGGGGGCTTAGCTGTGAACATGCTTTCTCCTAAGTTAAATACCCTGTCGAGTGGATAGCAGTCCATTCACTCGACGCCTTAGCTGCGAATCGACATTCGCCTAAGTTCGAAAAAACTCCGAGTGATGAGCAATCCTCACATTCGGGGGGCTTAGCTGCGAACATGTTTCGTCTAAGTTAAAAACTCTGTCAGGTGGTTAGTATTCCATTCACTCGATGGCCTATTTGCCAATCCGTCTTCGCTTAGGATCAAAAATATTCCAAGTATTGAGCAGTCCTCACACTCGGGGGCTTAGCTACGAACATGTTTTCGCCTAAGCCTAAAAACAAACTCAGTCAAACAAACAATTGAAAACCAAATACGGAATAAATTCGAAGGATAAATCATGGATAAACGTTTCATAAAAAAGCAAATGTGCTCAGGCCTAAGGCCTGAATGAAGTTTTAAGGGATATAGTTTCAGTCGGCAGACCGAGGCGAATAAAAGTGTTTCTTCCTAAGGTCATGTTTTTCAATCATCCGACGGGCTGGCTAGCTCAACAAAAGTGTCCAAGTCAATGCCATCTGCGATTATGGTAGCTGCGCTGATGAAGGTCTCCATGAAGTCCTCAAACTGAAGCTTCTTTGTGTTAACCACTTGGAGCTACTTCCGCTTTTCCTCCTTCACGTTTCTACAATGGACCCTGACGAGTGATAGCGCCACGTCGGCACCGCAGCGAGCAGCAGACTTCTTCCATGTCTGCACTCAACTTGGAAGGTCGTTCAGATGGGCCATCATGGAGTTGAGGTCGAGCTGAGGAGTGTCCTCAGGCCACAGCTCCTTATCAATCCTCTCCATTGCAGATTTCAATCGGATAGGATATGCCTGAGCGCCCTGGAGCCGGAAATTGAGTCTGAGCATGTTCATGGCCACCGCGTCTACGACAGGAGACTTGGTGGGGTCCAGGTTGGGCTCAATCTCTTCAGTCTCCTTTTCAAAGTCTTGGCAAAATTCTATTGAAGAGAAGGAATGGGAGGAGAGTCGGTGAGGTACGATCTTCATTGATTTTACAAAGTTCTGTCGACAAGAGACACTCACCATCGAGCATGATGTACATCTTCCTCGAGAATTGGCCCAAATGCCTCTCTAGGACATTGCTCCTTTTGTTCAGCTGCTCAGCCCTTTTGACGAGGTCCATGCGCTCTTGCTTGAGCTTTGCGTTCTCCTCCTCCAGCTTCTGGGCAGCCTCCAGCTTTCGATCTGCAGTCTCGGTTTTGTCCTTGGCCGCCCGTTGGGCGTTGGCGAGTGCTTTGTCCTTGTCCTCCAAGGCCTTCTTCATGGAATCTAAAGAAACGACATTCTTGAGTCGCGCTTGGAGTCGATGATTTTCATTGCGCACTTCTGTTCGAGTGAGAGCACTCGGTTCAAAGCATGAAAAGTGAAGATAGGAATGCAGAGAGTCGACGGTTGTTACCTCCTAGAGATTTCAGCTCAGCCTGCGCTCTCTCCAGAGCATTGTTGGAGGCTTCCAGATCCATGCGCATTCGGTTCCTCTCATCCTCAAGATCCTTGTATTGCGTTCCAAGTTCGCAAGCCCTCTCAAACCAACAAAAGAAAGAAATTCAATCGACAAAGTAATAACAAGGACGGTCGACTGCGTTATGAATACCATCGAACGCCTGTCTTACTATCCTGGAACAGCGTCATATAATGGTTGACCTATGATGTCCATGAAGCCCATGTCCAGGGGAAGAAGATTTCAAGCAAAAAGTCCACCCGACATGTCGAGTGGCTCTAGGACTTCGCGTGCCGTAAACAAATTCAAAACAGTCTCTATTAAGACTCCTGCCGGTGCAAACACTCGATGGCGGTCTCGGGGACTACACCCTGTCGGTGCACTCAGAGTGCCCCCACTAAGACGGTTAACACTCGACCTGTCGAGTAACTCGTCAGAAAAAAATGTACTCGACATGTCGAGTGCCTCCAGTACTCCGCGTACGATGGAAATCCCGATTTCAAGTTTTCAAGACTACTGCTTGTCGTCTACGATTAGCAGTAGCCTCGGGGACTACACCTAGTGGGTGCACTTAGTGTTCCCCCACTGGTTACAGAAACGTTCGACAAGGTCAGTCTTATCAGAACATTCATCCGTCACTCGACCCATCGTGTGATGCGCCTCCTTGCTGTGTGAAGTTCAATCTATCCATATGTAGCGTCATATCATGGTTTGTCAATAATATCCATGAAACCTACAAGGTGGCTTCGGAGTGGTGTGATCAAAGGAAAAATGTATCCCGCATACAACAAACTCTAAGACCCCTGCCGGTGCAAGCACTCGACACCGATCTCGGGGACTACACCCAGTGGGTGCACTTAGCGTGCCCCCACTAGATCTGCCAAATCTCGATCAGTCGAGTGGCAGGAAACATTCGTCATTGGAATATCTGTCACTTGATCCGTCGAGTGACATGACCCTCTCCACACTATGAAGTGCTATCCTTAAGTAGCGTCATATCATGGTTTATCAATGATATCCATTGAACCTACAAAGTAGCTGCGGAGTGCTGCGACCAAGGGCAAACGTATCAAGCATATGACAAGCTCCAAGCTGATATAGGCGAAGTTGTCCCTGTCTTTCGATGAGATGGTGGCTATCGTTTTTGGTGGAGTAGACTTTCACGATCCGACTACGAACGTGTGAGACGTCGCGCCTTAGCAATCGCTAAACCAACTCTGAGAGGTTATTGACCACGCCGGAGCACGATCAACCTGACCACGAGGGTCTATTTCCTGCACGCAAACGAAGAACAAGCAAGAAACTAAGATTGCAATCTGGATATTGCGAATATAAGAGGAAAGCTTTATTGATGAAGTGGGGTTCTGTGACGCCTTTGTCTGGTCGTGGAACACAAACGAAGAACGCGAAGTTGCTGCTATGGCGAACTTGTAATCTAAACAAAACCCAAACCTAAAACGAAGCCCTAAGGGCTGTATATATGGGGGAATAGAAGGGAATTTCGTGGCCCCTTGGAGTAGGGGTCCGAAACCGACCCTAAGTCAGTTTCCCCATACATACGGACTCTAAAAACAGCCTATAATATGGTATTTCGAAATTACATGGGCCTGGCCCAAAATTAAGGTGGCGCAGCACCTATATTAGCCTATGGACGAATTTTATAAAGTGGCATCATGCATATTTCGTCCAAAGCTTCCCACTCCCATTATGGTGGCTTCAATGTGCGAAAATCATCACTAGAAGCTCCATTGTTCTTCCCCGCGCGCGCACCTTCTCCTCCATGCTTGATCCCGCTCCAATGGTCATCCTTCTTATCCATGATAGGTCCTTCATTCATAAGTAAAACAAAAGTATCTAATTTAGGCAGCATCATATGTTCATGAATATTAGAAGGATTTCCAAGAAACGAAAGTACCTGGTAATTCAATTGACGTGCGCGAGCTCTAGTAATTGGTCCTGTATGTATAGCAGTCGGGGTGGGTGTAACATTAGTAGGGATGTCCTCATCACAAGCCCCCTGCTGATGCAAGCACTCGATAGCGGTCTCGGGGACTACACCCAGTGGGTGTACTCAGAGTGCCCCCACTGAGACGGTTAACAGTCGATCCTTCGAGCGGCCCGTCACAAAAAAATAATATATGCACTCGACATGTCGAGTGACTCTAGTATACGCGTGCTATCGATCCAAAACCTACTCGACTAAGACCTGACCTATTTGAGTGGTGAAATTTCAAACATTCAACGAGTGGAAAATAAGCACCCAGTGGGTGTACAGTCAAGAAAAGACAGGAATTCACTCGGAAATGTACTTACCATCGAACTTACTCGGACATTCGTGCGGAGGGCAGCGCTGACATCGTAAGCCAACTTGCTGGCCTCGTACACTTCTTTGGTTCGCATCATTATCTGCTCTGCCTGGATCATAGCCTCCTTCGCAGCTCCGGTCTGATCTTCCGGGACGCGATGCAGAGAGAAAGCCGCCATAGGCGGGATCGGCGTAGTTGTTGGGGTAGCTGAAGCAGTTTGAGCAGGTCCGGTTGGAGTTGATGTCACGATGGTCGAGACAGCTGGAGGGGCACTCGACAGAGGTACTGCAGGATCAGCTCTGATTTGTGTCGAGTCGCCCATCCCCTGGGAGGACTCTGTAGTCGACCACTGAAGTACCTGCACTGATGAAGCTCTTCGGGTGCTGGTGCCGAGGTGTCTAGGTGTTCCTCGTCGTCTTCGAGCTAGATGACTTCTGCAACGTCAACCGATAGTGTTAACTTTTGCAAGTGACGAATCTCATTCGGATGAATCAAGAACTTATTAACCTCTATGAGAAGTGGCAGCGTCGGCAGTGTCAATGTCCATCGCTTCCCCTTCGTCTCAAGGAGGTGATGTTACAGACGTAGCAACACTGAGGGATCAAACAATACTCGGTTGGCAACAACGCAAAGTCACAATCGACAGAATGAATTTGAGAGTAAAACACTCACGTGGATACGATAGGCACGACCATCTTCATGCGGGGCAAGGCTTTGCGAGGTTTGGCCAAGGTCACTTTGGGTTGCTTCGCCGATCGTTCGCTTGACTCGACAGTCGAGGGGTGGCTCCGCTTCGGGTTCTTCTCGCTTGGGCCCAGAGCCCTGTCCTCAACAACCGCAGGATCTTGGCAAGCCGTGGTGCAGAGTTCGGTGTGAAGAGATGGCTCGACTTCTGGCTTGTTTTCGTCCGAGTTTTCGTACTCATCCTCGGAGTCTTCTGAACTGTCATCATCCATGCTGCCACCTTCACTCACAACTCCATCGTCAACGTGGTTCCCGTTGGGAACGGGCGAGTGCATGTGCATCCACTCCTGCATGATTCAAGCAAAGAAGTCAGTTCATAAGTCAATATATCACTCGATAGTACAAATACATCAATCAACACCGTGCAACTCACCAGATTCTTCGGTGGGTTTTCAGCCGAATAAGGTCGGATCCTCTTGGCTCCCAAAGGGTTGTCGCATGCTCCAGTGATGCTGCGAAGCCGCTGCTCGACAGTTTTTGCGGAACCTCTTCTGGGTGCGCCCTGGTCGAGTCCTTAGGGCCCGCGTAGTGCCACATGGTGTGATCTCTGGCTTGGAGCGGCTGAATACGTCGACTAAGAAATGTCTCCAACAGATCCATGCCAGTCACTCCACCCCCGATCAATTGCACCACAGATTCAACCAAGATTCCCACTTGGACATGTTCCTCTTCGGTCACCTTCAGAGACTTGGGGACAGCTGGACGGTCAGGTGTATATGGGGAAGGCCAGTTGACATGTTGGGCGATGTTGCGTCTTTGCAGTAGAGCCAAGTCGACTGCCAGCCTCTAATAGACTCAGGAAAAGTCATGGCAGGGAAAGAACTACGGCTCTTTTCTAAAGTCCTAAACCCCCACACAACTAAAGCACATGAGTCTTCCCATCGGTAGGGAGAGCTTTCTTCACGGTCTAGGATCCGACCATAAAGATGTGCTTGAACAGCCCCCAATGGGGAGAACAGCCCAGAAAACACTCACACAAAGTAACGAAGGCAGACAATTATGCAATAATATTCGGTGGGACATGGTGTAGTTGGGTGCCAAAGAAATTCAAGAACCCTCTAAAGAACGGGTGGGGTGGCATAGAGAAACCTCTTTCAACGTGGTAGAGAAGGAGGACCCGCTCCCTGTCGCGCGGCTTCGGCTCGCGCTCTCCCCCCAGCAGCCTCCAGGTGCCGTCCTCCACGATCCCATCGGCGACAAGGCCCTCCATGTCCTCGCAAGTGACTACGGAGGGGAGAAAGTCCCCCTACATCCATCCCGCCGGTGCGGTGAACCAAGCGGTCGAGGGCTTCTTGCCCTTGACCTTCGTCGCCCCCTTCTTAGCTCGCTCTAGCTTCTCTGTGGTGCTCTTCGTCATCGCCGCGGCGGCTCTCGTCGGAGAAGAACAAGATGAGGCGCTGGAAACAGGGGAGGTGGGGGAAGAGAGCAAGGTTGGGGAATAGTACTGTGCTAACCACAGCATCCCGAGATTTATGTCCCACCGAGTGCCTCGCTGACTGGTGGACCCGCGACATCATCGCGCACGCCAGCCGCAGTCTGCGTCCAGTACGTGGTGAAATGACTGGCATGGAGATCGACGCGTCGTGCCCCCACTTGCCCTGATCGTGGCATCATCATCGCACGTGCGTGCGCTTCCCAAATTTTCGTATCCCACGAAATCCGGGTCTGACAGACCAACCCGTCACCTCCAAAGATGCTTTCAGTTCACTCGAAGCAAAATAGGCATTGAACATCCACTCGAACACTTTCAAGGCTAAATGGATCTGGGCGAATGGAGAAGAGTTCAATCAAAGTAAGTTTCATTGAAGCCCGAATATCATTCGGACGATTTGGCGTGTTGATCCTGAATTGACATCAATACTCAGAGTTCAATCGACGCAAGTTTCGTTGAAGCACCGAATATCATTCAGAAGATTTGATGCCTTAATTCGAGATTGGCATTGATACACCCATTTCACCACTCGAACCCCGATCCATTCGGGGGCTAATGACGAGGATATGTACCTAGGGTAGGGTCCTAGGCAAGGCCTACATACCCTACCTAAGGACACTACATTGGAGGACTTGAAGATCAAGCATAAGCTTCCGACTGGATTACATGAGACGTTCAAGTCACTCGACGTTCAATCCACTCGGAGTCTTCTTCCTTCACTCGACAGTCGCCTGTCACTAGGTAGACCTCATTCTCAGTCGACACTAGAAGATCAGGAGCCACCATCAGGAGGCCAATGGGCAGTCGTTAGTCCTTCATCATTAGTAGCATTTATTATGTATGTTACTAGTAACGCCAGTCTTTAAACCCACGATCGGACCCTTAGATGCCGGGCACTTATGAGGGTCCGCGAACTCTATATAAGCCGCCCCTCCCATCTGGCACAAGGGTTCGCAACCATTGTAATCTTAACACTCCACACAACGTAAGCTCCCGAGCACTGAGGCATAGGGCTGTTACCTCCACGAGAGGGGCCTGAACTCATACATCTGTGTGTACACCCTCGCCGTAGCTAGACTATGCCCTCTCCCTTCGTACCCCTACCTTCTACTGTTAGGCTCATTCCCATGACACTAAGCATAATGGGCTTTCAACCAGTCCATACCCAAGATGATATTAATGTCTGAGGACTTGAGGGCTATCAATGAAGCTAAGAAGACTAGCCTATCCACAAGGATTTCATTGTCATGGATCACTCTAGAAGTTTGCCATTTTGATCCAGGAGTCTGAACTACTAATGCAGTAGGCATATCACAAAAAGATATGTTATGCAACCATGCATAACTTTCTAAGATGAATGAATGAGATGCTCCAGTGTCAAACAGAACAGATGCAGGATGACTATTAACCAGGAGCGTACCTAGGATAACATTAGGATCCTCAAGGGCTTCTTCAACAGAGATGTGATTCACACATCCACGAATAGGAGTTGGCTTCACATAGAAAGCCTTTCCTGGCTTCCCACGTCTAGCAGGCCTGGCGTGATCTGGGGGCACTCATGGGAATAGTGCCCCGGTTCTCCACACTTGTAGCAGATAACAGTGTTGGAACAGGGAGCAACATTGACAGCGTGACCTCCAAATGTCCTAGCTGGAGGGTTGATCTGAGCTAGGCGAGGCGCCTCATAGGATGGCCTCGCGGTGTACCTTGGCCGGAGGGCTGTGTTGGGCACCCACACCCGGTGTTTGTTGGAGCCTGAGCCTGATGTGGAGCTGAAGTCACAGGTGTGCTTCTTAGTTGCCTTGTAATCGATTTGTCTAGTCTCGGCGTTGATAGCCTTGTTGATGAGAGCCTGGAAGGTAGCGCACTCATGCAGGCGCAGGTCTCGACGGAGCTCAGGACTAAGTCCCTTAAGTAACCTAGCTTGCTTCTTGGTGTCGGTCAACACTTCCTCTGGTGCATAACGAGCAAGGTTGCCAAATTCACGGCTGTAAGCATCCACTGTCAGCCTACCCTGAGTAAAGGCACATAATTCCTCTCTCTTGCGGTCCATCATCCCTTCCGAGATGTGATGGGTACAAAACGCCTCACTGAAGTCCACCGAGGTTGCTGCGGGTTCAAAGGGATGCATGGCTTCATAATTTTCCCACCACAGGTTGGTGGGTCCTTCCAGAAATTAGGTGGCTAAGGTCACCTTATTGACTTTATATACATTAGCAGCACATATTTTCTGGTATATGCTTGTCAGCCAATCATCAGCGTCGAGCGGGTCAACGGAGTGATGGAACTTTGGTGGGCACAAGTTCTCAACGTCATTGAGAGACACACCATCATTGTGCTCATTGCGGGGAGGACGTGTTGCATTCTGTTCAATACGTTTCAACAGCCTATTGGTCTCTCTTTTATTCCACTCAGCTTCGAGCATCACCTTCGCCAAAGAGGGAGGCTACGGCAGGTTATCTTGTCTGGCCTGGCTTCCCTCGCCCTGCTCGAAGGAAGGCGTGGGATTATTCCTAGTGACACCATCCTGGGAAAGCAAACCCACAACTTAGACAAAGAATACATCAACTCTAGGATATGAGATGTGGAATGCACTAGACGGCATGGCATGCATGGGTAAACACCCGAACAACATGGTAATAAGCAAACTGCCATAAGAACACCATGATTCATACACACCATGACATAGTTCAGTACAAGCCCAAGCTGAAGTACAACTACTGAAAGATGATACAACTCATCAGAGGCATTACAAGCTTCCTATACATTATCTATCTACACCTTCGGAACACAACTCACACCTTAGTCATATCCCACAAGACACGCGGGACTGTGGCAATACAACCGCTACCATACTAATACTAACGTACATGCACTCAAGCGTCGCCGTAGAACACCTCATATAGGTTACCCTCATGACCCGGGAGCTGAATCTGAGAGTCTCGGAACACCCTGGCCTGCTATCCCTGGAATCTGTAGTGACACAGATGTCGCCTAGGTCCCCTGGTAGGTGGTAACAACGATCCTCGAAGAGGAGTGATGCCTCCAACATCGGGCCAGTCTACGCGACCTAGCACATGAGTCCGTGATGGGTTCAGCATCTCCAAATATCCATAGCCTGTGTGCACGACAGGTGCTAGCTGCGTCAACGTTGTCCAAAGACATGCACGTGTAGCATAAAGCTCTGTGGGAACAGCACGTGCATCACGATCCCTGTTCTCCAACATCTGAGCAGTCACCTGAAGCCTAGGATCCTCATGAGAGTTATCATAGTAGGCTGCACTAAGATAGTCATCCTCTCCTCCTAGTGTTGCTGGAACATAACAGAACTCGGTGTTTTGTAGCAATCCATGGTGAGATCTCATGATAGTCAACACCGTGTAGGGGCCCTCCTAAACTGTCATATCTATGGTTACACCTAATCCATAAGTCCAATAAAGCGGCTCTGCAGCTCTAGGACATGATGGATATATCCTAACAGTACACAGATACTGGCTCTGGTTGAAGTCATGGAACTGTTCCTCCACTGTATACTCCGGGTACCAATGGTAACGAGTCTCCATGACAACTCTGACTAACATGGCCGTGTGACCTGGTACATCGATGGGCCTAGTCAAACGGACCACCTGACAAGAAGGACGAGGGGGCATATAAAACAGGGAATAATGCAAAGGCATTAGAGATCCTAGCATAAATCGGACAACATAATGACCGTAATTGCTTAAAAAATATTTTGAGACAACCTTCAAAAGATTGGATAGCATAACCAATCAACTTTGTAGCCTCAAGTTTGTAATCCAGTTGATTGTCACACAGAACAAGACTTCAATACTGGAGTTCACTTCCAGGCAATCTAGCTACTAGTCCATGGTTAGTAACTCGTCATCCTAAGAAATAGGTAAGAAGCCTAGCTCTTAACCCCGTAGAAAAGAAGAGGGTGAGTCAGAATAGAATGACTCGGGAAGAGGAGTAAAAAGAGTCTTACGTTCCCTTCGACAATCAATTCCCTTACATTTCTAAAGTGTTTCTAGACTCAACTTCGGCCAATTTGGCTTGGTAATCCTATAGTCAGTCCGGCTCTGATACCTATGCTGTTGAGACCCTCATCCTAAGTTATAAGAATCCATCCTGTAACACATCACATCACTTTGCGGCCTCACGCATGGTTATCTCCACGGCTGCCACCTTACTTGGGTCGGGACCGTTTGCGACTTTTGGCTCACGTATGCGAATCTGTCGCTAGCATTCAAACGATAGAGAACCCGGGTCAACATGACTAGTCATAGAACCCAAGTGGAAAATCCGTACAGTGAAAGCACATTTGCTCCCTTGGTGGTCTGGGTAATTAATAACAACATATATGTCATTGAACTAATGTTTCCACTAAGTATGTTTCAGGAAAAGTTCAATGATGGGTTGGCATAAGGATTGTGGAATACCCCAAGATGCAAGGAATATCATTGGCCAAGCTTCAAGCGAAGGACTCTACTTTTTACATTTGTGAGAAATCACTTTGAGCCCATAGGAAAGCCAATACTATTAAAAGGGGGTAAGGTTTTGTCTGTGAATAAATGTTCATACGTGCACAAGTGATAGTCACCACATACACCCACAAGCTCTTCCACAAAAGTTTGTCCAAATCCAAATACTCAAAATCGGAGCAACCGACATTCTACACTCGGTGCCATCGATTCCAAACCCTAGACAGACTCAGCAAAACCCTAGCTTTTCGGTGTAACCAATTCTGCATTTGATGCCACCGAGTTAGGCTGTCAACTTTCTGTTATGCAAGTTCACAATTTCAGTCCCACCGAGATTGTTGGATCGGCATCACCGAGATTGGGCATTCTGACCATTTGTCACCTTATCGGTGCAAGCGAGATTCCTATATCGGTCTCACCGAGATTCAAAAGTTGCCACCTTTTGGTCTCTTCGGTACCACCTACTCAAGTGTCTAGATCATGCCATTCCATTCCTACCATATGAATCTTGATCCTAGCCTCCCCAACTTTCTTTCCACCCAATCAATCTCTTCTACCAAGCCAAATCTATGAGAGAGTGATTGTGTGTTGGGGAGTCTATCATCTTGAAGCACAAAAGCAAGGAGTTCATCGACATAATTGAGCCTATTACCTTTTGGAGGGTGGTGCCTCCTAGATTGGTTAGGTGTCGCTTGGGAGCCTCCTACTTCGTGTTGTGGAGTGAACCAAGAAGTTTGTAAGGGCAAGGAGATCGCCTATTTCGTGAAGATCTACCCCGAATAAGGCTAGTCCTTCGTGTACATAGGTTGTCATGGTATAATCAAGGTTGCTTCTTCGTGGAACCCTCCGTGGGTAGAGCCCTCTGTGGACTCTCGCGACCATTACCCTCCGTGGGTTGAAGACTCAATGCACGTGGATGTATGATAGCACTACCTATCAGAACCACGGGAAAATCATCGTGTCACCAATTGTGTTTGATCTTCCTACCCTTCCTTTACTTACATGCTTGCCTTTACTTTCCGCTGCTATACTCTTAGACATGCATGTGTAGGGTGTACTTGACATACTATGAATGCTAAAATCTGCCAAGAATCAAAATTGGGAAAAAGTAGACTTTTATTTGGTCAAGTAGTCTAATCACCCCCCCTTAGCACTAGTTTCGATCCTACAAGTGGTATCATAGCATTGGTCTCCATTGCATTGGTCTCACAACCTAGGAGATTCTGGTGTCTAGTGAGGGAAATTATCAGCATAGAGGTCCATACTTTTGATGGCACAAATTTTGTTAGTTGGAAGCACAAAATGAAAATGCATTTGCTTGATCATAACCCCGCCGTTTGGGCTATTGTTTGTGTTGGTATGCAAGGTGAATTCTTTGCAGAAGGAAGGAACCCGATCGTGAAGCGACAATAGATGAATTCAAGATGTTGCAACTCAATACTCAAGCATGTGACATTCTCTTCAACTGCCTATGCCTCAAAGAATTCAACAAAATCAGCCGTCTGGAGAATGCAAAAGAGATTTGGGATACTTTGATTGAGATGCATGAAGGTATATAATCTGTGAGAGAATCCAAGTTGGATGTTCTTCAAAGTCAACTTGACAATTTCAAGATGAAGGATGGTGAAGGAGTTGCTGAGATGTACTCTAGGCTAGCTCTCATCACAAATGAGATTGCCGGCTTAGGAAGTGAAGAAATGACTAACAAATTCATCATCAAGAATATAGTTCGAGCTTTGGATGATCGATATGACACTGTTTGCACATTGATCCAAATGATGCCCAACTACAAAGATCTCAAGACAACGGAAGTGATTGGAAGAATTGTTTCTCATGAGATGATACTCAAAGAAAAGGGAGAGCTTCACCACAAGTCTACCGGTCCTTACAAAGCCACAAATGATCTCACACTACCTCTAGCGACAACCTTGTCACCAATTAAGAGATAAGCCTCTACAAGTTCTACAAGAATAGAAGCAAAGATCGAAGCTCGAACTCGAGATATGAAGAGAAGCGTTCCTTAAGTCGTGACTGAAACTATTACAATTGTGGGAAGCCTGTACACTACTCAAATGAGTGCACGGCTCCTTACAAAAGTAAAGAAGAGTCACCAAGAAGAAGAAGCTCAAGAGACGAGTCACCTCGAAGAGAGAGAAGGAGTAGAGATGATCGGTATGAAAGAAGATCCTCAAGGAGAAGTAGGGACTCGGAGAAGAAGAACAAGTGCACCAAGAGCTACTCAACAAGGGAACATCAATCTCATGTTGGTGAATGAGTTTCTGGCTTCGAATCCGATAATCACTCCGAGACAAGCTATCACTCCAACTCCAACTATAGTCAAGATGAAGGTGTTGCCAGACTTGCACTAGTGACAACCGACTCCTATGACATATTTGATTCACCAAATGAAGGGAGTGGACGTTGCTTCATGGCTAAAGACCCCAAGGTATCACACCCTAAGTATCTTGATTTCAATAGTGATGAAGATGACTTGGTAACTAAAAATGACTTGCTATTTGAAAAATCTAGTAATGATAGTCAAAATGAACTTGCTAGTACTCACTCTAGTGTAGATAAGTCATGTGATGATGATAAGTTGGAAATAGAAAGACTAACTCAAGAACTAAAAACTCTTAAGTTAGCCCACTAGTCAACTCTAGAAGATCATAGAGAGCTTGTAAGGACACATGAGAAGCTACACTTCGAGAAGCTCAATCTAGAGAAATAGCATGAGTTCCTAAAAGCTATCAATGACGGTCTTTGAAAGAAGACTTCCTCTTATCTAGCCAAGAGAGTTCTCTTATCTACATTCGTGCCTCAAGTTAAGTCTAAGCAAGCTAGTAATAAAGGAAAGAAAGGTTCTTCAGCTAGTAGCAATAAAAATGATAAATCCAATGATATTTCTTCTAGTAGTTCTCTTGATCCCACTAACTCTTCTCTTAGCCAAGTTACACTTGAGCAAGAAAATGAACTCTTGAAAGGGATTATAGAGAAAGGTATCTATAGAGTCTTGAAGGGTGCAAACAATTTGAGGAGATTGTACGCAAGCATGGAGGATACCGGAAGAATCGTGGTGTTGGCTACTTCAACGCTAATGGAGTTTAATGGGAAGAAGGTCAATACCCCAATCCCAAGTCTGTTCCTCAAAAGGAGAAGTATGAAAATACTCTCCCCAAGGGAACAAAAGCTCAAGATGACCTTCCACCACAAGACCCCAAGCTCAAGGGCAAGAACAAGCTTCAAGAGGACTTTGGTTCATATGAAGATGATTCCCGAGCGTTGGTGAAGTGGGCTCCCAAGGCTACCACAGGCTCAACTTCTACAAGTGCCACTTCAACACCGAGGATCCCCATCAACTTGATGTGGGTCCCCAATAAGAATTAGAGAAGTTCTTGAGGGGTGACTCCGCCAATCAAATTCACTCATATTCATTAGTGGTAAGAACTAGTTGCAATTAACATCAACATCATGCAATAGTTCAAGGATTCACACATTCCCTCAAAGGTAAGCAAGGGACAAGGTAATCAACAAATCAATGGACATCATCACATATGCTTTGCACTCCATGTCCATAGATGTCCTTGTATTTGTCTCTTTTGTGTTGGGGCTAACCCATGTAGGTGAGAAGAGTAATGAAACAACAAGGATGCTCCTAACTCTTGGTGATCTTCATCAACCTTGAGCATCCACCACTACTTCACCTACATGAAGTCTTCATCGACAAAACCCAACGTTAGTTTATCCATCTTTTGGGGGGATGCACATCAAGGGGGAGCTTTACTCTAATACTTGAGTCAAAGCATCTCTTAGTATGTGACAACATTAAATGCTTTATGTAAAAGTGGTAACCCCACTTGTGCTTAAACGATGAGTATCACCTATGATCAACTATTCTTACTTGGCTCCTAAGTCAATATACTCATATATAGATGACTCCATCATCGCCAAAGTGCTTGTTAGATGCTATTGTGTTTGTGCATGTTTGCCATGATTTCATTTGACATCTTATTGTGTGAGCATGTTTGTCTGCATTTATTTACTCATTCGAGGATATCCAATTGTTGCTATTTGGCTTTTCATACTATTTTGCCAATTGGATATACAAGTATGCCTAGGATCACTCCTTTCTCTATCTATGCTCTCTCACCTCATACTATTTTCATGTTGCATCACAAAATTTGAACAAGTACTTTTCGATCTCTCTATGTGAGGAGCACTCGGAGTTCCGTATCATCAAGGATTGGCCATTAAAAGCTCCCAACTGCATCTCGATGGAACCAATCCAAAATTCCCGGTCTCACCGAATGCCTAGGGTTGATCTGGTTTTCTTATCTTGGTAAGACCGATTTCATATTCTTGGTTACACTGAGTTTCCCTGTCAACTGACAGTTGTGAAACTCGGTGACACCGAAAATATCAAATCGGATTCACCAACAGTGATGGGTATATATTCGGTGGACCCCGACGCTTTGAATTTCATTCATCAAACGTCGCGCCTCCACAACCCTAGATGTCGCCCGAAGACTCCGATCATCGCCTTGCCTTCCCTGAGCGCCTCCGCCATTGGGAATCGCCGCCGTTGATGTCGTCGCGAATCCATTGCCGCATTAGGGTATGGATTCGGCCCCCTCTCGCACTCCTCTATCCGAATCTTGCGCATTAGGGCTTATTTCCCATCTATCCACGGTTTGAGAGCCTTCCATCCAAAAGAAATTCCTATAGTGTAGCGAATGATCGATTTTTAGGGTTTTTTCGTCCGCCACCTGTATCTCGATAGAACTGATGCGAAGAAATCGGTGTCACCAATTTTAGTTTCTTCCACACTGAGAACACCTCGGTGGAACCGAGTGATGAGGACATCCCTACTAATGTTACACCCACCCCGACTGCTATACATACAGGACCAATTACTAGAGCTCGCGCATGTCAATTGAATTACCAGGTACTTTCGTTTCTTGGAAATCCTTCTAATATTCATGAACATATGATGCTGCCTAAATTAGATACTTTTGTTTTACTTATGAATGAAGGACCTATCATGGATAAGAAGGATGACCATTGGAGCGGGATCCAGCATGGCGGAGAAGGTGCGCGCGCGGGGAAGAACAATGGAGCTTCCAGTGATGATTTTCGCACATTGAAGCCACCATAATGGGAGTGGGAAGCTTTGGACGAAATATGCATGATGCCACTTTATAAAATTCGTCCATAGGCTAATATAGGTGCTGCGCCACCTTAATTTTGGGCCAGGCCCATGTAATTTCGAAATACCATATTATAGGCTGTTTTTAGAGTCCGTATGTATGGGGAAACTGACTTAGGGTCGGTTTCGGACCCCTCCTCCAAGGGGCCACGAAAGCCCCTTCTATTCCCCCATATATACAGCCCTTAGGGCTTCGTTTTAGGTTTGGGTTTTGTTTAGATTACAAGTTCGCCATAGCAGCAACTTCGCGTTCTTCGTTTGTGTTCCACGACCAGACAAAGGCGTCACAGAACCCCACTTCATCAATAAAGCTTTCCTCTTATATTCGCAATATCCAGATTGCAATCTTAGTTTCTTGCTTGTTCTTCGTTTGCGTGCAGGAAATAGACCCTCGTGGTCAGGTTGATCGTGCTCCGGCGTGGTCAATAACCTCTCAGAGTTGGTTTAGCGATTGCTAAGGCGCGACGTCTCACACGTTCGTAGTCGGATCGTCAAAGTCTACTCCACCAAAAACGATAGCCACCATCTCATCGAAAGACAGGGACAACTTCGCCTCTATCAAGTGGTATCAGATTTCCAGGTTGCTCGGTGAGATTTTACCAGTTTTCGTAGTTTAGATCGCATCTGTTCTTCATACCTTTAGTCCACGAAAAAGCCACAAAAAAAATTAGGGTTAGATCATCATATCCGAACCAATCTGTGCCTTTGCATAGTCTTTTCAGTATTTTGCTTTGTTGAATTTGCGGTTACATCGTCGTGTCGAGTTGCTGGTCTTAGTGCCTAGTTCTTTAGAGTTTCGAGTTCTATTCACAAGTTGTCACGCCGCCAACGCATCGTCTTCATAGTCGCCATATACCACCACCATCATCCCCGCTGCCAGTTATCCATTGGTGTCCATATATACCACCACCAATCCGAGTCCAGCTCGTTTTAGATTTAGTTTCGAGATCTTTTTGATTTCGGATTCGCGTTTTGCTACCTGTGTAGGTGTCGGAAAAAAAAAAAGTCTGGCACGCTTTGCAGAGCACGTTTTGGCCCAAAAAAAATTTCGGCCGAAAATATTTTTTCCCTATCTTGATTTTAGGTTCTCCGGAGCGTTTTGAGACACTCGCTATCATAGTGAGTTTTGTCGAAATTTTTTTTGTCGTCGCAGCCCCCGCATCGCTCCAAAAAAAAAATTCCATTTTTTTTTCCGTGTCTATCCTGCTTATACGACTTGGGAAGGGTTTTGAGACACTCGCAATTATAGTGTTTTTCTGAGCAAAAAAAAAAAAAAAAAAGAGGCGCAAAAAAAAAAAGGCGCAAAAAAAAAACGAAAAAAAAACAGAGTGTGCTCTTCCCTTGATTACGTGTATCGTCGTGCTTTTGTTGGTATTTTAGGCTCGCGTCTCTAGCACGGTCTAGCCTAGGACCAGCACAGTACCGTCGTTGAGCGTTTATTCAACCTTGCATCTCTGAATTGATTATTGCTGACCTTTTTTGCTACCATATTATAAGCCATCCCAGCTCCACATACTTCTACGCCGTGTGCTTGACACCACCTGGCAATCGCTCTATCCAAGCTTTGAGAGTTTTGGCTACAACGGTTGCCGATCACCGCCTGCTACTGGGTAAGAACTGGTAAGAAATTGAGATTCGCTTAAAGGATTTGTGCCACACCACCACCACCACCACGTCCCAGTAGTCTGTAGGTTTCATATTGTGTGTTTCCTATTTCTGCTAACCATGCCAGGATCACACGATGACGAGATCGACTGGGAGAGCATGACCAACAAAGCGCTCTATGATAAATTTCAGCAAATGATGGCTGAGCAGGTACAAGACTTCGTGAACAACTTTGGAGTGGCCATGGAGAAGCTAGATGGTTTGGAGAAGACATTCGACACCAAGATGGACGCCAAGTTTAATGAGGTGCTTGCCCGTCTACCTCCACCAGCGGCAGCTCCTCTTCCTTTTGAACGACGAGCGCGACGTGTGCCTCTCGGCCACGCCCAACATCCTGGTACTGTTGATACTGCTGCTACTTCGGTGGCTCGTGCGGCTACTGTCGTTGAGCAGGTTGAAGATTATGATGGTGATTTCGATGATGAGGGAGAGGTTGCTCCAGATCCGCCCCAGGGGCAACCACCACCATACGCACCAGGTCGACCACATGGCTACAACCGTAACGGTAGGGCTGCACCACCCCCGCAGGTACGGGATCATGACCATCTCCCTAAACTTAAATTGAATATTCCGACGTTTGAGGGTAGATATGTTCCTGATATATATCTTACATGGGAGTTAGAAACAGAACAACGTTTTACATGCTTACAATTTCCCGAGGATAGACGTGTTGCCGCTGCTGTTTGTTCATTCACTAGTTTTGCTTGTGTTTGGTGGTCAGAACATTGTAGAATACACCATGCTAATATTCCAACTACTTGGGCTGCTTTGAAAACTGCTATGCGTAATCGTTGGGTGCCACCTTATTATCAACGTGAGTTGCTTCAAAATTTGCAGCGTTTAAGACAAGGAAAAAATTCTGTAGAAGAATATTATCAGGAATTACAAACTGGTATGATTAGATGTGGTATTGTTGAGGAGAATGAAGCTATGCTTGCACGTTTTATGGGTGGATTGAATAGAGAGATTCAGACTATTCTGGAGTATAAGGAGTATAACACTATCACTCGTTTATTTCATCTTGCTTGCAAAGCTGAACGTGAAGTGCAGGATCGACAGGCAATGGCGAGAACTACTTTTTCTGTAGGTCGCACTTCATCATGGACGCCACGTACCTCCTCTACTTCCACACGTCCTGCTGCAACACCACCTACTTCAACCTCCAACTCCAACCGTGATACCAGGAAACAGGCTCCTCCTCTACCCTCTACCAAGAGCACACCTTCTGGGCCTACACCGAGCTCTTCTTCATCTATTGCATCCACAGGGCAAACACATGAGGTTATATGCCGTCGTTGCAAGGGTGGAGGTCACTTTGCGAGAGAATGCCCTTCCAAGCGTGTCATGATTGTTACTGAGGATGGTGGATATGCGTCTGCTAGTGATTATGATGAGGAGACTTTGGCTCTCATTGCAAGTGAAGAACACAATGGTGACGATGCAGAACCAGAAACACACTACATGGCTGCTGATTACGCTGACAGGTATGAAAGTTTAGTTGCTCAACGTGTTCTCAGTGTGCAGGTTACACAGGCTGAGCAAAATCAGAGGCACAACTTGTTCCACACAAAGGGAGTTGTGAAGGAGCGTTCTATTCGCATCATCATCGATGGAGGGAGTTGCAATAACTTGGCTAGCATGGAGATGGTGGAGAAGCTGTCTCTAACCACCAGACCACATCCTCATCCTTATTACATCCAATGGTTCAACAATAGTGGCAAGGTTAAGGTAACACGTACTGTTCGTGTGCATTTTAGCATTGCTACATATTCTGATTATGTGGATTGTGATGTGGTACCCATGCAAGCATGTTCTGTTTTACTTGGTAGACCATGGCAGTTTGATAAAAATTCTGTACACCATGGTAGGACAAATCAGTATACTCTTGTTCATAAGGATCATAATATCACGTTGCTTCCTATGTCTCCCGAACATATTATGAAAGATGACATTGCTAGAGCTAGTAAAGCAAAACAGGAGAAAAATAAGAGTGAAAATCAGATTGTAGCACAGGAATTTGAGCAACACCATAAGCATAATAAACCATCATCTACTGTTGCATCCGAAATAAAATTGCAGAGTGGATGTTTACTTGCTACTAAATCTGATATTAATGATTTGGATGTTGCTACATCTGTTTGCTATGCTTTTGTATGCAAAGAGGTATTATTTTCATTCGAGGACATGCCTCCCTCTTTGCCTCCTGCTGTCATTAACATTTTGCAGGAGTTCGCTGACGTCTTTCCACAAGACGTGCCACCGGGATTACCGCCTATTCGTGGGATTGAGCATCAGATTGACTTAATTCCCGGTGCATCCCTACCCAACCGTGCGCCCTACCGTACCAATCCAGAGGAGACAAAGGAGATTATGCGTCAAGTACAAGAGCTGCTTGACAAAGGTTATATACGTGAATCCCTTAGTCCTTGTGCTGTTCCTATTATTCTAGTGCCTAAAAAGGATGGTACATCGCGCATGTGTGTGGATTGTAGAGGCATTAATAATATTACTATTCGTTATCGTCATCCTATTCCTAGACTAGATGATATGCTTGATGAATTAAGTGGCTCTACAATTTTCTCCAAAGTTGATTTGCGTAGTGGATACCATCAAATTCGTATGAAATTGGGAGATGAATGGAAAACAGCATTTAAAACTAAGTTTGGATTATATGAGTGGCTAGTCATGCCTTTTGGGTTAACTAATGCACCTAGCACTTTCATGAGATTAATGAACGAGGTTTTACGTGCTTTCATTGGACGATTTGTGGTAGTCTATTTTGATGATATATTGATTTTTAGTAGATCTTTGGAGGAACATTTGGAACATTTACGTGTTGTTTTTACTGTGCTCCGTGATGCCCGTTTGTTTGGTAACCTTGGGAAGTGCACCTTTTGCACCGACCGAGTATCTTTTCTTGGCTATGTTGTTACTCCACAGGGAATTGAAGTTGATAAAGCCAAGATTGCAGCTATTGAGAGTTGGCCGCAGCCCAAAACGGTCACACAAGTAAGGAGTTTTCTTGGCCTCGCTGGTTTCTATAGGCGTTTTGTCAGAGATTTCAGCACCATTGCTGCGCCTCTCAATGAGCTTACAAAGAAGGACGTGCCTTTTTCTTGGGGTACCGCACAGGAAGAAGCCTTCACGGTCTTGAAAGATAAGTTAACACATGCTCCTTTACTCCAACTTCCTGATTTTAATAAGACTTTCGAGCTTGAATGTGATGCTAGTGGTATTGGGTTAGGAGGTGTGTTATTACAAGATGGTAAACCTGTTGCGTACTTTTCTGAAAAATTAAGTGGGCCTAGTCTGAATTATTCTACTTATGATAAGGAATTATATGCTCTTGTTCGGACTTTGGAAACATGGCAACATTATTTATGGCCCAAAGAATTTGTTATACATTCTGATCATGAATCTTTGAAACATATTAAAAGTCAAGCAAAACTGAACCGTAGACATGCTAAATGGGTTGAATTCATTGAGACTTTCCCTTATGTCATTAAACACAAGAAGGGTAAAGACAATGTTATTGCTGATGCTTTGTCTCGTCGTTATACTATGCTTTCACAACTTGACTTTAAAATATTTGGTTTGGAGACCATCAAAGATCAATATGTGCATGATGCTGAATTTAGAGACGTGTTGCAGAATTGTAAAGAAGGGAGAACATGGAACAAGTTCGTTATTAATGATGGATTTGTGTTCCGTGCTAACAAGCTATGCATTCCAGCTAGCTCCATTCGTCTTTTGTTGTTACAGGAGGCGCACGAAGGAGGATTAATGGGACACTTTGGCGTGAAGAAGACGGAGGACGTACTTTCTACACATTTCTTTTGGCCAAAGATGAGACGGGATGTTGAGCGTTTTGTTGCTCGCTGCACTACATGTCAAAAAGCTAAGTCACGACTCAATGCTCATGGTTTATATATGCCTTTGCCTTACCTAGTGTTCCTTGGGAGGATATATCTATGGACTTTGTTTTAGGTTTACCTCGAACAAAGAAGGGGAGGGATAGCATATTTGTTGTCGTGGATAGATTTTCCAAAATGGCACACTTTATACCATGTAATAAAAGTGATGATGCTGCTCATGTTGCTGATTTGTTCTTTCGTGAAATTATTCGATTGCATGGTGTACCAAATACAATTGTTTCAGATCGTGATGCTAAATTTCTTAGCCATTTTTGGAGATGTTTATGGGCTAAGTTGGGGACTAAACTACTTTTTAGTACTACATGTCATCCCCAAACTGATGGACAAACTGAAGTAGTCAATAGATCATTGTCTACTATGCTTAGGGCTGTTTTGAAGAATAACCTGAAAATGTGGGAAGAATGCTTGCCTCATATTGAATTTGCTTATAATCGTTCGCTACATTCTACCACTAAGATGTGCCCTTTTCAAGTTGTGTATGGTTTCTTACCTCGTGCACCTATTGATTTGTTGCCTCTTCCATCTTCGGAGAAGGTTAATTTTGATGCTAAAGAACGTGCTGAATTGATATTAAAGATGCATGAGTTAACGAAGGAAAACATTGAGTGTATGAATGCTAAATACAAACTTGCTGGAGATAAGGGTAGAAAACATGTTGTCTTTGCACCTGGTGATCTTGTTTGGTTACATTTGCGTAAGGATAGATTTCCTGATTTGCGCAAGTCAAAGCTAATGCCCCGTGCTGATGGTCCTTTTAAGGTGTTAGAGAAAATAAATGATAATGCATATAAACTTGAGCTGCCTGCAGAGTTTGGGGTTAGCCCCACTTTTAACATTGCAGATTTGAAGCCTTATTTGGGTGAGGAAGATGAGCTTCTGTCGAGGACGACTTCAGTTCAAGAAGGGGAGGATGATGAGGACATCCCTACTAATGTTACACCCACCCCGACTGCTATACATACAGGACCAATTACTAGAGCTCGCGCACGTCAATTGAATTACCAGGTACTTTCGTTTCTTGGAAATCCTTCTAATATTCATGAACATATGATGCTGCCTAAATTAGATACTTTTGTTTTACTTATGAATGAAGGACCTATCATGGATAAGAAGGATGACCATTGGAGCGGGATCCAGCATGGAGGAGAAGGTGCGCGCGCGGGGAAGAACAATGGAGCTTCCAGTGATGATTTTCGCACATTGAAGCCACCATAATGGGAGTGGGAAGCTTTGGACGAAATATGCATGATGCCACTTTATAAAATTCGTCCATAGGCTAATATAGGTGCTGCGCCACCTTAATTTTGGGCCAGGCCCATGTAATTTCGAAATACCATATTATAGGCTGTTTTTAGAGTCCGTATGTATGGGGAAACTGACTTAGGGTCGGTTTCGGACCCCTCCTCCAAGGGGCCACGAAATCCCCTTCTATTCCCCCATATATACAGCCCTTAGGGCTTCGTTTTAGGTTTGGGTTTTGTTTAGATTACAAGTTCGCCATAGCAGCAACTTCGCGTTCTTCTTTTGTGTTCCACGACCAGACAAAGGCGTCACAGAACCCCACTTCATCAATAAAGCTTTCCTCTTATATTCGCAATATCTAGATTGCAATCTTAGTTTCTTGCTTGTTCTTCGTTTGCGTGCAGGAAATAGACCCTCGTGGTCAGGTTGATCGTGCTCCGGCGTGGTCAATAACCTCTCAGAGTTGGTTTAGCGATTGCTAAGGCGCGACGTCTCACACGTTCGTAGTCGGATCGTCAAAGTCTACTCCACCAAAAACGATAGCCACCATCTCATCGAAAGACAGGGACAACTTCGCCTCTATCACCGAGTGCTCATTTTTGGTCCGATCGAAAATGGTGCCAAGTTACTAGAAAGGTAGGTGTCTGTCTTGGTGTGACCGAAATGTTTGCCTCGGCTGTACCGAAATACACTTGACAGAATGCAAAACTTGGGAAAACTTTTTTTCAAACTTCCAAAAATATCTGCATTTTGTGATTACTTATCCTATTCCACTCTACTATACTCTATTCATCGGGTCAACATGTCAGGCTCAGATAGTCAGAATTTGGCAAAGCAGAATGTTGAGATGAGTTCAGCCACGAGTCCTGAGTCCAGATCTTCCACAGATCCAAGCACTCCCAACTCTCATGGGTTGCCTAAGGCTGCCACTAGGACAAGGAAGAGACTCAATTCTAAGGAATAAGATTCTGATTTTTTCCCGGATGAGGTTCTTGCAAAGAAGCAAGAGAAGGCTGCAAGGAAGGATGCCAATGTGGTCACCTCATCTAGAAAGGTGGTCAGCAAAATTTATGCTCCTGCAGAAACTTTCAAAGCACATGAGAGTTCTAGGGCTACAGTGTTTGTTGAGGTCCCCAAGAAAGCTTTGCCAAAGAAGAGATCCAGGAAGAGGATTATCCGTGTGCAGGGAAGGCCTACCTCAATGTATGAGGATCCAAAGGCTACTGCTGCTGGTGCTGCTGCTGCTGAAGAGGAAGAGGAGGAACCTGATGCTCATGCCCCTCCTGTGAAGAAGGCCAAAAACTTTTGGCTGATGTTATGCCCAAGCTAGGCCCCTCCAAGACCACCAAGGCTGCATCCAAGAAATCTGCTGCACAAAAGTCCAAGAGTACTACCAGAGATATGCTACGTCGGTGAAATTATGATACCATGCCAAGTTTCAACCTTTTCAGAGTTCATTTGTAGTGCTTTTTAATTTCAGGGTCATTTAGCTCAAAACAATTCATTAGATACATGAAAAATAGCAAATGAAGTTAGATAGGGTTGAAATTTTAGGATGTGGCTTCTAATGGTTCATATTGAATGCACCAAAATTCAGGAGTTTATCAAAGTTGAAACAATTGAAATGCTTTTGTAACAGATGAGTTTTCGTCCGAAACCCTTATACTTCGAAAGATATTGTCCATTTCGTACACGAAGTGCATCCAGTTTTTGCCCTAACCCGCTCAACATTTTAGCACATGCTATGTGGGTGAAACGATGATACCATTACAAGTTTCAACCTTTTCAGAGTTCATTTGTGGTGTTTTTTAATTCTAGGGTCATTTATCTAAAAACAATTCACTAAACGCATGAATAGCAAAATGAAATTAGATAGGGTTGAAATTTTAGGACGTGGCTTCTAATGGTTCATATTGAATGCACAAAAAGACTGGAGTTTAAATAAGCTAAAAAAATTGAAATCCTTTTGTAACAGATGAGTTTTCGTCCGAAACCATGATACTTCGGAACATATTGTTCATTTTCTACACGAAGTGCATCCAGTTTTTGCCGTAACACTCTCAACGTTTTATCACATGATATGTGGGTGAAATGTTGATACCATACCAAGTTTGCACCTTTTCAGAGTTCATTTATGGTGCTTTTTAATTTCAGGGTCATTTAGCTCAAAACAATTCATTAAATGCATGAAAAAAGCAAATGAACTTAGATAGGGTTGAAATTTTAGGACGCGGCTTCTAATGGTTCATATTGAATGCACAAAAAGTTTGGAGTTGAAATAAGTCAAAAAATGAAATCCTTTTGTAACACACGAGTTTTCGTCTGAAACCCTCATACTTCGAAACATATTATCTATTTTGTACACGAAGTACATCCAGTTTTTGCCGTAACCCTTGCAACTTTTTAGCACATGCTATGTGGGTGAAATTATGATAACATGCCAAGTTTCAACCTTCTCAGAGTTCATTTATGGTGCTTTTTAATTTCAGGGTCATTTAGCTCAAAACAATTCACTAAATGCACGAAAAATAGCAAATGAATTTGGATAGGGTTTGAAATTTTAGGATGTGGCTTCTAATGGTTCATGTTGAATGCACAAAAAGTTTGGGGTTGAAATAAGTAAAAAAATTGAAATCATTTTGTAAGAGGCGAGTTTTCGATCGAACCCCTCATACTTCGAAAGATATTGTCCATTTTGTACACGAAGTGCATCCAGTTTTTGCCGTAACCCTCTCAACTTTTTAGCATATGCTACGTGGGTGAAATAAAGATACCGTGCCAAATCTGAACTTTTTCAGAGTTCATTCGTAGTTCTTTTTAAATTCAGGGTCATTTAGCTAAAAAAATCATTAAATGCATGAAAAATAGCAAATGAAGTTAGATAAGGTTGACATTTTAGGATGTGGCTTCTAATGGTTCATATTGAATGCACAAACAGTTTGGAGCTGAAATAAGTAAAAACAAGTTGAAATTATTTTGTAACAGGCGAGTTTTCGTCCGAAACCCTCATACTTCGAAAGATATTGTCCATTTTGTACAAGAAGTGCATCCAGTTTTTGTCATAACCCTATAACTTTTATCACATTGTATGTGGGTGAAATGATGATACCATGCCAAGTTTCAACCTTTTCAGGCTTCATTTGTGGTGCTGTTTAATTTCATGGTCATTTAGCTCGAAACAATTCATTAAATGCATGAAAAATAGCAAATGACGTTCAATACGGTTGAAATTTTAGGACCTGGCTTCTAATGGTTCATATTTAATGCACAAAAAGACTGGAGTTTAAATAATTTAAAAAATTGAAATCCTTTTGTAACAGACGAGTTGTCGTCCGAAACCATCATACTTCGAAATATATTGTCCATTTTGTACACGAAGTGCTTCTAGTTTTTGTTGTAACCCTCTCAACTTTCTAGCACATGCTATGTGGGTGAAATTATGAGCCCATGGAAATTTTCAACCTTTTTAGAGCTTATTTGTGGTGCTTTTTAATTTTAGGGTCATTTAACAAAAACAATTCATTAAATGTATGAAAAATAGCAAATGAAGTTAGATAGGGTTGAAATTTTAGGACGTGGATTCCAATGGTTCATATTGAATGCACAAACAGTCGGGTGTTGAAATAAGTTAAAAAAATTGAAATCCTTTTGTAACAAATGAGTTTTCGTCCCAAACCCTTATACTTCAAAAGATATTGTCCATTTTGTACACGAAGTGCATCCAGGTTTTGTCGTAAAACTCTCATCTTTTTATCACAAGCTATGTGGGTGAAATGATGATACCATGCCAAGTTTCAAACTTTTTAGAGTTCATTTGTGGTGTTTTTTAATTTTGGGTTCATATAGCTCAAAACAATTCATTAAATGCATGAAAAATAATAAATGAAGTTAGATTGGATTGAAATTTTACGATGTGGCTTCTAATGGTTCATATTGAATGCACAACAAGTCTGGAGTTGAAATAAGTTAAAATTTTGAAATCCTTTTGTAACAGACGAGTTTTCGACCGAAACACTGATACTCCAAAAGATACTGTCCATTTTGTACACGAAGTGCATCCAGCTTTTGCCTTAACCCTCTCAACTTTTCATCACATGATATCTGGGTGAAATGATGATACCATGCCAAGTTTCAACCTTTTCAGAGTTCATTTGTGGTGCTTTTTAATTTCAGGGTCAGTTAGCTCAAAACAATTCACTAAATGCATGAAAACAGCAAATTAAGTTAGATAGGATTGAAATTTTAGGAAGTGGCTTCTAACTGTTCACATTAAATGCACAAAAAGTCTTGAGTTGAAATAAGGTAAAAAATTGAAATCATTTTGTTACAGACGAGTTTTCGTCCGAAACCCTAATACTTCAAAACATATTATCCATTTTGTACACGACGTGCATCCAGTTTTCGCCGTAGCCCTCTCAACATTTTAGCAGTCTATGTGGGTAAAATTCGGATACGATGCCTAGTTTCAACCTTTTAGAGTTCATTTGTGGTGCCTTTTAATTTCAGGGTCATTAAATGCATGAAAAATAGCAAAACAAGTTTGATAGGGTTAAAATTTTAGGATGTGTCTTCTAATGGTTCATATTGAATGCACAAAATGTTTGGATTTAAAATACGTTCAAAAAAATTGGAATCCTTCTATAACACACGGGTTTTCATCCGAAACCTTGATACTTTGAAACATATTGTCCATTTTGTTCACGAAGTGCATCCAGTTTTTGCCGTAACCCTCTCAACTTTTTATCACTTGATATGTGGGTGAAACGATAATACCATGCCAAGTTTCAACCTTTTCATAGTTCATTTGTGGTGCTTTTTAAATTAAGGGTCATTTAGCTCAAACCAATTCATTAAATGCATGAAAAATAGCAAATGAAGTTAGATAGGATTGAAGTTTTAGGATGTGGTTTCCAATGGTTTATATTGAATGCTCAAAAAGACTAGAGTTGAAATAAGTTAACAAAATTGAAATACTTTTGTAACATAGTTGTTTTCGTCTGAAACCCTCATACTTCCAAACATATTGTGCATTTTGTACAAGAAGTGCGTCCAATTTTTGCCATAACCCTGTCAACATTTTAGCACATGCTTTGTGGGTGAAATTCTGAGACCATCCCAAGTTTCAACCTTGTCAGACTTTATTTGTGGTGCTTTTTCATTTCATGGTCATTCGGCTCAAAACAACTCATTAAATGCATGAAAAATAGCAAATGAAGTTAGATAGGATTGAAATTTTAGGATGTGGCTTCTAATGGTTCAAATTGAAAGCACAAAAAGTCTGGAGTTTAAATAAGTTCAAAAAATTGAAATCCTTCTGTAACACACGGGTTTTCGTCCGAAACCCTGATACTTCGAAACATATTGTCCATTTTGTTCACGAAGTGCATCCAGTTTTTGCCGTAACCCTCTCAAGTTTTTATCACATGATATGTGGGTGAAATGATGATACCATGCCAAGTTTCAACCTTTTCATAGTTCATTTGTGGTGCTTTTGATATTCAGGGTCATTTAGCTCAAAACAATTCATTAAATGCATGAAAAATAGCAAATGAAGTTAGATAGGGTTGAAATTTTAGGATGTGGTTTCCAATGGTTTATATTGAATGCACAAAAAGACTAGAGTTGAAATAAGTTAACAAAATTAAAATACTTTTTTAACATAGGAGTTTTCATCTGAAACCCTCATACGTCCAAACATATTGTCCATTTTGTACAAGAAGTTCATCCAATTTTTTCCATAACCCTCTCAACATTTTAGCACATGCTTTGTGGGTGAAATTCTAAGACCATCCCAAGTTTCAACCTTGTTAGAGTTCATTTGTGGTGCTTTTTCATTTCATGGTCATTCGGCTCAAAACAACTCATTAAATGCATGAAAAATAGCAAATGAAGTTAGATAGGGTTGGAATTTTAGGATGTGGCTTCTAATGGTTCATATTGAAAGCACAAAAAGCTTGGAGTTGAAATAAGTTAATAAAATTGAAATCCTTTTGTAAGACACGAGTTTTCGTCCGAAACCCTCATACTTCGAAAGATATTGTCCGTTTTGTACAAGAAAAGCATCCAGTTTTTGCCATAACCCTCTCAACTTTTTAGCACATTCTATGTGGGTGAAACTATGATACCATGCCAAGTTGACCCTTTTCAAAGTTCATTTGTGGTGCTTTTTAATTTCAGGTTCTTTTAGCTCAAAACAATTCAGTAAATGCATTAAAATAAGCAAATGAAGTTAGATTGGGTTGAAATTTAAGGACGTGTCTTCTAATGGTTCATATTGAATGCTCAAAAATTTTGGAGTTGAAATAAGTTTAAAAAAATTGAAATGCTTTTGTAACAGATGAGTTTTCGTCCGAAACCCTTATACTTCGAAAGATATTGTCCATTTTGTACACGAAGTGCATCCAGTTTTTGCCATAACCCGCTCAACATTTTAGCACAGGCTATGTGGGTGAAATGATGATACCATTACAAGTTTCAACCTTTTCAGAGTTCATTTGTGGTGCTTTTTAATTTCAGGGTCATTTAGCTCAAAACAATTCATTAACTGCATGAAAAATAGCAAATGAAGTTAGAAAGGGTTGATATTTAGGATGTGGCTTCTAATGGTTTCTATTGAATGCACAAAAAGACTGGAGTTGAAATAAGTTAACAAAATTGAAATACTTTTGTGAGAGATGAATTTTCATATAAAACCCTCATACTTCGAATAATATTGTCTGTTTTTTACAAGAAGTGCATCCAGTTTTTGCCATAACCCTCTCAACTTTTTAGCACATGCTATGTGGGTGGAATTCTGAGACCATCCCAAGTTTCAACCTTTTTAGAGTTCATTTGTGGTGCTTTTTAATTTCAGGGTCATTCAGCTCAAAATAACTCATTAAATGCATGAAAAATAGCATACAAAGTTAGATAGCGTTGAAATTTTAGGATGTGGCTTCTAATGGTTCATATTGAAAGCACAAAAAGTCTGGAGTTGAAGTAAGTTAAAAAATTGAAATCCTTTTGTAAAAGACGGGTTTTCGTGTGAAACCCTGATACTTCGAAAGATATTGTCCATTTTAATCACGAAGTGCATCAAGTTTTTGCCGTAACCCTCTCAACTTTTTATCACATGATATGTGGGTGAAATGATGAGACCATGCCAAGTTTCAACCTTTTCATAGTTCATTTGTGGTGCTTTTTAATTTCAGGGTCACTTAGCCCAAAACAATTCATTAAATGCATGAAAAATAGCAAATGAAGTTAGATAGGGTTGAAATTTTAGGATGTGGCTTCTAATGGATAATATTGAACGCACAAAATGTTTGGAGTTTAAATAAGTAAAAAAATTGTAGTCCTTTTGTAACAAATGAGTTTTCGTCCAAAACCATCATATTTTGAAAGATATTGTCCATTTTGTACACAAAGTGCATCCAGGTTTCTGCCTTAACCTTGTCACCTTTTAGCACATTCTTGTGGGTGAAATTATGATACCATGAAAAGTTTCAACCTTTTCGGAGTTGATTTGTGGTGATTTTTAATTCCACGGTCATTTAGCTCAAAACAATTCATTAAATGCATGAAAATGGCAAATGAAGTTAGATAGGGTTGAAATTTTATGATGTTGGTTCTAATTGTTCATATTGAAAGCACAAAAAGTCTGGAGCTGAAATAAGTCAAAAAATCAAATCCTTTTGTTAAAGAAGAGTTTTCGTGCGAAACCTTGATACTCCGAAAAATATTGTCCATTTTGTACATGAAGTGCATCCAGTTTTTGCCATAACCCTCTCAACTTTTAGCACATGATATGTCGGTGAAATTATGATACCATGCCAAGTTTCAACCTCTTCAGAGTTCATTTCTCATGCTTTTTAATTTGAGATTTAGTTAGCTAAAAACAACTCATTAAATGCATGGAAAATAGCAAATGAAGTTAGATAGGGTTGAAATTTTAGGATGTGGCTTCTAATGGTTCATATTGAATGCACAAAAGTCTGGAATTGAAATAAGTCAAGAAAATTGAAATCCCTTTGTAACGAACGAATTTTTGTCCGAAAGCCTAATACTTCGAAACATATTGTCCATTTTGTACACGAAGTGCATCGAATTTTTGCCGTAACCCTCTCAACTTTTTAGCACATTCCATGTGGGTGAAACTATAATACCATGCCAAGTTTCAACCTTTTTCAGAGTTCATTGTTGGTGCTTTTTAATTTCCGGGTATTTTAGCTCAAAACAATTCACTAAATGCATTAAAATAAGCAAATGAAGTTAGATAGGGTTGAAATTTAAGGACGTGTCTTCTAATGGTTTATATTGAATGCTCAAAATTTTTGGAGTTCAAATAAGTTAAAAAAATTGAAATGCTTTTGTAACAGATGAGTTGTCGTCCGAAACCCTTATACTTCGAAAGATATTGTCCATTTTGTACACGAAGTGCATCCAGTTTTTGCCATAACCCGCTCAACATTTTAGCACATGCTATGTGGGTGAAATGATGATACCGTTACAAGTTTCAACCTTTTCCGAGTTTATTTGTGGTGCTTTTTAATTTCAGGGTCATTTAGCTCAAAATAACTCATTAAATGCATGAAAAATAGCATACAAAGTTAGATAGCGTTGAAATTTTAGGATGTGGCTTCTAATGGTTCATATTGAAAGCACAAAAAGTCTGGAGTTGAAATAAGTTAAAAAATTGAAATCCTTTTGTAAAAGACGGGTTTTCGTCTGAAACCCTGATACTTCGAAAGATATTGTCCATTTTAATCACGAAGTGCATCAAGTTTTTGCCGTAACCCTCTCAACTTTTTATCACATGATATGTGGGTGAAATGATGAGACCATGCCAAGTTTCAACCTTTTCATAGTTCATTTGTGGTGCTTTTTAATTTCAGGGTCATTTAGCCCAAAACAATTAATTAAATGCATGAAAAATAGCAAATGAAGTTAGATAGGGTTGAAATTTTAGGATGTGGCTTCTAATGGCTCATATTGAACGCACAAAATGTCTGGAGTTTAAATAAGTAAAAAAATTGAAGTCCTATTGTAACAGATGAGTTTTCGTCCGAAACCCTCATTTTTCGAAAGATATTGTCCATTTTGTACACAAAGTGCATCTAGTTTTTGCCTTAACCCTGTCACCTTTTAGCACATTCTTGTGGGTGAAATTATGATACCATGCCAAGTTTCAACCTTTTCAGAGTTGATTTGTGGTGATTTTTAATTTCGCGGTCATTTAGCTCAAAACAATTCATTAAATGCATGAAAAATGGCAAATGAAGTTAGATAGGGTTGAAATTTTATGATTTTGCTTCTAATTGTTCATATTGAAAGCACAAAAAGTCTGGAGTTGAAATAAGTCAAAAAAATCAAATGCTTTTGTTAAAGACGAGTTTTCGTGCGAAACCCTGATATTCCGAAAGATATTGTCCATTTTGTACACGAAGTGCATCTAGTTTTTGCCATAACCCTCTCAAGTTTTAGCACATGATATGTCGGTGAAATTATGATACCATGCCAAGTTTCAACCTCTTCAGAGTTCATTTCTCGTGCTTTTTAATTTCAGGTTTAGTTAGCTAAAAACAACTCATTAAATGCATGAAAAATAGAAAAATGAAGTTAGATAGGGTTGAAATTTTAGGATATAGCTTCTAATGGTTCATATTGAATGCGCAAAAGTCTGGAATTGAAATAAGTCAAGAAAATTGAAATCCTTTTGTAACGGACGAGTTTTCTTCCGAAACCCTAATACTTCAAAACATATTGTCCTTTTTGTACACGAAGTGCATCGAATTCTTGGCGTAACCCTCTCAACTTTTTAGTACATTCTCTGTGGGTGAAACTATGATACCATGCCAAGTTTCAACCTTTTTCAAAGTTCATTTCTGGTGCCTTTTAATTTCAGGGTCTTTTAGCTCAAAACAATTCAGTAAATGCATTAAAATAAGCAAATGAAGTTAGATAGGGTTGAAATTTAAGGACGTGTCTTCTAATGGTTCATATTGAATGCTCAAAATTTTTGGAGTTGAAATAAGTTCAAAAAAATTGAAATTCTTTTGTAACAGAAGAGTTTTCGTCCGAAACCCTTATACTTCGAAAGATATTGTCCATTTTGTACACGAAGTGCATCCAGTTTCTGCCATAACCCACTCAAAATTTTAGCACATGCTATCTGGGTGAAATGATGATACCATTACAAGTTTCAACCTTTTCAGAGTTCATTTGTGGTGCTTTTTAATTTCAGGGTCATTTAGCTCAAAACAATTCATTAAATGCATGAAAAATAGCAAATGAAGTTAGATAGGGTTGAAATTTTAGGATGTGGCTTCTAATGGTTTATATTGAATGCATAAAAAGTCTGGAGTTGAAATAAGTTAATAAAATTGAAATTGATTTGTAACACACGAGTTTTCGTCCGAAACCCTCATACTCCGAAAGATATTGTTCGTTTTGTACAAGAAATGCATCCAGTTTTTGCCATAACCCTCTCAACTTTTTAGCACATGCTATGTGGGTGAAATTATGATCCCATGCCAAGTTTCAAGCTTTTAAGAGTTCATTTGTGGTGCTTTTTAATTTCAGGGTCATCCATCTCAAGACAACTCATTAAATGCATGAAAAATATCAAATGAAGTTAGATAGGGTTGAAATTTTATGACGTGCCTTCTAATGGTTCATATTGAAAGCACAAAAAGTCTGGAGTTGAAATAAGTTAAAAAATTGAAATCCTTTTGTAACAGACGGGTTTTCGTCTCAAACCGTGATACTTCGAAAGATATTGTCCATTTCGTTCACGAAGTGCATCCAGTTTTTGCCGTAACCCTTTCAAATTTTTATCACATGATATGTGGGTGAAATGATGATACAATGCCAAGTTTCAACCTTTTCATAGTTCATTTGTGGTGCTTTTTAATTTCAGGGTCATTTAGCTCAAAACAATTCATTAAATGCATTAAAAATAGCAAATGAAGTTAGGTAGGTTTAAAATTTTAGGATGTGCCTTCTAATGGCTCATACAGAATGCACAAAATGTCTAGAGTTTAAATAAGTTAAAAAATTGAAATCCTTTTGTAACAGACGAGTTTTCGTCCGAAACCCACATACTTCGAAACATTTTCTCCTTTTTGTACACGAAGTGCATCCAGTTTTTGCCATAACCCTCTAAAATTTTTAGCACATTCTTTTGGGTGAAATTATGATACCATGCCAAGTTTCAACCTTTTCAGAGTTCGTTTGTGGTGCTTTTTAATTTCATGGTCATGTAGGTCAAAACAATTCATTAAATGCATGCAAAATGGCAAATGAAGTTAGATAGGGTTGAAATTTTATTGATGTTGCTTCTATTTTTTCATATTGAAAGCACAAAAAGTCTGGAGTTGAAATAAGTTAAAAAAATCACATCCTTTTGTAAAAGACGAGTTTTCATGCGAAATCTTGATACTCCAAAAGATATTGTCCATTTCGTACACGAATTGCATCCAGTATTTGCCGTAACCCTCTCAACTTTTAGCACATGCTTTGTGGGTGAAATTATGATACTGTGCCAAGTTTCAACCTTTTGAGAGTTCATTTGTGGTGCTTTTTAATTTCAGGGTTAGTTAGCTACAAACAATTCATTAAATGCATGAAAAATAGCCAATGAAGTTAGATAGGGTTGAAATTTTCGAATGTGGCTTCCAATGGTTCATATTGAATGCACAAAAAGTCTGGAATTGAAATAAGTGAAAAAAATTGAAATCCTTTTGTAACAGACGAGTTTTCGTCCGAAACCCAAATACTTCGAAACATATTGTCCATTTTGTACACGGAGTGCATCCAATTTTGCCGTAACCCTCTCAACTTTTTAGCACATGCTATGTGGGTGAAACTATGATACCATGTCAAGTTTCATCCTTTTTCAGAGTTCATTTGTGGTGGTTTTTCATTTCAGGGTCTTTTAGCTCAAAACAATTCACTAAATGCATGAAAAATGGCAAATGAAGTTATATAGGGTTGAAATTTAAGGACGTGTCTTCTAATGGTTCATATTGATTGCTCAAATTTTTTGGAGTTGAAATAAGTTAAAAAAATTGAAATGCTTCTGTAATAGATGAGTGTTCGTCCGAAACCCTTATACTTCGAAAGATATTGTCCATTTTGTACACGAAGTGCATCTAGTTTTTGCCATAACCCGCTCAACATTTTAGCACATGCTATGTGGGTGAAGTGATGAAACCATAACAAGTTTCAACCTTTTCAGAGTTCGTTTGTGGTGCTTTTTAATTTCAGGGTCATTTAGCTCAAAACAATTCATTAAATGCATGAAAAATAGCAAATGAAGTTAGATAGGGTTGAAATTTTAGGATGTGGCTTCTAATGGTTTATATTGAACGCATAAAAAGTCTGGAGTTGAAATAAGTTAATAAAATTGAAATCCTTTTGTAACACACGAGTTTTCGTTTGAAACCCTCATACTTCGATAGATATTGTCCGTTTTGTAGAAGAAGTGCATCCAGTTTTTGCCATAACCCTCTCAACTTTTTAGCAAATGCTATGTGGGTGAAATTATGATCCCATGCCAAGTTTCAACCTTTTCAGAGTTCATTTGTGGTGCTTTTTAATTTGAGATTTTATGATGTTGCTTCTAATTGTTCATATTGAAAGCACAAAAAGTCTAGAGTTGAAATAAGTAAGAAAAATCAAATCCTTTTGTAAAAGATGAGTTTTCGTGCGAAACCGTGATACTCCGAAAGATATTGTCCATTTTATACACGAAGTGCATCCAGTTTTTGCCGTAACCCTCTGAACTTTTAGCACATGCTATGTGGGTGAAATTATGATACCATGCCAAGTTTCAACCTTTTCAGAGTTCATTTGTAGTGCTTTTTAATTTCAGGGTTAGTTAGCTACAAACAATTCATTAAATGCCTGAAAAATAGCAAATAAAGTTAGATAGGGTTGAAATTTTCGAATGTGGCTTCCAATGGTTCATATTGAATGCACAAAAAGTCTGGAATCGAAATAAGTCAAAATTATTGAAATCCTTTTGTAACAAACGAGTTTTCGTCCGAAACCCTAATACTTCGAAACATATTGTCCATTTTGTACACAAAGTGCATCCAATTTTTGCCGTAACCCTCTTAACTTTTTAGCACATGCTATGTGGCTGAAACTATGATACCATGTCAAGTTTTAACCTTTTTCACAGTTCATTTGTGGTGCTTTTTAATTTCAGGATCTTTTAGCTCAAAACGATTCACTAAATGCATGAAAAATAGCAAATGAATTTAGATAGGGTTGAAATTTAAGGACGTGTCTTCTAATGGTTCATATTGAATGGTCAAATTTTTTGGAGTTGAAATAAGTTAAGAAAAATTGAAATGCTTCTGTAATAGATGAGTTTTCGTCTAAAACCCATATACTTTGAAAGATATTGTCCATTTTGTACACGAAGTGCATCCAGTTTTTGCCATCCAGTTTTCGTCTGAAAGCTCAAAAAGTCTGGAGTGGAAGTAAGTTAAAAAATTGAAATCCTTTTGTAACAGATGGGTTTTCATCTCAAACCGTGATACTTCGAAAGATATTGTCCATTTTGTTCACGAAGTGCATCCAGTTTTTGCCGTAACCCTTTCAACTTTTTATCACATGATATGTGGGTGAAATGATGATACAATGCAAAGTTTACACCTTTTCATAGTTCATTTGTGGTTCTTTTTAATTTCAGGGTCATTTAGCTCAAAATAATTCATTAAATGAATGAAAAATAGCAAATGAAGTTAGGTAGGGTTTAAACTTTAGGATGTGGCTTCTAATGGCTCATATTGAATGCACAATATGTCTAGAGTTTAAATAAGTTAAAAATTGAAATCCTTTTGTAACAGTCGAGTTTTCGTCCGAAACCTGATACTTCGAAACATATTGTCCATTTTGTTCACGAAGTGTATCCAGTTTTTGCCATAATGATATAGGCGAAGTTGTCCCTGTCTTTCGATGAGATGGTGGCTATCGTTTTTGATGAGGACATCCCTACTAATGTTACACCCACCCCGACTGCTATACATACAGGACCAATTACTAGAGCTCGCGCACGTCAATTGAATTACCAGGTACTTTCGTTTCTTGGAAATCCTTCTAATATTCATGAACATATGATGCTGCCTAAATTAGATACTTTTGTTTTACTTATGAATGAAGGACCTATCATGGATAAGAAGGATGACCATTGGAGCGGGATCCAGCATGGAGGAGAAGGTGCGCGCGCGGGGAAGAACAATGGAGCTTCCAGTGATGATTTTCGCACATTGAAGCCACCATAATGGGAGTGGGAAGCTTTGGACGAAATATGCATGATGCCACTTTATAAAATTCGTCCATAGGCTAATATAGGTGCTGCGCCACCTTAATTTTGGGCCAGGCCCATGTAATTTCGAAATACCATATTATAGGCTGTTTTTAGAGTCCGTATGTATGGGGAAACTGACTTAGGGTCGGTTTCGGACCCCTCCTCCAAGGGGCCACGAAATTCCCTTCTATTCCCCCATATATACAGCCCTTAGGGCTTCGTTTTAGGTTTGGGGTTTTGTTTAGATTACAAGTTCGCCATAGCAGCAACTTCGCGTTCTTCGTTTGTGTTCCACGACCAGACAAAGGCGTCACAGAACCCCACTTCATCAATAAAGCTTTCCTCTTATATTCGCAATATCCAGATTGCAATCTTAGTTTCTTGCTTGTTCTTCGTTTGCGTGCAGGAAATAGACCCTCGTGGTCAGGTTGATCGTGCTCCGGCGTGGTCAATAACCTCTCAGAGTTGGTTTAGCGATTGCTAAGGCGCGACGTCTCACACGTTCGTAGTCGGATCGTGAAAGTCTACTCCACCAAAAACGATAGCCACCATCTCATCGAAAGACAGGGACAACTTCGCCTATATCAAGTGGTATCAGATTTCCAGGTTGCTCGGTGAGATTTTACCAGTTTTCGTAGTTTAGATCGCATCTGTTCTTCATACCTTTAGTCCACGAAAAAGCCAAAAAAAAAATTTAATTAGGGTTAGATCATCATATCCGAACCAATCTGAACCTTTGCATAGTCTTTTCAGTATTTTGCTTTGTTGAATTGGCGGTTACATCGTTGTGTCGAGTTGCTGGTCTTAGTGTCTAGTCCTTTAGAGTTTCGAGTTCTTTTCACAGGTTGTCACGCCGCCACCGCATCATCTTCATAGTTGCCATATACCACCACCATCATCGCCGCTGCCATATCTCATCATCCATCATCACTCTCCATTGGTGTCCATATATACCACCACAAATCCTCCACCAATCCAAGTCCAGTCTGGCACGCTTTGCAGAGCACGTTTTGGCCCAAAAAAATTTCGGCTGAAAATATTTTTTCCCTATCTTGATTTTAGGTTCCCCGGAGCGTTTTGAGACACTTGCTATCATAGTGATTTTTGTCGAAATTTTTGGGTCGTCGCAGCCCCCGGATTGCTCCAGAAAAAAAAAAATAGTCCAAAAGAAAAATTCGTGCCCATCTTGCTTATACGACGTGGCAAGAGTTTTGAGACACTCGCCATTGTAGTGAGTTTTTGAAAAAAAAAAAAAAAGAGGCGCAAAAAAAAAAAAAAAAAAAAAAAAAAGAGGCGCCGAAAAAAAAAAAAACGAAAAAAGAAAATCCGATTGTGCTTTTCCCTTTCTTAGGTGTATCGTCGTGTTTTTGTTGGTGTTTTAGGCTCGCGTCTCTAGCACGGTCTAGCCTAGGACCAGCACAGTACCGTCGTTGAGCGTTTATTCAACCTTGCATCTCTGAATTGATTATTGCTGACCCTTTTTGCTACCATATTATAAGCCATCCCAGCTCCACATACTTCTACGCCGTGTGCTTGACACCACCTGGCAATCGCTCTATCCAAGCTTTGAGAGTTTTGGCTACAACGGTTGCCGATCACCGCCTGCTACTGGGTAAGAACTGGTAAGAAATTGAGATTCGCTTAAAGGATTTGTGCCACACCACCACCACCGCCACGTCCCAGCAGTCTGTAGGTTTCATATTGTGTGTTTCCTATTTCTGCTAACCATGCCAGGATCACACGATGACGAGATCGACTGGGAGAGCATGACCAACAAAGCGCTCTATGATAAATTTCAGCAAATGATGGCTGAGCAGGTACAGGACTTCGTGAACAACTTTGGAGTTGCCATGGAGAAGCTAGATGGTTTGGAGAAGACATTCGACTCCAAGATGGACGCCAAGTTCAATGAGGTGCTTGCCCGTCTACCTCCACCAGCTGCAGTTCCTATTCCTTTCGAACGACGAGCGCGACGTGTGCCTCTTGGCCACGCCCAACATCCTGGTACTGTTGATACTGCTGCTACTTCGGTGGCTCGTGCGGCTACTGTCGTTGAGCAGGTTGAAGATTATGATGGTGATTTCGATGATGAGGGTGAGGTTGCTCCAGATCCGCCCCATGGGCAACCACCACCATACGCACCAGGTCGACCACATGGCTACAACCGTAACGGTAGGGCTGCACCACCCCCGCAGGTACGGGATCATGACCATCTCCCTAAACTTAAATTGAATATTCCGACGTTTGAGGGTAGATATGTTCCTGATATATATCTTACATGGGAGTTAGAAACAGAACAACGTTTTACATGCTTACAGTTTCCAGAGGATCGACGTGTTGCTGCTGCTGTTTGTTCATTCACTAGTTTTGCTTGTGTTTGGTGGTCAGAACATTGTAGAATACACCCTGATAATATCCCAACTACTTGGGCTGCTTTGAAAACTGCTATGCGAAATCGTTGGGTGCCACCTTATTATCAACGTGAATTGCTTCAAAATTTGCAGCGTTTAAGACAAGGAAAAAATTCTGTAGAAGAATATTATCAGGAATTACAAACTGGTATGATTAGATGTGGTATTGTTGAGGAGAATGAAGCTATGCTTGCACGTTTTATGGGTGGATTAAATAGAGAGATTCAGACTATTCTAGAGTATAAGGAGTATAACACTATCACTCGTTTATTTCATCTTGCTTGCAAAGCTGAACGTGAAGTGCAGGATCGACAGGCAATGGCGAGAACTACTAATTTTGCAGGCCGTACTTCATCATGGACGCCACGTACCTCCTCTGCTTCCGCACGTCCTGCTGCAACACCACCTCCTTCAACCTCCAACTCTAATCGCGATACCAGGAAACAGGCTCCTACTGCACCCTCTGCGAAGAGCACACCTTTTGGGCCTGCACAGAGTTCTTCTTCATCTATTGCATCCACAGGGCAAACACATGAGGTTATATGTCGTCGTTGCAAGGGTGGAGGTCACTATGCGAGAGAATGCCCTTCCAAGCGTGTAATGATTGTTACTGAGGATGGTGGATATGCGTCCGCTAGTGATTATGATGAGGAGACTTTGGCACTTATTGCAAGTGACGAACAGGGTGGCGAGGATGCCGAACCAGAAACACAATACATGGCTGCTGATTACGCTGACAGGTATGAAAGTTTAGTTGCTCAACGTGTTCTCAGTGTGCAGGTTACACACGCTGAGCAAAATCAGAGGCACAACTTGTTCCACACAAAGGGAGTTGTGAAAGAGCGTTCTGTTCGCATCATCATCGATGGAGGGAGTTGCAATAACTTGGCTAGCATGGAGATGGTGGAGAAGCTGTCTCTATCCACCAGACCACATCCTCATCCTTATTACATCCAATGGTTCAACAATAGTGGCAAGGTTAAGGTAACACGTACTGTTCGTGTGCATTTTAGCATTGCTACATATTCTGATTATGTGGATTGTGATGTGGTACCCATGCAAGCATGTTCTGTTTTACTTGGTAGACCATGGCAGTTTGATAAAAATTCTGTACACCATGGTAGGACAAATCAGTATACTCTTGTTCATAAGGATCATAATATCACTTTGCTTCCTATGTCTCCCGAACATATTATGAAAGATGACATTGCTAGAGCTAGTAAAGCAAAACAGGAGAAAAATAAGAGTGAAAATCAGATTGTAGCACAGGAATTTGAGCAACACCATAAGCATAATAAACCATCATCTACTGTTGCATCTGAAATAAAATTGAAGAGTGGATGTTTACTTGCTACTAAATCTGATATTAATGATTTGGATGTTGGTACATATGTTTGCTATGCTTTTGTATGTAAAGAGGTATTATTTTCATTCGAGGACATGCCTCCCTCTTTGCCTCCTGCTGTCATTAACATTTTGCAGGAGTTCGCTGACGTCTTTCCACAAGACGTGCCACCGGGATTACCGCCTATTCGCGGGATTGAGCATCAGATTGACTTAATTCCCGGTGCATCCCTACCCAACCGTGCGCCCTACCGTACCAATCCAGAGGAGACAAAGGAGATTATGCGTCAAGTACAGGAGCTGCTTGACAAAGGTTATATACGTGAATCCCTTAGTCCTTGTGCTGTTCCTATTATTCTAGTGCCTAAAAAGGATGGTACATCGCGCATGTGTGTGGATTGTAGAGGCATTAATAATATTACTATTCGTTATCGTCATCCTATTCCTAGACTAGATGATATGCTTGATGAATTAAGTGGCTCTACAATTTTCTCCAAAGTTGATTTGCGTAGTGGATACCATCAAATTCGTATGAAATTGGGCGATGAATGGAAAACAGCATTTAAAACTAAGTTTGGATTATATGAGTGGCTCGTCATGCCTTTTGGGTTAACTAATGCACCTAGCACTTTCATGAGATTAATGAACGAGGTTTTACGTGCTTTCATTGGACGATTTGTGGTAGTCTATTTTGATGATATATTGATTTTTAGTAGATCTTTGGAGGAACATTTGGAACATTTACGTGCTGTTTTTACTGCGCTACGTGATGCACGTTTGTTTGGTAACCTTGGGAAGTGCACCTTTTGCACCGACCGAGTATCTTTTCTTGGCTATGTTGTTACTCCACAGGGAATTGAAGTTGATACAGCCAAGATCGAAGCTATTGAGAGTTGGCCGCAGCCCAAAACGGTCACACAAGTAAGGAGTTTTCTTGGCCTCGCTGGTTTCTATAGGCGTTTTGTGAGAAATTTCAGCACCATTGCTGCGCCTCTCAATGAGCTTACAAAGAAGGACGTGCCTTTTTCTTGGGGTACCGCACAGGAAGAAGCCTTCACGGTCTTGAAAGATAAGTTAACACATGCTCCTTTACTCCAACTTCCTGATTTTAATAAGACTTTCGAGCTTGAATGTGATGCTAGTGGAATTGGGTTAGGAGGTGTGTTACTACAAGATGGTAAACCTGTTGCGTACTTTTCTGAAAAATTAAGTGGGCCTAGTCTGAATTATTCTACTTATGATAAGGAATTATATGCTCTTGTTCGGACTTTGGAAACATGGCAACATTATTTATGGCCCAAAGAATTTGTTATACATTCTGATCATGAATCTTTGAAACATATTAAAAGTCAAGCAAAACTGAACCGTAGACATGCTAAATGGGTTGAATTCATTGAGACTTTCCCTTATGTCATTAAACACAAGAAGGGTAAAGACAATGTTATTGCTGATGCTTTGTCTCGTCGTTATACTATGCTTTCACAACTTGACTTTAAAATATTTGGTTTGGAGACCATCAAAGATCAATATGTGCATGATGCTGAATTTAGAGACGTGTTGCAGAATTGTAAAGAAGGGAGAACATGGAACAAGTTCGTTATTAATAATGGATTTGTGTTTCGCGCTAACAAGCTATGCATTCCAGCTAGCTCCGTTCGTCTTTTGTTGTTACAGGAGGCGCACGGAGGAGGACTAATGGGACACTTTGGCGTGAAGAAGACGGAGGACGTACTTGCTACACATTTCTTTTGGCCAAAGATGAGACGGGATGTTGAGCGTTTTGTTGCTCGCTGCACTACATGTCAAAAAGCTAAGTCACGACTCAATCCTCATGGTTTATATATGCCTTTACCTGTACCTAGTGTTCCTTGGGAGGATATATCTATGGACTTTGTTTTAGGTTTACCTCGAACAAAGAAGGGGAGGGATAGCATATTTGTTGTCGTGGATAGATTTTCTAAAATGGCACACTTTATACCATGTCATAAAAGTGATGATGCTGCTCATGTTGCTGATTTGTTCTTTCGTGAAATTATTCGGTTGCATGGTGTGCCAAATACAATTGTTTCCGATCGTGATGCTAAATTTCTTAGCCACTTTTGGAGATGTTTATGGGCTAAGTTGGGGACTAAACTGCTTTTTAGTACTACATGTCACCCCCAAACTGATGGCCAAACTGAAGTAGTCAATAGATCATTGTCTACTATGCTTAGGGCTGTTTTGAAGAATAACCTGAAAATGTGGGAAGAATGCTTGCCTCATATTGAATTTGCTTATAATCGTTCGCTACATTCTACCACTAAGATGTGCCCTTTTGAAGTTGTGTATGGTTTCTTACCTCGTGCACCTATTGATTTGTTGCCTCTTCCGTCTTCGGAGAAGGTTAATTTTGATGCTAAAGAACGTGCTGAATTGATATTAAAGATTCATGAGTTAACTAAGGAAAACATTGAGCGTATGAATGCTAAATACAAACTTGCTGGAGATAAGGGTAGAAAACATGTTGTCTTTGCACCTGGAGATCTTGTTTGGTTACATTTGCGTAAGGATAGATTTCCTGATTTGCGCAAGTCAAAGCTAATGCCACGTGCTGATGGTCCTTTTAAGGTGTTAGAGAAAGTAAATGATAATGCATATAAACTTGAGCTGCCTGCAGAGTTTGGGGTTAGCCCCACTTTTAACATTGCAGATTTGAAGCCTTATTTGGGTGAGGAAGATGAGCTTCCGTCGAGGACGACGTCAGTTCAAGAAGGGGAGGATGATGAGGACATCCCTACTAATGTTACACCCACCCCGACTGCTATACATATAGGACCAATTACTAGAGCTCGCGCACGTCAATTGAATTACCAGGTACTTTCGTTTCTTGGAAATCCTTCTAATATTCATGAACATATGATGCTGCCTAAATTAGATACTTTTGTTTTACTTATGAATGAAGGACCTATCATGGATAAGAAGGATGACCATTGGAGCGGGATCAAGCATGGAGGAGAAGGTGCGCGCGCGGGGAAGAACAATGGAGCTTCCAGTGATGATTTTCGCACATTGAAGCCACCATAATGGGAGTGGGAAGCTTTGGACGAAATATGCATGATGCCACTTTATAAAATTCGTCCATAGGCTAATATAGGTGCTGCGCCACCTTAATTTTGGGCCAGGCCCATGTAATTTCGAAATACCATATTATAGGCTGTTTTTAGAGTCCGTATGTATGGGGAAACTGACTTAGGGTCGGTTTCGGACCCCTCCTCCAAGGGGCCACGAAATTCCCTTCTATTCCCCCATATATACAGCCCTTAGGGCTTCGTTTTAGGTTTGGGGTTTTGTTTAGATTACAAGTTCGCCATAGCAGCAACTTCGCGTTCTTCGTTTGTGTTCCACGACCAGACAAAGGCGTCACAGAACCCCACTTCATCAATAAAGCTTTCCTCTTATATTCGCAATATCCAGATTGCAATCTTAGTTTCTTGCTTGTTCTTCGTTTGCGTGCAGGAAATAGACCCTCGTGGTCAGGTTGATCGTGCTCCGGCGTGGTCAATAACCTCTCAGAGTTGGTTTAGCGATTGCTAAGGCGCGACGTCTCACACGTTCGTAGTCGGATCGTGAAAGTCTACTCCACCAAAAACGATAGCCACCATCTCATCGAAAGACAGGGACAACTTCGCCTATATCAGTTTTTGGTGGAGTAGACTTTCACGATCCGACTACGAACGTGTGAGACGTCGCGCCTTAGCAATCGCTAAACCAACTCTGAGAGGTTATTGACCACGCCGGAGCACGATCAACCTGACCACGAGGGTCTATTTCCTGCACGCAAACGAAGAACAAGCAAGAAACTAAGATTGCAATCTGGATATTGCGAATATAAGAGGAAAGCTTTATTGATGAAGTGGGGTTCTGTGACGCCTTTGTCTGGTCGTGGAACACAAACGAAGAACGCGAAGTTGCTGCTATGGCGAACTTGTAATCTAAACAAAACCCAAACCTAAAACGAAGCCCTAAGGGCTGTATATATGGGGGAATAGAAGGGAATTTCGTGGCCCCTTGGAGGAGGGGTCCGAAACCGACCCTAAGTCAGTTTCCCCATACATACGGACTCTAAAAACAGCCTATAATATGGTATTTCGAAATTACATGGGCCTGGCCCAAAATTAAGGTGGCGCAGCACCTATATTAGCCTATGGACGAATTTTATAAAGTGGCATCATGCATATTTCGTCCACAGCTTCCCACTCCCATTATGGTGGCTTCAATGTGCGAAAATCATCACTGGAAGCTCCAATGTTCTTCCCCGCGCGCGCACCTTCTCCTCCATGCTTGATCCCGCTCCAATGGTCATCCTTCTTATCCATGATAGGTCCTTCATTCATAAGTAAAACAAAAGTATCTAATTTAGGCAGCATCATATGTTCATGAATATTAGAAGGATTTCCAAGAAACGAAAGTACCTGGTAATTCAATTGACGTGCGCGAGCTCTAGTAATTGGTCCTGTATGTATAGCAGTCGGGGTGGGTGTAACATTAGTAGGGATGTCCTCATCATCCTCCCCTTCTTGAACTGACGTCGTCCTCGACGGAAGCTCATCTTCCTCACCCAAATAAGGCTTCAAATCTGCAATGTTAAAAGTGGGGCTAACCCCAAACTCTGCAGGCAGCTCAAGTTTATATGCATTATCATTTACTTTCTCTAACACCTTAAAAGGACCATCAGCACGTGGCATTAGCTTTGACTTGCGCAAATCAGGAAATCTATCCTTACGCAAATGTAACCAAACAAGATCTCCAGGTGCAAAGACAACATGTTTTCTACCCTTATCTCCAGCAAGTTTGTATTTAGCATTCATACGCTCAATGTTTTCCTTAGTTAACTCATGAATCTTTAATATCAATTCAGCACGTTCTTTAGCATCAAAATTAACCTTCTCTGAAGACGGAAGAGGCAACAAATCAATAGGTGCACGAGGTAAGAAACCATACACAACTTCAAAAGGGCACATCTTAGTGGTAGAATGTAGCGAACGATTATAAGCAAATTCAATATGAGGCAAGCATTCTTCCCACATTTTCAGGTTATTCTTCAAAACAGCCCTAAGCATAGTAGACAATGATCTATTGACTACTTCAGTTTGGCCATCAGTTTGGGGGTGACATGTAGTACTAAAAAGCAGTTTAGTCCCCAACTTAGCCCATAAACATCTCCAAAAGTGGCTAAGAAATTTAGCATCACGATCGGAAACAATTGTATTTGGCACACCATGCAACCGAATAATTTCACGAAAGAACAAATCAGCAACATGAGCAGCATCATCACTTTTATGACATGGTATAAAGTGTGCCATTTTAGAAAATCTATCCACGACAACAAATATGCTATCCCTCCCCTTCTTTGTTCGAGGTAAACCTAAAACAAAGTCCATAGATATATCCTCCCAAGGAACACTAGGTACAGGTAAAGGCATATATAAACCATGAGGATTGAGTCGTGACTTAGCTTTGTGACATGTAGTGCAGCGAGCAACAAAACGCTCAACATCCCGTCTCATCTTTGGCCAAAAGAAATGTGTAGCAAGTACGTCCTCCGTCTTCTTCACGCCAAAGTGTCCCATTAATCCTCCTCCGTGCGCCTCCTGTAACAACAAAAGACGAACGGAGCTAGCTGGAATGCATAGCTTGTTAGCACGAAACACAAATCCATTATTAATAACGAACTTGTTCCATGTTCTCCCTTCTTTACAATTCTGCAACACGTCTCTAAATTCAGCATCATGCACATATTGATCTTTGATGGTCTCCAAACCAAATATTTTAAAGTCAAGTTGTGAAAGCATAGTATAACGACGAGACAAAGCATCAGCAATAACATTGTCTTTACCCTTCTTGTGTTTAATGACATAAGGGAAAGTCTCAATGAATTCAACCCATTTAGCATGTCTACGGTTCAGTTTTGCTTGACTTTTAATATGTTTCAAAGATTCATGATCAGAATGTATAACAAATTCTTTGGGCCATAAATAATGTTGCCATGTTTCCAAAGTCCGAACAAGAGCATATAATTCCTTATCATAAGTAGAATAATTCAGACTAGGCCCACTTAATTTTTCAGAAAAGTACGCAACAGGTTTACCATCTTGTAGTAACACACCTCCTAACCCAATTCCACTAGCATCACATTCAAGCTCGAAAGTCTTATTAAAATCAGGAAGTTGGAGTAAAGGAGCATGTGTTAACTTATCTTTCAAGACCGTGAAGGCTTCTTCCTGTGCGGTACCCCAAGAAAAAGGCACGTCCTTCTTTGTAAGCTCATTGAGAGGCGCAGCAATGGTGCTGAAATTTCTCACAAAACGCCTATAGAAACCAGCGAGGCCAAGAAAACTCCTTACTTGTGTGACCGTTTTGGGCTGCGGCCAACTCTCAATAGCTTCGATCTTGGCTATATCAACTTCAATTCCCTGTGGAGTAACAACATAGCCAAGAAAAGATACTCGGTCGGTGCAAAAGGTGCACTTCCCAAGGTTACCAAACAAACGTGCATCACGTAGCGCAGTAAAAACAGCACGTAAATGTTCCAAATGTTCCTCCAAAGATCTACTAAAAATCAATATATCATCAAAATAGACTACCACAAATCGTCCAATGAAAGCACGTAAAACCTCGTTCATTAATCTCATGAAAGTGCTAGGTGCATTAGTTAACCCAAAAGGCATGACTAGCCACTCATATAATCCAAACTTAGTTTTAAATGCTGTTTTCCATTCATCGCCCAATTTCATACGAATTTGATGGTATCCACTACGCAAATCAACTTTGGAGAAAATTGTAGAGCCACTTAATTCATCAAGCATATCATCTAGTCTAGGAATAGGATGACGATAACGAATAGTAATATTATTAATGCCTCTACAATCCACACACATGCGCGATGTACCATCCTTTTTAGGCACTAGAATAATAGGAACAGCACAAGGACTAAGGGATTCACGTATATAACCTTTGTCAAGCAGCTCCTGTACTTGACGCATAATCTCCTTTGTCTCCTCTGGATTGGTACGGTAGGGCGCACGGTTGGGTAGGGATGCACCGGGAATTAAGTCAATCTGATGCTCAATCCCGCGAATAGGCGGTAATCCCGGTGGCACGTCTTGTGGAAAGACGTCAGCGAACTCCTGCAAAATGTTAATGACAGTAGGAGGCAAAGAGGGAGGCATGTCCTCGAATGAAAATAATACCTCTTTACATACAAAAGCATAGCAAACATATGTAGCAACATCCAAATCATTAATATCAGATTTAGTAGCAAGTAAACATCCACTCTTCAATTTTATTTCAGATGCAACAGTAGATGATGGTTTATTATGCTTATGGTGTTGCTCAAATTCCTATGCTACAATCTGATTTTCACTCTTATTTTTCTCCTGTTTTGCTTTACTAGCTCTAGCAATGTCATCTTTCATAATATGTTCGGGAGACATAGGAAGCAAAGTGATATTATGATCCTTATGAACAAGAGTATACTGATTTGTCCTACCATGGTGTACAGAATTTTTATCAAACTGCCATGGTCTACCAAGTAAAACAGAACATGCTTGCATGGGTACCACATCACAATCCACATAATCAGAATATGTAGCAATGCTAAAATGCACACGAACAGTACGTGTTACCTTAACCTTGCCACTATTGTTGAACCATTGGATGTAATAAGGATGAGGATGTGGTCTGGTGGATAGAGACAGCTTCTCCACCATCTCCATGCTAGCCAAGTTATTGCAACTCCCTCCATCGATGATGATGCGAACAGAACGCTCTTTCACAACTCCCTTTGTGTGGAACAAGTTGTGCCTCTGATTTTGCTCAGCGTGTGTAACCTGCACACTGAGAACACGTTGAGCAACTAAACTTTCATACCTGTCAGCGTAATCAGCAGCCATGTATTGTGTTTCTGGTTCTGCATCCTCGCCACCCTGTTCGTCACTTGCAATAAGTGCCAAAGTCTCCTCATCATAATCACTAGCGGACGCATATCCACCATCCTGAGTAACAATCATTACACGCTTGGAAGGGCATTCTCTCGCATAGTGACCTCCACCCTTGCAACGACGACATATAACCTCATGTGTTTGCCCTGTGGATGCAATAGATGAAGAAGAACTCTGTGCAGGCCCAAAAGGTGTGCTCTTCGTAGAGGGTGCAGTAGGAGCCTGTTGCCTGGTATCGCGATTAGAGTTGGAGGTTGAAGGAGGTGGTGTTGCAGCAGGACGTGCGGAAGCAGAGGAGGTACGTGGCGTCCATGATGAAGTACGGCCTGCAAAATTAGTAGTTCTCGCCATTGCCTGTCGATCCTGCACTTCACGTTCAGCTTTGCAAGCAAGATGAAATAAACGAGTGATAGTGTTATACTCCTTATACTCTAGAATAGTCTGAATCTCTCTATTTAATCCACCCATAAAACGTGCAAGCATAGCTTCATTCTCCTCAACAATACCACATCTAATCATACCAGTTTGTAATTCCTGATAATATTCTTCTACAGAATTTTTTCCTTGTCTTAAACGCTGCAAATTTTGAAGCAATTCACGTTGATAATAAGGTGGCACCCAACGATTTCGCATAGCAGTTTTCAAAGCAGCCCAAGTAGTTGGAATATTATTAGGGTGTATTCTACAATGTTCTGACCACCAAACACAAGCAAAACTAGTGAATGAACAAACAGCAGCAGCAACACGTCGATCCTCTGGAAATTGTAAGCATGTAAAACGTTGTTCTGTTTCTAACTCCCATGTAAGATATATATCAGGAACATATCTACCCTCAAACGTCGGAATATTCAATTTAAGTTTAGGGAGATGGTCATGATCCCGTACCTGCGGGGGTGGTGCAGCCCTACCGTTACGGTTGTAGCCATGTGGTCGACCTGGTGCGTATGGTGGTGGTTGCCCATGGGGCGGATCTGGAGCAACCTCTCCCTCATCATCGAAATCACCATCATAATCTTCAACCTGCTCAACGACAGTAGCCGCACGAGCCACCGAAGTAGCAGCAGTATCAACAGTACCAGGATGTTGGGCGTGGCCGAGAGGCACACGTCGCGCTCGTCGTTCGAAAGGAATAGGAACTGCAGCTGGTGGAGGTAGACGGGCAAGCACCTCATTGAACTTGGCGTCCATCTTGGAGTCGAATGTCTTCTCCAAACCATCTAGCTTCTCCATGGCAACTCCAAAGTTGTTCACGAAGTCCTGTACCTGCTCAGCCATCATTTGCTGAAATTTATCATAGAGCGCTTTGTTGGTCATGCTCTCCCAGTCGATCTCGTCATCGTGTGATCCTGGCATGGTTAGCAGAAATAGGAAACACACAATATGAAACCTACAGACTGCTGGGACGTGGCGGTGGTGGTGGTGTGGCACAAATCCTTTAAGCGAATCTCAATTTCTTACCAGTTCTTACCCAGTAGCAGGCGGTGATCGGCAACCGTTGTAGCCAAAACTCTCAAAGCTTGGATAGAGCGATTGCCAGGTGGTGTCAAGCACACGGCGTAGAAGTATGTGGAGCTGGGATGGCTTATAATATGGTAGCAAAAAGGGTCAGCAATAATCAATTCAGAGATGCAAGGTTGAATAAACGCTCAACGACGGTACTGTGCTGGTCCTAGGCTAGACCGTGCTAGAGACGCGAGCCTAAAACACCAACAAAAACACGACGATACACCTAAGAAAGGGAAAAGCACAATCGGATTTTTTTTTTCGTTTTTTTTTTTCGGCGCCTCTTTTTTTTTTTTCTGCGCCTCTTTTTTTTTTTTTTTTTTTTTCAAAAACTCACTACAATGGCGAGTGTCTCAAAACTCTTGCCACGTCGTATAAGCAAGATGGGCACGAATTTTTCTTTTGGACTAATTTTTTTTTTTCTGGAGCAATCCGGGGGCTGCGACGACCCAAAATTTTTGACAAAAATCACTATGATAGCAAGTGTCTCAAAACGCTCCGGGGAACCTAAAATCAAGATAGGGAAAAAATATTTTCAGCCGAATTTTTTTTGGGCCAAAACGTGCTCTGCGAAGCGTGCCAGACTCTTTTTTTTTTTTTTTTTTTTTTTTTTTTCCCCGACACCTGCGCAGGTAGCAAAACACGGATCCGAAATCAAAAGGATCTCGAAACTAAACCTAAAACAAACTGGACTTGGATTGGTGGAGGATTTGTGGTGGTATATATGGACACCAATGGAGAGTGATGATGGATGATGAGATATGGCAGCGGCGATGATGGTGGTGGTATATGGCAACTATGAAGATGATGCGGTGGCGGCGTGACAACCTGTGAAAAGAACTCGAAACTCTAAAGGACTAGACACTAAGACCAGCAACTCGACACAACGATGTAACCGCCAATTCAACAAAGCAAAATACTGAAAAGACTATGCAAAGGCTCAGATTGGTTCGGATATGATGATCTAACCCTAATTAATTTTTTTTTGGCTTTTTCGTGGACTAAAGGTATGAAGAACAGATGCGATCTAAACTACGAAAACTGGTAAAATCTCACCGAGCAACCTGGAAATCTGATACCACTTGATATAGGTGAAGTTGTCCCTGTCTTTCGATGAGATGGTGGCTATCGTTTTTGGTGGAGTAGACTTTCACGATCCGACTACGAACGTGTGAGACGTCGCGCCTTAGCAATCGCTAAACCAACTCTGAGAGGTTATTGACCACGCCGGAGCACGATCAACCTGACCACGAGGGTCTATTTCCTGCACGCAAACGAAGAACAAGCAAGAAACTAAGATTGCAATCTGGATATTGCGAATATAAGAGGAAAGCTTTATTGATGAAGTGGGGTTCTGTGACGCCTTTGTCTGGTCGTGGAACACAAACGAAGAACGCGAAGTTGCTGCTATGGCGAACTTGTAATCTAAACAAAACCCAAACCTAAAACGAAGCCCTAAGGGCTGTATATATGGGGGAATAGAAGGGAATTTCGTGGCCCCTTGGAGGAGGGGTCCGAAACCGACCCTAAGTCAGTTTCCCCATACATACGGACTCTAAAAACAGCCTATAATATGGTATTTCGAAATTACATGGGCCTGGCCCAAAATTAAGGTGGCGCAGCACCTATATTAGCCTATGGACGAATTTTATAAAGTGGCATCATGCATATTTCGTCCACAGCTTCCCACTCCCATTATGGTGGCTTCAATGTGCGAAAATCATCACTGGAAGCTCCAATGTTCTTCCCCGCGCGCGCACCTTCTCCTCCATGCTTGATCCCGCTCCAATGGTCATCCTTCTTATCCATGATAGGTCCTTCATTCATAAGTAAAACAAAAGTATCTAATTTAGGCAGCATCATATGTTCATGAATATTAGAAGGATTTCCAAGAAACGAAAGTACCTGGTAATTCAATTGACGTGCGCGAGCTCTAGTAATTGGTCCTGTATGTATAGCAGTCGGGGTGGGTGTAACATTAGTAGGGATGTCCTCATCACATAACCCTCTCATCTTTTTATCACATGATATGTGGTTGAAATGATGATACAATGCCAAGTTTCAACCTTTTCATAGTTCATTTGTGGTGCTTTTTAATTTCAGGGTCATTTAGCTCAAAACAATTCATTAAATGCATGAAAAATAGCAAATTAAGTTAGATAGGGTTGAAATATTAGGATGTGGCTTCTAATGGCTCATATTGAATGCACAAAATGTCTGAAGTTTAAATAAGTTAAAAAATTAAAATCCTTTTTAAAAGACGAGTTTTCATCTGAAACCCTCATACTTCGAAACATATTCTCCATTTTGTACACGAAGTGCATCCAGTTTTTGCCGTAACCCTCTCAACTACTTAGGACATTCTTGTGGGTGAAATTATGATACCATCCCAAGTTTCAACCTTTTCAGAGTTCATTTGTGGTGCTTTCTAAATTCACGGCCATTTAGCTCAAAACAATTCAATAACTGCATGAAAAATGGCAAATGAAGTTAGATAGGGTTGAAATTTTATGATGTTGCTTCTAATTGTTCATATTGAAAGCACAAAAAGTCTAGAGTTGAAATAAGTGAAAAAATCAAATCCTTTTGTAAAAGATGAGTTTTCGTGCGAAACCTGACACTCCGAAAGATATTGTCCATTTTGTACACGAAGTGCATCCAGTTTTCGCCGTAACCCTCTCAACTTTTAGCACATGCTATGTGGGCGAAACCATGATACCATGCCAAGTTTCAAACTTTTCAGAGTTCATTTGTGGTGCTTTTTTAATTTCAGGGTTAGTTAGCTAATTTTTTTATTAAACGCATGAAAAATAGCAAATGAAGTCTTCATATTGTCATGAAAAATAGGGTTGAAATTTTCGGATGTGGCTTCTAGTGGTTCATATTGAATGCATGAAAAGTCTGGAATTGAAATAAGTCAAATAAATTGAAATCCTTTTGTAACACACGAGTTTTCGTCAGAAACCCTAATACTTCGAAACATATTGTCCATTTTGTACACAAAGTCCATCCAATTTTTGCCGTAACCCTTGCAACTTTTTAGCACATGCTATGTGGGTGAAACTATGATACCATGTCAAGTTTCAACCTTTTTTAGACTTCATTTGTGGTGCTTTTTAATTTCAGGGTGTTTTTGCTCAAAACAATTCACTAAATGCCTGAAAAATAACAAATGAAGTTCGATAGGGTTGAATTTTAAGGACGTGTCTTCTAATGGTTCATATTGAATGCTCAAAATATTTGGAGTTGAAATAAGTTAAAAACATTGAAATGGTTCTGTAACATATGAGTTTTCGTCTGAAACCCTTATACTTCGAAAGATATTGTCCATATTGTACACGAAGTCCATCCAGTTTTTGCCATAACCCGCTCAACATTTTACCACATGTTATGTGGGTGAAATGATGATACCATAACAAGTTTCAACCTTTTCAGAATTCATTTGTGGTGCTTTTTAATTTCAGGGTCATTTAGCTCAAAACAATTCATTACATGCATGAAAAATAGAAAATGATGTTAGATAGGGTTGAAATTTTAGGATGTGGCTTCTAATGGTTTATATTGAATGCATAAAAAGACTGGAGTTTAAATAAGTTAATAAAATTGAAATCCTTTTGTAACACACGAGTTTTCGTCCGAAACCCTCATACTTCGAAAGATATCGTCCGTTTTGTACAAGAAGTGCATCCAGTTTTTGCCATAACCCTCTCAACTTTTTCGCACATGCTATGTGGATGAAATTATGAACCTATGCCAAGTTTCAACCTTTTAAGAGTTCATTTGTGGTGCTTTTTAATTTCAGGGTCATCCAGCTAAAAACAACTAATTAAATGCATGAAAAATATCAAATGAAGTTAGATAGGGTTGAAATTTTAGGACGTGGCTTCTAATGGTTCATATTGAAAGCTCAAAAAGTCTGGAGTGGAAGTAAGTTAAAAAATTGAAATCCTTTTGTAACTGATGGGTTTTCATCTCAAACCGTGATACTTCGAAAGATATTGTCCATTTTGTTCACGAAGTGCATCCAGTTTTTGCCGTAACCCTTTCAACTTTTTACCACATGATATGTGGGTGAAATGATGATACAATGCAAAGTTTCAACCTTTTCATAGTTCATTTGTGGTGCTTTTTAATTTCAGGGTCATTTAGCTCAAAATAATTCATTAAATGAATGAAAAATAGCAAATGATGTTAGGTAGGGTTGAAACTTTAGGATGTGGCTTCTAATGGCTCATATTGAATGCACAAAATGTCTAGAGTTTAAAAAAGTTAAAAATTGAAATCCTTTTGTAACAGTCGAGTTTTCGTTCGAAACCTGATACTTCGAAACATATTGTCCATTTTGTTCACGAAGTGTATCCAGTTTTTGCCATAACCCTCTCAACTTTTTATCACATGATATGTGGTTGAAATGATGATACAATGCCAAGTTTCAACCTTTTCATAGTTCATTTGTGGTGCTTTTTAATTTCAGGGTCATTTAGCTCAAAACAATTCATTAAATGCATGAAAAATAGCAAATTAAGTTAGATAGGGTTGAAATATTAGGATGTGGCTTCTAATGGCTCATATTGAATGCACAAAATGTCTGAAGTTTAAATAAGTGAAAAAATTAAAATCCATTTTAAAAGACGAGTTTTCATCCGAAACCCTCATACTTCGAAACATATTCTCCATTTTGTACACGAAGTGCATCCAGTTTTTGCCGTAACCCTCTCAACTACTTAGGACATTCTTGTGGGTGAAATTATGATACCATGCCAAGTTTCAACCTTTTCAGAGTTCATTTGTGGTGCTTTTTAAATTCACGGCCATTTAGCTCAAAACAATTCAATGACTGCATGAAAAATGGCAAATGAAGTTACATAGGGTTGAAATTTTATGATGTTGCTTCTAATTGTTCATATTGAAAGCACAAAAAGTCTAGAGTTGAAATAAGTGAAAAAAATCAAATCCTTTGTAAAAGATGAGTTTTCGTGCGAAACCTGACACTCCGAAAGAGATTGTCCATTTTGTACACGAAGTGCATCCAGTTTTCGCCGTAACCCTCTCAACTTTTAGCACATGCTATGTGGGCGAAACCATGATACCATGCCAAGTTTCAAACTTTTCAGAGTTCATTTGTGGTGCTTTTTTAATTTCAGGGTTAGTTAGCTAATTTTTTTATTAAACGCATGAAAAATAGCAAATGAAGTCTTCATATTGTCATGAAAAATAGGGTTGAAATTTTCGGATGTGGCTTCTAGTGGTTCATATTGAATGCACGAAAATTCTGGAATTGAAATAAGTCAAATAAATTGAAATCCTTTTGTAACGCACGAGTTTTCGTCAGAAACCCTAATACTTCGAAACATATTGTCCATTTTGTACACAAAGTCCATCCAATTTTTGCCGTAACCCTTGCAACTTTTTAGCACATGCTATGTGGGTGAAACTATGATACCATGTCAAATTTGAGGGTCTTTTTGCTCAAAATAATTCACTAAATGCCTGAAAAATAACAAATGAAGTTCGATAGGGTTGAATTTTAAGGACGTGTCTTCTAATGGTTCATATTGAATGCTCAAAATATTTGGAGTTGAAATAAGTTAAAACATTGAAATGGTTCTGTAACATATGAGTTTTCGTCTGAAACCCTTATACTTCGAAAGATATTGTCCATATTGTACACGAAGTCCATCCAGTTTTTGCCATAACCCGCTCAACATTTTACCACATGTTATGTGGGTGAAATGATGATACCATAACAAGTTTCAACCTTTTCAGAATTCATTTGTGGTGCTTTTTAATTTCAGGGTCATTTAGCTCAAAACAATTCATTACATGCATGAAAAATAGAAAATGATGTTAGATAGGGTTGAAATTTTAGGATGTGGCTTCTAATGGTTTATATTGAATGCATAAAAAGACTGGAGTTTAAATAAGTTAATAAAATTGAAATCCTTTTGTAACACACGAGTTTTCGTCCGAAACCCTCATACTTCGAAAGATATCGTCCGTTTTGTACAAGAAGTGCATCCAGTTTTTGCCATAACCCTCTCAACTTTTTCGCACATGCTATGTGGATGAAATTATGAACCTATGCCAAGTTTCAACCTTTTAAGAGTTCATTTGTGGTGCTTTTTAATTTCAGGGTCATCCAGCTCAAAACAACTAATTAAATGCATGAAAAATATCAAATGAAGTTAGATAGGGTTGAAATTTTAGGACGTGGCTTCTAATGGTTCATATTGAAAGCTCAAAAAGTCTGGAGTGGAAGTAAGTTAAAAAATTGAAATCCTTTTGTAACTGATGGGTTTTCATCTCAAACCGTGATACTTCGAAAGATATTGTCCATTTTGTTCACGAAGTGCATCCAGTTTTTGCCGTAACCCTTTCAACTTTTTACCACATGATATGTGGGTGAAATGATGATACAATGCAAAGTTTCAACCTTTTCATAGTTCATTTGTGGTGCTTTTTAATTTCAGGGTCATTTAGCTCAAAATAATTCATTAAATGAATGAAAAATAGCAAATGATGTTAGGTAGGGTTGAAACTTTAGGATGTGGCTTCTAATGGCTCATATTGAATGCACAAAATGTCTAGAGTTTAAAAAAGTTAAAAATTGAAATCCTTTTGTAACAGTCGAGTTTTCGTTCGAAACCTGATACTTCGAAACATATTGTCCATTTTGTTCACGAAGTGTATCCAGTTTTTGCCATAACCCTCTCAACTTTTTATCACATGATATGTGGTTGAAATGATGATACAATGCCAAGTTTCAACCTTTTCATAGTTCATTTGTGGTGCTTTTTAATTTCAGGGTCATTTAGCTCAAAACAATTCATTAAATGCATGAAAAATAGCAAATTAAGTTAGATAGGGTTGAAATATTAGGATGTGGCTTCTAATGGCTCATATTGAATGCACAAAATGTCTGAAGTTTAAATAAGTGAAAAAATTAAAATCCTTTTTAAAAGACGAGTTTTCATCCGAAACCCTCATACTTCGAAACATATTCTCCATTTTGTACACGAAGTGCATCCAGTTTTTGCCGTAACCCTCTCAACTACTTACGACATTCTTGTGGGTGAAATTATGATACCATGCCAAGTTTCAACCTTTTCAGAGTTCATTTGTGGTGCTTTTTAAATTCACGGCCATTTAGCTCAAAACAATTCAATGACTGCATGAAAAATGGCAAATGAAGTTACATAGGGTTGAAATTTTATGATGTTGCTTCTAATTGTTCATATTGAAAGCACAAAAATTCTAGAGTTGAAATAAGTGAAAAAAATCAAATCCTTTGTAAAAGATGAGTTTTCGTGCGAAACCTGACACTCCGAAAGAGATTGTCCATTTTGTACACGAAGTGCATCCAGTTTTCGCCGTAACCCTCTCAACTTTTAGCACATGCTATGTGGGCGAAACCATGATACCATGCCAAGTTTCAAACTTTTCAGAGTTCATTTGTGGTGCTTTTTTAATTTCAGGGTTAGTTAGCTAATTTTTTTATTAAACGCATGAAAAATAGCAAATGAAGTCTTCATATTGTCATGAAAAATAGGGTTGAAATTTTCGGATGTGGCTTCTAGTGGTTCATATTGAATGCACGAAAATTCTGGAATTGAAATAAGTCAAATAAATTGAAATCCTTTTGTAACGCACGAGTTTTCGTCAGAAACCCTAATACTTCGAAACATATTGTCCATTTTGTACACAAAGTCCATCCAATTTTTGCCGTAACCCTTGCAACTTTTTAGCACATGCTATGTGGGTGAAACTATGATACCATGTCAAATTTGAGGGTCTTTTTGCTCAAAATAATTCACTAAATGCCTGAAAAATAACAAATGAAGTTCGATAGGGTTGAATTTTAAGGACGTGTCTTCTAATGGTTCATATTGAATGCTCAAAATATTTGGAGTTGAAAAAGTTAAAAACATTGAAATGGTTCTGTAACATATGAGTTTTCGTCTGAAACCCTTATACTTCGAAAGATATTGTCCATATTGTACACGAAGTCCATCCAGTTTTTGCCATAACCCGCTCAACATTTTACCACATGTTATGTGGGTGAAATGATGATACCATAACAAGTTTCAACCTTTTCAGAATTCATTTGTGGTGCTTTTTAATTTCAGGGTCATTTAGCTCAAAACAATTCATTACATGCATGAAAAATAGAAAATGATGTTAGATAGGGTTGAAATTTTAGGATGTGGCTTCTAATGGTTTATATTGAATGCCTAAAAAGACTGGAGTTTAAATAAGTTAATAAAATTGAAATCCTTTTGTAACACACGAGTTTTCGTCCGAAACCCTCAAACTTCGAAAGATATTGTCCGTTTTGTACAAGAAGTGCATCCAGTTTTTGCCATAACCCACTCAACTTTTTCGCACATGCTATGTGGATGAAATTATGAACCTATGCCAAGTTTCAACCTTTTAAGAGTTCATTTGTGGTGCTTTTTAATTTCAGGGTCATCCAGCTCAAAACAACTCATTAAATGCATGAAAAATATCAAATGAAGTTAGATAGGGTTGAAATTTTATGACGTGGCTTCTAATGGTTCGTCTGAAAGCTCAAAAAGTCTGGAGTGGAAGTAAGTTAAAAAATTGAAATCCTTTTGTAACAGATGGGTTTTCATCTCAAACCGTGATACTTCGAAAGATATTGTCCATTTTGTTCACGAAGTGCATCCAGTTTTTGCCGTAACCCTTTCAACTTTTTATCACATGATATGTGGGTGAAATGATGATACAATGCAAAGTTTCAACCTTTTCATAGTTCATTTGTGGTTCTTTTTAATTTCAGGGTCATTTAGCTCAAAATAATTCATTAAATGAATGAAAAATAGCAAATGAAGTTAGGTAGGGTTTAAACTTTAGGATGTGGCTTCTAATGGCTCATATTGAATGCACAATATGTCTAGAGTTTAAATAAGTTAAAAATTGAAATCCTTTTGTAACAGTCGAGTTTTCGTCCGAAACCTGATACTTCGAAACATATTGTCCATTTTGTTCACGAAGTGTATCCAGTTTTTGCCATAACCCTCTCATCTTTTTATCACATGATATGTGGTTGAAATGATGATACAATGCCAAGTTTCAACCTTTTCATAGTTCATTTGTGGTGCTTTTTAATTTCAGGGTCATTTAGCTCAAAACAATTCATTAAATGCATGAAAAATAGCAAATTAAGTTAGATAGGGTTGAAATATTAGGATGTGGCTTCTAATGGCTCATATTGAATGCACAAAATGTCTGAAGTTTAAATAAGTTAAAAAATTAAAATCCTTTTTAAAAGACGAGTTTTCATCTGAAACCCTCATACTTCGAAACATATTCTCCATTTTGTACACGAAGTGCATCCAGTTTTTGCCGTAACCCTCTCAACTACTTAGGACATTCTTGTGGGTGAAATTATGATACCATCCCAAGTTTCAACCTTTTCAGAGTTCATTTGTGGTGCTTTCTAAATTCACGGCCATTTAGCTCAAAACAATTCAATAACTGCATGAAAAATGGCAAATGAAGTTAGATAGGGTTGAAATTTTATGATGTTGCTTCTAATTGTTCATATTGAAAGCACAAAAAGTCTAGAGTTGAAATAAGTGAAAAAATCAAATCCTTTTGTAAAAGATGAGTTTTCGTGCGAAACCTGACACTCCGAAAGATATTGTCCATTTTGTACACGAAGTGCATCCAGTTTTCGCCGTAACCCTCTCAACTTTTAGCACATGCTATGTGGGCGAAACCATGATACCATGCCAAGTTTCAAACTTTTCAGAGTTCATTTGTGGTGCTTTTTTAATTTCAGGGTTAGTTAGCTAATTTTTTTATTAAACGCATGAAAAATAGCAAATGAAGTCTTCATATTGTCATGAAAAATAGGGTTGAAATTTTCGGATGTGGCTTCTAGTGGTTCATATTGAATGCATGAAAAGTCTGGAATTGAAATAAGTCAAATAAATTGAAATCCTTTTGTAACACACGAGTTTTCGTCAGAAACCCTAATACTTCGAAACATATTGTCCATTTTGTACACAAAGTCCATCCAATTTTTGCCGTAACCCTTGCAACTTTTTAGCACATGCTATGTGGGTGAAACTATGATACCATGTCAAGTTTCAACCTTTTTTAGACTTCATTTGTGGTGCTTTTTAATTTCAGGGTGTTTTTGCTCAAAACAATTCACTAAATGCCTGAAAAATAACAAATGAAGTTCGATAGGGTTGAATTTTAAGGACGTGTCTTCTAATGGTTCATATTGAATGCTCAAAATATTTGGAGTTGAAATAAGTTAAAAACATTGAAATGGTTCTGTAACATATGAGTTTTCGTCTGAAACCCTTATACTTCGAAAGATATTGTCCATATTGTACACGAAGTCCATCCAGTTTTTGCCATAACCCGCTCAACATTTTACCACATGTTATGTGGGTGAAATGATGATACCATAACAAGTTTCAACCTTTTCAGAATTCATTTGTGGTGCTTTTTAATTTCAGGGTCATTTAGCTCAAAACAATTCATTACATGCATGAAAAATAGAAAATGATGTTAGATAGGGTTGAAATTTTAGGATGTGGCTTCTAATGGTTTATATTGAATGCATAAAAAGACTGGAGTTTAAATAAGTTAATAAAATTGAAATCCTTTTGTAACACACGAGTTTTCGTCCGAAACCCTCATACTTCGAAAGATATCGTCCGTTTTGTACAAGAAGTGCATCTAGTTTTTGCCATAACCCTCTCAACTTTTTCGCACATGCTATGTGGATGAAATTATGAACCTATGCCAAGTTTCAACCTTTTAAGAGTTCATTTGTGGTGCTTTTTAATTTCAGGGTCATCCAGCTCAAAACAACTAATTAAATGCATGAAAAATATCAAATGAAGTTAGATAGGGTTGAAATTTTAGGACGTGGCTTCTAATGGTTCATATTGAAAGCTCAAAAAGTCTGGAGTGGAAGTAAGTTAAAAAATTGAAATCCTTTTGTAACTGATGGGTTTTCATCTCAAACCGTGATACTTCGAAAGATATTGTCCATTTTGTTCACGAAGTGCATCCAGTTTTTGCCGTAACCCTTTCAACTTTTTACCACATGATATGTGGGTGAAATGATGATACAATGCAAAGTTTCAACCTTTTCATAGTTCATTTGTGGTGCTTTTTAATTTCAGGGTCATTTAGCTCAAAATAATTCATTAAATGAATGAAAAATAGCAAATGATGTTAGGTAGGGTTGAAACTTTAGGATGTGGCTTCTAATGGCTCATATTGAATGCACAAAATGTCTAGAGTTTAAAAAAGTTAAAAATTGAAATCCTTTTGTAACAGTCGAGTTTTCGTTCGAAACCTGATACTTCGAAACATATTGTCCATTTTGTTCACGAAGTGTATCCAGTTTTTGCCATAACCCTCTCAACTTTTTATCACATGATATGTGGTTGAAATGATGATACAATGCCAAGTTTCAACCTTTTCATAGTTCATTTGTGGTGCTTTTTAATTTCAGGGTCATTTAGCTCAAAACAATTCATTAAATGCATGAAAAATAGCAAATTAAGTTAGATAGGGTTGAAATATTAGGATGTGGCTTCTAATGGCTCATATTGAATGCACAAAATGTCTGAAGTTTAAATAAGTGAAAAAATTAAAATCCTTTTTAAAAGACGAGTTTTCATCCGAAACCCTCATACTTCGAAACATATTCTCCATTTTGTACACGAAGTGCATCCAGTTTTTGCCGTAACCCTCACAACTACTTAGGACATTCTTGTGGGTGAAATTATGATACCATGCCAAGTTTCAACCTTTTCAGAGTTCATTTGTGGTGCTTTTTAAATTCACGGCCATTTAGCTCAAAACAATTCAATGACTGCATGAAAAATGGCAAATGAAGTTACATAGGGTTGAAATTTTATGATGTTGCTTCTAATTGTTCATATTGAAAGCACAAAAAGTCTAGAGTTGAAATAAGTGAAAAAAATCAAATCCTTTGTAAAAGATGAGTTTTCGTGCGAAACCTGACACTCCGAAAGAGATTGTCCATTTTGTACACGAAGTGCATCCAGTTTTCGCCGTAACCCTCTCAACTTTTAGCACATGCTATGTGGGCGAAACCATGATACCATGCCAAGTTTCAAACTTTTCAGAGTTCATTTGTGGTGCTTTTTTAATTTCAGGGTTAGTTAGCTAATTTTTTTATTAAACGCATGAAAAATAGCAAATGAAGTCTTCATATTGTCATGAAAAATAGGGTTGAAATTTTCGGATGTGGCTTCTAGTGGTTCATATTGAATGCACGAAAATTCTGGAATTGAAATAAGTCAAATAAATTGAAATCCTTTTGTAACGCACGAGTTTTCGTCAGAAACCCTAATACTTCGAAACATATTGTCCATTTTGTACACAAAGTCCATCCAATTTTTGCCGTAACCCTTGCAACTTTTTAGCACATGCTATGTGGGTGAAACTATGATACCATGTCAAATTTGAGGGTCTTTTTGCTCAAAATAATTCACTAAATGCCTGAAAAATAACAAATGAAGTTCGATAGGGTTGAATTTTAAGGACGTGTCTTCTAATGGTTCATATTGAATGCTCAAAATATTTGGAGTTGAAAAAGTTAAAAACATTGAAATGGTTCTGTAACATATGAGTTTTCGTCTGAAACCCTTATACTTCGAAAGATATTGTCCATATTGTACACGAAGTCCATCCAGTTTTTGCCATAACCCGCTCAACATTTTACCACATGTTATGTGGGTGAAATGATGATACCATAACAAGTTTCAACCTTTTCAGAATTCATTTGTGGTGCTTTTTAATTTCAGGGTCATTTAGCTCAAAACAATTCATTACATGCATGAAAAATAGAAAATGATGTTAGATAGGGTTGAAATTTTAGGATGTGGCTTCTAATGGTTTATATTGAATGCCTAAAAAGACTGGAGTTTAAATAAGTTAATAAAATTGAAATCCTTTTGTAACACACGAGTTTTCGTCCGAAACCCTCAAACTTCGAAAGATATTGTCCGTTTTGTACAAGAAGTGCATCCAGTTTTTGCCATAACCCACTCAACTTTTTCGCACATGCTATGTGGATGAAATTATGAACCTATGCCAAGTTTCAACCTTTTAAGAGTTCATTTGTGGTGCTTTTTAATTTCAGGGTCATCCAGCTCAAAACAACTCATTAAATGCATGAAAAATATCAAATGAAGTTAGATAGGGTTGAAATTTTATGACGTGGCTTCTAATGGTTCATATTGAAAGCTCAAAAAGTCTGGAGTGGAAGTAAGTTAAAAAATTGAAATCCTTTTGTAACAGATGGGTTTTCATCTCAAACCGTGATACTTCGAAAGATATTGTCCATTTTGTTCACGAAGTGCATCCAGTTTTTGCCGTAACCCTTTCAACTTTTTATCACATGATATGTGGGTGAAATGATGATACAATGCAAAGTTTCAACCTTTCCATAGTTCATTTGTGGTGCTTTTTAATTTCAGGGTCATTTAGCTCAAAATAATTCATTAAATGAATGAAAAATAGCAAATGAAGTTAGGTAGGGTTGAAACTTTAGGATGTGGCTTCTAATGGCTCATATTGAATGCACAAAATGTCTAGAGTTTAAATAAGTTAAAAATTGAAATCCTTTTGTAACAGTCGAGTTTTCGTCCGAAACCTGATACTTCGAAACATATTGTCCATTTTGTTCACGAAGTGTATCCAGTTTTTGCCATAACCCTCTCAACTTTTTATCACATGATATGTGGTTGAAATGATGATACAATGCCAAGTTTCAACCTTTTCATAGTTCATTTGTGGTGCTTTTTAATTTCAGGGTCATTTAGCTCAAAACAATTCATTAAATGCATGCAAAATAGCAAATTAAGTTAGATAGGGTTGAAATATTAGGATGTGGCTTCTAATGGCTCATATTGGATGCACAAAATGTCTGAAGTTTAAATAAGTTAAAAAATTAAAATCCTTTTTAAAAGACGAGTTTTCATCCGAAACCCTCATACTTCAAAACATATTCTCCATTTTGTACACGAAGTGCATCCAGTTTTTGCCGTAACCCTCTCAACTACTTAGGACATTCTTGTGGGTGAAATTATGATACCATCCCAAGTTTCAACCTTTTCAGAGTTGATTTGTGGTGCTTTTTAAATTCACGGCCATTTAGCTCAAAACAATTCAATAACTGCATGAAAAATGGCAAATGAAGTTAGATAGGGTTGAAATTTTATGATGTTGCTTCTAATTGTTCATATTGAAGCACAAAAAGTCTGGAGTTGAAATAAGTGAAAAAATCAAATCCTTTTGAAAAAGATGAGTTTTCGTGCGAAACGTGACACTCCGAAAGATATTGTCCATTTTGTACACGAAGTGCATCCAGTTTTCGCCGTAACCCTCTCAACTTTTAGCACATGCTATGTGGGCGAAACCATGATACCATGCCAAGTTTCAAACTTTTCAGAGTTCATTTGTGGTGCTTTTTTAATTTCAGGGTTAGTTAGCTAATTTTTTTATTAAACGCATGAAAAATAGCAAATGAAGTCTTCATATTGTCATGAAAAATAGGGTTGAAATTTTCGGATGTGGCTTCTAGTGGTTCATATTGAATGCAGGAAAAGTCTGGAATTGAAATAAGTCAAATAAATTGAAATCCTTTTGTAACACACGAGTTTTCGTCAGAAACCCTAATACTTCGAAACATATTGTCCATTTTGTACACAAAGTCCATCCAATTTTTGCCGTAACCCTTGCAACTTTTTAGCACATGCTATGTGGGTGAAACTATGATACCATGTCAAGTTTCAACCTTTTTTAGACTTCATTTGTGGTGCTTTTTAATTTGAGGGTCTTTTTGCTCAAAACAATTCACTAAATGCCTGAAAAATAACAAATGAAGTTCGATAGGGTTGAATTTTAAGGACGTGTCTTCTAATGGTTCATATTGAATGCTCAAAATATTTGGAGTTGAAATAAGTTAAAAACATTGAAATGGTTCTGTAACATATGAGTTTTCGTCTGAAACCCTTATACTTCGAAAGATATTGTCCATATTGTACACGAAGTCCATCCAGTTTTTGCCATAACCCGCTCAACATTTTACCACATGTTATGTGGGTGAAATGATGATACCATAACAAGTTTCAACCTTTTCAGAATTCATTTGTGGTGCTTTTTAATTTCAGGGTCATTTAGCTCAAAACAATTCATTACATGCATGAAAAATAGAAAATGATGTTAGATAGGGTTGAAATTTTAGGATGTGGCTTCTAATGGTTTATATTGAATGCATAAAAAGACTGGAGTTTAAATAAGTTAATAAAATTGAAATCCTTTTGTAACACACGAGTTTTCGTCCGAAACCCTCATACTTCGAAAGATATTGTCCGTTTTGTACAAGAAGTGCATCCAGTTTTCGCCATAACCCTCTCAACTTTTTCGCACATGCTATGTGGATGAAATTATGAACCTATGCCAAGTTTCAACCTTTTAAGAGTTCATTTGTGGTGCTTTTTAATTTCAGGGTCATCCAGCTCAAAACAACTCATTAAATGCATGAAAAATATCAAATGAAGTTAGATAGGGTTGAAATTTTAGGACGTGGCTTCTAATGGTTCTTATTGAAAGCTCAAAAAGTCTGGAGTGGAAGTAAGTTAAAAAATTGAAATCCTTTTGTAACAGATGGGTTTTCATCTCAAACCGTGATACTTCGAAAGATATTGTCCATTTTGTTCACGAAGTGCATCCAGTTTTTGCCGTAACCCTTTCAACTTTTTACCACATGATATGTGGGTGAAATGATGATACAATGCAAAGTTTCAACCTTTTCATAGTTCATTTGTGGTGCTTTTTAATTTCAGGGTCATTTAGCTCAAAATAATTCATTAAATGAATGAAAAATAGCAAATGATGTTAGGAAGGGTTGAAACTTTAGGATGTGGCTTCTAATGGCTCATATTGAATGCACAAAATGTCTAGAGTTTAAAAAAGTTAAAAATTGAAATCCTTTTGTAACAGTCGAGTTTTCGTTCGAAACGTGATACTTCGAAACATATTGTCCATTTTGTTCACGAAGTGTATCCAGTTTTTGCCATAACCCTCTCAACTTTTTATCACATGATATGTGGTTGAAATGATGATACAATGCCAAGTTTCAACCTTTTCATAGTTCATTTGTGGTGCTTTTTAATTTCAGGGTCATTTAGCTCAAAACAATTCATTAAATGCATGAAAAATAGCAAATTAAGTTAGATAGGGTTGAAATATTAGGATGTGGCTTCTAATGGCTCATATTGAATGCACAAAATGTCTGAAGTTTAAATAAGTTAAAAAATTAAAATCCTTTTTAAAAGACGAGTTTTCATCCGAAACCCTCATACTTCAAAACATATTCTCCATTTTGTACACGAAGTGCATCCAGTTTTTGCCGTAACCCTCTCAACTACTTAGGACATTCTTGTGGGTGAAATTATGATACCATGCCAAGTTTCAACCTTTTCAGAGTTCATTTGTGGTGCTTTTTAAATTCACGGCCATTTAGCTCAAAACAATTCAATGACTGCCTGAAAAATGGCAAATGAAGTTACATAGGGTTGAAATTTTATGATGTTGCTTCTAATTGTTCATATTGAAAGCACAAAAAGTCTAGAGTTGAAATAAGTGAAAAAAATCAAATCCTTTGTAAAAGATGAGTTTTCGTGCGAAACCTGACACTCCGAAAGAGATTGTCCATATTGTACACGAAGTGCATCCAGTTTTCGCCGTAACCCTCTCAACTTTTAGCACATGCTATGTGGGCGAAACCATGATACCATGCCAAGTTTCAAACTTTTCAGAGTTCATTTGTGGTGCTTTTTTAATTTCAGGGTTAGTTAGCTAATTTTTTCATTAAACGCATGAAAAATAGCAAATGAAGTCTTCATATTGTCATGAAAAATAGGGTTGAAATTTTCGGATGTCGCTTCTAGTGGTTCATATTGAATGCACGAAAAGTCTGGAATTGAAATAAGTCAAATAAATTGAAATCCTTTTGTAACGCACGAGTTTTCGTCAGAAACCCTAATACTTCGAAACATATTGTCCATTTTGTACACAAAGTCCATCCAATTTTTGCCGTAACCCTTGCAACTTTTTAGCACATGCTATGTGGGTGAAACTATGATACCATGTCAAATTTCAACCTTTTTTAGACTTCATTTGTGGTGCTTTTTAATTTGAGGGTCTTTTTGCTCAAAATAATTCACTAAATGCCTGAAAAATAACAAATGAAGTTCGATAGGGTTGAATTTTAAGGACGTGTCTTCTAATGGTTCATATTGAATGCTCAAAATATTTGGAGTTGAAAAAGTTAAAAACATTGAAATGGTTCTGTAACATATGAGTTTTCGTCTGAAACCCTTATACTTCGAAAGATATTGTCCATATTGTACACGAAGTCCATCCAGTTTTTGCCATAACCCGCTCAACATTTTACCACATGTTATGTGGGTGAAATGATGATACCATAACAAGTTTCAACCTTTTCAGAATTCATTTGTGGTGCTTTTTAATTTCAGGGTCATTTAGCTCAAAACAATTCATTACATGCATGAAAAATAGAAAATGATGTTAGATAGGGTTGAAATTTTAGGATGTGGCTTCTAATGGTTTATATTGAATGCCTAAAAAGACTGGAGTTTAAATAAGTTAATAAAATTGAAATCCTTTTGTAACACACGAGTTTTCGTCCGAAACCCTGAGACTTCGAAAGATATTGTCCGTTTTGTACAAGAAGTGCATCCAGTTTTTGCCATAACCCACTCAACTTTTTCGCACATGCTATGTGGATGAAATTATGAACCTATGCCAAGTTTCAACCTTTTAAGAGTTCATTTGTGGTGCTTTTTAATTTCAGGGTCATCCAGCTCAAAACAACTCATTAAATGCATGAAAAATATCAAATGAAGTTAGATAGGGTTGAAATTTTATGACGTGGCTTCTAATGGTTCATATTGAAAGCTCAAAAAGTCTGGAGTGGAAGTAAGTTAAAAAATTGAAATCCTTTTGTAACAGATGGGTTTTCATCTCAAACCGTGATACTTCGAAAGATATTGTCCATTTTGTTCACGAAGTGCATCCAGTTTTTGCCGTAACCCTTTCAACTTTTTATCACATGATATGTGGGTGAAATGATGATACAATGCAAAGTTTCAACCTTTTCATAGTTCATTTGTGGTGCTTTTTAATTTCAGGGTCATTTAGCTCAAAATAATTCATTAAATGAATGAAAAATAGCAAATGAAGTTAGGTAGGGTTGAAACTTTAGGATGTGGCTTCTAATGGCTCATATTGAATGCACAAAATGTCTAGAGTTTAAATAAGTTAAAAATTGAAATCCTTTTGTAACAGTCGAGTTTTCGTCCGAAACCTGATACTTCGAAACATATTGTCCATTTTGTTCACGAAGTGTATCCAGTTTTTGCCATAACCCTCTCAACTTTTTATCACATGATATGTGGTTGAAATGATGATACAATGCCAAGTTTCAACCTTTTCATAGTTCATTTGTGGTGCTTTTTAATTTCAGGGTCATTTAGCTCAAAACAATTCATTAAATGCATGAAAAATAGCAAATTAAGTTAGATAGGGTTGAAATATTAGGATGTGGCTTCTAATGGCTCATATTGGATGCACAAAATGTCTGAAGTTTAAATAAGTTAAAAAATTAAAATCCTTTTTAAAAGACGAGTTTTCATCCGAAACCCTCATACTTCGAAACATATTCTCCATTTTGTACACGAAGTGCATCCAGTTTTTGCCGTAACCCTCTCAACTACTTAGGACATTCTTGTGGGTGAAATTATGATACCATCCCAAGTTTCAACCTTTTCAGAGTTGATTTGTGGTGCTTTTTAAATTCACGGCCATTTAGCTCAAAACAATTCAATAACTGCATGAAAAATGGCAAATGAAGTTAGATAGGGTTGAAATTTTATGATGTTGCTTCTAATTGTTCATATTGAAAGCACAAAAAGTCTGGAGTTGAAATAAGTGAAAAAAATCAAATCCTTTTGAAAAAGATGAGTTTTCGTGCGAAACCTGACACTCCGAAAGATATTGTCCATTTTGTACACGAAGTGCATCCAGTTTTCGCCGTAACCCTCTCAACTTTTAGCACATGCTATGTGGGCGAAACCATGATACCATGCCAAGTTTCAAACTTTTCAGAGTTCATTTGTGGTGCTTTTTTAATTTCAGGGTTAGTTAGCTAATTTTTTTATTAAACGCGTGAAAAATAGCAAATGAAGTCTTCATATTGTCATGAAAAATAGGGTTGAAATTTTCGGATGTGGCTTCTAGTGGTTCATATTGAATGCACGAAAAGTCTGGAATTGAAATAAGTCAAAAAAATTGAAATCCTTTTGTAACACACGAGTTTTCGTCAGAAACCCTAATACTTCGAAACATATTGTCCATTTTGTACACAAAGTCCATCCAATTTTTGCCGTAACCCTTGCAACTTTTTAGCACATGCTATGTGGGTGAAACTATGATACCATGTCAAATTTCAACCTTTTTTAGACTTCATTTGTGCTGCTTTTTAATTTGAGGGTCTTTTTGCTCAAAACAATTCACTAAATGCCTGAAAAATAACAAATGAAGTTCGATAGGGTTGAATTTTAAGGACGTGTCTTCTAATGGTTCATATTGAATGCTCAAAATATTTGGAGTTGAAATAAGTTAAAAACATTGAAATGGTTCTGTAACATATGAGTTTTCGTCTGAAACCCTTATACTTCGAAAGATATTGTCCATATTGTACACGAAGTCCATCCAGTTTTTGCCATAACCCGCTCAACATTTTACCACATGTTATGTGGGTGAAATGATGATACCATAACAAGTTTCAACCTTTTCAGAATTCATTTGTGGTGCTTTTTAATTTCAGGGTCATTTAGCTCAAAACAATTCATTACATGCATGAAAAATAGAAAATGATGTTAGATAGGGTTGAAATTTTAGGATGTGGCTTCTAATGGTTTATATTGAATGCCTAAAAAGACTGGAGTTTAAATAAGTTAATAAAATTGAAATCCTTTTGTAACACACGAGTTCTCGTCCGAAACCCTCATACTTCGAAAGATATTGTCCGTTTTGTACAAGAAGTGCATCCAGTTTTTGCCATAACCCTCTCAACTTTTTCGCACATGCTATGTGGATGAAATTATGAACCTATGCCAAGTTTCAACCTTTTAAGAGTTCATTTGTGGTGCTTTTTAATTTCAGGGTCATCCAGCTCAAAACAACTAATTAAATGCATGAAAAATATCAAATGAAGTTAGATAGGGTTGAAATTTTAGGACGTGGCTTCTAATGGTTCATATTGAAAGCTCAAAAAGTCTGGAGTGGAAGTAAGTTAAAAAATTGAAATCCTTTTGTAACAGATGGGTTTTCATCTCAAACCGTGATACTTCGAAAGATATTGTCCATTTTGTTCACGAAGTGCATCAGGTTTTTGCCGTAACCCTTTCAACTTTTTATCACATGATATGTGGGTGAAATGATGATACAATGCAAAGTTTCAACCTTTTCATAGTTCATTTGTGGTGCTTTTTAATTTCAGGGTCATTTAGCTCAAAATAATTCATTAAATGAATGAAAAATAGCAAATGAAGTTCGGTAGGGTTGAAACTTTAGGATGTGGCTTCTAATGGCTCATATTGAATGCACAAAATGTCTAGAGTTTAAATAAGTTAAAAATTGAAATCCTTTTGTAACAGTCGAGTTTTCGTCCGAAACCTGATACTTCGAAACATATTGTCCATTTTGTTCACGAAGTGTATCCAGTTTTTGCCATAACCCTCTCAACTTTTTATCACATGATATGTGGTTGAAATGATGATACAATGCCAAGTTTCAACCTTTTCATAGTTCATTTGTGGTGCTTTTTAATTTCAGGGTCATTTAGCTCAAAACAATTCATTAAATGCATGAAAAATAGCAAATTAAGTTAGATAGGGTTGAAATATTAGGATGTGGCTTCTAACGGCTCATATTGAATGCACAAAATGTCTGAAGTTTAAATAAGTTAAAAAATTAAAATCCTTTTTAAAAGACGAGTTTTCATCCGAAACCCTCATACTTCGAAACATATTCTCCATTTTGTACACGAAGTGCATCCAGTTTTTGCCGTAACCCTCTCAACTACTTAGGACATTCTTGTGGGTGAAATTATGATACCATCCCAAGTTTCAACCTTTTCAGAGTTGATTTGTGGTGCTTTTTAAATTCACGGCCATTTAGCTCAAAACAATTCAATAACTGCATGAAAAATGGCAAATGAAGTTAGATAGGGTTGAAATTTTATGATGTTGCTTCTAATTGTTCATATTGAAAGCACAAAAAGTCTGGAGTTGAAATAAGTGAAAAAAATCAAATCCTTTTGAAAAAGATGAGTTTTCGTGCGAAACCTGACACTCCGAAAGATATTGTCCATTTTGTACACGAAGTGCATCCAGTTTTCGCCGTAACCCTCTCAACTTTTAGCACATGCTATGTGGGCGAAACCATGATACCATGCCAAGTTTCAAACTTTTCAGAGTTCATTTGTGGTGCTTTTTTAATTTCAGGGTTAGTTAGCTAATTTTTTTATTAAACGCGTGAAAAATAGCAAATGAAGTCTTCATATTGTCATGAAAAATAGGGTTGAAATTTTCGGATGTGGCTTCTAGTGGTTCATATTGAATGCACGAAAAGTCTGGAATTGAAATAAGTCAAAAAAATTGAAATCCTTTTGTAACACACGAGTTTTCGTCAGAAACCCTAATACTTCGAAACATATTGTCCATTTTGTACACAAAGTCCATCCAATTTTTGCCGTAACCCTTGCAACTTTTTAGCACATGCTATGTGGGTGAAACTATGATACCATGTCAAATTTCAACCTTTTTTAGACTTCATTTGTGGTGCTTTTTAATTTGAGGGTCTTTTTGCTCAAAACAATTCACTAAATGCCTGAAAAATAACAAATGAAGTTCGATAGGGTTGAATTTTAAGGACGTGTCTTCTAATGGTTCATATTGAATGCTCAAAATATTTGGAGTTGAAATAAGTTAAAAACATTGAAATGGTTCTGTAACATATGAGTTTTCGTCTGAAACCCTTATACTTCGAAAGATATTGTCCATATTGTACACGAAGTCCATCCAGTTTTTGCCATAACCCGCTCAACATTTTACCACATGTTATGTGGGTGAAACGATGATACCATAACAAGTTTCAACCTTTTCAGAATTCATTTGTGGTGCTTTTTAATTTCAGGGTCATTTAGCTCAAAACAATTCATTACATGCATGAAAAATAGAAAATGATGTTAGATAGGGTTGAAATTTTAGGATGTGGCTTCTAATGGTTTATATTGAATGCCTAAAAAGACTGGAGTTTAAATAAGTTAATAAAATTGAAATCCTTTTGTAACACACGAGTTTTCGTCCGAAACCCTCATACTTCGAAAGATATTGTCCGTTTTGTACAAGAAGTGCATCCAGTTTTTGCCATAACCCTCTCAACTTTTTCGCACATGCTATGTGGATGAAATTATGAACCTATGCCAAGTTTCAACCTTTTAAGAGTTCATTTGTGGTGCTTTTTAATTTCAGGGTCATCCAGCTCAAAACAACTCATTAAATGCATGAAAAATATCAAATGAAGTTAGATAGGGTTGAAATTTTAGGACGTGGCTTCTAATGGTTCATATTGAAAGCTCAAAAAGTCTGGAGTGGAAGTAAGTTAAAAAATTGAAATCCTTTTGTAACAGATGGGTTTTCATCTCAAACCGTGATACTTCGAAAGATATTGTCCATTTTGTTCACGAAGTGCATCCAGTTTTTGCCGTAACCCTTTCAACTTTTTATCACATGATATGTGGGTGACATGATGATACAATGCAAAGTTTCAACCTTTTCATAGTTCATTTGTGGTGCTTTTTAATTTCAGGGTCATTTAGCTCAAAATAATTCATTAAATGAATGAAAAATAGCAAATGAAGTTCGGTAGGGTTGAAACTTTAGGATGTGGCTTCTAATGGCTCATATTGAATGCACAAAATGTCTAGAGTTTAAATAAGTTAAAAATTGAAATCCTTTTGTAACAGTCGAGTTTTCGTCCGAAACCTGATACTTCGAAACATATTGTCCATTTTGTTCACGAAGTGTATCCAGTTTTTGCCATAACCCTCTCAACTTTTTATCACATGATATGTGGTTGAAATGATGATACAATGCCAAGTTTCAACCTTTTCATAGTTCATTTGTGGTGCTTTTTAATTTCAGGGTCATTTAGCTCAAAACAATTCATTAAATGCATGAAAAATAGCAAATTAAGTTAGATAGGGTTGAAATATTAGGATGTGGCTTCTAACGGCTCATATTGAATGCACAAAATGTCTGAAGTTTAAATAAGTTAAAAAATTAAAATCCTTTTTAAAAGACGAGTTTTCATCCGAAACCCTCATACTTCGAAACATATTCTCCATTTTGTACACGAAGTGCATCCAGTTTTTGCCGTAACCCTCTCAACTACTTAGGACATTCTTGTGGGTGAAATTATGATACCATCCCAAGTTTCAACCTTTTCAGAGTTCATTTGTGGTGCTTTTTAAATTCACGGCCATTTAGCTCAAAACAATTCAATAACTGGATGAAAAATGGCAAATGAAGTTAGATAGGGTTGAAATTTTATGATGTTGCTTCTAATTGTTCATATTGAAAGCACAAAAAGTCTGGAGTTGAAATAAGTGAAAAAAATCAAATCCTTTTGTAAAAGATGAGTTTTCGTGCGAAACCTGACACTCCGAAAGATATTGTCCATTTTGTACACGAAGTGCATCCAGTTTTCGCCGTAACCCTCTCAACTTTTAGCACATGCTATGTGGGCGAAACCATGATACCATGCCAAGTTTCAAACTTTTCAGAGTTCATTTGTGGTGCTTTTTTAATTTCAGGGTTAGTTAGCTAATTTTTTTTATTAAATGCATGACAAATAGCAAATGAAGTCTTCATATTGTCATGAAAAATAGGGTTGAAATTTTCGGATGTGGCTTCTAGTGGTTCATATTAAATGCACGAAAAGTCTAGAATTGAAATAAGTCAAAAAAATTGAAATCCTTTTGTAACACACGAGTTTTCGTCAGAAACCCTAATACTTCGAAACATATTGTCCATTTTGTACACAAAGTCCATCCAATTTTTGCCGTAACCCTTGCAACTTTTTAGCACATGCTATGTGGGTGAAACTATGATACCATGTCAAGTTTCAACCTTTTTTAGACTTCATTTGTAGTGCTTTTTAATTTGAGGGTCTTTTTGCTCAAAACAATTCACTAAATGCCTGAAAAATAACAAATGAAGTTCGATAGGGTTGAATTTTAAGGACGTGTCTTCTAATGGTTCATATTGAATGCTCAAAATATTTGGAGTTGAAATAAGTTAAAAACATTGAAATGGTTCTATAACATATGAGTTTTCGTCTGAAACCCTTATACTTCGAAAGATATTGTCCATATTGTACACGAAGTCCATCCAGTTCTTGCCATAACCCGCTCAACATTTTACCACATGTTATGTGGGTGAAATGATGATACCATAACAAGTTTCAACCTTTTCAGAGTTCATTTGTGGTGCTTTTTAATTTCAGGGTCATTTAGCTCAAAACAATTCATTACATGCATGAAAAATAGAAAATGATGTTAGATAGGGTTGAAATTTTAGGATGTGGCTTCTAATGGTTTATATTGAATGCGTAAAAAGTCTGGAGTTGAAATAAGCTAATAAAATTGAAATCCTTTTGTTACACACGAGTTTTCGTTCGAAAACCTCATACTTCGAAAGATATTGTCCGTTTTGTACAAGAAGTCCATCCAGTTTTTGCCATTACCCTCTCAACTTTTTATCACATGCTATGTGGGTGAAATTAAGATACCATGCCAAGTTTCAACCTTTTAAGAGTTCATTTGTGGTCCTTTTTAATTTTAGGGTCATTCAGCTCAAAACAACTCATTAAATGCATGAAAAATAGCAAATGAAGCTAAATAGGGTTGAAATTTTAGGATGTGGCTTCTAATGGTTCATATTGAAAGGACAAAAAGTCTGGAGTTGAAATAAGTTAAAAAAATAGAAATCCTTTTGTAACACACGGGTTTTCGTCCGAAACCCTCATACTTCGAAACATATTGTCCATTTTGTTCACAAAGTGTATCCAGTTTTTGCCGTAACCCTCTCAACTTTTTATCACATGATATGTGGTTGAAATGATGATACAATGCCAAGTTTCAACCTTTTCATTGCTCATTTCTGGTGCCTTTTAATTTCAGGGTCATTTAGCTCAAAATAATTCATTAAATGCATGAAAAATAGCAAATTAAGTTTGATAGGGTTGAAATTTTAGTATGTGGCTTCTAAGGCTCATATTGAATGCACAAAATTTCTGGAGTTTAAATAAGTTAAATTTTTTAAATCCTTTTGTAACAGACGAGTTTTCATCGAAACCCTCATACTTCGAAACATATTCTCCATATTGTACACGAAGTGCATTCAGTTTCTGCTGTAACCCTCTCAACTTTTTAGCACATTCTTGTGGGTGAAATTATGATACCATGCCAAGTTTCAACCTTTTCAGAGTTCATTTGTGGTGCTTTTTAATTTCACGGCCATTTAGCTCAAAACAATTCATTAACTGCATGAAAAATGGCAAATGAAGTTAGATAGGGTTGAAATTTTATGATGTTGCTTCTAATTGTTCATATTGAAACAACAAAAAGTCTGGAGTTGAAATAAGTCCAAAAAATCAAATCCTTTTGTAATAGACGAGTTTTCGTGCGAAAACTGATACTCTGAAAGGTATTGTCCATTTTGTACATGAAGTGCATCCAGTTTTTGCCGTAACCCTCTCAACCTTTAGCACATGCTATGTGGGAGAAATTATGATACCATGCCAAGTTTCAACCTTTTCAGAGTCCATTTGTGGTGCTTTTTAATTTAAGGGTTAGTTAGCTAAAAAAATTCATTAAATGCATGAAAAATAGCAAATGAAGTTAGATAGGGTTGAAATTTTCGGATGTGGCTTCTAATGGTTCATATTGAATGCACGAAAAGTCTGGAATTGAAATAAGTGAAAAAAAATGAAATCCTTTTGTAAGAGACGAGTTTTCGTCACAAACCCTAATACTTCGAAACATATTGTCCATTTTGTACACAAAGTGCATCCAATTTTTGCCGTAACCTCTCAACTTTTTAGCACATGCTATGTGGGTGAAACTATGATACCATGTCAAGTTTGAACCTTTTTCAGAGTTCATTTGTGGTGTTTTCTAATTTCAGGGTCTTTTTGCTCAAACCAAATCACTAAATGCATGAAAAATAGCAAATGAAATTAGATAGGGTTGAAATTTAAGGACTTGTCTTATAATGGTTCATATTGAATGCTCAAAATTTTTGGAGTTGAAATAAGTTCAAAAAAATTGAAATGCTTCTGTAACAGATGAGTTTTCGTCCGAAACCCTTATACTTCGAAAGATATTGTCCATATTGTACACGAAGTCCATCCAGTTTTTGCCATAACCCGCTCAACATTTTAGCACATGCTATGTGGGTGAAATGATGATACCATAAAAAGTTTCAACCTTTTCAGAGTTTATTTGTGGTGCTTTTTAATTTCAGGGTCATTTAGCTCAAAGCAATTCATTACATGCTTGAAAAATAGAAAATGAAGTTAGATAGGGTTGAAATTTTAGGATGTGGCTTCTAATGGTTTACATTGAATGTGGAAAAATTCTCGAGTTGAAATAAGTTAATAAAATTGGAATCCTTTTGTAACACATGAGGTTTCGTAGGAAACCCTCATACTTCGAAAGATATTGTCCGTTTTGTACAAGAAGTGCGTCCAGTTTTTGCCATCACCTTCTCAACTTTTTATCACATGCTATGTGGGTGAAATTATGATACCATGCCAAGTTTCAACCTTTTAAGAGTTCATTTGTGGTCTTTTTAATTTCAGGGTCATTCAACTAAAAAAAACTCATTAAATGCATGAAAAATAGCAAATGAAGTTAGATAGGGTTGAAATATTAGGATGTGGCTTCTAATGGTTCATATTGAAAGCACAAAATTTTTGGAGTTGAAATAAGTTAAAAAATTGAAATCCTTTTGTAACAGACGGGTTTTCGTCTGAAACCCTGATACTTCAAAAGATATTGTCCATTTTGTTCACGAAGTGTATCTAGTTTTTGCCGTCAACCTCTCAACTTTTTATCACATGATATGTGGGTGAAATGATAATATAATGCCACATTTCAACCTTTTCATAGTTCATTTGTGGTGCTTTTTAATTTCAGGGTCATCTAGCTCAAAACAACTCATTAAATGCATGACAAATATCAAATGAAGTTAGATAGGGTTGAAATTTTAGGACGTGGCTTCTAATGGTTCATATTGAAAGCACAAAATTTTTGGAGTTGAAATAAGTCAGAAATTGGAAATCCTTTTGTAATAGAAGGGTTTTTTGTCTTAAACCGTGATGCTTCGAAAGATATTGTCCATTATGTTCGTGAAGTGCATCCAGTTTTTCCCGTAACCCTTTCAACTTTTTGTCACATGATATGTTGGTGAAATGATGATACAGTGCCAAGTTTCAACGTTTTCATAGTTCATTTAGGGTGCTTTTTAATTTCAGGGTCATTTGGATCAAAACAATTCATTAAATGCATGAAAAATAGCAAATGAAGTTAGGTAGGGTTGAAATTTTAGGATGTGGCTTCTAATGCTCATATTGAATGCACAAAATGTCTAGAGTTTAAATAAGTTAAAAAATTGAAATCCTTTTGTAACACACGAGTTTTCGTCCTAAACCCTCATACTTCGAACATATTCTCCATTTTGTACACGAAGTGCTTCCAGTTTCTACCGTAACCCTCTCAACTTTTTAGCATATTCTTGTGGGTGAAATTATGATGCCATGCCAAATTTCAACCTTTTCAGAGTTCATTTGTGGTGCTTTTAATTTCACGGTCGTTTAGCTCAAAACAATTCATTAAATGCATGAAAAATGGCAAATGAAGTTAGATAGGGTTGAAATATTATGATGTTGCTTCTAATTGTTCATATTGAAATAACAAAAAGTCTGGAGTTGAAATAAGTCAAAGAAAATTAAATCCTTTTGTAAAAGATGAGTTTTCGTGCGAAACCGTGATACTCCGAAAGATATTGTCCATTTTGTACACGAAATGCCTCCAGTTTTTGTCGTAACCCCCTCAACTTTTAGCACATGCTATGTGGTGAAATTATGGTACCATGCCAAGTTTCTACCTTTTCAGAGTTCATTTGTGGTGCTTTTTAATTTCAGGGTTAGTTAGCTAAAAAAATTCACCAAATGCATGAAAAATAGCAAATGAAGTTAGATAGGGTTGAAATTTTCGGATGTGGCTTCCAATGGTTCATATTGAATGCACAAGAAGTCTGGAATTGAAATAAGTCAAAAAATGGAAATCCTTTTGTAACAGACGAGTTTTCGTGCGAAACCCTAATACTTCGAAACATATTGTCCATTTTGTACACGAAGTGCATCCAACTTTTGCCGTAACCCTCTCAACATTTTAGCGCATGCTATGTCGGTGAAACTATGATACCATCCAAAGGTTCAACCTTTTTCAGAGTTCATTTGTGGTGCTTTTTAATTTCAGGGTCTTTTAGCTCGAAACAATTCACTAAATGCACGAAAAATAGCAAATGAAGTTAGATAGGGTTGAAATTTAAGGACGAGTCTTCTAATGGTTCATATTGAATGCTCAAAATTTTTGGAGTTGAAATAAGTTTAAAAATTGAAATGCTTCTGTAACGGATGAGTTTTCGTCCGAAACCCTTATACTTCGAAAGATATTGTCCATTTTGTACACGAAGTGCTTCCAGTTTTTGCCATAACCCGCTCAACAATTTAGCACATGCTATGTGGGTGAAATGATGATACCATAACAAGTTTCAACCTTTTGAGAGTTCATTTGTGGTGCTTTTTAATTTTAGGGTCATTTAGCTCAAAACAATTCATTAAATGCATGAAAAATAGCAAATGAAGTTAGATAGAGTTGAAATTTTAGGATGTGCCTTCTAATGGTTATATTGACTGCGTAAAAAGTCTGGAGCTGAAATAAGTTAATAAAATTGAAATCCTTTTGTAACACACGAGTTTTCGTCCGAAACCCTCAAAGTTCGAAAGATATTGTTCGCTTTGTAAAAGAAGGGCATCCAGTTTTTGCCATAACCCTATCAACTTTTTATCACATGCTATGTGGGTGATATTATGATACCATGCCAAGTTTCAACCTTTTAAGAGTTCATTTGTGGTGCTTTTTTATTTCAGGGGCATTCAGCTCAAAACAACTGATTAAATGCATGAAAAACAGCAAATAAAGTTAAACAGGGTTGAAATTTTAGGATGTGGCTTCTAATGGTTCATATTGAAAGCACAAAAAGTCTGGAGTTGAAATAAGTTAAAAAATTGAAATCCTTTTGTAACAGACGGGTTTTCGTCTGAAACCGTGATACTTCGAAAGATATTGTCCATTTTGTTCACGAAGTGTATCCAGTTTTTGTCGTAACCCTCCCAACTTTTTATCACATGATATGTGGGTGAAATGATGATACAATGCCAAGTTTCAACCTTTTCATAGTTCATTTGTGGTGCTTTTTAATTTCAGGGTCATTTAGCTCAAAACAATTCATTAAATGCATGAAAAATAGCAGATGAAGTTAGATAGGGTTGAAATTTTAGGATGTGGATTCTAATGGCTCATATTGAATGCACAAAATGTCTGTAGATTAAGTAAGATAAAAAATTGAAATCCATTTGTAACAGACGAGTTTTCGTCCGAACCCTCATACTTCGAAACATATTCTCCATTTTGTACCCGAAGTGCATCCAGTTTCTACCATAACCCTCTCAACTTTTTAGCACATTCTTGTGGGTGAAATTATGATTCCATGCCAAGTTCTAGCCATTTTAGAGTTCATTTGTGGTGCTTTTTAATTTCACGGTCATTTAGCTCAAAATAGTTCATTGACTGCATGAAAATGGCAACTCAAGTTCGATAGGGTCGAAATTTTATGATGTTGCTTCTAATTGTTCATATTGAAGGCACAAAAAGTCTGGAGTTGAAATAAGTAAAAAAATCAAATCATTTTGTAACAGACGAGTTTTCGTGCGAAACTGTGATACTTCGAAAGATATTGTCTATTTTGTACACGAAGTGCATCCAGTTTTTGCTGTAACCCTCTCAACTTTTAGCACATGCTATGTGGGTGAAATTATGATACCATGCCAAGTTTCAACCTTTTAGAGTTAATTTGTGGTGCTTTTTAATTTCGGGGTTAGTTCGCTAAAAAAATTCATTAAATGCAAAATAGCAAATAAAGTTAGATAGGGTTGAAATTTTTGGAAGTGTCTTCTAATAGTTCATATTGAATGCACAAGAAGTCTGGAATTGAAATAATTTAAAAAAATGAAATCCTTTTGTAACAGACGAGTTTTCGTCCGAAACCCTAATACTTCGAAACATATTGTCCATTTTGTACACGAAGTGCATCCAATTTTTGCTCTAACCCTCTCTACTTTTTAGCACATGCTATGTGGGTGAAACTGTGATACCATGCCAAGTTTCAACCTTTTTTAGAGTTCATTTGTGGTGCTTTTTAATTTCAGAGTCATTTAGCTCAAAACAATTCATTAAATGCATGAAAAATAACAAATGAAGTTAGATAGGGTTGAAATTTAAGGATGTGTCTTCTGATGGTTCATATTGAATGCTCAAATTTTTTGGAGTTGAAATAAGTTAAAAAATTGAAATGCTTTTGTAACAGATGAGTTTTCGTCCGAAACCCTTATACTTCGAAAGATATTGTCCATTTTGTACACGAAGTGCTTCAGTTTTTGCCATAACCCGCTCAACACTTTAGCACATGCTATGTGGGTGAAATTATGATACCATAACAAGTTTCAACCTTTTCAGAGTTCATTTGTGGTGCTTTTTAATTTCAGGGTCATTTAGCTCAAAACAATTCATTGAATGCATGAAAAATAGCAAATGAAGTTAGATAGGGTTGAAATTTTAGGATGTGGCTTCTAATGGTTTATATTGAATGCATAAAAAGTCTGGAGTTGAAATAAGTTCATAAAATTGAAATCCTTTTGTAACACACGAGTTTTCGTCCGAAACCCTCATACTTCGAAAGATATTGTCCGTTTTGTACAAGAAGTGCATCCAGTTTTTGCCATTACCCTCTCAACTTTTTATCACATGCTATGTGGGTGAAATTATAATACCATGCCAAGTTTCAACCTTTTAGGAGTTCATTTGTGGTGCTTTTTAATTTCAGGGTTAGTTAGCTAAAACAAATTCATTAAATGTATGAAAATAGCAAAAGAAGTTAGATAGGGCTGAAATTTTCGGATGTGGCTTCTAATGGTTCGTATTGAATGCACAAAAAGTCCGGAATTGAAATAAGTCAAAAAAATTGAAATCGTTTTGAAATAGACTAGTTTTCGTCCGAAACCATAATACTTCGAAACATATTGTCCATTTTGTACACGAAGTGCATCCAATTTTTGCTCTAACCCTCTCAACTCGTTAGCACATGCTATGTGGGTGAAACTATGATACCATGCCAAGTTTCAACCTTTTTTAGAGTTCATTAGTGGTGGTTTTTAATTTCAGAGTCATTTAGCTCAAAACAATTCATTAAATGCATGAAAAATAGCAAATGAAGTTAGATAGGGTTGAAATTTAAGGACGTGTCTTCTAATGGTTCATATTGAATGCTCAAAATTTTTGGAGTTGAAATAAGTTAAAAAATGGAAATGCTTCTATAACAGATAAGTTTTCGTCCGAAACCCTTCTACTTCGAAAGATATTGTCCATTTTGTACATGAAGTGCTTCCAGTTTTTGCCATAACCCGCTCAACACTTTAGCACATGCTATGTGGGTGAAATGATGATACCATAACAAGTTTCAACCTTTTCAGAGTTCATTTGTGGTGCTTTTTAATTTCAGGGTCATTTAGCTCAAAACAATTCATTAAATGCATGAAAAATTGCAAATGAATTTACATAGGGTTGAAATTTTAGTATGTGGTTTCTAATGGTTTATATTGAATGCGTAAAAACTCTGGAGTTGAAATAAGTTAATGAAATTGAAATCCTTTTGTAACACACGAGTTTTCGTCCGAAACCCTCATACTTCGTAAGATATTGTCCGTTTTGTACAAGAAGTGCATCCAGTTTTTGCCATAACCCTCTCAACTATTTAGCACATGCTATGTGGGTGAAATTCTGAGACGTTCCGAAGTTTCAACATTTTCAGAGTTCATTTGTGGTGCTTTTAATTTCACGGTCATTTAGCACAAAACAGTTCATTAAATGCATGAAAAATGGCAAATGAAGTTAGATAGGGTTGAAATATTATGATGTTGCTTCTAATTGTTCATATTGAAACAACAAAAAGTCTGGAGTTGAAATAAGTCAAAAAAAATTAAATCCTTTGTGTAAAAGACGAGTTTTCGTGCGAAACCCTCATACTCCGAAAGATATTGTCCATTTTGTCCACGAAGTGCATCCAGTTTTTGCCGTAACCCCCTCAACTTTTAGCACATGCTATGTGGTGAAATTATGGTACCATGCCAAGTTTCAACTTTTTCAGAGTTCATTTGTGGTGCTTTTTAATTTGAGGGTCATTCAGCTCAAAATAACTCATTAAATGCATGAAAAATAGCAAATGAAGTTAGATAGGGTTGAAATTTTAGGACGTGGCTTTTAATGGTTCACATTGAAAGCACAAAAAGTCTAGAGTTGAAATAAGTTAAAAAACTGAAATCCTTTTGTAAGAGACAGGTTTTCGTCTGAAACCCTGATACTTTGAAAGATATTGTCCATTTTGTTCACAAAGTGCATCCAGTTTTTGACGTAACCCTCTCAACTTTTTATCACATGATATGTGGGTGAAATGATGATACAATTCCAAGTTTCAACCTTTTCATAGTTCAGTTGTGGTGCTTTTTAATTTCGGGGTCATTTAGCTCAAAACAATTCATTAAATGCATGAAAAATAGCAAATGAAGATTGCTAGGGTTGAAATTTTAGGATGTGGCTTCTAATGGCTCATATTGAACGCACAAAATGTGTGGAGTTTAAATAAGTTAAAAAATTGAAATCCTTTTGTAACACACGAGTTTTTGTGCGAAACCCTCATACTTCGAAACATATTGTCCATTTTGTACACGAAGTGCATCCACCTTTTGCCATAACCCTCTCAACTTTTTAGCACATTCTTGCGGGTGAAATTATGATACCATGCCAAGTTTCAACCTTTTCAGAGTTCATTTGTGGTGCTTTTTAATTTCACGGTCATTTAGCTCAAAACAAATCATTAAATGCATGAAAAATGGCAAATGAAGTTAGATAGGGTTGAAATTTTATGATGTTGCTTCTAATTGTTCATATTGAAAGCACAAAAAGTCTGGAACTGAAATAAGTCAAAAAATCAAATCCTTTTGTAAAAGACGAGTTTTCGTGCGAAACCCTGATACTCCGAAAGATATTGTCCATTTTGTACACGAAGTGCATCCAATTGTTGTCGTAACCCTCTCAACTTTTTATCTCATGCTATGTAGGTGAAATGATGATACTGTGCCAAGTTTCAATTTTTTCAAAGTTCATTTGTGGTGCCTTTTAATTTTAGGGTTATTTAGCTCAAAACAATTCATTAAATGCATGAAAAATAGCAAATGAGGTTAGATAGGGTTGAAATTTTAGGATGTAGCTTCTAATGGTCCATATTGAACGCACAAAAAGTCTGGAGTTGAAATAAGTTAAAAAATTGAAATCCTTTTGTAACAGATGAGTTTTCATCTGAACCTTTTTACTTCGAAACATATTGTCCATTTTGTTCATGAAGTGCATCTAGTTTTTACAGTAACGCTCTCATCTTTTTAGCATATGCTATGTGGCTGAAATTATGATACCATGCCATTTTCAACCTTTTCAAATTTCATTTGTGGTGCTTTTTAATTTCAGGGTTATTTTGCTCAAAACAATTCCCTAATGCATGAAAAATAGCAAATGAAGTTAGATTGGGTGGAAATTTTAGGACGTGGCTTCTAATGGTTCATACTGAATGCACAAAAATTCTGGAGTTGAAATAAGTTAAAAAATCGAAATCCTTTTGTAACAAACGAGTTTTCCCTAGGTCCAGCGCTACTGCTATCGCGTTACAGCTAAGTTTTAGCAGTAGCGCTGGCCTGGCAAGCGCTACTACTATGTGCTGTTAACAGTAGCGCTTGGGAAAACGAAGCATTGCTGCTAATCTAGCGCTGCTATTAGATGATTTCCAGCGCTACTGGTAGTATTCCTGCTTTCGTAGATTTACACCCTCTACGTATTTGTGAAGTACTTATACAGTATCTATACAGTAGTTTCATCAAATCGTCATAATACATCATTGTCATATAAGAACTCCTCCTCATCATCATTTTCGTCAATGAGACATCATATAACAAGTTGTTCACTAGTCATAATTACAACTCCTCCTCATCATCATCAACTCTAACACATTGTAGCACATAATAACACATTATACCTAGGACCTAGTCCTCTCTCGTAGGACCTACTCTACCCTCTCTTAGGTACACAATCATAAAACAAGATAGGCCCTGACTCTCCATTATGGAGAACGGAGATCATCCTGTCTCCCATTCATGGCGTACGCACAATGTTGCTTCCAAGTAGCTCTCTACGATTGACCATACATTTTTTCCAATCTTTGATTGTCATGATTCCATCGGTTTTAGAAATCCGGTATGGACAGGAGTGATGCGTACGCTGACCTAGCCGTGGTGGCCCTAAGCTCATAACAACAACGCGACCTCTCGGAAACATCACATGAGGCACACAATCATTCGGGATTTTCTGTTGAAAAACATAGTAATAACTTTGTAGTTAGCAATGTAGTTTAGTTTTTGAAGAATTTATGCAAAATATGCATGGATGTCGTAATAGTAGAACTAAAATCTTACCATGCAATCTCCATGGATGTTACCGTAGTTCACCACGTGCACTAGTGGCACGTATTGACCATAATGTGCAGGAGTTTGATAATAGCTATTGTAATTCTCAAGATGACTAAGAAATGTGGTAAGATGATCTTTCTCCTTATAAGTTAATTCTACTTCATCACTGTAGTAGTAGGTTCTGTCTACCATCTTCCGTACATTTTTTGAAGAATGAAAATAAGCTGTCAATGCAAATAAGTTGTCAACTATTTTTCAATAAACAATATAAATTACTTAATAAATATGGTTGAGAAACTCACATAATGGTAGAATTGGAGGCATCTACACATCGACCCAGATGTCGATATTACCTTCAATTTCATCTTCCGGACGAATATCAAAGGTGATAAGCATATTAGGCTTAAATGCATAAGCCTTGCATAGTGCTTGCCAAGTTTTTCATTCAAAATAGCAATAGGTGTCTACATGGTACAATTTTACCGCAAAAGTAAAAGCATGCTCGGTCCTCAAGGGAATTATCTTTACCACCGTATCTTTTTTAGTATTGAAACCAATCTTATCCAAGAGAGCAATTCTTGCATGACAGGGGATATGTTAGTAGAATAGTAAAAAAATTAAAATTATAAGTTGAAGCAAAAGAAGCAGAAGTCATGCTTAATTATGAAAAAAGACTTGTCATTGTGACTTACTGTATCCACTTCGAAGGTCTCATCCAGCATGATGTTGAAGCACCTACATCAACTAGGAAATCTTGTCACACAAGCCGCGCGCGTCTTCACAGTATTCGCACATAGTGAATTCCCTTTCGTCGTCAGACATTTCCTATGCTCATAGTTGAAACATTTAAAATCGATCGAAGGAAACTATGAGAAACCTGATCAACACACAGATCACTATTACTCAATGTGCAACGGGTTGACTTTAGGTCTGTCGAGTCTTTCCTTCCTAAACTCTAATCTCACGTATATGGTTGGCACTCCCTCTAATATTGCGACAGTCGGTGATGGTGGCTCCTCCATTCGTCCTAGAGTGCATTACACCAAAATTTCTAGCACACTGGAACGAAGTAGAAGCGACCCACATGACAATGGTGGACACTCTCCCTCACTAAAAGAAACACAAGGAGCCGAAACATACCTAAAGTCAACCTGTTCCATATATCAAACAGACGTGCATTCAATAAGAAAAACTAAATCATAAAACAAATTAGTATTCAAATTAACATGCATTCAATAAGCAAAACTAAATTATCTCCTGCGTCCGTACATTGTCGAATAGTATCACTAATACATCACTAATACAATTAGAACCATAGCGAACGACGGGTATCGGCGCGGGCGGTGGACACCCAAAGAGAAGGAACCATCACAGGATCATAGCTCGGGTGAGATCCCTGAAGAACTTGCCAGGTATTGGAGAACCTGGCGTCCAACGCAACCATATAGCATTGGATGTGCTCGTCCTCCTTCCTAACACGGCAATGTATCACCTCCGCGGGGGCCGGCTCCCTCTACACCAACAATGGCCCACACGACCGCCACCAAATAACCTTCGGGTCAACAACGGGCTGCGTCCTCACCAAGTTGCACGCCCCGAAAGGTAGGACCTTGCAGTACCAGCCCGGCAGAGCCCAGTCCCGGACATGGCCCCTATAATCAAGCAGGCCTCCTCCACCGATTCAACGACGAGGATGCGGGCCAGGCATCATCAATGTCGAGAACAAATGCTTAATTATGAAAACAAAATTAATAAACTTCTAAACTTAAATATATGTACTACACAAACTAAATTAGATCATTATTATTCATCACGGATTGACTATCGGTCTGTCGGGATTCTCCTTCCTCTCTCATATATGGTGGACACTCCCTCACTGATTTTTTGACCGTCGATGATGGTCACGACTCCTTCTTCCCCTAGTTCATAACAAAGGTCTAGCACAAGGAGAAGAAGGAGCAGCGACCCCCACAACAACAGTCGGCATTCTTCTTCTCTCATATATGGTGGAGACTCTCTCTCTCTCGCTGATTTTTTGACTATCATGTTTGGAGCCCCGACAGGCTTATAGTCAACTCAAAATGTCGTTTAATTCTCTTTCTAGCAAATCTGGGTCACTCGATATTTCCTACATATTGTAGCACAAGTCATGCTAAAATTCATGAAAAAAATCCGGCATGACCTTTGCTAAAATAGGACATATCGAGCGCCTGAAATTTACCAGAACAGAAATGAATCAACACTCCGACAAAACATAGGCCACTGTGAGGTGTTCCTTACAAACACAGGCCACTTGGGCAAGCACTAGTACTACAGAACACTACATATCACATATTCCATGAAAATTGTCACAACTACTCATGTAGCTACTACTCTACTACAACTATCAAAACATCTACGTGGTCATCTACATGGGATTTGGCTGGTCTAACCTCGAGGTCAAAGGTGGTTGGTGACGGGGACGACGGCAGGGATGATGTAGGGGCTCCTTTATTTCTGAAAAAACAAAATATAAACAAAAACATTATTATCCTCATCTCAGGACTTACTATAAATAGAAACAAAATTTCAATTAGATCATCAAATCTCATATACCTAATTTTTCTTACTAAAAATAAACTAGTTTATTAATTCAACTAGTTTAACTAAGCACTTACTATAAATAAAATAAACAAGTACTTACTAAAAATAAACTAGTTTAACTAGTTCTATTAATTTTCTAACTAATTCTATTAAACACTTACTAAAAAACAGTAAAAAACTATATTGAAGTTTTTCTATAAACTAAACACTACTGCCCTAAATTAACATCTACTTAGTTACCTAACCTACTTCCCTAAAAACAACATCTAACTAACAGTACCACCACTACCCTAACCTAATAGACATTTACTTAGTAACCAAATTAGCTAACCAAACATCTAAAAACATCTAATTAACCTAGTTAGTAAACCAAATTAACCTAGAGGGAGAAGGAGGGAGGAGGGAGGAGGAGTACCTCTCGGTGAAGGACGGCTGACGCGCGGGGGGGGGGGGGGTGACGGGGGAGGAGGGCCGGCGCGGGAGGTCGGCCGGCGGGGGAGGAGGCCGGTGCGGGGGAGGGTGGCCGGTGGGGGAGAGAAGAGCCGACGCGAGCGAGGGCGGTCGGCGGGAGAAGAGCCGGCGCGAGTGAGGGCGGTCGGCCAGCGCGAGCGAGGGCGGTCGGCCGACGTGGGCGAGGGCGGTCGATGGGGGAGCGCGCGGGGGACGGTGCCACATGGGGGAGGGCGGCAGCAAGTGTGAGAGTGTACGGGGAGAGTGAGGTCGAGCGCGGGTGGATAAGGATCCCATAGTAGTAGCGCTTTTATTTATAAAGTGCTACTTCTACGTTCAGTAGCAGTAGCGCTTCCTACATACAAGCGCTACTACTACGCCCGGCCTGCCGGCAACGGCTTGACAATTTTACTAGTGGTGGGTTTTATGAAAACAGCAGCACTAGTAAGTTCATAGTAGCAGCGCTTGCCATGCACAAGCCCTACTGATAAGTAGTAGTAGCGTTTTCTTATAGAAAGCGCTACTACTAATCTCCTGTGTATAAGCATTTCCCTAGTAGTGGTCCCATCGTCGACCCGGAGGTTATTTGGTGGCGGTCGCGTGGACCATTGTCGGTGCAGAGGGAGCCGACCCCCAAGGAGGACGAGCACGTCCAACGCTACATGGTTGCGTTGGATACCAGGTTCTCCAATACCTGGCAGGTTCTCCAAGGATCTCACCCGAGCTATGATCCTGTCATAGTTCCTTGTCTTTGGGTGTTCACCGCCTACGCCGCAAAATGCCAACTATATCTGTATTAGTGGATACTATTCGATGATGTATTAGTGATACTATTAGATGATGTATTAGTGATACTATTATTCGATGATGTATTAGTGATATTATATGATCATATTGTTGCATTACCTTGTATTGATTTGCATATCTCCGGTTCTGCTTATTGAATGCATTCTAATATTTTTATATTTGTTCTAGATTAGTTAAGCTATGGACGACCGTGATCAAGAGAATGCCATGCACGACCTGATACGCTCCGGAAACGAAGAGAATGAAGTAGATGATGGCTCACAATACCTTAACCCATCCAGTGAGGGAATTAAGGAAGAACAACCAAGGGACTAAGGCGAACTAACTGACAATGACGATGGCTTAGAATTTTTTGTCCATTTAACAAAGTCCGACGAGGTATTAATTTTCCCTCTAGTGATCATCAGATGTATTGATTGATTTGTATATATTAATGAATCTTTCTTCCTTTTAGACATCTAGATCAAGCAAATCTTCTACAAGGGTTAAACGTGTCTTGACAATAAAGTTGAAACAAGGCGTGAAGTATAACATTGATCAAATCAAAGCAGATGGCGAGCCGATTGCTCCTAAAGAGAATGCAAACAAATTTATACGTCGATGTGGAGTTATCGTTAGGGACCAAATCCCGATCAATGCTTAATAATGGAATCAGCGAAAGGATCGCGGAGTTCCTTGTGTCACACAAAGAGCAAAAGATCTGCTTTGGGAGGAGCTCATGAAATATTTCACCATACTAGAGGGTCTGACTGATGTCCAATGGGAGAAAGTCAAGAAGTGTGCTCTTAAGAAGATGACCAAACAATTCCAGTCTTGGAAGAAAAGATTATGGAACAATTACTTGGAAGGACAAAATAAGACTCTAGAATTCAATGGAGAATATGTGAAGTTAGCAGATGACTCGGATGATTTTTTGAAGGTCAAGGAATCAGAAGATTCTAAGAAACGGTCCAGAATAAACAAGAAAAATGCTGACAAAAAACGTGGCACCATCATTTGGGGTGTCACACCCTGTGTTTATATCACCTTGATATGTTTGGGTTTATAAAATTTGGAGCCAACTAAAAATTTTCAAAGTGCTTGTGCTTGTTTGCAATGATGTTGCTTGCTTGGTGATTGTGGATGTGGCACTCCTAGATTCTATTCCACTTCATATTCATCTCCCTTGACCCAAACCTCTTGCCCAATGATCATGCCATGTGAATAGTGCCCAAAACCATTTTTATCAAAAAAATTTAACCAAAAATGACTTATTCAAATTAGGTTCTCAAAACCCCCTGAAATGAGGTTTGCACTGCAAGTCCTCAAATTGGGTGGATTCTTCTTCCCCAAAAGCTTTACTTCAAACCTACTATATATAAGACTTTCCAAAACCACCAAATATTATTCTTATATTTTATTTAAAGGCTTTTTCTTAAGACCAAAAATGGTATTTCATAGGGAAAAATTATTTAAATGCTTTTAAAATATTTGAGAAAATTTAGGGAAACTCAGTGGACACATATTTTCCATATATATGTGTTCCAACACAAGGGCATGATCAAATCATGGGCAAAACCCCTCAAAACCTTTTGTGTTCAAATCAAACTTTTGGAATATTTCTTATAGAAATATTCTCAATAAATTCCAGGAAATTTCCAGCAAGTCAACACTATCATAAGTGATGATCTTGCAAAGTTTATCTCAATCCCAGTTGATTTGATTCATGAAACCATCCCAAAACCCTCCCTGTCCAGATCCAAATTTGAGCAACTTTACATTGTGAAGTTTCTCCCCTTGGCACCAAACTTTATGGGCATGCTCTAATGACCAAATAGTGATGCCACACTAAGTTGTGCATCAAGGGTTAAAGCCTAGCATCACTAGATCTACAGAAACTTGATTCTGTTAGTTGCTAGGGTTTACCAAGTTTCCATTGTCAACTTTTCCCCCTTGAGCTCAAACTTGTGAACCAGCCCATTTCTAACCACCTTTAGATCCTATCAAACTCAGGGAAAATCAGAGCCATTTTCTTCTCCTAAACCCCGTCAAACACCTTCTGGTAAAATAGTAAAATCACTATTTCCACCCCTTCCTGTTTTACCCTTGCCCCTAAGATTTTTACCACGGCCTCTTGTGGATACATTTCACCTCCAATAAAACCCTCAGGGGCATAGTTCAATGATTTGAGGGGTAAACCCCCCATTTTTACCCCTGGGCAGCACCATTTCTCTCCCTCTCACCCTTTTCTTCTACCCTAAGGCACCTCCAGAGCCCTCCCCTAGCCTCTCCTAGCCCTTGGGCATCTCAAGTATCCCCAAGACATAAGAAGACATGCGGGTGGGCATGTTATATGCCAGGGCACGCCATATGGGCGCTCTGGAGCGCGCTACAGTGCGCTCCCACACTGTAGCCGCCCGTGCCCGGTGCCGCCCGACAGCCTTGGGCCTCCCCATCATGTCCCCTGGCCACCCTCGACATCCACAAGGCGCCTGATGGTCGGGCCCCCTCCTCCCTCCTCCTCTGATGCCCTCCATTGCACGCGCACGGCACCGCCCGAGCCGGCCAGTGGCCGTGCTCGCACGCGCGCACCTCTGGTCCCCCTCCTGGCTGCCCTTCCCTTCCCCTGGATGTGGACTAAGTCCATGAACTCCCGAAACACAGCCTAGAGCCCCCCATGGCCTGTGGCGACGACCATGTCCTCGCCGGCGCACCATGGCCGTGGTGGACCAAAGCCCGCCTATAAGAAGGCCCCCGCTCCTCCTACTCCTCTCTCCTCGCTCCCTCCTTCCCTCAGCTTCCTCCTCGTGCTCAACCCGCTTGACCCCGTGGTCGGGAGCCCGCTCCGGAGCAAAGCCTCGCCGCCGTCGGGCACCTCCCCTTGTTGGCGGTTCCCTTCACCCCAACGACCCCCTCGGTCGCCCACCGATGCGTGGGAGCCCCCTAAGCGAGCCGGTGCCCTCCGCCTGGACCGCTGTGGCTGGAGACGCCGTTGGTGAGCTCCCTCCTTGTCGCGAGGAGAGGGATGACAGGTGGGGCCCAACTATCATCCCCTTACCCCCTCCTCTCTCGCTGGCAAGTAGGGCCCTTTGGCTGGGCGTTTTGGCCCAAGGGGCACAGTGCCCTGTTTCCTTTTCTTTTTTCTGTTTTCTTCCAAAAATCCCCCAGGACTCGAATTAAATTTAATTCCAATTATTTTTCCACCTAAATTCTTATAATATTCCATAGAATTTGTTAGTGCCATTGGTAAAAAAGTTTTAAAACATTTTATGTACTGTTTTAATTTAAAACTCTTATTTAGCATTATAAGCTCTAGTTTTAAATAGATTTAAAAATCTTTTTGACTTCAAAAACCTAGTTTTAGTATGGCTTGTAGTATTTATCAGAGTAGGGTAGCATTTTTGATAGTAATTTGTGTGCTCTGTTTTTGTGTGTTCCTTATTTTTATCGCTTTTATTCGCGACGATAGATTGCGCGGTTGATGAAGAAGTTGGACCCGAAGACTTCGAAGACCCCGGAGACTTTGTTTAGCCAGGCAAGCAGCCCTTTGACCATGTTAAGAAACTTTTTCATGCATGACATATAGCACTTGTTGTTTTGATGATTGATCGTGATGTGGAGTTCCCCCTTCGGTTGGTTGCCTTCGATACTTTACCATTGACACTTGCATGATGCATAACCCTACCACCTTACGAGGGTTATGCGGGCGGGTGTAGTTAGCATGCTAATAGATGCTATGCAAATGGGATGGGATTTATGCATAGTGAGAAAAAGGAAGTGGTTCTTTCAAAGACTTCTCGAAAACCCCATCGGGTGCCACTAATGCCCGAGGGAGATGATGATGAGATGGGTGACCACTTGAGAAAGAAGTGGTGTACCGGATCAAGTGAATGTTGTGGTTTTCGAAAATGGATTGGTGTGAGAGTGACCGTTATTCCAACCTTACATGTATGACCACGATACCCCTGATGGGACGGGGCTTTGTTGAGTACTGTGGATGGTGCTAGCAAGGAGCCTGCATTACTAGTGGCACGAGTGAAGTGGTCACTCTTGAGATGGGTTTGTCCCAAAAGTGGAAGGCTATGCGCTGTCTTTACAGGCACCGGGCACACCGTTGCGTGCGCTCATGGATGATACGAGTGATGTATATCATGAAGGATGTCACCAACGAGTGGACTCTTTGTTTAGTATCACCATGGGAAAGGCATTGTTCGGGTGCTTACCTCGGGTATGTTATATACCGCGAGTCATGGATGACACGGAAGTTCCCCGAGTATTGTGGGTAAAGTGTGCAACCTCTGCAAAGTGTAAACCTATTCGAATATCCGTGTCCATGGTCAAGGACAGTTGGATGACCGCTCTTGTGCTACGTCCAAGTGTTTTCACAAACTGGTGTGTGAGTGTGTTGGAGACAAAGATGGTACTTGAGCTAAGTCCGATGACTTAGCATGGGAAGTGATCTAATTCCGGTGACTTAGCATGATGAATGAACATGAGGTGTTTAACCCCCTACTTATGATGATATTTGTAACTTGTTCATATGGATATCTGCCTATTGTTGATGCATGCTTACTAGTTACTTGATCATGTCATTGCATTTAAAACTAGCTTTCCGCAAATTACCTACTTAGTGCTATATCATGCATCATTATTACCTTGTTCCACAACTTGGGTTTCTTGCGAGTACATTCAAAGTAATCATTGGCTTGCCACTGGTTATTTAATTGGCCAGGCATGGAAGAACAGGAGTATGTTGAAGAGTTCGTTGGTGATGAACATGCGAACTAGGACGCTTCCCAGTCAGAATGCCTGTAGGTTAAGGAAGATGGCATGGCTTCACGCTTTCGATCAAGATTTCCGTTGCTTGTTCTATTTAAGTGTTTGGCCCTTGTGGCCCTATCTATGTAAGGTTAGACCTTCATGGTCTTTATTTGTGTAAGACGCTAATGTGGATGTAGGACTCTTGTTATTCAGCTTCTGTTTGTTCAGTGAGCATTGATCTCTGGGATCACTGTACATGTGTATTCGGTGATCACGACTTATGAGTCGGTCCCCACATGAGGCCAGGAGGCTACAAGTATGGGTTGCCTAAGTGGGATGAATCTGAGAAAGACATGAGGGTTGCAGGGGTCTCTCCAATAACAGATACTTGGCCCGAGAGGTGCAGGACTTGGTTTTATCCACATGGGGGAAAGTTAGACCCAAAGGCATGCCAGGTTCTTAAACAGGCGAGTCTTAATGATGTCACAAACGGAATAATTAAAGCAGTCGAAGAAGCTTGAGTGAGTGTGTACCGGTCGGATAGCGAGAAGGAAGAGCTTTCGCGTGCCCTCAAGAATCTGGGACGAACACGATTAAAAGGCATGGTTCCGTGGTTTCTAGGGTTTGCGGATTGTAATGACAGCTACAGAAGTCGTGACACAAACAAGAAGCATGAAGTAGATCGGATCCAGAACTTGGAACGCAAATATAACATGTAGCAGGAGCAAATCAACAAACTTAGCCAGCACGGTGCGTCTCAGCAGTAGCAGCAACCAGATCTAGCATTGGATGGTACCATTCCATCATCTATGCCGAAAAGCAGCGTGGGTTCCATGAAGGTCTTGGACGATTATGCACTGCTGGCTCGCTACCCTGTGGATGATATCCTAGAGTCGGCACCTTGTGAGCTACATGTGAAACTGAAGAACATATCCATGAAGGCCGCGGACGGCTTTGCTTTACCATGTGGACCTGAAGCAACTTTCCATGGCAATCCGATTCCACCTGCCTATGCTCGTGTCAGCGTGGATCAAGTCGTGTCGGCATAAGAAACACTAGATCTTGACTACCTTGGAGGTGAAGGGGAGATGACATTGGGAGAAGCAATGTGTTGTGTCATTTTATGGAAAAAGGAATGCATCATGTTTGCAAATTCGATGCCAAGGCCACTGACTCCTCCTCCAAGTCCGCCTGTCAGCAGACTCAAACCCTCCCCGAGACGGAGCACAGGGTGAGTCCGCCATATCCATCTCCGCGACGCCAGTCAAATCCATACCACCCCGAGACGGAGCAAAGGGTGAGTCCACCATATCCATCTCCACTGCGCCAGCCGAATCCATCCCACCCCGGGACGGAGCGCATGGCGAGTCCACGATATCAAGCTCCGCCACATCAGCATAGTCCATCCCACCTCGAGATGGAGCCTAGCGCAAAGTGTCCGCGATATCCTCTTATGAAAAAGAAGTTAGCTTACGATATGACTGACACGAAACTCGATGAAGAAGTGGCTATCCAATTGCAGGGCCATTTTGGACTGAAACCGCCCTCGCCGCCAATGGAGAAAGTACCCGACAAGGTCATACAACATTTTATTGATGTAGCTAAACTCGCAGAGAAAAGACCGGTATCAAACTATGAACGTTGTATCACCAAGTCCTTTGAATCCCGCAATAGATGGAAGGCGTCGAGCGGTAGTAGTGAATGCGGGAAAATTGTTCCCCAGCTCGGAGAACAACTAGTCCAATCGATCAGACCACTCAAGGTGAATGCCAATAAGGTGCTAATAACCGACAATTATAGAGAGAATGCTAGATTGCTCAGTATCACCGTTGAACAACTCCTAGAGATCGAGGAATTTCCACCATTGGATCCGAAGGAAATAGCATGGCAATATGTCCCCGAGAAACCTCTGGTCACTCCTGGGGACGAGAAGCTTCTAACAACGCAAATGCACAACTTGCATGAGTGGTACATGAGATAAGTAAAGGTCGGGCGACGATCTAGCCTCATGGTGAAAGTCGAGAAAGAGCATTACATCCATGAAAATGCTTTGTGGATTGATTATGCAGAATTTATTCAGTTATTCAATCAAAAAGCACTCGACAAGTCTATTGGTAGTTGCTATTGTCTGTAAGTGATTTCTTTCTGTAATTAGTCTCTAGCTCAACTTGTTCATTGCTTGTTATTATACTCACTATATTCTTTTGTGTGGTATTATGCAGAATGAAGATTTTTGAATCGAAGAGAGCTGGGGTCTATGGCATTGGGTTCGTTGACCCAAATACCGTTAATGAAGAAGTGTTGAGAAGGGACCCCAAAGACACGGAGAAAATGCTTCTAAGTTTTTTGAAGGCCCTAAACTACAAAGCAAAAATACTTTTACCTTCGAACTTCCAGTGAGTGTTACTGTCTTGTACTACAAATTATATTTTTGCTTATATATACATATACTCGATGTTAAGTGTAGTTGATGAGTTATGCATGCCCGCTTATACAAATTGTGTGCGCAGCTACCACTGGATCCTTGTAATCATTAGAGTTGACGATGGAAGTTTTGAAGTATTGGACTTGCTAGGTAAAGACCCTGAAGATTACATCAGGTAATTTCAATCATTGACGCGCTATGTCTGCTTCTTTATTAGTTCATTTCTTGATATGAAGTAATTAGTAACTCCTTTATTCATTTTGTTTGCCGGGCAGGGTTTGGAAATGTTTCATCAAAGAGGTCACCAGTGAATGGAAACTAGTGTTGAGATGGCAAAAGCCCAGGGTAATTAAGTAGTACTAGCTACGTCCGCGCATCTCTTTAATTCTAGTTTCAATACTATTGGCATGCTTCATTATTACCTGATTGAATTCTATTCTCGCAAAGTGCATGAGGAAGGCAATGGGACTGAACTATGTGCATATTACGTTTGCGAGAACATTCACTTTATGACCAAAAGCAGCAAGAGTGCAAGAGATCTTTGGGTACGTAAACACCATTCATATTTTTTTATCATGATCTAATACATATACACACAACTAACATGCATATTCATATTGATCTCCTTCTTTATGAAAAGATGATGCAGATGCAGGATCAACTCCTACCAACGGACCGCATACAAGCAATTCAAGAGGAAATTGCAGGATTTTTGCATCAGTAGGTCATATCTCCCGACGGAGAATACCAATACCTGATCCCCGAATGATCTGGTAATTGTATGAGAAATTGTATATACAAAATTGTATATATATATGCATGCAGTCGTACGAGAAATTCAATGATATATGGTTGTACGAGAAATTTTATGATATATGATCGGTTCTATGAGAAATTCTATTATATATGCATAACGTGTACAGTATGTAGTAGCGTAAAATATGTTTGAAATGAAAAAGTATTAAATGGAAAACACAAAATGAAAAGGAAAATAAAAAATAAGCATTAAACCCCTAAACCCCTAAACCTTTAGTCCCGGTTAGTGTTACCAACCGAGACCAAAGGTCCCAATGCCCTGGCGCGCTCTCCCGCCCACGTGGCCAGGGTTTAGTCTCGGTTTGTAGCCAACTGGGACTAAAGACTTAGACCCTTTATTCTCTATACTTTAGTCTCGGTTGGGGAACCGGGACTAAAGGCCCTTCCCAACGGGGACTAATGGCCTGTTTTCTACTAGTGCATGTGCATAAGTCAGGGGCACTGGGTACCCCTGTCCTAGTGCATCGACAAAGGTTTAGCAAACCAATAGGAATACCAACCCTCAACCGTCTTAAGTGGCTGCACACAAAAGAGAAAACAACTTGCACCTAACGCTGGAAAGAGGGTTGTCAATCCCGTTGGTCTCATTATTTGCAAGCAAGTGAGTTTTGAAGATAATTGTATATTGCAAAATAAAATAAAAGGAAGTAAATGGAAGCAAGGCAATATTAGCGTTTGTAAATATATAAGTGAATAGACCCGAGGGCTGATACGTCACCAACATATCGATAATTTATGAAGTATTCATGCCATATTCACCTATGTTTATAGTACTTGTATATGGTTTTGATGCACTTTATATGATTTATTATAACTAACCCGGCCTGATGCAGTTTTCACCAGAACTACCCGTGTTTTGTGCAGAAAATGGAAGTTTTCGGAATCGCGTGTAAATTTTTGACGATTTTTTTGGAACAAAAGAGGCACTAGACACTTCGTGGGAGGGCCAAAAGAGCTACGAGGTGGGCACATTCTGCCAGGCCACTCCAGACCCCCAACCCATGGTTTGGTGTATCATGCTCACCTCATGGCCCGTCTCCGTGTGAAACCAATGGAAAGAATTCCTATAAATATAAAAACCATTGGAAATAAACCTAGACTCCTTTTTCCACCGCTGGAAGGCCTCTATATCGATGAAAAACTAATCTGGAGAGAAAACAGTACCCTACAGGAGAGGGTAGATCATCTCCGATGGCCATCTTCATCATCCCGGTGGAGTCCATGGTGAGGAGGCAGTAGTCCACCCCCGGGGCTGACGGTTTGTACCAGTATCTACGTCTTCAATCTGTCTCTCTTGTGTTCTTGAGATGGCACGATCTTGATGTATCAAGGGCTTTGTTAATATAGTTGAATCACATGGTGTTTGCCCCTCTCTATCTTGTTGTGGTGAATTGAGTTTTCCCTTAGAGATTTCATTATGTTGGATTGAATATTGGATTTGAGAACACTTTAGATATGTCTTGCATGGAGATACCCATAGTAACATTGGGGTATTCAAGTGATTCACTTGATCTATGTCTTGGTACTCAACTTGCGGATTCCCGAGGTGACATTGGGGTAATCTATGCATAGGGGTTGATACACGTTCTTGTCCTAGTTTCTCTGGTAGAAATCTTGGGGCAATCTTTGAGGTTCTTTATGTTGGATTGAGTGTTATGAATCTGATTTTTTATGCATATCGTATAATTAACTCATGGATATTTGTGGTGAAATTGGAGTATCTAGGTGACATTAGAGTTGGTTGATGGGTATCATATGGTGTTATTCTAGTACGAGCTCTTAGATAGATTAATCAGAAAGGGTAACTTGGTTATTTTAGTACGAACTCTTGGATAGATCGATCGGAAAGGATAACTAGGTTATTTAAGTATGAACTCTTGCATAGATCGATCGGAAATGATAATTTTAAGGTGGTTTCGTACCCTACAAACAATTTCTTCTTATGCTCTCCGCTAGATAAGAACTTTGGAGTGATTATTCTTTGCATGTTGAGGGATGGTTACGTGATCCAATTATATTAGCATTCTTGAGAGATTGCACTAGAGAAAGTACATACCGTAGGCCTTGTTTTCCAGCATTGCAATACCGTTTGTGCTCACTTTTGTCACTTGCTACCTTTCTATTTACATATTTTCAGATTACAAAAATCAATATCTGATAAAGGCGAGGGTCCCGATCTTTCGATGAGATGATAACTATCGATTTGGTGCAGACGACTTTGACGATCCGACTACAAACGTGCACGACGTTGCGCCTTAGCAATCGCTAAACCAATCTCCAAGAGGTTATTGACCACGTCGGAGCACCATCAACCTGACCACGAAGGTCTATTCCTGCAAGCAATCGAAGAACAAGCAAGAATATGATAATGCAATCTGAATATTGCAAATATTCGTGAAGTATTGATAAGGGTGGGATTCCGAAAGCGGTCTTGGTCTGGTCGTTGGACACAAACGAAGTACACGAAGTTGCAATGGCTAACTTTTAACTAAACAAAACCCAAAGGAAAAGCTACTAGATTGATCTACTTATATAGGAGCAAGGGGTGGCGGCCAAGGAGGTGGGAGGACGTCCCAAGACACCCTAAAACCAACCCTAGGTCGTACAAGGCCCATGGGCCCAAGTGGAGGTGATGCAACACCTTTGGACTTGTAGTTTGACTCGGATTCTGCTGCAACGTCAGATTGTTTCGTCGATATCTTCGCGATCCTGATGAATTTTAAGGTGATTCCACCTGGACTGGAACGCATATGAAATCTAGTTTCCAGAAAAAAACGAATCACCCAATTCCAAATCCGTATGAAAAAGTTGTTGGCATTTTGAGCAGGTATGTCTGTGTAGTCCGAATCTGAGTCCAGAACGTGAGAGATTTGGACTCTATCTTCTCTTGGGCTAAAAGTGACGTGATAGAACTTCTTGAACATCACCTAATTATTTCCTTTAACGTGAGAGGACCTCTTGAATAGCATCCAACCATTTCCTCTCCCTTTGTCATCACACGTGGTTCATACAAGTGTTCGGTCATTCTGCATTTAGGCATAAAATAAAAATAGGTGAAGTATTTTTGTTTCGGACAACATAAATAAATTATTGAATAATTATTATAAGAAATCATCTCACAAATATGCACATATGCAATACTTTTGGTCATATCGAAGGTAGTCATGTCCTCATCAATATCTACTATCATTACTACAATTGTATCACCATCTCTTCGCCGAACTAGTGCACCTATACAATTTGCCATTGTATTGGGTGTGTTGGGGACACAAGAAATTTCTTGTATTTGATTGCATGTGTTTTAGAGAGACCATCTGAAAGTGCGTTATATCGACTAGAGGGGAGGTGAATAGGCGATTTTTAGAAATTCATCACTTGAGGAATTTCAACTTTGAGGAATTTGAAATGTGATGAATAACTAGTAGTGTGACACAACATAGTCATCATGACGAAATGAAACATGTAAAAATAGTAAGTAGCGTGACACAACATAAGCGGTGATGAACAAGGTAACTTGAAGAATTTGAGGTGAGGAATTTGTGAAAGTCTTCAGTCAAATTCTTCATACAGTAACAATCAATTTCATCAACAAGTATATCAGGAATAGAGGGGTTGGGGAAATAGAACCAGGTAGCTTGATGAAGACAATGGTTTGATGACCCAGTTCCAACTGCTGTGACAGTCGTATGTCTGGTTTGGAGCGGCCTAGTATTTAAACTAGAGGACACACAATCCTTACCGTATTCTCCTTGAGCTAAGGTCACACAGTCCTCACCCAACGCTCGTGGTAAGTCTTCAGGGTAGACTTCCAAAACCCTCACAGACTGGACACCCGACGATCCACAATTTACTGATGGATGCTCTAGACCAAGGTCACTTCGTGATCCCCAATTGACTGCAGGATGCACTAGACCATGACGCCTAACCGTCTGGAGGATGCACAGTCGTCAAAGGTAACAAGCGTCGGTTCCACACAGGAATTTCTTCAGTGATACTCAATCACTTTGGGTTTGGTTGTTTGGTTGTGGGTTTTTCCTTACTGATGATTTTCTCCCAAAGTCCTCGGAGGATGGATTGCTCTCAAATGACAAGTGTCAGTTCTATTTCGGAGTAGCCAACCAACTAGTGGTTGTGGGGGTGGCTATTTATAGCCAGGGTGCAACCTGAGATGATAAGACATAAATTCCCCCAATGATATGACCGTTATGTGGATGTTATGTTGGGGGCAGCTGGCGCTAAGCACACCAATGGTCGGAATTTTGATCTATGAACGTCCTCAGACATATCATGTTCCTCACTTGTAGGCAATTCGCACTGGCGAAATCCTAACTCCTCAGTCAGATCAATTTCATTAGAGACCAGAAGAACATCTTCTCTGTCACTGAAGAACTTGACTGAACTGCAAGAGATTTCCAAAGGCTTCACTCGAAGGACTGGATAGGTTGAGGATTTTGAGTTGAGCATCAGTTGAAAATTTTCCTTAGTATTACCTCAGCCCTCTTTAAGAGTCCGGTGTTTCCTATGACTCAAAGAAAGGAAATGAAACTACGAAAACAAAAGTCTTCACGCTTCATAGTCCTCATTCATATCTTCAAGGTCACACCAACTTCTTCATTTTCAAAGTCTTCAGGGAATACCAAAGTCTTCACCAAAGTCTTCAGTTGAAGACATACATTTTTAGGGGTCGATAATCTCCGAATATATCAAACTCCCCATCGACTTATAGAGCCTACGTACACTCACAAACACATTAGTTCCTTAACCTATAAGTCTTCAATACACCAAAATCACTAAGGGGCACTAGATGCACTAACAATCTCCCCCTTTTTGGTGATTGATGACAAATAGGTCAAGTTTTCAACGGGGATAATAATATGAAGTGTAAATACTGAGTTTGAGGAATTTGATTGCAAGATATAGAAGAACTCCCCCTAAAGATGTGCATATTTGAGGAATTTGCTTTGGATTGCAAATGCACATGGCAGGTTAAAAATATGGAGAACTCCCCCTATATCTTGTAATTCATACACGCATTTAACATATGATATGAAGAATTTGAAATGCATGATGAAAATGGTGTCTGACTAAATTCACCATGCATGCATTAAAGTGCTTGAGGAAATAAGCATGCGGAAAGCAGTTCAAAAGAGTGAGACCACCATCGGACTGAAGTTTACAACTCAATCAACAAAAGCTTCAAGAGAGCAAGAGTTGTAACTTAAACAAAAATAAGCCCATATATAGAGACCCTCTTGAAGACTAACTCAAATTTTCTCCCCCTTTGTCATAGAAGACCAAAAGGGACGAAAAAGTGAGGACTAACGCCCTTGAAGAATTTTATCTTGTTGGTGAAGAAGGAGCGCCAGTGTTGTCGGGGTCGTTTGTCGATGCAGGGCCCGCTGCAGTGTCGTCAATGTCTTCATCTTCATCTCGTTCACGCGATGAAGAATATGATTTTGTGACCATCAGAGGAACATGAACCTTCTTGAATTTCTTCTGTGGTTGACAAGCCTAGTCAAGATGTTCCTCAAGGTCTAGCTCCTTCAGTTCTTTAGGAGTTGTGAGGTGAGACAATATAGCCCAAGTGCGCTTGAGGGTTTCATGTGCATAGTAGTGATTCCTCTTCACAGAGTTCTGCATCACAATCATGTTTTGTACAATGTAACCAAGTTGACACTTCACCCACTTGTGATTGTGATCGACCTTCTGATGAAGACTTATTAGAAGCTCACGATCAGTCATCACACGTGGGGCAGTCTCTTGAGGTTTTTGAGCTGAGGCCTTTGCTTCTGAGTCCTGGGTTGTAGTGTCATCATTGGTGGAGAAGGATGCAGCTTTGCGAAACTGTCCATCCAATGGACGAGTGCCTTCATCAATGACCGTCTTGCCTTTTCCTTCCACAGAGTCAATTGTGCTCTTGATGACTTCGATTGGAGGCAGGAAACCAAAATGATTCTGAAAGTCCGCCTTGAAGGGAACTAAGGACTTTGCCCTGATGAATTTCATGATCCAAGGCGCATAAGGCTTCTGTTCAAATGGGGCTAGAGCAGCATTAGCCAATGTCCTCATGAAGAAATCGGGGAAGTTGATGGGGATCCCATGAATGATGTTGAACAACATATTCTTCATGACGCCCTCCACTTCCTCTTCTTCAGAATTGTTGCCCTTCTGAGGACATAGAGTATTCGTGAGAATGCGGTGCGGTAGACCGTCCTTGGCACATATAGCAAATCCTTCACAAGGAAGGTTTTCCGTTGAGGCTTTCCAGGAGCCAATGGCTTCATCAACACTTGCATCAGTTGATTTGGGAGAGCAGGTTCATCAAACAGACGACGAGTTTCATCTGAAGGAATTGGAACTGGGACAGTCTGAAGTAATTCAAAAACTTGAGCAGTGAAATGAGTTGATCCTGTCATCCAGTCCAAAACCCAGGAGTTGATGTCAGAAGCTTTGCCTGTGATGTGTAGTGTGGCATAGAATTGAAGAATGAGTTCTTCATTCCAATCACAAATGTCTATGTAGAAGGGAAGAATGCCTGCCTCGTGAAGAACTTGGAGCACCTGCGTGAATGGTGGAAGTGTTTCCATGTCAGCATGAGGAATTTGATGGTGCTCGAAAAATTTCTTCTTTTCGAACAAGGCTGATGCATAGTAGTTCATCTGAGTGGCAGTCTAGAATCTGCTTCGTCCGGCCCTTGCTAAGTCATAAGGATTGGGACCTATGAAGAACATGTGCTCATTGAAGAAATTGCTTTTGAGGAATTTGGGGCGTGCTGAGCCTTTGAACGGCATTCTAGGCTTCGGTTGAAGATTTGGCTTGAAGAGACCCTTGATTTCCTTTGGCATGGGTGCAATTTCTCCAGACCGAGGAATTCGTGAGGTTGTTTCCTTAGTGGCAGGTGGAGCAGCAGAGTCATTAGCTGTTGCAGCTGGAGTTTCTTTAGTGACTTGGGCGGTCAAGTCGGCAGATTCTTCATGAATTTCTTTAGTCTGGAAAGGACTGATGAATCTGTGACAGAGGAGTAGTCATTGGTGAATTAGGGTGAGTTGTTTCCCAATATTCATCGTTGATGACAGGAGTTGTATTGCCAATGTCTACACCCTCATCTATTTCTTCAACTAGAGAGCTGGGGCGATGATACCTGAGGAGTTGAAGCATTTTCTTCAACTTCAATTTCTTCATCAATCTACTCTGTTGAAGTAGCAGAATGATCTTCATCTTCTTCATCTGGGATGACATAGTCAACCCCAAATGGAATAAGTTCATAGGCAGGTGCAGAGGAGATTGGAGTAGCATCAATGGGTCCAGTTGAAGAACTTTTCACAATCTTCAACTTCTTCACAGCGGAGGAATCTAAAGCGGATGCTTTTCTTTTTAGAGTCTTTTCCTCAGCAGCCGTAGCTTTTTCAGGCACGACTGATGTAGTCATCCTAGTGGGTTCGGTTTCTTCAGGTGCAGCAAAAGCTTCAGCTGGCCTGTCAGTTTCTTCAGGCACAACAGTGGAGGTTGTCCTGGCATGTTCAGCAGTGGACAGACTTTCGTCAGCAGCGTTGGCTGTTTCTTCAGGTGCAGGAGCATTTTCATCAACAGGCTAAGCAGTTTCATCAGCCTGAGGAATTTGTGGTTGCGATTGAGCTGCACCCCTTGTGTTGTGGTCCTTCACAGCAGTTTGAGCAGCCCTGATGAATCTCACTTTGGTGCCCTTCCATTCAGCATCATACCTTTCTTGTTCCTTAGAGAGGGAGCAAATTTCAGACTGAACTGTGATGAGTTGATTTGGGGTCAAATTCATCACGTTGTTCCTCGGGAACTTTTCTTTCCAAGCCCTGTTCCTCTTAGTTCTCTGAGCTTGTTCTCTTTTCCATTTTTCCTCAGCAATCAAGTGGGTGAGGACATGGTTCACACCAAGAGGCAGATTCAGTGAGGAAAGTGGGTTGCTTGGATCGTCATGCCATATGTCAATGAAATTGAGGATCATCTTGGGATCTAGCAGAAGTGGGACAGAGCTGTCTTTAGCTAATGCAGCCTTTTGCTGGCTCTCTCTGATGATTTCTTCAAGTTCTTCATCATCAGCTTGATCATAAGCTTCATCATCATCCTCAATTCTCGAGGGTATTGTTACAACAACTTTGCTTGTGTGAGGACTAGGTCTTTGACCTCGTCCAGCAGTTTTCTTTAGTTTCAACACAGTTACGCTTGTTGAAGACTTTGCTTTAACAGAGGAGCTTGCAGAGATCTTTGAAGCTTTTGAGAATCCATCCATCCTCTGACATGATGCAAGGTGCACAGGAGTTGAGGACTTTGTAGCAGCAGCAGAGGACTGAGCAGCTACAGAGCCAGCGGCTGTGGCCTTTGAAGATCGAGGTCTTTGAGCTTGAGGAATCTGCTGTGATGACTTTGAAGTTGAAGAAGTTGACTTCACAACATATTTCTTCATCATTGATTTCTTCGGAGCACTAGCAGAGGCTCCGGCAGTGGCAGCAGCAGCAGAGTCTTCATTGAATTTCTTTACAGGCTCTTTCGTATTCCTCGCAAGCTTGGCTTGCTGTTTCTCCCATATGTGAGGAAAGTCCTCACCAGTCTTGAGACTAGTGGGATCAGCAATTCAATTTTCAGCCAAGGGAGGCCTGCTGCAAGGAGGTTTCATAGCGAATTTCATCATGTATTTAGGAGTTACATAATGATATTCCTTCCATTCCTTTGCCCATCTCCTCTCAATTTTCTGCAGATGAATCTTTCTCTGCTTAGTCGTCTCTTTGCCATGAGTTTCTTCATCGGGTGTGCAGTATTCCTCATACAAGTCATCTGGAATCTCAAAAGCAGTGTGCACATATGGATTTTTCCACCTTTCTAAGGTTTCTTATCAGCCATTTTCTTCAGCTGAGGATTTTGAACTCGTGAGGACTCTGAACAAGTGCACAGTTTTTCCTCAAGAAATGGTGCAAATGAGTTAAGTAGATGAGAACCTAGTGATTCATCAGCGGACATGTTGGTACCTATGAACAGAGTAAAGGTGCGAGGAATTTGAAGAGGTCATATGCGTGCTCAGAATTTTTTAATAAAAATAGGTGTGAGGAATTTGACCATTGATGTCTTGAGGAATTTCACTAAGTGTTCTTTGTCTTAGGTTCCAGAGTTGTGCAAATTTGAGGATTCGCACAATTGAGGAATCTTGAAGAAAATCATAACTTAGGGAAAGTCATCAAGTAAATGTATATGTAAGGTGCTTTAGAATGAGATTCTTGAAGAATAAACACCTTTCTAAAGATTTAGTAGAACTTGAAGATAAAATAAGGGCAGTAATTTTTTTTATTCACCCTGATGAAGAACATGACAAACTATGAGATGAGATTGAGGAAGTTTGTCAGTCCAGATCTCCCACACCCTAGCTTGGCAGAGGGAGACAGCTACAACGGTGGTGGGGTGAAGACTTCCACGGCCGATGCGAGTATGGCGACAACGAGCTTGAGGCAGTGAAGCTCTTCCACATCGGCGTCGATGATTTTAGCGGCCGCGCTAGGTCGGAGATCGGGAGAGAGAGGAAGTGAGTAACCAAGCATACTAAAAGGGGAGGGGTATATATAGTGGAAGTGAAAACCAATCCGTCTGCAGATTTTGGATAGGATTGCCCCTAACCCTTGCTCTCCAAGCGGCAGGTGTCACCCACGTATTGAGAGGTGGCGATACTGGGGGATTGTGGGTTATCCAGTCGTGGGAATCGGAACCGTTTGAGCGGGAACCACCGAAAATTTTGATAGTGAAAATTTTAAAGTTTCCGTTCGCCAATTCTTCAGTTGTCAAGGACGTAGTGAAGACTTTGAACGAGTTTCAAAGTAGAACGCATATGAAGAATTTGTGAACAGACTGGGTTGAGTTTAGCATAGAGGGGAAAGGGTCCGATCACACTCACTTAGATGAAAATCAACTTGAAGAATCAACAATAAGTGAATGTTGTTGAGGACATTGAAAACTCAAACATATATATATAATCAATGAAGAACATGGGTTTCATAGTTTGAAGAATTTGAAAAGCTGAAGTATTTAAAAAGTTGAGGAATTTGAAAATTTGAAGAATTTGCAAAATGACGAAAAGCTCAACTTTGAAGAATTTCAAGTATGGTTGGTGGCGTGACCCACCATATAAGAATGGTGAGTTCAGACACCGCGTACAATTATCGTAGGGTTTTGAGAATCAAATTCTTCATTAATTTCTTCACACTCAGAGAGTTGTTCTTCATTGATTGAAGAAAAACTTTACTTCGTGTGTTGCACATCTAAGTCATCAATTTTGCATAAGTGTTAGGATGTGTGTCCTTTTTCAAAGAACACTCGAAGATTCTAAGATATTATCTCACATCGCAACTTGCAAAATCTCTTTTCATCCAAGGGCTTTGTGAAGATATCGGCCAGTTGTTCTTCAGTGGGAATGTGTTCGATGGAGATGTCGCCCTTGAGTACATGATCTCAAAGAAAGTGATGACGAATCTAGATGTGCTTGGTCTTGGAATGCCGAACTGGGTTGTAAGCAATCTTGATGTCACTCTCGTTGTCATAGTAGAGAGCCACATTCTTTAACTTGATGTCGTAGTCCTTGAGGGTTTGCTTCATCCACAGTAACTGAGCGCAACATGAACCAGCAGCAATGTACTCAGCTTCAGCAGTAGATAGTGAAACACAGTTCTGCTTCTTCGAGGACCAACAGACTAAGGATCGTCCGTGGAAATGACATGTGCTTGAGGTTGACTTGCGATCCATACGATCTCCAGCATAGTCGGCATCAGAGTATCCGACGAGGTGAAGTTTTGAGCCCTTGGGATACCATAATCCATGCGTTGGTGTGTGAGCTAAGTATCGACGAATATGTTTCATAGCCTTATGGTGTGATTCCTTCGGTGTTGCTTGGAACCGGGCACACATGCAAACACTTAGCATAATATCAGTCCTAGATGCATATAGATACAATAATGAGCCAATCATGGAACGATATACCTTTTGATCAAAATCTTTACCGTTTTCGTCAGTGCAGAGATGACCTTTTTAAGGCATTGGAGTTTTGACGCCTTTGCAATCTTGCATGTCGAATTTCCTCAGAATACCTTGGGGTATTTCTCTTGTGAGATGAAGATGCCATTGTCTTGCTGACGAATTTGAAGACCTAAGAAGAATTTCAACTCTCCCATCATAGACATTTGATATTCTTCACTCATCATATAGGAAAATTCATCACTGTAACGTTTGTCAGTACAGCCAAAGATAATATCGTCTACGTATATTTGGCATATGAACAGTTCATTGTCATAGGATTTTGTGAAAAGAGTTGGGTCGAGTGAACCGGGTTTGAAGCCTTTCTTCATGAGGAATTCCTTCAGAGTGTCGCACCACGCCCGAGGGGCCTGCTTAAGGCCATAGAGGGACTTGTTGAGTCTGAAGACTTTGTTAGGATGCTTAGGGTCTTCAAAACCTAGGGGTTGAGCAACATATACTTCTTCCTCAAGCTTACCATTGAGGAATGCACTTTTCACATCCATTTCATATAAGATGATATCATGATGGTTAACATAAGCAAGCAATATGCGAATAGCTTCAAGTCTAGCAACAGGAGCAAAAGTTTCATCAAAGTCAATTCCCTCAACCTGTGTGTAGCCTTGAGCTACAAGACGATCCTTATTCCTTACCACAAGGCCATTTTCATTTTGCTTGTTCCGGTAGATCCACTTGGTACCTATGATGTTATGCTTGCAAGGATCTGGCCGCTTGACAAGTTCCCACACATTGTTGAGCTTGAATTGATACAATTCCTCTTACATATCTTGAATCCACTCAGGCTCTTTGAATGCTTCATCAACTCTGGTGGGCTCTATGATGGAGACAAAAGCAAAGTGCCCACAAAAGTTAGTCAAATGTGAAGCTTCTGAGCGAGTGAGAGGACCTGGTGCATTGATGTCATCGATGATTTTGTCAATCTGCACTTCATTTGCAACTCTTCGATGAGTAGGCTGAGGATTTTCTTCAGTAGCATTTTCTTTAGGTGTATCAGCATGAATGTCTTCATTCATTGGAATGACTTCCTCAGTGGGTATGACGTCTTCAGTAGCCTTTAGCTTAATGGATCCCTCAGGAGACTGTTCATCTAGCACAGAAGGAAGGTGGTCTCTTTGCGAGCCATCAGTTTCATCAAACCGCACATCTATAGTTTTAACAACCTTGTGGTGGTATGTGTTGAGGACTCTGTAGGTGTGCGAGTCCTTTCCGCAACCAAGCATAAAACCTTCATGTGCTTTGGTGCAAATTTAGAACTATGGTGAGGATCTCTGTTAGTGCATCTAATGCCCCTTAGTGATTGTAACATCCCAAAATTTCATTTTGGAATGTTATGATTATAGCTATGCATCTAGCAGCATCATTAATTGAATGTATGTGTTTGTTGAAATGTCTCTTCTGGATTTCAGAAAGCTCTTTCTACTTTTCCCTAAGTTGCTTTCACCCATTTGAAATTTTGGTTAAAAGTTCAAATAAGAGAGGAGGAACATGACACTCCACACCAGGGACTAATTGGTGATATATTTGAACAATAATAACCAGGAGTTATTTTGAAAATATTTGCAAAAAGGGTTTAAAAACAATTAGGCAATTTCTGAAAATAATATTTTTTTCAAAGTGTTCAAATGACAGAATAGAAATTTCATTAAATAGCATTTATTATTCTGTTAATTTTGATATATAATACCCCTATATTTACAAACGATTTGAATGCTTTAAAAGCTTTTGAATGTCTCTGGAATATTATTAAAAGGAAACGGTAACCATTCCCGGTATTAAACGGGCCGGCCCACGACAGTTACTCGCGAATTGATTAGACGCCGACTGACCGCGCGTAACGGACACGCCCTCCTCTCGCTGACGCTGGACCCCACCTCGTTCGCTCGTAATGACCGAGCGGTCATCACTCTCCTCCCCGCGCGCGCCGGACCATCGCCGGCCGTTTCTTTCCCCCTCGCCGGATCTCTCCCCTCTCTTCTCCCCCGCACCCCTCGAGCCCCCTATAAGTACCGGCCAGCCCCGCCTTTCATTTACCTCCCAAACCCCTCTTCCCTCTCGCCGGAAGGCTACGAAATTCCTCGCCGGAGCTCCCACCCCCACCGGACCTCCCGTCGACCGTAGCCACCGATTCCGACCACCCCTCACCCAACCGACCTCACCTTTCGACTCCGGAGACCCGTCGCCGTCGCCCGGACCACTCCACTGTCTTCCCCGACCACCGGAGCATCACGCCGTCGACTTCGCCACTTCCGGACTTGTCGGAGATCCCTCGCCGGCGACCTCTTAACACTGTGAGTATCCCCACTCGTTCGATCTGGAATCGACGACCCAGATTAGATCGGATTTAATCCGAACCGTTTTCCTTTACGGACCGGTCGCCCGCCCGTAACCCTCGAGCGCACACACCCCCTTAGCCAATCGGACAGCGCCACGTAGCCCCCTGACCGTCGCAAATCTTTTTTCTTTTTTCTGTTTTTGTTTTAATTAACAGAATGTTTTCAAAATTTGTTTTGCTTATATCTTTTAATCTATTTAGTGTTTTGAGTTGATTCTTTTTGCAATAGCTCACATTTTACATGTAGTTTTACCCTGTACTTTTAAATTTCAAATTTGAACTATAAAATTTGAATTTAATAAAATTTGCTCAAAATCTTCAAATCTGAATTAACTAGAGTTTGAAAATAGTTTTTCACATGAATCTTTTTGCTACTGTTTGATATTGGTTAGGACCATCATCATGTTTAGTTTGAGGATTTTTTAGGATGATTTTGAATAATTTTTTAACCAAAAACAGAATCTGCTTAGTATTATAACATAGTTTTATATACTTAATTTTAATTAGTTTGATTTAGAATTGGTTTTATTTGTTTATTAGGTTCTGTTAGTAAACATTTAGTGTTTTCACTCACTGTTAATAAAAATATAAATTTGCTTAGTTTAATTTTATTTAACATAGGAATCACAACTTCTTTTCAAATAGGCATAATTTGATTAAAACAACTAGTTAATGATAGTTAACCTTTCAACAAGTTTTATATAATTTAATTCTGTTTTCCTAAAACAAGTTTATTTGTAAATTCTTTTCTGTTAAGAACATGTTTTGCTAATAAGTAATAAGTTTAGTTTTCATTTCTTTTGTTAGTATAACTATAGTTGATTCATATAGTGTTTGTCAAAACTTGTATAAACTTTACTAAACTTTTCCCAACAAACTTAAATTGATTATATTCTGTTTACTAATAAAATATTCTATTGTTTCCTTGCTGACAACAATTGTTTTGTTATTACAAATGGTTTCATTATGTCAGTAGTGTTTTCATTCCTCACCTTTTGAAAACAAAACTTTGTGTGTTTTCTTACTTGAGATTTGTGCATTGTTTTGTCTTGATTGTTTACTAGTTCTTGGTTGATGTTTGTGAGTTACAATATTCTGTTGTATGCTTATTGAGTGCTTGTTTGCTTCGTTAGATTATCCGGAGTGAGAAGCTTGTTACTTAGAGTCACTCACGTATGAAGATCAGCAATCAGGCAAGTCACTTTGACCATGTTTACCCATGTTTTATATGCATTAGTTCTACCATCTCCCCAATTGCATGCAAGATAGGTTAGTTGGAAACTTGGTTACATTGTAGTAGTATCATGTGGTAGGTATTCCTCTCAATCCCTTTGACAACATTTGGCCCCGGGAAACGTTGTTTTACTTTTGCTGTGCTATTAGTAGACGGGGTTGGTTGTGTGAATCACGAGAGTTGAGAGAGTTAATAATTTCAAGACCTACATAATGATCAAGATTTCAAGACTCCAAGTTTTCAACATACCTCTGGGTGGATGATGGTTGAACGGCACCCTGGAGAAACCAGTGGTTAGCCTAGGTGATGCTGGAGATGGCCAGTATTCACGCGGAAAGGTCCACCCAGGCACAAAGAGACGGATGGGTGCTTCAAAACCCAAGGCTTACCTGCACAGCCACAAGTCATTATGGGCTCTGGCTTGGTTGGATATCGTGGTGACCCTGGACAGGCGGTGCTACGAGAGGTAGAAGAACGGTAGGAAAGGATGGGCACCGACAGAGTCGCAGGGAAACCCTTTGGAAGACCATGTTTTGGTCATCCATTTCTCAAACACCCTGAAGTGCGAGAAATCAAACGGAGGCGACCAAATCTTGTGGGGAACGTGTGCAAAACTCTGCAGAGTACAAAACCTAATCAATTAGCCGTGTCCATGGTCATGGACGACTTGAGCCAAAGGAATTGAAACTTCCGGAACTCTCAACACAATTAATATGATGATGTGGGTATTTAACAATTTTGGGTATGAGAATTGGTTGGTGGAACCATCTCATTAATCAACAAACTCAGTAATATTTTGCTTAACCCCTCCCTTGATGTAGGAAAAACTTGGCTTTACGCAAAAACTTACCACCCCACCTGCCATATTTGCATATAGAATAGATGATTATCTTTTCACCCCTCTCTTGTGACTTTGCCGGCATATTCCATATGCTGACCTACACGGCTGCAACGTATCATGTTGCAGAGTACTTTTCCGACCAGGAGTGAGGACACGTTCTATGCTCAGTGAGATGCCCTTGGAGTCAGATGGACTCACCTACTTTCGACGCTTCCGCAAGACTTAGTTATTCTCATGAGTTGGCCTTCGGCCACTTTATTGTAAACTTTATTGTAATAAAGAACTCGATATGAGATTTCGATTAATACAAAGCTGTGTGATTTCCCTTTGATATATACATTGATGTACCGTGTGTGTACCAGCATGATCTTGGGATGGTACGGAAACACCGGAGACTTGACCTTTTAGGTCGGGTCGCTACAGTGATTTTGGTGTATTGAAGACTTATAGGTTAAGGTACTAATGTGTTTGTGAGTGTACACAGTCTCTCTAAGTCGATGAGGAGTTTGATATATTCGGAGATTATCGACCCCTAAAAATGTAAGTCTTCAAGTGAAGACTTTGTTCAAGACTTTCTGAAGAATTTGGTGAAGACTTTGTGAAGACTTTGAAGATGAAGAAGTTGGTGTGACCTTGAAGATATGAATGAGGAATATGAAGCATGAAGACTTTTGTTTTCGTAGTTTCATTTCCTTATTTGAGTCATAGGAAACACCGTATTGTGAAAGGGGGCCGAGGTAATACTAAGGAAAATTTCCAACTGATGCTCAACTCCAAAATCCTCAACCTATACAATCCTTCAAGTGAAGCCTTTGGAAATCTCTTACGGTTCAGACAAGTTCTTCAGTGACAGAGACGAAGTTCTTCTAGTCTTTGAGGAAATTGATCTGACCGAGGAGTTAGGATTTTGCCAGTGCGAATTGCCTACAAGTGAGGAACATGATATGTCTAAGGACTTTCATAGTTGGAAAATCCGACCGTTGCTATGCTTAGCGCCAGTTGTCCCCAATCATCAATATCCACATAACGGTAATATCATTGGGGGCATTTATGTCATATCATGTCAGGTTGCACCCTAGCTATAAATAGCCACCCCCCACAACCACTAGTTGGTTAGCTGCTTTGGGAGAGAACGGACACTTGTCATTTGAGAGCAACCCATCCTCTAAGGAGTTTGAGAGAAAATCATCAGTGGAAAAACCCGCAACCAAACCACCAAACCCAAAGTGATTGAGCATCACTGAAGAAATTCCTGTGTGGAACCGACCCTTGTTACCTTTGAGGATTGTGCATCCTCCAAATGGTTAGGCGTCATGGTCTAGTGCTCCTGCGTCAATTGGAAATCACGAAGTGACCTTGGTCTAGAGCATCCAGAAGTAAATTGTGGATCGCCGGGTGACCAGTTTGTGAGGGTTTTGGAAGTCTACCCTGAAGACTTACCACGAGTGTTGGGCGAGGACTGTGTGACCTTAGCTCAAGGAGAATACGATAATGACTGTTTGTCTAGAGACTGTGTGTCCTCTGGTTTAAATACCAGGCCGCTCCAAACCAGACGTACGATTGTCACAACAGTTGGAACTGGGTTATCAAATCATTGTCTTCATCAAGCTACCTGTTTCTATTTCCTCAACCCTTCCATTTCCTCGTATAACTGTTGATGAAAATGAACTTTACTGTTTGAAGAATTTGGCTGAAGACTTTCACAATTTCCTCACCTCAAATTCTTCAAGTTACCTTGTTCCTCACCTGCTTATCCTGTATCATGCTACTTGTAATCTGTGCATGTTTCATTTCATCATGATGACTATGCTGACGCTATGTTCCTCATGCACTTGAGTACTTATTCCTCTGCTAGTTATTCATCACATTTCAAATTCCTCAAAGTTGAAATTCCTCAAGTGATGAATTTGTAAAAATCACCTATTCACCCCCCTCTAGTCGATATAACGCACTTTCAATTGGTATCAGAGCAGCTACTCCCTCGCTCTGTGTGATTTTGGATTAACCACCTAGAGTTCTAGTTATGTCGACTGCGGATATGATCAAGGTTTCCGTGGGGTGTCCTACCTTCGATGGGACGGACTACCCCTACTGAAAGAACAAGATGCGTATGCACCTTGAAGCTATTGACAACGATCTCTGGTACGTTGTGGAAAATGGTGTGCCCTTTGTCACTCCCACTGTCACTACTGCTAATGTGAAGAGATTCAAGCAACTCGATTCTCAAGCGAAGAATATCATTTGTGGACATCTGAGCAAAGGTCAGTATGGCAGAGTGAGTGCTTTGGAGACTGCTAAGCTTATCTGGGATAGGCTGTCCAAAGCCAATGAAGGTGTATCCATTCAACGTGCTTCTCGTGTTGATGTTCTTCGAATCTCTTCAACCGCTTCAAGAGACTTGACAATGAAAATGTTCAGCAAACTTTTGATCGTCTCACTGATATCTCCAATGAGCTTCAAGCACTAGGTGCCACCAATATCACTGACCATGAAGTAGTGAAGAAACTGCTAAGATCTCTTGACTCCTCATTCGATACTCTGGTGTTGATGATTCAAGAACGTGGAGACTACAAAGCACTTGATCCTGCTGACATTCTTGAGAGACTCAATACTCATGAATTTCAACAAGCTGAGAAGAGAGACCTCTACGGGTCAAGCTATGGAAGATCTCGTGATCTGAAGGCAAAAGCAATTTCCTCATCTGAAGAAGAAGATTCTGACAGCAGCCTTGGTGATCCTGAAGAACTAAGTCAGGAACTAGCAATGCTTGTGAGGAAATTCCAGAAGTTCTCAAGGAGAGGTGGATTTGGAAAGTCATCAAAAAGTGGCTTCAGGAAATCAGATTCCTCAGAAGACCACAAGAAAAGAACTTGTCATCGTTGCAAGAAGCCTGGTCACTTTATCTCTGACTTTCCTCTCTGGGAAAAGATTCAAAGAAGAAGAAGAAATAAAAGGATGATAGTTCTAATGACTCAAAGAAAAAGAAGAAATCTTCAAAGTCCTCGTCTGCAAAGTCCTCATCTTCAAAATCCTCAAAGCACAAGAAGAATGGTTCCATAAAGGCATGAGCATTCATCAGCAAGGAAATGGATTCCGAGGAAGAATCTCAGGAGGAATCAGAATCTGGTGTCGCTAGCCTTGCTCTCGCTACTGCTTTCGTCAGCAAGTCCATCTTCAACGATGAAGAACATGACTACTCCAACGACTCTGACGTCAGCAATGATGATTATGCTCCCACCTATTGCTTCATGGAAAAAGGCTCAAAGGTACACAAACATCATTCCTCATATGAATCAAGTGAAGGTGAATCTGATGAATATGTGAAATCTAGCTATGCTAAACTTGTTAAAATTGCCACTAAGCAACAAAGTGCACTTGAAAACCTTTAGAAAATGCTAGACAATAGCGATGATCTGTTGAACTACGAAGTGGATCGGACTCAAACTCTGTCCGACGATCTCAAAAGTCTTCAGACAAAGTATGATAACCTTCGGAATCATCATAACGACCTCTTAGCCGATCATGAGAAGCTTTCTTATGAATTTCTTCAAAGAAAGCAAGATCTTGAGAAACTAAGGGTGTCACATGAGGATCTCCAAAGGGAAAACGATTCCTTACTGGCTCAACAGATCAATACCGCTCAAGAAGAATTCGTTCCACCTTGTTTGAAATGCATCGAACGTGAAACTGCTAATTCTTCACCTGAATGTTCAAATGCTTCTATTGCTGCAAATTCTTCAACTATTCTAGTGGTTTCAAATTCCTCATCTGAGGACACCACCAGTATCACTGATGACAATGCAGGGTTGAAGGAATTGTATGTGACACGCATGTACAAAAGTCTCAAAGGGCATCAAACCCTTTGCGATGTCCTCAAAAAGCAGATTCTGAACAGGAACCCTAGGAAAGAGGGTGTTGCATTTGTGAGGAAACTCGACGCTGATGGATCTTACTAGACACCTGACCAGTACCCCAAAACCTCATGGGTTGCTGCAAAAGGACCTCCTATAGATCCATCCACTTTATCTGGCTTTACATGTGAAACTTCATATTCCTCTGATGAGTCACTTGACTCCAACTACAAATTCTTCAAAAATTAGAAAGGTTTTTGAATTGCTAGATTTGTTGGAACTAACTGCGGGAATGGTTCTCCTATGAAGAAAATCTTGGTGCCCAAGAGCTACCTACAAAATCTTCAAGTGAATGTCCTCATGACATCACTCATGAAGCATAGGAACCCCAGATCAAATTCCTCATATGGACCAAAGTCTTCACTTGGGCCAAATTCCTGAAATGGTGAAAAATATCATTCTTGTACTAATGCATTTGTTTTGCAGGGAAAATCTAAGAGTTATGAATATGTGCATTATTCTTCAAACCATTATGTTCATAAGCCATCGAAGAATTTCCCTGCTTATTCATATGAATACTCTAACCCTCGCCCTGTGAAACGAAGCGCACTTTCTTCAATGCCTCCCTTCTCATATGGTCCTCGCAGAATGGTGAACCCTTTGCCACCCCTCCAGATGTGGGTGGTGAAGAAATTGAACTAATTTCTTATGCAGGGTCAGGTCTCCAGATGAACTTGAACATCTGATGAATTTGCTGGAGACGTGAGGAAATGCTTGAAAGGACGCAAGCTAACCATGTGGAAATGAATTCCTCATTTCTCACGTCCTCACACTACCTGCTTACTATCTTGTGTGATGAAATTCTGTCTGATGAAATTCATCTCATATTCTTCACTCTAAAGCATATGAGTTCGTATGTCATACTAATTCATCTACATGATGAACCTCCAAAATCTACTAAGTGGGTCCTCGATAGTGGATGCACAAACCACATGACTGGTGACAAGAATCTACTGATGAATTTGCCACTTGGTCCATCTCATCTGAAGCATATCACCTACACAGAATAAGGAAAAATCAAGGTATTGGGTCTAGGTAAGGTTGTGATCTCAAAGGACCGAACCATGGATAAGGTGATGATTGTCGAATCCCTTGGGTTCAACCTTATGTCTGTCTCAACTCTCTGTGATCTTGATATGATTGTCGTATTTGGAAAATATCGTTGTGTTGTCATCATGGAATCTGACAATTCCAAAGTCTTTTTAGGCTTTAGGAGAGGAGACTTATATAGTGTTGATTTCTCTACAGGTCCTCAACCTGCCACATGCCTACTTGCAAAGTCCTCAGAAGGCTGGTTGTGGCATCGACGACTTGGACATGCTGGTATGAGGAACTTGCACACGCTCGGGAAGAAAAAGCACGTCATTGGCATCAAAGGTGTCAAATTCCTCATGGATCGCCTCTGTGGTGCATGTGAGTATGGAAAGATGACTAGATCCAAGCATCCCTCAAAGAAAATCATGACCATGACTCGACCTTTTGAATTGCTTCACATGGATCTCTTTGGCCCTACTCATTACTCCACACTAACAAATTCTTCAAGTTTGTATGGCTTTGTCATCGTTGATGATTACTCTCGATACTCTTGTGTGCATATTATTCTGTACAAGACTGAAGTGCAGGATGTCTTCGGATGATTTGCTTCAATGGCCTCCACCAACTTCGGCGTCAAGATCAAGCATATCAGGAGTGATAATGGGACTAAGTTCAAGAACACTAATCTTAATGAATATCTTGATGAACTTGGTATTACTCATGAGTTATCTGCCCCTTATACTCCTCAGCAGAACGGTGTCATGGAGCGCAAGAACATGACTCTTGTTGAGATGGCTCGCACCATGCTTGATGAATACAAGACTCCTCGTCACTTCTGGCCTGCAGCAATTGATACTGCATGCCACATCATCAACATGGTATATCTTAACAAATTCTTCAAGAAGACTTCGTTTGAACTTATGACTGGCAAGAAACTCAATGTAAGTTATCTCAAAGTCTTCGGTGCAAAATGCTGGATTAGAGATTGAAAGTGCTGGATCGAGGAATTTGAAATATGTTGATATAGGCGAAGTTGTCCCTGTCTTTCGATGAGATGGTGGCTATCGTTTTTGGTGGAGTAGACTTTCACGATCCGACTACGAACGTGTGAGACGTCGCGCCTTAGCAATCGCTAAACCAACTCTGAGAGGTTATTGACCACGCCGGAGCACGATCAACCTGACCACGAGGGTCTATTTCCTGCACGCAAACGAAGAACAAGCAAGAAACTAAGATTGCAATCTGGATATTGCGAATATAAGAGGAAAGCTTTATTGATGAAGTGGGGTTCTGTGACGCCTTTGTCTGGTCGTGGAACACAAACGAAGAACGCGAAGTTGCTGCTATGGCGAACTTGTAATCTAAACAAAACCCAAACCTAAAACGAAGCCCTAAGGGCTGTATATATGGGGGAATAGAAGGGAATTTCGTGGCCCCTTGGAGGAGGGGTCCGAAACCGACCCTAAGTCAGTTTCCCCATACATACGGACTCTAAAAACAGCCTATAATATGGTATTTCGAAATTACATGGGCCTGGCCCAAAATTAAGGTGGCGCAGCACCTATATTAGCCTATGGACGAATTTTATAAAGTGGCATCATGCATATTTCGTCCAAAGCTTCCCACTCCCATTATGGTGGCTTCAATGTGCGAAAATCATCACTGGAAGCTCCATTGTTCTTCCCCGCGCGCGCACCTTCTCCTCCATGCTTGATCCCGCTCCAATGGTCATCCTTCTTATCCATGATAGGTCCTTCATTCATAAGTAAAACAAAAGTATCTAATTTAGGCAGCATCATATGTTCATGAATATTAGAAGGATTTCCAAGAAACGAAAGTACCTGGTAATTCAATTGACGTGCGCGAGCTCTAGTAATTGGTCCTGTATGTATAGCAGTCGGGGTGGGTGTAACATTAGTAGGGATGTCCTCATCATCCTCCCCTTCTTGAACTGACGTCGTCCTCGACGGAAACTCATCTTCCTCACCCAAATAAGGCTTCAAATCTGCAATGTTAAAAGTGGGGCTAACCCCAAACTCTGCAGGCAGCTCAAGTTTATATGCATTATCATTTACTTTCTCTAACACCTTAAAAGGACCATCAGCACGTGGCATTAGCTTTGACTTGCGCAAATCAGGAAATCTATCCTTACGCAAATGTAACCAAACAAGATCTCCAGGTGCAAAGACAACATGTTTTCTACCCTTATCTCCAGCAAGTTTGTATTTAGCATTCATACGCTCAATGTTTTCCTTAGTTAACTCATGAATCTTTAATATCAATTCAGCACGTTCTTTAGCATCAAAATTAACCTTCTCCGAAGACGGAAGAGGCAACAAATCAATAGGTGCACGAGGTAAGAAACCATACACAACTTCAAAAGGGCACATCTTAGTGGTAGAATGTAGCGAACGATTATAAGCAAATTCAATATGAGGCAAGCATTCTTCCCACATTTTCAGGTTATTCTTCAAAACAGCCCTAAGCATAGTAGACAATGATCTATTGACTACTTCAGTTTGGCCATCAGTTTGGGGGTGACATGTAGTACTAAAAAGCAGTTTAGTCCCCAACTTAGCCCATAAACATCTCCAAAAGTGGCTAAGAAATTTAGCATCACGATCGGAAACAATTGTATTTGGCACACCATGCAACCGAATAATTTCACGAAAGAACAAATCAGCAACATGAGCAGCATCATCACTTTTATGACATGGTATAAAGTGTGCCATTTTAGAAAATCTATCCACGACAACAAATATGCTATCCCTCCCCTTCTTTGTTCGAGGTAAACCTAAAACAAAGTCCATAGATATATCCTCCCAAGGAACACTAGGTACAGGTAAAGGCATATATAAACCATGAGGATTGAGTCGTGACTTAGCTTTTTGACATGTAGTGCAGCGAGCAACAAAACGCTCAACATCCCGTCTCATCTTTGGCCAAAAGAAATGTGTAGCAAGTACGTCCTCCGTCTTCTTCACGCCAAAGTGTCCCATTAGTCCTCCTCCGTGCGCCTCCTGTAACAACAAAAGACGAACGGAGCTAGCTGGAATGCATAGCTTGTTAGCGCGAAACACAAATCCATTATTAATAACGAACTTGTTCCATGTTCTCCCTTCTTTACAATTCTGCAACACGTCTCTAAATTCAGCATCATGCACATATTGATCTTTGATGGTCTCCAAACCAAATATTTTAAAGTCAAGTTGTGAAAGCATAGTATAACGACGAGACAAAGCATCAGCAATAACATTGTCTTTACCCTTCTTGTGTTTAATGACATAAGGGAAAGTCTCAATGAATTCAACCCATTTAGCATGTCTACGGTTCAGTTTTGCTTGACTTTTAATATGTTTCAAAGATTCATGATCAGAATGTATAACAAATTCTTTGGGCCATAAATAATGTTGCCATGTTTCCAAAGTCCGAACAAGAGCATATAATTCCTTATCATAAGTAGAATAATTCAGACTAGGCCCACTTAATTTTTCAGAAAAGTACGCAACAGGTTTACCATCTTGTAGTAACACACCTCCTAACCCAATTCCACTAGCATCACATTCAAGCTCGAAAGTCTTATTAAAATCAGGAAGTTGGAGTAAAGGAGCATGTGTTAACTTATCTTTCAAGACCGTGAAGGCTTCTTCCTGTGCGGTACCCCAAGAAAAAGGCACGTCCTTCTTTGTAAGCTCATTGAGAGGCGCAGCAATGGTGCTGAAATTTCTCACAAAACGCCTATAGAAACCAGCGAGGCCAAGAAAACTCCTTACTTGTGTGACCGTTTTGGGCTGCGGCCAACTCTCAATAGCTTCGATCTTGGCTGTATCAACTTCAATTCCCTGTGGAGTAACAACATAGCCAAGAAAAGATACTCGGTCGGTGCAAAAGGTGCACTTCCCAAGGTTACCAAACAAACGTGCATCACGTAGCGCAGTAAAAACAGCACGTAAATGTTCCAAATGTTCCTCCAAAGATCTACTAAAAATCAATATATCATCAAAATAGACTACCACAAATCGTCCAATGAAAGCACGTAAAACCTCGTTCATTAATCTCATGAAAGTGCTAGGTGCATTAGTTAACCCAAAAGGCATGACGAGCCACTCATATAATCCAAACTTAGTTTTAAATGCTGTTTTCCATTCATCGCCCAATTTCATACGAATTTGATGGTATCCACTACGCAAATCAACTTTGGAGAAAATTGTAGAGCCACTTAATTCATCAAGCATATCATCTAGTCTAGGAATAGGATGACGATAACGAATAGTAATATTATTAATGCCTCTACAATCCACACACATGCGCGATGTACCATCCTTTTTAGGCACTAGAATAATAGGAACAGCACAAGGACTAAGGGATTCACGTATATAACCTTTGTCAAGCAGCTCCTGTACTTGACGCATAATCTCCTTTGTCTCCTCTGGATTGGTACGGTAGGGCGCACGGTTGGGTAGGGATGCACCGGGAATTAAGTCAATCTGATGCTCAATCCCGCGAATAGGCGGTAATCCCGGTGGCACGTCTTGTGGAAAGACGTCAGCGAACTCCTGCAAAATGTTAATGACAGCAGGAGGCAAAGAGGGAGGCATGTCCTCGAATGAAAATAATACCTCTTTACATACAAAAGCATAGCAAACATATGTACCAACATCCAAATCATTAATATCAGATTTAGTAGCAAGTAAACATCCACTCTTCAATTTTATTTCAGATGCAACAGTAGATGAAGGTTTATTATGCTTATGGTGTTGCTCAAATTCCTGTGCTACAATCTGATTTTCACTCTTATTTTTCTCCTGTTTTGCTTTACTAGCTCTAGCAATGTCATCTTTCATAATATGTTCGGGAGACATAGGAAGCAAAGTGATATTATGATCCTTATGAACAAGAGTATACTGATTTGTCCTACCATGGTGTACAGAATTTTTATCAAACTGCCATGGTCTACCAAGTAAAACAGAACATGCTTGCATGGGTACCACATCACAATCCACATAATCAGAATATGTAGCAATGCTAAAATGCACACGAACAGTACGTGTTACCTTAACCTTGCCACTATTGTTGAACCATTGGATGTAATAAGGATGAGGATGTGGTCTGGTGGATAGAGACAGCTTCTCCACCATCTCCATGCTAGCCAAGTTATTGCAACTCCCTCCATCGATGATGATGCGAACAGAACGCTCTTTCACAACTCCCTTTGTGTGGAACAAGTTGTGCCTCTGATTTTGCTCAGCGTGTGTAACCTGCACACTGAGAACACGTTGAGCAACTAAACTTTCATACCTGTCAGCGTAATCAGCAGCCATGTATTGTGTTTCTGGTTCTGCATCCTCGCCACCCTGTTCATCACTTGCAATAAGTGCCAAAGTCTCCTCATCATAATCACTAGCGGACGCATATCCACCATCCTCAGTAACAATCATTACACGCTTGGAAGGGCATTCTCTCGCATAGTGACCTCCACCCTTGCAACGACGACATATAACCTCATGTGTTTGCCCTGTGGATGCAATAGATGAAGAAGAACTCTGTGCAGGCCCAAAAGGTGTGCTCTTCGCAGAGGGTGCAGTAGGAGCCTGTTTCCTGGTATCGCGATTAGAGTTGGAGGTTGAAGGAGGTGGTGTTGCAGCAGGACGTGCGGAAGCAGAGGAGGTACGTGGCGTCCATGATGAAGTACGGCCTGCAAAATTAGTAGTTCTCGCCATTGCCTGTCGATCCTGCACTTCACGTTCAGCTTTGCAAGCAAGATGAAATAAACGAGTGATAGTGTTATACTCCTTATACTCTAGAATAGTCTGAATCTCTCTATTTAATCCACCCATAAAACGTGCAAGCATAGCTTCATTCTCCTCAACAATACCACATCTAATCATACCAGTTTGTAATTCCTGATAATATTCTTCTACAGAATTTTTTCCTTGTCTTAAACGCTGCAAATTTTGAAGCAATTCACGTTGATAATAAGGTGGCACCCAACGATTTCGCATAGCAGTTTTCAAAGCAGCCCAAGTAGTTGGGATATTATCAGGGTGTATTCTACAATGTTCTGACCACCAAACACAAGCAAAACTAGTGAATGAACAAACAGCAGCAGCAACACGTCGATCCTCTGGAAATTGTAAGCATGTAAAACGTTGTTCTGTTTCTAACTCCCATGTAAGATATATATCAGGAACATATCTACCCTCAAACGTCGGAATATTCAATTTAAGTTTAGGGAGATGGTCATGATCCCGTACCTGCGGGGGTGGTGCAGCCCTACCGTTACGGTTGTAGCCATGTGGTCGACCTGGTGCGTATGGTGGTGGTTGCCCATGGGGCGGATCTGGAGCAACCTCACCCTCATCATCGAAATCACCATCATAATCTTCAACCTGCTCAACGACAGTAGCCGCACGAGCCACCGAAGTAGCAGCAGTATCAACAGTACCAGGATGTTGGGCGTGGCCGAGAGGCACACGTCGCGCTCGTCGTTCGAAAGGAATAGGAACTGCAGCTGGTGGAGGTAGACGGGCAAGCACCTCATTGAACTTGGCGTCCATCTTGGAGTCGAATGTCTTCTCCAAACCATCTAGCTTCTCCATGGCAACTCCAAAGTTGTTCACGAAGTCCTGTACCTGCTCAGCCATCATTTGCTGAAATTTATCATAGAGCGCTTTGTTGGTCATGCTCTCCCAGTCGATCTCGTCATCGTGTGATCCTGGCATGGTTAGCAGAAATAGGAAACACACAATATGAAACCTACAGACTGCTGGGACGTGGCGGTGGTGGTGGTGTGGCACAAATCCTTTAAGCGAATCTCAATTTCTTACCAGTTCTTACCCAGTAGCAGGCGGTGATCGGCAACCGTTGTAGCCAAAACTCTCAAAGCTTGGATAGAGCGATTGCCAGGTGGTGTCAAGCACACGGCGTAGAAGTATGTGGAGCTGGGATGGCTTATAATATGGTAGCAAAAAGGGTCAGCAATAATCAATTCAGAGATGCAAGGTTGAATAAACGCTCAACGACGGTACTGTGCTGGTCCTAGGCTAGACCGTGCTAGAGACGCGAGCCTAAAACACCAACAAAAACACGACGATACACCTAAGAAAGGGAAAAGCACAATCGGATTTTTTTTTTCGTTTTTTTTTTTTCGGCGCCTCTTTTTTTTTTTTTTTTTCGGCGCCTCTTTTTTTTTTTTCAAAAACTCACTACAATGGCGAGTGTCTCAAAACTCTTGCCACGTCGTATAAGCAAGATGGGCACGAATTTTTCTTTTGGACTATTTTTTTTTTTCTGGAGCAATCCGGGGGCTGCGACGACCCAAAAATTTCGACAAAAATCACTATGATAGCAAGTGTCTCAAAACGCTCCGGGGAACCTAAAATCAAGATAGGGAAAAAATATTTTCAGCCGAAATTTTTTTGGGCCAAAACGTGCTCTGCAAAGCGTGCCAGACTCTTTTTTTTTTTTTTTTTTTTTTTTTTTTTTTTTTTTTTTTTTTCCGACACCTGCGCAGGTAGCAAAACACGGATCCGAAATCAAAAGGATCTCGAAACTAAACCTAAAACAAACTGGACTTGGATTGGTGGAGGATTTGTGGTGGTATATATGGACACCAATGGAGAGTGATGATGGATGATGAGATATGGCAGCGGCGATGATGGTGGTGGTATATGGCAACTATGAAGATGATGCGGTGGCGGCGTGACAACCTGTGAAAAGAACTCGAAACTCTAAAGGACTAGACACTAAGACCAGCAACTCGACACAACGATGTAACCGCCAATTCAACAAAGCAAAATACTGAAAAGACTATGCAAAGGCTCAGATTGGTTCGGATATGATGATCTAACCCTAATTAATTTTTTTTTTGGCTTTTTCGTGGACTAAAGGTATGAAGAACAGATGCGATCTAAACTACGAAAACTGGTAAAATCTCACCGAGCAACCTGGAAATCTGATACCACTTGATATAGGCGAAGTTGTCCCTGTCTTTCGATGAGATGGTGGCTATCGTTTTTGGTGGAGTAGACTTTCACGATCCGACTACGAACGTGTGAGACGTCGCGCCTTAGCAATCGCTAAACCAACTCTGAGAGGTTATTGACCACGCCGGAGCACGATCAACCTGACCACGAGGGTCTATTTCCTGCACGCAAACGAAGAACGAGCAAGAAACTAAGATTGCAATCTGGATATTGCGAATATAAGAGGAAAGCTTTATTGATGAAGTGGGGTTCTGTGACGCCTTTGTCTGGTCGTGGAACACAAACGAAGAACGCGAAGTTGCTGCTATGGCGAACTTGTAATCTAAACAAAACCCAAACCTAAAACGAAGCCCTAAGGGCTGTATATATGGGGGAATAGAAGGGAATTTCGTGGCCCCTTGGAGGAGGGGTCCGAAACCGACCCTAAGTCAGTTTCCCCATACATACGGACTCTAAAAACAGCCTATAATATGGTATTTCGAAATTACATGGGCCTGGCCCAAAATTAAGGTGGCGCAGCACCTATATTAGCCTATGGACGAATTTTATAAAGTGGCATCATGCATATTTCGTCCAAAGCTTCCCACTCCCATTATGGTGGCTTCAATGTGCGAAAATCATCACTGGAAGCTCCATTGTTCTTCCCCGCGCGCGCACCTTCTCCTCCATGCTTGATCCCGCTCCAATGGTCATCCTTCTTATCCATGATAGGTCCTTCATTCATAAGTAAAACAAAAGTATCTAATTTAGGCAGCATCATATGTTCATGAATATTAGAAGGATTTCCAAGAAACGAAAGTACCTGGTAATTCAATTGACGTGCGCGAGCTCTAGTAATTGGTCCTGTATGTATAGCAGTCGGGGTGGGTGTAACATTAGTAGGGATGTCCTCATCATATGTACTCAAAAAGCACATTCTGAACAGGAACCCTAGGAAAGAGGGTATTGCCTTTGTGAGGAAACTCAACGCTGATGGATCCTACTGGACACCTGAGCAGTACCCCAAAACCTCATGGGTTGCTACGAAAGGACCTCCTGTAGATCCATCCACTTTATCTAGCTTTACGTGTGAAACTTCATATTCTTCCGATGAGTCACTTGACTCCAACTACAAATTCTTCAAAAATCAGAAAGGTGAAGTATTTGCCAGATTTGTTGGAACTAACTGTAGGAACGGTTCTCCTATGAAGAAAATCTAGGTTCCCAAGAGCTACCTACAAAATCTTCAAGTGAATTTCCTCACGACATCACTCATGAAGAATAGGAATCCCAGATCAAATTTCTCATATGAACCAAAGTCCTCACTTGGACCAAATTCCTCAAATGGTCAAAAATATCATTCTCGCACTAATGCTTCTGTTTCGCAGGAAAAATATAAGAGTTATGAATATGTGCATTCTTCTTCAAACCATTATGTTCATAAGTCCTCGAAGAATTTCTCTGCTTATTCATTTGAGTACTCTAATCCTCACCCTGTGAAATGAAGCACACTTACTTCAATGCCTCCTTTCTCACATGGTGCTTGCAGAATGATGAACTCTTTGCCACCCCTCTAGATGTGGGTGGTGAAGAAATTGAACTAATTTCTTATGCAGGCTCAAGTCTCCATATGAAACTGAACATCTGATGAACTTGCTGGAGACCTGAGGAAATGCTTGAAAGGACGCAAGCTAACCATGATGAAATGAATTCCTTATTTCTCATGTCCTCACACTACTTTCTTACTATCTTGTGTGATGAAACCTATCTGATGAAATTGATGTCATATTCTTCATTCTGAAGCATATGAGTTTGTAAGTTGTACTAATTCATCTGCAGGATGATACTCCAAAAGCTACTGAGTGGGTCCTCGATAGTGGATGCACAAACCACATGACTGATGACAAGAATCTACTGATGAATTTGCCACTCACTCCATCTCCTCTGAAGCATATCACCTACGCAGACAAAGGAAAAAGCAAGGTATTGGGACTTGGTAAGGTTGCTATCTTAAAGGACCGAACTATGGATAAGGTGATGCTTGTTGAATCCCTTGGGTTCAACCTTATGTCTATCTCAATGCTTTGTGATCTTGATATGATCGTCGTATTTGGAAAATATCATTGTGTTGTCATCATGGAATCTGACAATTCCAAAGTCTTAGAAGGCTTTAGGAGAGGAGACTTGTATATTGTTGATTTCTCTATAGGTCCTCAACATGCCACATGCTTACTTGCAAAGTCTTTAGAAGGTTGGTTGTGGCCTCGATGACTTGGACATGCGGGCATGAGGAACGCTCGTGAAGAAAAAGCACGTCATTGGCATCAAGGGTGTCAAATTCCTCAAGGACCACCTCTGCGATGCATGTGAATCTGGGAAGATGACCAGATCCAAGCATCCCTCAAAGACAATCATGACCACGACTCGACCCTTTGAATTGCTTCACATGGATCTCTTTGGCCCCACTCATTACTCCATACTAAAAAATGCTTCAAGTTTGTATGGCTTTGTTATTGTTGATGATTGCTCTCGTTACACTTGGGCACATATTATTCTGTACAAAAATGAAGTGTAGGATGTCTTCAGACAATTTGCTTCAAGGGCTCCACCAACTTCGGCGTCCAGATCAAGCATATTAGGAGTGATAATGGGACTGAATTCAAGAACACTAATCTTGATGAATATCTTGATGAACTTGGTATTACTCATGAGTTATTTGCCCCTTATACTGATCAAAAGAATGGCATCATGGAGCCCAAGAACAGGAATCTAGTTGAAATGGCTCGCACCATGCTTGATGAATACAAGACTCCTCGTCGCTTCTGGCCTAAGGCAATTGATACTGCTTGCCACATCATCAACAGGGTATATCTTCACAAACTCTTCAAGAAGACTTCGTATGAACTTATGACTGGCAAGAAACCCAATGTAAGTTATCTCAAAGTCTTCGGTGCAAAATGCTGGATCAGAACTCTGACTGCTATACATACAGGACCAATTACTAGAGCTGCAACTTCGCGTTCTTCGTTTGTGTTCCATGACCAGACAAAGGCGTCACAGAACCCCACTTCATCAATAAAGCTTTCCTCTTATATTCGCAATATCCAGATTGCAATCTTAGTTTCTTGCTTGTTCTTCGTTTGTGTGCAGGAAACAGACCCTCGTGGTCAGGTTGATCGTGCTCCGGCATGGTCAATAACCTCTCGGAGTTGGTTTAGCGATTGCTAAGGTGCGGCGTCATCACACGTTCGTAGTCGGATCGTCAAAGTCTACTCCACCAAAACGATAGCCACCATCTCATCGAAAGACAGGGACAACTTCGCCTCTATCAAGTGGTATCAGATTTCCAGGTTGCTCGGTGAGATTTTATCAGTTTTTGTAGTTTAGATCGCATCTGTTTCGTCATACCTTTAGTCGACGAAAAAGCCAAAAAAAATCGGGTTGGATCATCATATCTGAACCAATCTGAGCCTTTGCATAGTCTTTTCAGTATTTTGCTTTGTTGAATTTGCGGTTACATCGTCGTGTCGAGTTGCTGGTCTTAGTGTCTAGGCCTTTAGAGTTTTGAGTTCTATTCACAGGTTGTCACGCCGCCAACGCATCGTCTTCATAGTCGCCATATACCACCACCATCATCACCGCTGCTAGATATCACCACCCACTATCCATTGGTGTCCATATATACCACCACCAATCCGAGTCCAGCTCGTTTTAGATTTCGTTTCGAGATCTTTTGATTTCGGATTCGCGTTTTCCTACCTGCGTAGATGTCGGAAAAAGAAAAAAGAAAAAAAAGAGTCTGGCACGCTTTGCAGAGCACGTTTTGGCCCAAAAAATTCGGCCGAAAATATTTTTTCCCTATCTTGATTGTAGGTTCTCCGGAGCGTTTTGAGACACTTGCTATCATAGTGATTTTTGTCGAAATTTTTGGTCGTCGCAGCCCCCGGATTGCTCCAGGAAAAAAAATAGTCCAAAACATTTCGTGCCCATCTTGCTTATACGACGTGGCAAGAGTTTTGAGACACTCGCCATTGTAGTGATTTTTTGAGCAAAAAAAAAAGAGGCGCCGACAAAAAAATAATAATTCAAAGTGTACTCTTCCCTTGATTACGTGTAGCGTCGTGATTTTGTTGGTGCTTTAGGCTCGCGTCTCTAGTACGGGTCTAGCCTAGGACCAGCACAGTACCGTCGTTGAGCGTTTATTCAACCTTGCATCTCTGAATTGATCATTGCTAACCCTTTTTGCTACCATATTATAAGCCATCCCAGCTCCACATACATCTACGTCGTGTGTTTGACACCACCTGGCAATCGCTCTATCCAAGCTTTGAGAGTTTTGACTACAACGGTTGCCGATCACCGCCTGCTGCTGGGTAAGAACTGGTAAGAATTTGAGATTCGCTTAAAGGATTTGTGACACACCACCACCACCACCACCACGTCCCAGTAGTCCGTAGGTTTCATATTCTTGTGTGTTTCCTATTTTCTAACCATGCCAGGATCACACGACAATGAGATCGACTGGGAGAGCATGACCAACAAAGCGCTATATGATAAATTTCAGCACATTGTTCATTCACTAGTTTTGCTTGTGTTTGGTGGTCAGAACATTGTAGAATACACCATGCTAATATTCCAACTACTTGGGCTGCTTTGAAAACTGCTATGCGTAATCGTTGGGTGCCACCTTATTATCAACGTGAATTGCTTCAAAATTTGCAGCGTTTAAGACAAGGAAAAAATCTGTAGAAGAATATTATCAGGAATTACAAACTAGTATGATTAGATGTGGTATTGTCGAGGAGAATGAAGCTATGCTTGCACGTTTTATGGGTGGATTAAATAGAGAGATTCAGACTATTCTGGAGTATAAGGAGTATAACACTATCACTCGTTTATTTCATCTTGCTTGCAAAGCTGAACGTGAAGTGCAGGATCGACAGGCAATGGCGAGAACTACTTTTTCTGCAGGTCGCACTTCATCATGGACGCCGCGTACCTCATCTACTTCCACACGTCCTGCTGCAACACCACCTACTTCAACCTCCAACTCCAACCGCGATACAAGGAAACATGCTCCTACTCCACCCTCTACGAAGAGCACACCTTCTGGGCCTGCACAGAGCTCTTCTTCATCTATTGCATCCACAGGGCAAACACATGAGGTTATATGCCGTCGTTGCAAGGGTGGAGGTCACTTTGCGAGAGAATGCCCTTCCAAGCGTGTCATGATTGTTACTGAGGATGGTGGATATGCGTCTGCTAGTGATTATGATGAGGAGACTTTGGCTCTCACTGCAAGTGAAGAACACGATGGCGACGATGCAGAACCAAAAACACACTACATGGCTGCTGATTACGCTGACAGGTATGAAAGTTTAGTTGCTCAACGTGTTCTCAGTGTGCAGGTTACACAGGCTGAACAAAATCAAAGGCACAACTTGTTCCACACAAAGGGAGTTGTGAAGGAGCGTTCTATTCGCATCATCATCGATGGAGGGAGTTGCAATAACTTGGCTAGCATGGAGATGGTGGAGAAGCTGTCTCTAACCACCACACCACATCCTCATCCTTATTACATCCAATGGTTCAACAATAGTGGCAAGGTTAAGGTAACACGTACTGTTCGTGTGCATTTTAGCATTGCTACATATTCTAATTATGTGGATTGTGATGTGGTACCCATGCAAGCATGTTCTGTTTTACTTGGTAGATCATGGCAGTTTGATAAAAATTCTGTACACCATGGTAGGACAAATCAGTATTCTCTTGTTCATCAGGATCATAATATCACTTTGCTTCCTATGTCTCCCGAACATATTATGAAAGATGACATTGCTAGAGCTAGTAAAGCAAAACAGGAGAAAAATAAGAGTGAAAATCAGATTGTAGCACAGGAATTTGAGCAACACCATAAGCATAATAAACCATCATCTACTGTTGCATCCGAAATAAAATTGAAGAGTGGATGTTTACTTGCTACTAAATCTGATATTAATGATTTGGATGTTGCTACATCTGTTTGCTATGCTTTTGTATGCAAAGAGGTATTATTTTCATTCGAGGACATGCCTCCCTCTTTGCCTCCTGCTGTCATTAACATTTTGCAGGAGTTCGCTGACGTCTTTCCACAAGACGTGCCACCGGGATTACCGCCTATTCGCGGGATTGAGCATCAGATTGACTTAATTCCCGGTGCATCCCTACCCAACCGTGCGCCCTACCGTACCAATCCAGAGGAGACAAAGGAGATTATGCGTCAAGTACAGGAGCTGCTTGACAAAGGTTATATACGTGAATCCCTTAGTCCTTGTGTTGTTCCTATTATTCTAGTGCCTAAAAAGGATGGTACATCGCGCATGTGTGTGGATTGTAGAGGCATTAATAATATTACTATTCGTTATCGTCATCCTATTCCTAGACTAGATGATATGCTTGATGAATTAAGTGGCTCTACAATTTTCTCCAAAGTTGATTTGCATAGTGGATACCATCAAATTCGTATGAAATTGGGAGATGAATGGAAAACAACATTTAAAACTAAGTTTGGATTATATGAGTGGTTAGTCATGCCTTTTGGGTTAACTAATGCACCTAGCACTTTCATGAGATTAATGAACGAGGTTTTATGTGCTTTCATTGGACGATTTGTGGTAGTCTATTTTGATGATATGTTGATTTTTAGTAGATCTTTGGAGGAACATTTGGAACATTTACGTGCTGTTTTGACTGCGCTACGTGATGCACGTTTGTTTGGTAACCTTGGGAAGTGCACCTTTTGCACCGACCGAGTATCTTTTCTTGGCTATGTTGTTACTCCACAGGGTATTGAAGTTGATAAAGCAAAGATTGAAGCTATTGAGAGTTGGCCGCAGCCCAAAACAGTCACACAAGTAAGGAGTTTTCTTGGCCTCGCTGGTTTCTATAGGCGTTTTGTGAGAGATTTCAGCACCATTGTTGCGCCTCTCAATGAGCTTACAAAGAAGGACGTGCCTTTTTCTTGGGGTACCGCACAGGAAGAAGCCTTCACGGTCTGGAAAGATAAGTTAACACATGCTCCTTTACTCCAACTTTTTGATTTTAATAAGACTTTCGAGCTTGAATGTGATGCTAGTGGAATTGGGGTAGGAGGTGTGTTATTACAAGATGGTAAACCTGTTGCGTACTTTTCTGAAAAATTAAGTGGGCCTAGTCTGAATTATTCTACTTATGATAAGGAACTATATGCTCTTGTTCGGACTTTGGAAACATGGCAACATTATTTATGGCCCAAAGAATTTGTTATACATTCTGATCATGAATCTTTGAAACATATTAAAAGTCAAGCAAAACTGAACCGTAGACATGCTAAATGGGTTGAATTCATTGAGACTTTCCCTTATGTCATTAAACACAAGAAGGGTAAAGAAAATGTTATTGCTGATGCTTTCTCTCCTCGTTATACTATGCTTTCACAACTTGACTTTAAAATATTTGGTTTGGAGACCATCAAAGATCAATATGTGCATGATGCTGAATTTAGAGATGTGTTGCAGAATTGTAAAGAAGGGAGAACATGGAACAAGTTCGTTATTAATGATGGATTTGTGTTCCGTGCTAAATAGCTATGCATTCCAGCTAGCTCCGTTCGTCTTTTGTTGTTACAGGAGGCGCACGGAGGAGGATTAATGGGACATTTTGGCGTGAAGAAGACGGAGGACGTACTTTCTACACATTTCTTTTGGCCAAAGATGAGACGGGATGTTGAGCGTTTTGTTGCTCGCTGCACTACATGTCAAAAAGCTAAGTCACGACTCAATCCTCATGGTTTATATATGCCTTTGCCTGTACCTAGTGTTCCTTGGGAGGATATATCTATGGACTTTGTTTTAGGTTTACCTCGAACAAAGAAGGGGAGGGATAGCATATTTGTTGTAGTGGATAGATTTTCCAAAATGGCACACTTTATACCATGTAATAAAAGTGATGATGCTGCTCATGTTGCTGATTTGTTCTTTCGTGAAATTATTCGATTGCATGGTGTACCAAATACAATTGTTTCAGATCGTGATGCTAAATTTCTTAGCCATTTTTGGAGCTGTTTATGGGCTAAGTTGGGGACTAAACTACTTTTTAGTACTACATGTCATCCCCAAACTGATGGCCAAACTGAAGTAGTCAATAGATCATTGTCTACTATGCTTAGGGCTGTTTTGAAGAATAATCTGAAAATGTGGGAAGAATGCTTGCCTCATATTGAATTTGCTTATAATCATTCGCTACATTCTACCACTAAGATGTGCCCTTTTGAATTTGTGTATGGTTTCTTACCTCGTCCACCTATTGATTTGTTGCCTCTTCCATCTTCGGAGAAGGTTAATTTTGATGCTAAAGAACGTGCTGAATTGATATTAAAGATGCATGAGTTAACGAAGGAAAACATTGAGTGTATGAATGCTAAATACAAAATTGCTGGAGATAAGGGTAGAAAACATGTTGTCTTTGCACCTGGAGATCTTGTTTGGTTACATTTGCGTAAGGACAGATTTCCTGATCTGCGCAAGTCAAAGCTAATGCCACGTGCTGATGGTCCTTTTAAGGTGTTAGAGAAAATAAATGATAATGCATATAAACTTGAGCTATACAGTTTGGGGTTAGCCCCACTTTTAACATTGCAGATTTGAAGCCTTATTTGGGTGAGGAAGATGAGCTTCCGTCGAGGACGACTTCAGTTCAAGAAGGGGAGGATGATGAGGACATCCCTGCTAATGCTACACCCACAACTCTGACGGCTATACATACAGGACCAATTACTAGAGCTCGCAAACATCAATTGAATTACCAGGTACTTTCGTTTCTTGCAAATCCTTCTAATGTTCATCAACATATGATGCTGCCTAAATTAGATACTTTTGTTTTACTTGTGAATGAAGGACCTGGCATGGACAAGAAGGATGACCATTGGAGCGGCATCAAGCATGGAGAAGAAGGTGCGTGCGCGGGAAAGAACAATGGAGCTTCCAGTGATGATTTTCGCACTTTGAAGCCACCATAATGGGAGCAAGAAGCCTTGGACGAAATATGCATGATGCCACTTTATAAAATTCGTCCCTAGGCTAATATAGGTGTTGAGCCACCTTATTTTTGGGCCAGGCCCATGTAATTTCGAAATACCATATTATAGGCTATTTTTAGAGTCCGTATGTATGGGGAAACTGAGTTAGGCTCGGTTTCGGACCCCTCCTCCAAGGGGCCGTGAAATTCGCCTCTATTCCCCCATATATACAACCCTTAGGGCGTCGTTTTAGGTTTGGGTTTTGTTTAGATTATAAGTTCGTTTGTGTTCCACGACCAGACAAAGGCGTCACAGAACCCCACTTCATCAATAAAGCTTTCCTCTTATATTCGCAATATCCAGATTGCAATCTTAGTTTCTTGCTTGTTCTTCATTTGCGTGCAGGAAACAGACCCTCGTGGTCAGGTTGATCGTGCTCCGGCGTGGTCAATAACCTCTCGGAGTTGGTTTAGCGATTGCTAAGGCACGGCGTCATCACACGTTCGTAGTCGGATCGTCAAAGTCTACTCCACCAAAACGATAGCCACCATCTCATCGAAAGACAGGGACAACTTCGCCTCTATCAAGTGGTATCAGATTTCCAGGTTGCTCGGTGAGATTTTATCAGTTTTTGTAGTTTAGATCGCATTTGTTTCGTCATACCTTTAGTCCACGAAAAAGCCAAAAAAATCGGGTTAGATCATCATATCCGAACCAATCTGAGCCTTTGCATAGTCTTTTCAGTATTATGCTTTGTTGAATTTGCGGTTACATCGTCGTGTCGAGTTGCTGGTCTTAGTGTCTAGTCCTTTAGAGTTTCGAGTTCTATTCACAGGTTGTCACGCCACCAACGCATCGTCTTCATAGTCGCCATATACCACCACCATCATCACCGCTGCTAGATATCACCACCCACTATCCATTGGTGTCCATATATACCACCACCAATCCGAGTCCAGCTCGTTTTAGATTTCATTTTGAGATCTTTTGATTTCGGATTCGCGTTTTGCTACCTCCGTAGGTGTCGGAAAAAGAAAAAAAAAGAGTCTGGCACGCTTTGCAGAGCACGTTTTGGCCCCAAAAAAATTCGGCCGAAAATATTTTTTCCCTATCTTTATTGTAGGTTCTCCGGAGCGTTTTGAGACACTTGCTATCATAGTGATTTTTGTCGAAATTTTTGGTCGTCGCAGCCCCCGGATTGCTCCAGGAAAAAAAACAGTCCAAAAAATTTCGTGCCCATCTTGCTTATACGACGTGGCAAGAGTTTTGAGACACTCGCCATTGTAGTGATTTTTTGAGCAAAAAAAAAAAAGAGGCGCCGACAAAAAAAATTCAAAGTGTACTCTTCCCTTGATTACGTGTAGCGTCGTGATTTTGTTGGTGCTTTAGGCTCGCGTCTCTAGTACGGGTCTAGCCTAGGACCAGCACAGTACTGTCGTTGAGCATTTATTCAACCTTGCATCTCTGAATTGATCATTGCTAACCCTTTTTGCTCCCATATTGATGAGGACATCCCTACTAATGTTACACCCACCCCGACTGCTATACATACAGGACCAATTACTAGAGCTCGCGCACGTCAATTGAATTACCAGGTACTTTCGTTTCTTGGAAATCCTTCTAATATTCATGAACATATGATGCTGCCTAAATTGGATACTTTTGTTTTACTTATGAATGAAGGACCTAGCATGGATAAGAAGGATGACCATTGGAGCGGGATCAAGCATGGAGGAGAAGGTGCGCGTGCGGGGAAGAACAATGGAGCTTCCAGTGATGATTTTCGCACATTGAAGCCGCCATAATGGGAGCGGGAAGCCTTGGACGAAATATGCATGATGCCACTTTATAAAATTCGTCCATAGGCTAATATAGGTGCTGCGCCACCTTATTTTTGGGCCAGGCCCATGTAATTTCGAAATACCATATTATAGGCTGTTTTTAGAGTCCGTATATATGGGGAAATTGACTTAGGGTCGGTTTCGGACCCCTCCTCCAAGGGGCCACGAAATTCCCTTCTATTCCCCCATATATACAGCCCTTAGGGCTTCGTTTTAGGGTTGGGTTTTGTTTAGATTACAAGTTTGCCATAGCAGCAACTTCGCGTTCTTCGTTTGTGTTCCACGACCAGACAAAGGCGTCACAGAACCCCACTTCATCAATAAAGTTTTCCTCTTATATTCGCAATATCCAGATTGCAATCTTAGTTTCTTGCTTGTTCTTCGTTTGTGATAGAGGCGAAGTTGTCCCTGTCTTTCGATGAGATGGTGGCTATCGTTTTTGGTGGAGTAGACTTTGACGATCCGACTACGAACGTGTGAGCCGTCGCGCCTTAGCAATCGCTAAACCAACTCTGAGAGGTTATTGACCACGCCGGAGCACGATCAACCTGACCACGAGGGTCTATTTCCTGCACGCAAACGAAGAACAAGCAAGAAACTAAGATTGCAATCTGGATATTGCGAATATAAGAGGAAAACTTTATTGATGAAGTGGGGTTCTGTGACGTCTTTGTCTGGTCGTGGAACACAAACGAAGAACGCGAAGTTGCTGCTATGGCAAACTTGTAATCTAAACAAAACCCAACCCTAAAACGAAGCCCTAAGGGCTGTATATATGGGGGAATAGAAGGGAATTTCGTGGCCCCTTGGAGGAGGGGTCCGAAACCGACCCTAAGTCAGTTTCCCCATATATACGGAATCTAAAAACAGCCTATAATATGGTATTTCGAAATTACATGGGCCTGGCCCAAAAATAAGGTGGCGCAGCACCTATATTAGCCTATGGACGAATTTTATAAAGTGGCATCATGCATATTTCGTCCAAGGCTTCCCGCTCCCATTATGGTGGCTTCAATGTGCGAAAATCATCACTGGAAGCTCCATTGTTCTTCCCCGCACGCGCACCTTCTCCTCCATGCTTGATCCCGCTCCAATGGTCATCCTTCTTATCCATGCTAGGTCCTTCATTCATAAGTAAAACAAAAGTATCCAATTTAGGCAGCATCATATGTTCATGAATATTAGAAGGATTTCCAAGAAACGAAAGTACCTGGTAATTCAATTGACGTGCGCGAGCTCTAGTAATTGGTCCTGTATGTAGCAGTCGGGGTGGGTGTAACATTAGTAGGGATGTCCTCATCATCCTCCCCTTCTTGAACTGACGTCGTCCTCGACGGAAGCTCATCTTCCTCACCCAAATAAGGCTTCAAATCTGCAATGTTAAAAGTGGGGCTAACCCCAAACTCTGCAGGCAGCTCAAGTTTATATGCATTATCATTTATTTTCTCTAACACCTTAAAAGGACCATCAGCACGTGGCATTAGCTTTGACTTGCGCAAATCAGGAAATCTATCCTTACGCAAATGTAACCAAACAAGATCTCTAGGTGCAAAGACAACATGTTTTCTACCCTTATCTCCAGCAAGTTTGTATTTAGCATTCATACGCTCAATGTTTTCCTTAGTTAACTCATGAATCTTTAATATCAATTCAGCACGTTCTTTAGCATCAAAATTAACCTTCTCCGAAGACGGAAGAGGCAACAAATCAATAGGTGCACGAGGTAAGAAACCATACACAACTTCAAAAGGACACATCTTAGTGGTAGAATGTAGCGAACGATTATAAGCAAATTCAATATGAGGCAAGCATTCTTCCCACATTTTCAGGTTATTCTTCAAAACAGCCCTAAGCATAGTAGACAATGATCTATTGACTACTTCAGTTTGGCCATCAGTTTGGGGGTGACATGTAGTACTAAAAAGCAGTTTAGTCCCCAACTTAGCCCATAAACATCTCCAAAAGTGGCTAAGAAATTTAGCATCACGATCGGAAACAATTGTATTTGGCACACCATGCAACCGAATAATTTCACGAAAGAACAAATCAGCAACATGAGCAGCATCATCACTTTTATGACATGGTATAAAGTGTGCCATTTTAGAAAATCTATCCACGACAACAAATATGCTATCCCTCCCCTTCTTTGTTCGAGGTAAACCTAAAACAAAGTCCATAGATATATCCTCCCAAGGAACACTAGGTACAGGTAAAGGCATATATAAACCATGAGGATTGAGTCGTGACTTAGCTTTTTGACATGTAGTGCAGCGAGCAACAAAACGCTCAACATCCCGTCTCATCTTTGGCCAAAAGAAATGTGTAGCAAGTACGTCCTCCATCTTCTTCACGCCAAAGTGTCCCATTAATCCTCCTCCGTGCGCCTCCTGTAACAACAAAAGACGAACGGAGCTAGCTGGAATGCATAGCTTGTTAGCACGAAACACAAATCCATTATTAATAACGAACTTGTTCCATGTTCTCCCTTCTTTACAATTCTGCAACACGTCTCTAAATTCAGCATCATGCACATATTGATCTTTGATGGTCTCCAAACCAAATATTTTAAAGTCAAGCTGTGAAAGCATAGTATAACGACGAGACAAAGCATCAGCAATAACATTATCTTTACCCTTCTTGTGTTTAATGACATAAGGGAAAGTCTCAATGAATTCAACCCATTTAGCATGTCTACGGTTCAGTTTTGCTTGACTTTTAATATGTTTCAAAGATTCATGATCAGAATGTATAACAAATTCTTTGGGCCATAAATAATGTTGCCATGTTTCCAAAGTCCGAACAAGAGCATATAATTCCTTATCATAAGTAGAATAATTCAGACTAGGCCCACTTAATTTTTCAGAAAAGTACGCAACAGGTTTACCATCTTGTAGTAACACACCTCCTAACCCAATTCCACTAGCATCACATTCAAGCTCGAAAGTCTTATTAAAATCAGGAAGTTGGAGTAAAGGAGCATGTGTTAACTTATCTTTCAAGACCGTGAAGGCTTCTTCCTGTGCGGTACCCCAAGAAAAAGGCACGTCCTTCTTTGTAAGCTCATTGAGAGGCGCAGCAATGGTGCTGAAATCTCTCACAAAACGCCTATAGAAACCAGCGAGGCCAAGAAAACTCCTTACTTGTGTGACCGTTTTGGGCTGCGGCCAACTCTCAATAGCTTCAATCTTGGCTGTATCAACTTCAATTCCCTGTGGAGTAACAACATAGCCAAGAAAAGATACTCGGTCGGTGCAAAAGGTGCACTTCCCAAGGTTACCAAACAAACGTGCATCACGTAGCGCAGTAAAAACAGCACGTAAATGTTCCAAATGTTCCTCCAAAGATCTACTAAAAATCAATATATCATCAAAATAGACTACCACAAATCGTCCAATGAAAGCACGTAAAACCTCGTTCATTAATCTCATGAAAGTGCTAGGTGCATTAGTTAACCCAAAAGGCATGACTAGCCACTCATATAATCCAAACTTAGTTTTAAATGCTGTTTTCCATTCATCGCCCAATTTCATACGAATTTGATGGTATCCACTACGCAAATCAACTTTGGAGAAAATTGTAGAGCCACTTAATTCATCAAGCATATCATCTAGTCTAGGAATAGGATGACGATAACGAATAGTAATATTATTAATGCCTCTACAATCCAGACACATGCGCGATGTACCATCCTTTTTAGGCACTAGAATAATAGGAACAGCACAAGGACTAAGGGATTCACGTATATAACCTTTGTCAAGCAGCTCCTGTACTTGACGCATAATCTCCTTTGTCTCCTCTGGATTGGTACGGTAGGGTGCACGGTTGGGTAGGGATGCACCGGGAATTAAGTCAATCTGATGCTCAATCCCGCGAATAGGCGGTAATCCCGATGGCACGTCTTGTGGAAAGACATCAGCGAACTCCTGCAAAATGTTAATGACAGCAGGAGGCAAAGAGGGAGGCATGTCCTTGAATGAAAATAATACCTCTTTACATACAAAAGCATAGCAAACATATGTAGCAACATCCAAATCATTAATATCAGATTTAGTAGCAAGTAAACATCCACTCTTCAATTTTATTTCGGATGCAACAGTAGATGATGGTTTATTATGCTTATGGTGTTGCTCAAATTCCTGTGCTACAATCTGATTTTCACTCTTATTTTTCTCCTGTTTTGCTTTACTAGCTCTAGCAATGTCATCTTTCATAATATGTTCGGGAGACATAGGAAGCAAAGTGATATTATGATCCTTATGAACAAGAGTATACTGATTTGTCCTACCATGGTGTACAGAATTTTTATCAAACTGCCATGGTCTACCAAGTAAAACAGAACATGCTTGCATGGGTACCACATCACAATCCACATAATCAGAATATGTAGCAATGCTAAAATGCACACGAACAGTACGTGTTACCTTAACCTTGCCACTATTGTTGAACCATTGGATGTAATAAGGATGAGGATGTGGTCTGGTGGTTAGAGACAACTTCTCCACCATCTCCATGCTAGCCAAGTTATTGCAACTCCCTCCATCGATGATGATGCGAACAGAACGCTCTTTCACAACTCCCTTTGTGTGGAACAAGTTGTGCCTCTGATTTTGCTCAGCGTGTGTAACCTGCACACTGAGAACACGTTGAGCAACTAAACTTTCATACCTGTCAGCGTAATCAGCAGCCATGTATTGTGTTTCTGGTTCTGCATCCTTGCCACCCTGTTCGTCACTGGCAATAAGTGCCAAAGTCTCCTCATCATAATCACTAGCGGACGCATATCCACCATCCTCAGTAACAATCATTACACGCTTGGAAGGGCATTCTCTCGCATAGTGACCTCCACCCTTGCAACGACGACATATAACCTCATGTGTTTGCCCTGTGGATGCAATAGATGAAGAAGAACTCTGTGTAGGCCCAGAAGGTGTGCTCTTCGCAGAGGGTGCAGTAGGAGCATGTTTCCTGGTATCGCGATTAGAGTTGGAGGTTGAAGGAGGTGGTGTTGCAGCAGGACGTGCGGAAGTAGAGGAGGTACGTGGCGTCCATGATGAAGTACGGCCTGCAAAATTAGTAGTTCTCGCCATTGCCTGTCGATCCTGCACTTCACGTTCAGCTTTGCAAGCAAGATGAAATAAACGAGTGATGTGTTATACTCCTTATACTCTAGAATAGTCTGAATCTCTCTATTTAATCCACCCATAAAACGTGCAAGCATAGCTTCATTCTCCTCAACAATACCACATCTAATCATACCAGTTTGTAATTCCTGATAATATTCTTCTACAGAATTTTTTCCTTGTCTTAAACGCTGCAAATTTTGAAGCAATTCACGTTGATAATAAGGTGGTACCCAACGATTTCGCATAGCAGTTTTCAAAGCAGCCCAAGTAGTTGGAATATTATCAGGGTGTATTCTACAATGTTCTGACCACCAAACACAAGCAAAACCAGTGAATGAACAAACAGCAGCAGCAACACGTCGATCCTCTGGAAATTGTAAGCATGTAAAACGTTGTTCTGTTTCTAACTCCCATGTAAGATATATATCAGGAACATATCTACCCTCAAACGTCGGAATATTCAATTTAAGTTTAGGGAGATGGTCATGATCCCGTACCTGCGGGGGTGGTGCAGCCCTACCGTTACGGTTGTAGCCATGTGGTCGACCTGGTGCGTATGGTGGGGGTTGCCCCTGGGGCGGATCTGGAGCAACCTCTCCCTCATCATCGAAATCACCATCATAATCTTCAACCTGCTCAACGACAGTAGCCGCACGAGCCACCGAAGTAGCAGCAGTATCAACAGTACCAGGATGTTGGGCGTGGCCGAGAGGCACACGTCGCGCTCGTCGTTCGAAAGGAATAGGAACTGCAGCTGGTGGAGGTAGACGGGCAAGCACCTCATTGAACTTGGCGTCCATCTTGGCGTCGAATGTCTTCTCCAAACCATCTAGCTTCTCCATGGCCACTCCAAAGTTGTTCACGAAGTCCTGTACCTGCTCAGCCATCATTTGCTGAAATTTATCATAGAGCGCTTTGTTGGTCATGCTCTCCCAGTCGATCTCGTCATCGTGTGATCCTGGCATGGTTAGCAGAAATAGGAAACACACAATATGAAACCTACAGACTACTGGGACGTGGTGGTGGTGGTGGTGTGGCACAAATCCTTTAAGCGAATCTCAATTTCTTACCAGTTCTTACCCAGTAGCAGGCGGTGATCGGCAACCGTTGTAGCCAAAACTCTCAAAGCTTGGATAGAGCGATTGCCAGGTGGTGTCAAGCACACGGCGTAGAAGTATGTGGAGCTGGGATGGCTTATAATATGGTAGCAAAAAGGGTCAGCATTAATCAATTCAGAGATGCAAGGTTGAATAAACGCTCAACGACGGTACTGTGCTGGTCCTAGGCTAGACCGTGCTAGAGACGCAAGCCTAAAACACCAACAAAAGCACGACGATACACGTAAGCAAGGGAAAAGCACACTCGGATTTTTTTTCCTTTTTTTTTTGTTTTCGGCGCCTCTTTTTTTTTCAAAAACTCACTACAATGGCAAGTGTCTCAAAACTCTTGCCACGTCGTATAAGCAAGATGGGCACGAATTTTTCTTTTGGACTATTTTTTTTTCTAGAGCAATCCGGGGGCTGCGACGACCCAAAAATTTCGACAAAAATCACTATGATAGCAAGTGTCTCAAAACGCTCCGGGGAACCTAAAATCAAGATAGGGAAAAAATATTTTCGGCACCTGCGCAGGTAGCAAAACACGGATCCGAAATCAAAAGGATCTCGAAACAAAACCTAAAACGAAATGGACTTGGATTGGTGGAGGATTTGTGGTGGTATATATGGACACCAATGGATAGTGATGATGGATGATGAGATATGGCAGCGGCGATGATGGTGGTGGTATATGGCAACTATGAAGATGATGCGGTGGCGGCGTGACAACCTATGAAAAGAACTCGAAACTCTAAAGGACTAGACACTAAGACCAGCAACTCGACACAACGATGTGACCGCCAATTCAACAAAGCAAAATACTGAAAAGACTATGCAAAGGCTCAGATTGGTTCGGATATGATGATCTAACCCTAATATTTTTTTTGGCTTTTTCGTGGACTAAAGGTATGAAGAACAGATGCGATATAAACTACGAAAACTGGTAAAATCTCACCGAGCAACCTGGAAATCTGATACCACTTGATAGAGGCGAAGTTGTCCCTGTCTTTCGATGAGATGGTGGCTATCGTTTTTGGTGGAGTAGACTTTGACGATCCGACTACGAACGTGTGAGCCGTCGCGCCTTAGCAATCGCTAAACCAACTCTGAGAGGTTATTGACCACGCCGGAGCACGATCAACCTGACCACGAGGGTCTATTTCCTGCATGCAAACGAAGAACAAGCAAGAAACTAAGATTGCAATCTGGATATTGCGAATATAAGAGGAAAACTTTATTGATGAAGTGGGGTTCTGTGACGTCTTTGTCTGGTCGTGGAACACAAACGAAGAACGCGAAGTTGCTGCTATGGCAAACTTGTAATCTAAACAAAACCCAACCCTAAAACGAAGCCCTAAGGGCTGTATATATGGGGGAATAGAAGGGAATTTCGTGGCCCCTTGGAGGAGGGGTCCGAAACCGACCCTAAGTCAGTTTCCCCATATATACAGAATCTAAAAACAGCCTATAATATGGTATTTCGAAATTACATGGGCCTGGCCCAAAAATAAGGTGGCGCAGCACCTATATTAGCCTATGGACGAATTTTATAAAGTGGCATCATGCATATTTCGTCCAAGGCTTCCCGCTCCCATTATGGTGGCTTCAATGTGCGAAAATCATCACTGGAAGCTCCATTGTTCTTCCCCGCACGCGCACCTTCTCCTCCATGCTTGATCCCGCTCCAATGGTCATCCTTCTTATCCATGCTAGGTCCTTCATTCATAAGTAAAACAAAAGTATCCAATTTAGGCAGCATCATATGTTCATGAATATTAGAAGGATTTCCAAGAAACGAAAGTACCTGGTAATTCAATTGACGTGCGCGAGCTCTAGTAATTGGTCCTGTATGTATAGCAGTCGGGGTGGGTGTAACATTAGTAGGGATGTCCTCATCAGTTTGCGTGCAGGAAATAGACCCTCGTGGTCAGGTTGATCGTGCTCCGGCGTGGTCAATAACCTCTCAGAGTTGGTTTAGCGATTGCTAAGGCGCGACGGCTCACACGTTCGTAGTCGGATCGTCAAAGTCTACTCCACCAAAAACGATAGCCACCATCTCATCGAAAGACAGGGACAACTTCGCCTCTATCACATATTATCAGCCATTCCAGCTCCACATACATCTACGTCGTGTGTTTGACACCACCTGGCAATCGCTCTATCCAAGCTTTGAGAGTTTTGACTATAGCGGTTGCCGATCACCGCCTGCTGCTGGGTAAGAACTGGTAAGAATTTGAGATTCGCTTAAAGGATTTGTGACACACCACCACCACCACCACCACGTCCCAGTAGTCCGTAGGTTTCATATTCTTGTGTGTTTCCTATTTGCTAACCATGCCAGGATCACACGACAATGAGATCGACTGGGAGAGGATGACCAACAAAGCGCTATATGATAAATTTCAGCAAATGATGGCTGACCAGGTACAAGACTTCGTGACCAACTTTGGAGAGACCATGGAGAAGCTAGATGGTTTGGGGAAGACCTTTGACAACAAGATGGACGCCAAGTTCAATGAGGTGCTTGCCCGTCTACCACCACCAGCTGCAGCTCCTATTCCTTTCGAACGACGAGCACGACGTGTGCCTCTCGGCCAAGCCCAACATACTGGTACTGTTGATACTGCTGCTATTTTTGTGGCTCGTGCTGCTACTGTCGTTGAGCAGGTTGACGATTATGATGGTGATTACGATGATGAGGGAGAGGTTGCTCCCGATCAGCCTCAGTGGCAACCACCACCATACGCACCAGGTCGACCACATGGCTACAACCGTAATGGTAGGGCTACCCCACCCCCTCAGGTACGGGATCATGACCATCTCCCTAAACTTAAATTGAATATTCCGACGTTTGAGGGTAGATACGTTCCTGATATATATCTTACATGGGAGTTAGAAACAGAACAACGTTTTACATGCGTACAATTTCCTGAGGATAGACGTGTTGCTGCTGCTGTTTGTCCATTTACTAGTTTTGCTTGTGTTTGGTGGTCAGAACATTGCAGAATACACCATGCTAATATTCCAACTACTTGGGCTGCTTTGAAAACTGCGATGCGTAATCGTTGGGTGCCACCTTATTATCAACGTGAATTGTTTCAAAATTTGCAGCGTTTAAGACAAGGAAAATTTTTTGTAGAAGAATATTATCAGGAATTACAAACTGGTATGATTAGATGTGGTATTGTTGAGGAGAATGAAGCTATGCTTGCACGTTTTATGGGTGGATTAAATAGAGAGATTCAGACTATTCTGGAGTATAAGGAGTATAACACTATCACTCGTTTATTTCATCTTGCTTGCAAAGCTGAACGTGAAGTGCAGGATCAACAGGCAATGGCGAGAACTACTTTTTCTACAGGTCGCACTTCATCATGGACGTCGCGTACCTCATCTACTTCCACACGTCCTGCTGCAACACCACCTACTTCAACCTCCAACTCCAACCGCGATACCAGGAAACAGGCTCCTACTCCACCCTCTACGAAGAGCACACCTTCTGGGCCTGCACAGAGCTCTTCTTCATCTATTGCATCCACAGGGCAAACACATGAGGTTATATGCCGTCGTTGCAAGGGTGGAGGTCACTTTGCGAGAGAATGCCCTTCCAAGCGTGTCATGATTGTTACTGAGGATGGTGGATATGCGTCTGCTAGTGATTATGATGAGGAGACTTTGGCTCTCATTGCAAGTGAAGAACACGATGGCGACGATGCAGAACCAGAAACAAACTACATGGCTGCTGGTTACGCTGACAGGTATGAAAGTTTAGTTGCTCAACGTGTTCTCAGTGTGCAGGTTACACAGGCTGAACAAAATCAGAGGCACAACTTGTTCCACACAAAGGGAGTTGTGAAGGAGCGTTCTATTCGCATCATCATCGATGGAGGGAGTTGCAATAACTCGGCTAGCATGGAGATGGTGGAGAAGCTGTCTCTAACCACCAGACCACATGCTCATCCTTATTACATCCAATGGTTCAACAATAGTGGCAAGGTTAAGGTAACACGTACTGTTCGTGTGCATTTTAGCATTGCTACATATTCTAATTATGTGGATTGTGATGTGGTACCCATGCAAGCATGTTCTGTTTTACTTGGTAGACCATGGCAGTTTGATAAAAATTCTGTACACCATGGTAGGACAAATCAGTATTCTCTTGTTCATCAGGATCATAATATCACTTTGCTTCCTATGTCTCCCGAACATATTATGAAAGATGACATTGCTAGAGCTAATAAAGCAAAACAGGAGAAAAATAAGAGTGAAAATCAGATTGTAGCACAGGAATTTGAGCAACACCATAAGCATAATAAACCATCATCTACTGTTGCATCCGAAATAAAATTGAAGAGTGGATGTTTACTTGCTACTAAATCTGATATTAATGATTTGGATGTTGCTACATCTGTTTGCTATGATTTTGTATGCAAAGAGGTATTATTTTCATTCGAGGACATGCCTCCCTCTTTGCCTCCTGCTGTCATTAACATTTTGCAGGAGTTCGCTGACGTCTTTCCACAAGACGTGCCACCGGGATTACCGCCTATTCGCGGGATTGAGCATCAGATTGACTTAATTCCCGGTGCATCCCTACCCAACCGTGCGCCCTACCGTACCAATCCAGAGGAGACAAAGGAGATTATGCGTCAAGTACAGGAGCTGCTTGACAAAGGTTATATACGTGAATCCCTTAGTCCTTGTGTTGTTCCTATTATTCTAGTGCCTAAAAAGGATGGTACATCGCGCATGTGTGTGGATTGTAGAGGCATTAATAATATTACTATTCGTTATCGTCATCCTATTCCTAGACTATATGATATGCTTGATGAATTAAGTGGCTCTACAATTTTCTCCAAAGTTGATTTGCGTAGTGGATACCATCAAATTCGTATGAAATTGGGAGATGAATGGAAAACAACATTTAAAACTAAGTTTGGATTATATGAGTGGTTAGTCATGCCTTTTGGGTTAACTAATGCACCTAGCACTTTCATGAGATTAATGAACGAGGTTTTACGTGCTTTCATTGGACGATTTGTGGTAGTCTATTTTGATGATATATTGATTTTTAGTAGATCTTTGGAGGAACATTTGGAACATTTACGTGCTGTTTTTACTGCGCTACGTGATGCACATTTGTTTGGTAACCTTGGGAAGTGCACCTTTTGCACCGACCGAGTATCTTTTCTTGGCTATGTTGTTACTCCACAGGGAATTGAAGTTGATAAAGCCAAGATTGAAGCTATTGAGAGTTGGCCGCAGCCCAAAACGGTCACACAAGTAAGGAGTTTTCTTGGCCTCGCTGGTTTCTATGGGCGTTTTGTGAGAGATTTCAGCACCATTGTTGCGCCTCTCAATGAGCTTACAAAGAAGGACGTGCCTTTTTCTTGGGGTACCGCACAGGAAGAAGCCTTCACGGTCTTGAAAGATAAGTTAACACATGCTCCTTTACTCCAACTTCCTGATTTTAATAAAACATTCAAGCTTGAATGTGATGCTAGTGGAATTGGGTTAGGAGGTGTGTTATTACAAGATGGTAAACCTTTTGCGTACTTTTCTGAAAAATTAAGTGGGCCTAGTCTGAATTATTCTACTTATGATAAGGAATTATATGCTCTTGTTCGGACTTTGGAAACATGGAAACATTATTTATGGCCCAAAGAATTTGTTATACATTCTGATCATGAATCTTTGAAACATATTAAAAGTCAAGCAAAACTGAACCGTAGACATGCTAAATGGGTTGAATTCATTGAGACTTTCCCTTATGTCATTAAACACAAGAAGGGTAAAGAAAATGTTATTGCTGATGCTTTGTCTCCTCGTTATACTATGCTTTCACAACTTGACTTTAACATATTTGGTTTGGAGACCATCAAAGATCAATATGTGCATGATGCTGAATTTAGAGATGTGTTGCAGAATTGTAAAGAAGGGAGAACATGGAACAAGTTCGTTATTAATGATGGATTTGTGTTCCGTGCTAACAAGCTATGCATTCCAGCTAGCTCCGTTCGTCTTTTGTTGTTACAGGAGGCGCACGGAGGAGGATTAATGAGACACTTTGGCGTGAAGAAGACGGAGGACGTACTTTCTACACATTTCTTTTGGCCAAAGATGAGACGGGATGTTGAGCGTTTTGTTGCTCGCTGCACTACATGTCAAAAAGCTAAGTCACGACTCAATCCTCATGGTTTATATATGCCTTTGCCTGTACCTAGTGTTCCTTGGGAGGATATATCTATGGACTTTGTTTTAGGTTTACCTCGAACAAAGAAGGGGAGGGATAGCATATTTGTTGTAGTGGATAGATTTTCCAAAATGGCACACTTTATACCATGTAATAAAAGTGATGATGCTGCTCATGTTGCTGATTTGTTCATTTGTGAAATTATTCGATTGCATGGTGTACCAAATACAATTGTTTCAGATCGTGATGCTAAATTTCTTAGCTATTTTTGGAGCTATTTATGGGCTAAGTTGGGGACTAAACTACTTTTTAGTACTACATGTCATCCCCAAACTGATGGCCAAACTGAAGTAGTCAATAGATCATTGTCTACTATGCTTAGGGCTTTTTTGAAGAATAACCTGAAAATGTGGGAAGAATGCTTGCCTCATATTGAATTTGCTTATAATCGTTCGCTACATTCTACCACTAAGATGTGCCCTTTTCAAGTTGTGTATGGTTTCTTACCTCGTGCACCTATTGATTTGTTGCCTCTTCCATCTTTGGAGAAGGTTAATTTTGATGCTAAAGAACGTGCTGAATTGATATTAAAGATGCATGAGTTAACGAAGGAAAACATTGAGCGTATGAATGCTAAATACAAAATTGCTGGAGATAAGGGTAGAAAACATGTTGTCTTTGCACCTGGAGATCTTGTTTGGTTACATTTGCGTAAGGATAGATTTCCTGATTTGCGCAAGTCAAAGCTAATGCCACGTGCTGATGGTCCTTTTAAGGTGTTAGAAAAAATAAATGATAATGCATATAAACTGGAGCTGCCTGCAGAGTTTGGGGTTAGCCCCACTTTTAACATTGCAGATTTGAAGCCTTATTTGGGTGAGGAAGATGAGCTTCCATCGCGGACGACTTCACTTCAAGAAGGGGAGGATGATGAGGACATCCCTACTAATGCTACACCCACAACTCCGACTGCTACACATACAGGACCAATTACTAGAGCTCGCGCACATCAATTGAATAACAGGTACTTTCGTTTCTTGCAAATCCTTCTAATGTTCATGAACATATGATGCTGCCTAAATTAGATACTTTTGATTTACTTGTGAATGAAGGACCTGGCATGGACAAGAAGGATGACCATTGGAGCGGCATCAAGCATGGAGAAGAAGGTGCGCGCGCGGGAAAGAACAATGGAGCTTCCAGTGATGATTTTCGCACTTTGAAGCCACCATAATGGGAGCAAGAAGCGTTGGACGAAATATGCATGATGCCACTTTATAAAATTCGTCCCTAGGCTAATAATATAGGTGTTGCGCCACCTTATTTTTGGGCCAGGCCCATGTAATTTTGAAATACCATATTATAGGCTATTTTTAGAGTCTGTATGTATGGGGAAACTGAGTTAGGGTCGGTTTCGGACCCCTCCTCCAAGGGGCCACGAATTCCCCTCTATTCCCCCATATATACAGCCCTTAGGGCGTCGTTTTAGGTTTGGGTTTTGTTTAGATTATAAGTTCGCCATAGCTGCAACTTCGCGTTCTTCGTTTGTGTTCCACGACCAGACAAAGGCGTCACAGAACCCCACTTCATCAATAAAGCTTTCCTCTTATATTCGCAATATCCAGATTGCAATCTTAGTTTCTTGCTTGTTCTTCGTTTGCGTGCAGGAAACAGACCCTCGTGGTCAGGTTGATCGTGCTCCGGCGTGGTCAATAACCTCTCGGAGTTGGTTTAGCGATTGCTAAGGCGCGGCGTCATCACACGTTCATAGTCGGATCGTCAAAGTCTACTCCACCAAAACGATAGCCACCATCTCATCGAAAGACAGGGACAACTTCGCCTCTATCACTACCACCACAAGGTTGTTGAAATTGTAGATGTGCGGTTCGATGAAACTAATGGCTCGCAAAGAGAGCACCTGCCTTTTGTGTTAGATGAACATTCTCCTGAGGAATCCATCAAGCTGAAGGCAACTGAAGATATCATACCCACCGAGGAAGTCATTCCAATGAATGAAGACTTTCATGTTGATACACCTGAAGAAAATGATGCTGAAGGAAGTCCTTAGCCACGTCAACCTGCTCATCCTAGAGTTGCAAATGAAGTACAAATTGACAAAATCATCGATGACATCAATGCACCAGGTCCCCTCACTCGCTCAAAAGCTTCACATTTAACTAAATTTTGTGGGCACTTTGCCTTTGTCTCTATCATAGATCCCACCAAAGTTGATGAAGCATTCAAGGAGCCTAAGTGGATTCAAGCTATGCAAGAGGAACTGCATCGGTTCAAGCTCAACAACATGTGGGAACTTGTCAAGCGGCCAGATCCTCGCAAACGTAACATCATAGGTACCAAGTGCATCTACCGCAACAAGCAAGATGAAAATGGCCTTGTGGTGAGGAATAAGGCTCGTCTTGTAGCTCAAGGCTACACACAGGTTGAAGGAATTGACTTTGATGAAACATTCGCACCTGTTGCTAGACTTGAAGCTATTCGAATATTGCTTGCTTATGCTAACCATCATAATATCATCTTATATCAAATGGATGTGAAAATTTCATTCCTCAATGGTAAGCTTTAGGAAGAAGTACATGTTGCTCAACCCCCAGGTTTTGAAGACCCTAAGCATCCTGACAAAGTCTTCAGACTCAACAAGGCCCTCTATGGCCTCAAACAGGCCCCTCGGGCGTGGTATGACACTCTGAAGGAATTCCTCATGAAGAAAGGCTTCAAACCCGGTTCACTCGACCCCCACTCTTTTCACAAAATCCTATGACAATGAACCGTTCATATGCCAAATATACGTAGACGATATTATCTTTGGCTGTACTGACAAACGTTACAGTGATGAATTTGCCTATATGATGAGTGAAGAATATCAAATGCCTATGATGGGAGAGTTGAAATTCTTCTTAGGTCCTCAAATTCGTCAACAAGACAATGGCATCTTCATCTCCCAAGAGAAGTACCTCAAGGATGTTCTGAGGAAATTTGACATGCAAGATTGCAAAGGCATCAAAACTCCAATGCCTTCAAAAGGCCACCTATGCACTGATGAAAATGGTAAAGATTTCGATCAGAAGGTATACCGCTCCATGATTGGCTCATTATTGTATCTGTGTGCATCTAGGCCTGATATTATGCTGAGTGTTTGCATGTGTGCTCGATTCCAAGCAACACCAAAGGAATCACACCATAAGGCTGTGAAACATATTCTTCGATACTTAGCTCACACACCAACACTTGGATTATGGTATCCCAAGGGCTCAAATCTTCACCTCGTCGGATACTCTGATGCTGACTATGCTGGAGATCGCGTGGATCGCAAGTCAACCTCAGGAACATGTCATATCCTCGGACGATCCTTAGTCTGTTGGTCCTCGAAGAAGCAGAACTGCGTGTCACACTCTACTGCTGAAGTGGAGTACATCGCTGCTGGCTCATGTTGTCCTCAGTTACTATGGATGAAGAAACCCTCAAGGACTACGACATCAAGTTGAACAATGTGCCTCTCTACTGCGACAACGAGAGTGCCATCAAGATTGCATACAACCCAATTCAGCACTCAAAGACCAAGCACATCCAGATCCGTCATCACTTTCTTCGAGATCATGTACTCAAGGGCGACATCTCCATCGACCACATCCCCACTGAAGAACAACTAGCCGATATCTTCACCAAGCCCTTGAATGAAAAGAGATTTTGCAAGTTACGGTGTGAGCTAAATATCTTAGAATCTTCGAATGTTCTTTGAAGAAGGACACACATCCTAACACTTATGCAAAATTGATGACTTTGATGTGCAACACATGAAGTAACGTTTTTCTTCAAACAATGAAGAATAACCCTCTAAGTGTGAAGAAATTAATGAAGAATTTGATTCTCAGAACCCTACGACAATTTACGCTGTGTCTGAAATCATCATTCTTATACGGTGGGTCACGCCACCAACCAAAGTTGAAATTCTTCAAAATTGAGTTTTTCATCATTTTTGCAAATTCTTCAAATTATCAAATTCCTCAATTTGCAAATTCCTCAAGCTTTCAAATTCCTCAACTTTTCAAATTCTTCAAACTTTGAAACTCATGTTCTTCATTGACTATATATATATGAGTTTTCAATGTCCTCAACAGCATTCACTTATTGCTAATTCTTCGAGTTGATTTTCATCTAAGTGAATGTGATCGGACCCTTTCCCCCTCTATGCTAAACTCAACCAAGTCTGTTTACAAATTCTTCATATGCGTTCTACTTTGAAACTCATTCAAAGTCTTCACTGTGTTCTTGACAGCTGAAGAATTTGCGAACTCGTTCAAAGTCTTCACTGTGTTCTTGACAGCTGAAATTTGCACTATCAAAATTTTCAACGGTTCCCGCTCAAACAGTTACAATTCCCATGACCGGATAACCCACGACCCCCCATAATCTCCACTACTCAGAACGTGAGTGACACCTGTCGCATGGAGAGCAAGGGTCAGGGGCAATCTTGTCCAAAATCTTCGGGCAGATTGGTTTTCACTCCCTCTATAAATACCCCCTCCCGTTCAGCTGTGCTCAGTTACTCCTCACCTCATCCCTCTCCCGAGCTCCAACCTAGCGCCGCCACTAAAGTCATCACCGCCGGTGAGTAAGAGCTTCACTTCCTCAACCTCGTCGTTGCCATACTCGCATCGGCCATGGAAGTCCTCATCCCGCCGCCACTGTAGTTGTCTCTCTCTGCCAAGCTAGGGCATGGGAGATCTGAACGGACGAACTTCCCAATCTCATCTCTTGTTCATCGTGTTCTTCACCAGGGTAAATAAAATTAATTTTTATTGCCCTTGTTTGATCATGAAATGATCTTCATATTCCTCAAAAGGTGTTTCTTCTTCATGAACCTTATTTTAAAAGCACCTTACATCTTCACATACTTGATGTTTTTCCCTAAATACTGATTTTGTTCAAGATTCCTCATTTGTGTGAATCCTAAAAATTTGCAAAACTCTGTAACCTGAGACAAAGAACACTTAGTGAAATTCCTCAAGACACCCATGGTCAAATTCCTCTCACCTATTTTATTTAGAAAATTTTCTGAGAATGCATATGACCTCTTCAAATTCCTCGCACCTATACTCTGTTCAAAGGTACAACATGTCCGCTGATGAATCACTAGGTTCTCATCAACTTAACTCATTTGCAGCGCTCCTTGAGGAAAAACTGTGTATTTCTTCAGAGTCCTCAAGAGTTCATATTCCTCAAGAGAAGAAAATGGCTGACGGAAAGAAACCTCGGAAAGGTGGAAAGAAGCCAGATGTGCACACTGCCTTTGAGATCCCAGATGACGTGTATGAGGAATACTGCACACCCGATGAAGAAACTCATGGCAAAGAAACGACCAAGTAGAGAAAAATTCGTCTACAGAAAATTGAGAGGAGATGGGCAAGGGAATGGAAGGAGTATCGTTATGTAACTCCAAAATACATGATGAAATTTGCAGTAAAACCTCCTTGTAGCAGGCCTCCCCTTGCTCCAAATCAAATTGCGGATCCCACTAGCATCAAGACTGGTAAGGACTTTCCTCACATGTGGGAGAAGCAGCAAGCCAAGCTAGCGAAAAAAGCCAAAGAGGCAGTGAAGAAATTCAATGAAGATTCTGCTGCTGCTGCCTCTGCCGGAGCCTCTGCAAGTGCTCCGAAGAAAATCATGAGGAAGAAATCTGCACTGAACACAAGTTCTTCAACCTCAAAACCTTCACAGCAGATCCCTCAAGGTCAAAGGCCTCGACCTACAAAGTCTTCAGCTGCTGGAACGGTTGCTGCTCTGTCTTCTGCGACATCTTCAACTAGCCCTTCTGCATTGAAGCTAAAGAAAACTGTTCGACGAGGTCAAAGACCAAGTCCTAACTCAAGCAAGGCTATGGTGACCATACCCTCAGGTTCTGAGGATGATGATGATGAAGCTGATGATGAGGAATTGGAAGAAATCATCAAGCACAGTCACCAAAAGGCTGCTATAGCAAAGGGCAGCTCTGTTCCTCTCATGCTGGATCCCAAGATGATCCTCAACTTCATCAATATATGGCATGAAGACCCAAGCACCCCACTTTCTTCACTAAATCTGCCTCTTGGAGTGGATCATGTCCTCACCCACTTCATTTCTGAAGAAAAATGGAAAAGAGAGCAAGCTCTGAGAGCTAAGAGGAACAGGGTTCAGAAGGAAAAGTTTTTGAGAGACAATGTGATGAATTTGACCCCAAATCAACTCGTCACTGTTTAGTCTGAAATTCGCACACTCTCTAAGGATCAAGAGAGATATGATGCTGAATGGAAGGGCACCAACGTGAGATTCGTTAGGGCTGCTCAAGCTGCAGTGAAGGATCACAACACTAGGGTTGCTACTCGATCGCAACCACAAAATCCTCAGGCTGATGAAATTGGTCAGCCTGATGAAACTGCTGATGGAAATGCTTCTACACCAGAAGCAACTGCCAGTGCTGCCGGGGAAACTCAGACCACTGATGATCATTCCAGGACAACCACCACTGTTGTGCCTGAAGAAACTGAAAGGCCAGTTGAAGCTTTTGCTGCGCCTGAAGAAACTGAACACACCAGGGCGGCTGCATCAGTCGTTCCTGAAGAAACTGACACTGCTGAGGAAAAGACTCTCAAGAGAAAAGCATCAGATTCAGAAACCTTAGCCGTGAAGAAGTTGAAGACTATGCCAAGTTCTTCAACTAGACCTATTGATGCTACACCAATTTCCTCAGCACCTGCCTACGAAATTGTACCATTTGGGGTGGATTATGTCATCCCAGATGAAGATGAAGATCAGTCTGCTGCTTTGACAGAGCAGATTGATGAAGAAATTGAAGTTGAAGACATTGCTTCAACTCCATAGGTATCATCGCCCCAGCCTCAGTTCACTGCCGAAGAGGATGGAGTTGAAGAAATTGATGAGGACGTAGACGTTGGCAGTACAACGCCTGTCATCAATGATGAATATTGGGAATCAGCACACCCAAATTCACCAATGACTACTCCTTTGACATAGATTTCTCAGTCGCCAGCTCCGACTGAAGAAATACATGAAGAATCTGCAAATCTGAACACCCAAGTCACTGAAGAAATTCTAGCCGCAACGGCAGATGATCTTGAGGCTCCCGCCGCAACTGAGGAACCAGCTCTCCAAATCGTTTTGTCTGAAGGTGTTCCTCCCATGCCAAAGGAGATTAAGGGGCGCTTCAAGCCAAATCTTCAACTAAAGCCAAGAATGCCATTCAAAGGCTCAGTACGCCCCAAATTCCTCAAGAGAAATTTCTTCAATGAACGTATGTTCTTCACTGGTCCAAATCCCTATGACTTTGCAAGGGCCGGTCGGAACAGATTCTGGACGGCAACACAGCTCAACTACTATGCATCAGTTCTTTTTGAGAAGAAGAAAGTCTTCGAGCACCACCAAATTCCTCATGCTGACATGGAAACCCTTCCATCATTCACACCGGTACTCCAGGTTCTTCATGATGTAGGCATTCTCCCATTCTGCATCGACATCTGCGACTGGAATGAAGAACTCATTCTTCAGTTCTATGCCACATTGCATATCAGCGGAAATGCTTCAGACGTCAACTCTTGGATATTGGACTGGATGACAGGATCAACACACTTCACTGCTCAAGCTTCTGAATTGCTTCAGTGTGTACCGGTTCCAATTCCCTCAGATGAAGCTCGCAAACTGTTTGATGAGCCTGCACTTCCAAATCAGCTGATGCAAGTGTTGGACATTGCCTCCTGGAAAGCCTCAACGAAAAACCATCCTTGTGAAGGATCTGCTATATGCGCCCAGGACTATCTACCGTATACTCACAAATACGCTATGTCCTCAGAAGGGCCAAATTATGAAGAAGAAGAAGTGGAAGGAGTCATGAAGAATATGCTCTTCAACATCATTCATGGGATTCCCGTTGACTTGCACGACTTCTTCATGAGGACATTGGCCAGTGCTGCTTTAGCTCCATTTGAACAGAAGCCCTATGCGCCTTGGATAATGAAATTCATCAGGGCAAAGTCCTCGGTTCCCTTCAAGGCTGATTTCCAGAACCACTTTGGCTTCCTGCCTCCAATTGAAGTCATCAAAAGCACAATTGCCTTAGTTGAAGGAAAAGGCAAGGCTGTCATTGATGAAGGCACTCGTCCATTGGATGGACAGTTTCGCAAAGCTGCTTCCTTCTCCACCAATGATGACACTGCCACCCAAGACTCCGATGAAAAGGCCTTAGCTCACAAACCTCAAGAGTCCGCCCCTCGTGTGATGACTGATCGCGAGCTTCTAATAAGTCTTCATCAGAAGGTCGATCGCAATCACAAGTGGGTGAACCGTCAACTTGGATACAGTGTGCAGAACATGACTATGACGTAGAACACCGTGAAGAGGAATCACTACTATGTGCATGAAAACCTCAACCACTCTTAGGCCATACTGTCTCACCTCATGTCTTCTGAAGAACTGGATGAGCTGGATCTTTGAGGAACATCCTGACTGGGCTCGTTGACCTTAGAAGAAAGTCAACAAAGTTCAAGTTCCTCTGATGGTCACAAGTTCATTTTCTTCATCTTGAGAGCGCGATGACGATGAAGACATTGACGGCACTGCGGCAGGCCCTACATCGACAAACGACCCCAACAACGCTGCCGCTCCTTCCTCACCAACACGATGAAATTCTTCAAAGGGGCGTTAGTCCTCACTTTTGCGTCCCTTTTGGTCTTCGATGACAAAGGGGGAGAAAATTTGAGTTAGTCTTCAAGCGGGTCTCTATATATGGGCTATTTTTGTTTTAGTTACAACTCTCGCTCTTCTGAAACTTTTGTTGGTTGAGTTGTAAACTTAAGTCCGATGGTGGTCTGACACTTTTGAACAATTTCCTCGCATGTTTATTTCCTCAAGTACCTTAATGCATACATGCTGAATTTCGTCAGACCCCATTTTCCTCACGCATTTCAAATTCTTCATATCATATGTTCAAATGCGTGTATGAATTACAAGATATAGGGGGAGTTCTCCATGTTTTAACCTGCCATGTGCATTTGCAGTCCAAAGCAAATTCCTCAAATATGCACATCTTCACGGGGAGTTCTTCTATATCTTGCAATCAAATTCCTCAAAATCTGTACTTTCACTTCATATGTTTATCCGCGTTGAAAACTTAACTTATTTCTCATCAATCACAAAAAAGGGGGAGATTGTTAGTGCATCTAGTGCCCCTTAGTGATTTGGTGTATTGAAGACTTATAGGTTAAGGTACTAATGTGTTTGTGAGTGTACAAAGGCTCTATAAGTCGATGAGGAGTTTGATATATTCAGAGATTATCGACCCCTAAAAATGTATGTCTTCAAGTGAAGACTTTGTTGAAGACTTTGTGAAGACTTTGGTGAAGACTTTGTGAAGACTATGAAGATGAAGAAGTTGGTGTGACCTTGAAGATATGAACAAGGAATATGAAGCATGAAGACTTTTGTTTTCGTAGTTTCATTTCCTTATTTGAGTCATAGGAAACGCCGTACTGTTAAAGGGGGCCGAGGTAATACTAAGGAAAATTTCCAACTGATGCTCAACTCCAAAATTCTCAACCTATACAATCCTTCGAGTGAATCCTTTGGAAATCTCTTACGGTTCAGACAAGTTCTTCAGTGACAAAGACGAAGTTCTTCTAGTCTCTGAGGAAATTGATCTGACTGAGGAGTTAGGATTTCGCCAGTGCGAATTGCCTACAAGTGAGGAACATGATATGTCTGAGGACTTTCATAGTTCGAAAATCCAACCGTTGTTATGCTTAGCGCCAGCTGTCCCCAATCACAAATATCCACATAACAGTCATATCATTGGGGGCATTTATGTCATATCATGTATGGTTGCACCCTGGCTATAAATAGCCACCCCCCACAACCACTAGTTGGTTGGCTGCTCCGAGAGAGAACTAACACTTGTCATTTGGGAGCAACCCATCCTCCGAGGACTTTGAGAGAAAATAATCGGTGAGGAAATACCCACAACATAACCACCAAACCCAAAGTGATTGAGCATCACTAAAGAAATTCATGTGTGGAACCGACGCTTGTTACCTTTGAGGACTGTGCATCCTCCAGACGGTTAGGCGTCATGGTCTAGTGCTCCTGCAGTCAATTGGGGATCACGAAGTGACCTTGGTCTAGAGCATCCAACAGTAAATTGTGGATCACCGGGTGACCATTTTGTGAGGGTTTTGGAAGTCTACCCTGAAGACTTACCATGAGTGTTGGGCGAGGACTCTGTGACCTTAGCTCAAGGAGAATATGGTAAGGACTGTGTGTCCTCTGGTTTAAATACCAGGCTGCTCGAAACCAGACATACGACTGTGACAGCAGTTGGAGATGGGTCATCAAACCATTGTCTTCATCAAGCTACCTGGTTCTATTTATTGTTACTGTTTGAAGAATTTGACTGAAGACTTTCACAAATTCCTCACCTCAAGTTCTTCAAGTTACCTTGTTCATCACCGCTTATCCTATGTCGCGCTACTTACTATTTGTGCATGTTTCATTTCATCATGATGACTATGTTGTTACTATGTTCCTCATACACTTGAGTACTTATTCTGCTTCTAGTTATTCATCACATTTCAAATTCCTCAAAGTTGAAATTCCTCAAGTGATGAATTTGTAGAAAACGCCTATTCACCCCCCTCTAGTCGATATAATGCACTTTCAATTGGTATCAGAGCAAGGTACTACCTTGTTTTGTTTGATTTTGGTTTAACCACCTGGTGTTCTAGTTACGTCGACTTCAGGTATGATCAAGGTTTCCGCGGGATGTCCCAGGTAGCTTGATGAAGACAATGGTTTGATGACCCAGTTCCAACTGCTGTCACAGTCGTATGTCTGGTTTCGAGCAGCCTCATATTTAAACCAGAGGATACATAGTCCTTACCGTATTCTCCTTGAGCTAAGGTGATGAGGACATCCCTACTAATGTTACACCCACCCCGACTGCTATACATACAGGACCAATTACTAGAGCTCGCGCACGTCAATTGAATTACCAGGTACTTTCGTTTCTTGGAAATCCTTCTAATATTCATGAACATATGATGCTGCCTAAATTGGATACTTTTGTTTTACTTATGAATGAAGGACCTAGCATGGATAAGAAGGATGACCATTGGAGCGGGATCAAGCATGGAGGAGAAGGTGCGCGTGCGGGGAAGAACAATGGAGCTTCCAGTGATGATTTTCGCACATTGAAGCCACCATAATGGGAGCGGGAAGCCTTGGACGAAATATGCATGATGCCACTTTATAAAATTCGTCCATAGGCTAATATAGGTGCTGCGCCACCTTATTTTTGGGCCAGGCCCATGTAATTTCGAAATACCATATTATAGGCTGTTTTTAGATTCCGTATATATGGGGAAACTGACTTAGGGTCGGTTTCGGACCCCTCCTCCAAGGGGCCACGAAATTCCCTTCTATTCCCCCATATATACAGCCCTTAGGGCTTCGTTTTAGGGTTGGGTTTTATTTAGATTACAAGTTTGCCATAGCAGCAACTTCGCGTTCTTCGTTTGTGTTCCACGACCAGACAAAGACGTCACAGAACCCCACTTCATCAATAAAGTTTTCCTCTTATATTCGCAATATCCAGATTGCAATCTTAGTTTCTTGCTTGTTCTTCGTTTGCGTGCAGGAAATAGACCCTCGTGGTCAGGTTGATCGTGCTCCGGCGTGGTCAACAACCTCTCAGAGTTGGTTTAGCGATTGCTAAGGCGCGACGGCTCACACGTTCGTAGTCGGATCGTCAAAGTCTACTCCACCAAAAACGATAGCCACCATCTCATCGAAAGACAGGGACAACTTCGCCTCTATCAAGTGGTATCAGATTTCCAGGTTGCTTGGTGAGATTTTACCAGTTTTCGTAGTTTAGATCGCATCTGTTCTTCATACCTTTAGTCCACGAAAAAGCCAAAAAAAATATTAGGGTTAGATCATCATATCCGAACCAATCTGAGCCTTTGCATAGTCTTTTCAGTATTTTGCTTTGTTGAATTGGCGGTTACATCGTTGTGTCGAGTTGCTGGTCTTAGTGTCTAGTCCTTTAGAGTTTCGAGTTCTTTTCATAGGTTGTCACGCCGCCACCGCATCATCTTCATAGTTGCCATATACCACCACCATCATCGCCGCTGCCATATCTCATCATCCATCATCACTATCCATTGGTGTCCATATATACCACCACAAATCCTCCACCAATCCAAGTCCAGTTCGTTTTAGGTTTTGTTTCGAGATCCTTTTGATTTCGGATCCGTGTTTTGCTACCTGCGCAGGTGTCGAAAAAAAAAACGAGTCTGGCACGCTTTGCAGAGCACGTTTTGGCCCAAAAATATTTCGGCCGAAAATATTTTTTCCCTATCTTGATTTTAGGTTCCCCGGAGCGTTTTGAGACACTTGCTATCATAGTGATTTTTGTCGAAATTTTTGGGTCGTCGCAGCCCCCGGATTGCTCCAGAAAAAAAAAATAGTCCAAAAGAAAAATTCGTGCCCATCTTGCTTATACGACGTGGCAAGAGTTTTGAGACACTCGCCATTGTAGTGAGTTTTTGAAAAAAAAAGAGGCGCCGAAAAAAAAACGAAAAAAAAAATCCGAGTGTGCTTTTCCCTTGCTTACGTGTATCGTCGTGCTTTTGTTGGTGTTTTAGGCTCGCGTCTCTAGCACGGTCTAGCCTAGGACCAGCACAATACCGTCGTTGAGCGTTTATTCAACCTTGCATCTCTGAATTGATTAATGCTGACCCTTTTTGCTACCATATTATAAGCCATCCCAGCTCCACATACTTCTACGCCGTGTGCTTGACACCACCTGGCAATCGCTCTATCCAAGCTTTGAGAGTTTTGGCTACAACGGTTGCCGATCACCGCCTGCTACTGGGTAAGAACTGGTAAGAAATTGAGATTCGCTTAAAGGATTTGTGCCACACCACCACCACCACCACGTCCCAGTAGTCTGTAGGTTTCATATTGTGTGTTTCCTATTTCTGCTAACCATGCCAGGATCACACGATGACGAGATCGACTGGGAGAGCATGACCAACAAAGCGCTCTATGATAAATTTCAGCAAATGATGGCTGAGCAGGTACAGGACTTCGTGAACAACTTTGGAGTGGCCATGGAGAAGCTAGATGGTTTGGAGAAGACATTCGACGCCAAGATGGACGCCAAGTTCAATGAGGTGCTTGCCCGTCTACCTCCACCAGCTGCAGTTCCTATTCCTTTCGAACGACGAGCGCGACGTGTGCCTCTCGGCCACGCCCAACATCCTGGTACTGTTGATACTGCTGCTACTTCGGTGGCTCGTGCGGCTACTGTCGTTGAGCAGGTTGAAGATTATGATGGTGATTTCGATGATGAGGGAGAGGTTGCTCCAGATCCGCCCCAGGGGCAACCCCCACCATACGCACCAGGTCGACCACATGGCTACAACCGTAACGGTAGGGCTGCACCACCCCCGCAGGTACGGGATCATGACCATCTCCCTAAACTTAAATTGAATATTCCGACGTTTGAGGGTAGATATGTTCCTGATATATATCTTACATGGGAGTTAGAAACAGAACAACGTTTTACATGCTTACAATTTCCAGAGGATCGACGTGTTGCTGCTGCTGTTTGTTCATTCACTGGTTTTGCTTGTGTTTGGTGGTCAGAACATTGTAGAATACACCCTGATAATATTCCAACTACTTGGGTTGCTTTGAAAACTGCTATGCGAAATCGTTGGGTACCACCTTATTATCAACGTGAATTGCTTCAAAATTTGCAGCGTTTAAGACAAGGAAAAAATTCTGTAGAAGAATATTATCAGGAATTACAAACTGGTATGATTAGATGTGGTATTGTTGAGGAGAATGAAGCTATGCTTGCACGTTTTATGGGTGGATTAAATAGAGAGATTCAGACTATTCTAGAGTATAAGGAGTATAACACATCACTCGTTTATTTCATCTTGCTTGCAAAGCTGAACGTGAAGTGCAGGATCGACAGGCAATGGCGAGAACTACTAATTTTGCAGGCCGTACTTCATCATGGACGCCACGTACCTCCTCTACTTCCGCACGTCCTGCTGCAACACCACCTCCTTCAACCTCCAACTCTAATCGCGATACCAGGAAACATGCTCCTACTGCACCCTCTGCGAAGAGCACACCTTCTGGGCCTACACAGAGTTCTTCTTCATCTATTGCATCCACAGGGCAAACACATGAGGTTATATGTCGTCGTTGCAAGGGTGGAGGTCACTATGCGAGAGAATGCCCTTCCAAGCGTGTAATGATTGTTACTGAGGATGGTGGATATGCGTCCGCTAGTGATTATGATGAGGAGACTTTGGCACTTATTGCCAGTGACGAACAGGGTGGCAAGGATGCAGAACCAGAAACACAATACATGGCTGCTGATTACGCTGACAGGTATGAAAGTTTAGTTGCTCAACGTGTTCTCAGTGTGCAGGTTACACACGCTGAGCAAAATCAGAGGCACAACTTGTTCCACACAAAGGGAGTTGTGAAAGAGCGTTCTGTTCGCATCATCATCGATGGAGGGAGTTGCAATAACTTGGCTAGCATGGAGATGGTGGAGAAGTTGTCTCTAACCACCAGACCACATCCTCATCCTTATTACATCCAATGGTTCAACAATAGTGGCAAGGTTAAGGTAACACGTACTGTTCGTGTGCATTTTAGCATTGCTACATATTCTGATTATGTGGATTGTGATGTGGTACCCATGCAAGCATGTTCTGTTTTACTTGGTAGACCATGGCAGTTTGATAAAAATTCTGTACACCATGGTAGGACAAATCAGTATACTCTTGTTCATAAGGATCATAATATCACTTTGCTTCCTATGTCTCCCGAACATATTATGAAAGATGACATTGCTAGAGCTAGTAAAGCAAAACAGGAGAAAAATAAGAGTGAAAATCAGATTGTAGCACAGGAATTTGAGCAACACCATAAGCATAATAAACCATCATCTACTGTTGCATCCGAAATAAAATTGAAGAGTGGATGTTTACTTGCTACTAAATCTGATATTAATGATTTGGATGTTGCTACATATGTTTGCTATGCTTTTGTATGTAAAGAGGTATTATTTTCATTCGAGGACATGCCTCCCTCTTTGCCTCCTGCTGTCATTAACATTTTGCAGGAGTTCGCTGATGTCTTTCCACAAGACGTGCCATCGGGATTACCGCCTATTCGCGGGATTGAGCATCAGATTGACTTAATTCCCGGTGCATCCCTACCCAACCGTGCGCCCTACCGTACCAATCCAGAGGAGACAAAGGAGATTATGCGTCAAGTACAGGAGCTGCTTGACAAAGGTTATATACATGAATCCCTTAGTCCTTGTGCTGTTCCTATTATTCTAGTGCCTAAAAAGGATGGTACATCGCGCATGTGTGTGGATTGTAGAGGCATTAATAATATTACTATTCGTTATCGTCATCCTATTCCTAGACTAGATGATATGCTTGATGAATTAAGTGGCTCTACAATTTTCTCCAAAGTTGATTTGCGTAGTGGATACCATCAAATTTGTATGAAATTGGGCGATGAATGGAAAACAGCATTTAAAACTAAGTTTGGATTATATGAGTGGCTAGTCATGCCTTTTGGGTTAACTAATGCACCTAGCACTTTCATGAGATTAATGAACGAGGTTTTACGTGCTTTCATTGGACGATTTGTGGTAGTCTATTTTGATGATATATTGATTTTTAGTAGATCTTTGGAGGAACATTTGGAACATTTACGTGCTGTTTTTACTGCGCTACGTGATGCACGTTTGTTTGGTAACCTTGGGAAGTGCACCTTTTGCACCGACCGAGTATCTTTTCTTGGCTATGTTGTTACTCCACAGGGAATTGAAGTTGATACAGCCAAGATTGAAGCTATTGAGAGTTGGCCGCAGCCCAAAACGGTCACACAAGTAAGGAGTTTTCTTGGCCTCACTGGTTTCTATAGGCGTTTTGTGAGAGATTTCAGCACCATTGCTGCGCCTCTCAATGAGCTTACAAAGAAGGACATGCCTTTTTCTTGGGGTACCGCACAGGAAGAAGCCTTCACGGTCTTGAAAGATAAGTTAACACATGCTCCTTTACTCCAACTTCCTGATTTTAATAAGACTTTCGAGCTTGAATGTGATGCTAGTGGAATTGGGTTAGGAGGTGTGTTACTACAAGATGGTAAACCTGTTGCGTACTTTTCTGAAAAATTAAGTGGGCCTAGTCTGAATTATTCTACTTATGATAAGGAATTATATGCTCTTGTTCGGACTTTGGAAACATGGCAACATTATTTATGGCCCAAAGAATTTGTTATACATTCTGATCATCAATCTTTGAAACATATTAAAAGCCAAGCAAAACTGAACCGTAGACATGCTAAATGGGTTGAATTCATTGAGACTTTCCCTTATGTCATTAAACACAAGAAGGGTAAAGATAATGTTATTGCTGATGCTTTGTCTCGTCGTTATACTATGCTTTCACAACTTGACTTTAAAATATTTGGTTTGGAGACCATCAAAGATCAATATGTGCATGATGCTGAATTTAGAGACGTGTTGCAGAATTGTAAAGAAGGGAGAACATGGAACAAGTTCGTTATTAATAATGGATTTGTGTTTCGTGCTAACAAGCTATGCATTCCAGCTAGCTCCGTTCGTCTTTTGTTGTTACAGGAGGCGCACGGAGGAGGATTAATGGGACACTTTGGCGTGAAGAAGACGGAGGACGTACTTGCTACACATTTCTTTTGGCCAAAGATGAGACGGGATGTTGAGCGTTTTGTTGCTCGCTGCACTACATGTCAAAAAGCTAAGTCACGACTCAATCCTCATGGTTTATATATGCCTTTACCTGTACCTAGTGTTCCTTGGGAGGATATATCTATGGACTTTGTTTTAGGTTTACCTCGAACAAAGAAGGGGAGGGATAGCATATTTGTTGTCGTGGATAGATTTTCTAAAATGGCACACTTTATACCATGTCATAAAAGTGATGCTGCTGCTCATGTTGCTGATTTGTTCTTTCGTGAAATTATTCGGTTGCATGGTGTGCCAAATACAATTGTTTCCGATCGTGATGCTAAATTTCTTAGCCACTTTTGGAGATGTTTATGGGCTAAGTTGGGGACTAAACTGCTTTTTAGTACTACATGTCACCCCCAAACTGATGGCCAAACTGAAGTAGTCAATAGATCATTGTCTACTATGCTTAGGGCTGTTTTGAAGAATAACCTGAAAATGTGGGAAGAATGCTTGCCTCATATTGAATTTGCTTATAATCGTTCGCTACATTCTACCACTAAGATGTGCCCTTTTGAAGTTGTGTATGGTTTCTTACCTCGTGCACCTATTGATTTGTTGCCTCTTCCGTCTTCGGAGAAGGTTAATTTTGATGCTAAAGAACGTGCTGAATTGATATTAAAGATTCATGAGTTAACTAAGGAAAACATTGAGCGTATGAATGCTAAATACAAACTTGCTGGAGATAAGGGTAGAAAACATGTTGTCTTTGCACCTGGAGATCTTGTTTGGTTACATTTGCGTAAGGATAGATTTCCTGATTTGCGCAAGTCAAAGCTAATGCCACGTGCTGATGGTCCTTTTAAGGTGTTAGAGAAAATAAATGATAATGCATATAAACTTGAGCTGCCTGCAGAGTTTGGGGTTAGCCCCACTTTTAACATTGCAGATTTGAAGCCTTATTTGGGTGAGGAAGATGAGCTTCCGTCGAGGACGACGTCAGTTCAAGAAGGGGAGGATGATGAGGACATCCCTACTAATGTTACACCCACCCCGACTGCTATACATACAGGACCAATTACTAGAGCTCGCGCACGTCAATTGAATTACCAGGTACTTTCGTTTCTTGGAAATCCTTCTAATATTCATGAACATATGATGCTGCCTAAATTGGATACTTTTGTTTTACTTATGAATGAAGGACCTAGCATGGATAAGAAGGATGACCATTGGAGCGGGATCAAGCATGGAGGAGAAGGTGCGCGTGCGGGGAAGAACAATGGAGCTTCCAGTGATGATTTTCGCACATTGAAGCCACCATAATGGGAGCGGGAAGCCTTGGACGAAATATGCATGATGCCACTTTATAAAATTCGTCCATAGGCTAATATAGGTGCTGCGCCACCTTATTTTTGGGCCAGGCCCATGTAATTTCGAAATACCATATTATAGGCTGTTTTTAGATTCCGTATATATGGGGAAACTGACTTAGGGTCGGTTTCGGACCCCTCCTCCAAGGGGCCACGAAATTCCCTTCTATTCCCCCATATATACAGCCCTTAGGGCTTCGTTTTAGGGTTGGGTTTTGTTTAGATTACAAGTTTGCCATAGCAGCAACTTCACGTTCTTCGTTTGTGTTCCACGACCAGACAAAGACGTCACAGAACCCCACTTCATCAATAAAGTTTTCCTCTTATATTCGCAATATCCAGATTGCAATCTTAGTTTCTTGCTTGTTCTTCGTTTGCGTGCAGGAAATAGACCCTCGTGGTCAGGTTGATCGTGCTCCGGCGTGGTCAATAACCTCTCAGAGTTGGTTTAGCGATTGCTAAGGCGCGACGGCTCACACGTTCGTAGTCGGATCGTCAAAGTCTACTCCACCAAAAATGATAGCCACCATCTCATCGAAAGACAGGGACAACTTCGCCTCTATCATAAGGTCACACAGTCCTCGCCCAACACTCGTGGTAAATCTGTTGGGTAGACTTCCAAAACCCTCACAGACTGGTCATCCGGCGATCCACAATTTACTGCTGGATGCTATAGACCAAGGTCACTTCGTGATCCCCAATTGACTGCAGGATGCACTAGACCATGATGGCTAACCGTCTAGAGGATGCGCAGTCCTCAAAGGTAACAAGCATCGGTTCCACACAGGAATTTCTTGAGTGATGCTCAATCACTTTGGGTTTGGTGGTTTGGTTGTGGGTTTTCCTCACTGATGATTTTCTCTCAAAGTCCTCAGAGGATGGGTTACTCTCAAATGACAAGTGTCAGTTCTCTCCCGGAGCAGCCAACCAACTAGTGGTTGTGCGGGGTGGCTATTTATAGCCAGGGTGCAACCTGACATGATAAGACATAAATGCCCCCAATGACATGACCGTTATGTGGATGTTATGATTGGAGACAGCTGGCGCTAAGCACAGCAACGGTCGGAATTTCGAACTATGAAACTCCTCAGACATATCATGTTCCTCACTTGCAGGCAATTCGCACTGGTGAAATCCTAACTCCTCAATCAGATCAATTTCATTAGAGACCAAAAGAACATCGTCTCTGTCATTGAAGAACTTGACTGAACTGCAAGAGATTTCCAAAGGCTTCACTCAAAGGACTGGATAGGTTGAGGATTTTGAGTTGAGCATTAGTTGGATATTTCCCTTAGTACTTCCTCATCCCTCTTTAACAGTACGGTGTTTCCTATGACTCAAAGAAAGGAAATGAAACTACGAAAAGAAAAGTCTTCAGGCTTCATAGTCCTCATTCATATCTTCAAGGTCACACCAACTTCTTCATTTTCAAAGTCTTAAGGGAATACCAAAGTCTTTAGCAAAGTCTTCACCATAGAATTCAGTTGAAGACATACATATTTAGGGGTCGATAATCTCCGAATATAACAAACTCCTCATCGACCTATAGAGCCCGTGTACACTCACAAACACATTAGTTCCTTAACCTATAAGTCTTCAATACACCAAAATCACCATGTGGCACTAGATGCACTAACAACATCTTCATCCTACACCTCGCACAGATTGATAAACCTTAGGTCATCCACCTGAGGTAAAAATTGCTACTCCTACAAAACTCTGCGCTTGGAGGCCCAACATGAGTCTACAAGAATAAAGTTGCGTAGTAGACATCAAGCTCTTCTCTGGCGCAGTTGCTAGGGAGGTGAGTTCTTGAAGGTATATATTTAGATCTGGCAATCAAATCGTTTAGTTTCTTGTTTTACACTAGTTTGGTTTTATAAAATAAAACTAAAAAAATGGAGTTAGGTTGCATCAATTGTTTCGTCTCTTTAATGTCTTTCATGACAATGATGGCTCAGAAAATTATGCTCAATTGGTAGAGGAAGAATTTATGAAAATACTTGATGAGAATTCCTTGAATGATGAGCATGATAAAAATATTGTTAGTATGAGTTCTCTGAATATTCATGATGCTAATGATATGCAAAGCCACAAGCTTGGGGAAGCTATGTTTGATGAAGATGGAACTTTTAGTCCCCCAAGTTTTAACGAGCAAAACTGTTATGAGGATGGCATGCCTCTTATCTATGATGATTATTGTGATCACATGTATGCTATAAAGAGTAATGACAACAATGAAACTTGTTATCATGCTTTCAATATCCAAAGCGGTTATATCTATCAAGTACCTCATGATAGTTATTTCGTTGAGTTTGCTCCCACTATTATGAATGAGAAGAAGTTTGCTTATGTGGAGAGTGATAAATTTTCTATGCTTGTAGATCATGAAAAGAATGTTGTATGTGATAGTTATATTGTTGAATTCCTTCATGATGCTACTCAAAATTATTATGAGGGAGGAACATATGCTTGTAGGAATTGCAATAATATCAAGTTTCCTCCCTACCTGTTCGAAGATTTCAAGTTGTGCTTGTTTACCTTCCTATGCAAGTTGATTCTTCTTCCCATGAATTGTTTGCTCACAAAATCCCTATGCATAGGAAGTGTGTTAGAGTTAAATTTGCTTTTCGTGTGATTCATGATGCTCCCTTGCATGTTTCAACTACTACTCCTATACGAGCATCATTGAAATCATCATGCCTAGCTAAAAGGCATTAAAGAAAAGTGCTTGTTGGGAGATAACTGTGGGGACCCCGACTCATAAGTCGTGATCACCAAATGCACATACAGAGTGATCCCAGAGATCAATGCTCACTCAAGACACAGCAGCTGGAATAACAAGAGTCTTTACAACAATAAAGTCCATCTTGGCCAAGTCTTACATAGATAGGGCCACAAGGGCAAACACTTAAGCATAAAAAGCAGCGGAAATCTTGGTCGAAAGCGTGAACCCATGCCATCTGCCTTAAACCTACATGCATTCTGATCGGGAAGCGTCCTAGTTCGCAGGTTCGTCACCAACAAACTCTTCACCGTATTCCTGTTCTTCCATGCCTAGCCAATTAAATAACCAGTGGCAAGCCAATGAGTACTTTGAATGCACTCGCAAGCAACCCAAGTTTGGGAACAAGGTACATCAATGCATGATATAGCACTAAGTAGGAAAGTTTTGCAGAAAGCTAGTTTTAGGTGCAAAGATATAACCAAGTAACTTTAGTAAGCATGCACCAACTATTGATAGGTATCCATATGAACAAGTTATAGTTATCATCATAAGCAAGGGGGTGAACATCTCATGTTCAGTCATCACGTCAAGTCATTTGACTTAACTCAAGTATCATCTTTGTCACCATCACAAACACACCAAGTTTTGTAAACATTTGGACGTAACACAAGAGTGGTCATCCAACTGTCCTTGACCGTGGACACTGCTATTTGAATAGTTTTACACTCTCCAGAGGTTGCACACATTACCCACAAGACTCGGGAAACTTCCGTGTCAAGCCACGACTCGCGGTATTGTCAATACCCGAGGTAAGTACTCGAGCATTGTCTTTCCCCTGACGATACTAAACATGACTCCACTCGATTGGTACACAACCCACATGATGTACATCACAAGTAACATCCATGCAGGGACCAACAATGTGCCTGGTGCCTATGAAGACAGCACATGATCATCCTTACCGACACGACCCCGCATCGAGAGCGATGACATCACTCCCGCCACTAGTAATGCAGGCTCTATGCTAGTACCCATGAAAGTAATCAACAAAGCCCCGTCCCATAAGGGGTATCATGGTTGTACATGTAAGATTGGAATAACGGTCGCAACTTACACCAATCCGTTTTCAAAAAACCACACACACTCGGTTGGTTCGGTACACCACTTCTTCATCAAGTCGCTACCTATCTCACCATCATCTCCACCGGGCTTTAGTGGCACCCGATGGGGTTTTCGAAAAGTCTTTAAATCATTTTTGTTTCCATCACCATACAAATTACCATCCCACTTGCGTAGCAACTACTAGTAACCTAGCTACTCCCACCTGCACAACCCTCATAAGAACGGTAGGATCATGCAAGATGCAAGTATCAGTGCTCTAGTATCGGAGGCATCCCACCGAAGGGGGACACCACATCAACATGATCAAATCATCGAAACGACAAGTGCTATATCACATGCATGAAAAGTTTCTTAACATAGTCAAAGGGCTGCTTCCTTGGCTGAACAAAGTCTTCAGGGTCTTCAAAGCCTTCGGGTCCAACTTCCTCGTCAACATTGCAATCTATCATCGCGATAAATAACGATAACAATAAGCATCACACAAAAACAACACACAAACTCTACTTCTAAAATACTACCCTACTCTGATGAATACTGCAAACTATTCTAAAAATATTTTCCTACGGTTTTGAACATAAAAAGGTTTTGAAAACTATTTATAATAAAGGCTAAAAATGCCTAAAAGGGGTTCTAAAATAAAACAGTACATAAAATGTTTTCAAAAATTTATACAAGTGGCACTCTAAAATACTACATATTATTACAAGAATTTAGTTGAAAGAATTATTGGATTTAAAAGAATATTTGGGTCTGTGGAATTTTTAGAAAATGACAGCAAAAAGAAAAAGGAAAAGGGGTCGTTGTCTTTGGGCTAGTCAGCCCACCGAGTGTGCTGTCAGGTTTAAACCTGACATGCGGGGCCCGGCTGCCAGCGACCGCGAGGGGGAGAGAGAGACGAGGAGGAGGCCGATAGGTGGGGTCCCCCTGTCGGGTCCTTCTTCCTCCCCAGGACCAAAGGGAGGGGAGCTCACCGGCGTTAGTTCCGTCTACGGTGAGGGATTGCGACGACGGGAATGAGCTCGAGATGTTGTCGCCGTTCGGGAGGTGGTCAGGGGAGTGGCTGGGGTGGCCGTAGTCGCCGGCTGTGTGGAATCACGGTGTCATTTCTCTGCTGAAAATGGAAGGGGAGGAAGGGGAAAAGGGCCAAGGGGACCCTACGGACCTAGAGAGAAGGGGAGGAGGACCAGAGTGGGCCGCTAACCCGAGATTGACGGAGCTCCGCCGCGGCGGCGCCTCGGTCAATCTCGAGCACTGGTGCTCTGGGAGTTCAAATGGGTGCTCGGGACGGCCGATTGGGGGGGGCAGATCAGAGAGGAGAGGAGGCTCAGGGGAGTCCTTATATAGGCGAGTCGAGGTCCACCGAATCAATAGTGCGCTGACGAGCTCGGGCCCGAGGCTAGAAGGCATGGGAGGAGGCGGGGTGAGTCTGGGGCATTCCTAGGGTTGGTCTAGGTCCAGGGGAGAGAAGAGAGAGAATGGGGACGACTCGCGTGTGCGAGGGTCACGGTTGGCTGAATCGGGCGGCAATGGCGCGTGCGAGCAGAGCCGTTGGAGCGAGAGGGAGGAGGGGGACAACTAGGTGCTAAGGTGCAGACATCAAGGAGGGCTAAGTGGTCCTAGGGGGAGGCCCGAGGCTGTGGGTGCCATGCAGTGGGCGGCGGCTATAGTGCGGCCAGGCACTGTAGCACGCTCTAGAGCGCGCGTATCCCATGGCATACCAACGGCGTCTTGGGCATGGCCAACCCTGTCCAGTGGGTCCAGGGGAGTATACTATGTGAAAAGGGCATAGGATGCTCTGGGGAGTAACTTACAATAAGAGGGAAGGGAGAGAGAAAGAGATTCCTGCTGTCTAGGGGGTAAAAATGTGGTTTTACCCCACTTAACCATGGAGCTGAGACTTGAAATTTTTACTGGGGGTAGAATGTGATAATGTGCGACTGTGGTAAAATTTTGGGGGCAAGAAGAATAGTGAAGGGGGAAAACATGATTTTTACCAAATGACCAGAAGGTGTTTGGTGTAGATTTGGGCATACAAATGGAGCTTTCTTGCCATGACAATTAACAGGGTCAAATGGTAGTTAGGATTAGGATTCATCACCAAGTTTGAGAGGATTTGAAGAAAGCTCACAATGTAACTTTGTAAAGACCTTAGAAATCAACAATTAGATTCATGTAGATCTAGGTATTCATTTCCATTCTCCTAGATGAACCACTTGGTGTGGCATCCTTATTTGGGTATTAGAACATGCCCACAAAGTTTGGGGTTAAGGGAAGAAACTTCACAATGTAAAGTTATTCAAATTAGAACCTAGACAGAGAGGGTTTTGCAATATTTTGGTGAAGCAAATCAAGGGTTTTGAGATGAAACCATGCAAGAGCATCACATATAACATGTGTGACTTGCTGAATTTCTCTTCGAATTTATTGATAATATTTCTTATAGAAATATTTCAAAAGCTTGATTTAAGCAGAAAGGGGTTTGAGGGGTTTTGCCCATGATTTTGATCAACACATGTGTTGAAACTCATATATATGGAAAATATATGTCCACTGAGTTTCCCAAAAAATTTAGAAATATTTTCAAAGCATTTAAATAATTTTTCGCTACAAAAGACCATTTCCGGCTTTAAGAAAATCCTTTAAATAAGTAGGACAATAATATTAAAAATTAATATTTGGTAGTTTTGGAAAGTCATATATATAGTAGATTTCAAATAAAGCCTTTGGGGAAAAAGATCCACCCAATTTGAGGACTTGTAGTGCAAACGTCAACTCACGGGGTTTTGAAAACCTAATTCGAATAAATCATTTTTGGTCAAAGTAAATTTTGATAAAAATATTTATAGGTACTATACACATGGTATGATCATTGGGAAAGATGTTTGGGTCAAGGAAGATGAGTGTAGAGAGGAGTAGAACTTGAGAGTGCCAAACATAATCAACCAAACAATCAAACAAGCAACAGTTCAGACAAGCATGTACTCAAAAAGTTTTAATTGGTTCCAAATCTTGTAAATCCAAGAACACCAAAGTGATACAAACACAGGGTGTGATAATAACCCAACACTTTTACTTTCAGTTTTTATGTGTTCACATGATTAAGCTACTGTAGCAATCATGTTTTGTGTCTTTTATTTCAATAAAGTGTGATGTAAATCCTTTGGGATAGTGTGGATACTTGCTTGTTTGATTCTGTGCAAAACTAGAAAGTTTTGCGTCCAGTATATGAATTATCCTATTTTACTGGAGCATCAAACAGTTCTAAATTTTTTACACGTAATTACTATGCAAATTCTATTCTTTGTCCTAATTGTTACGAATTTTTGGAGTCAGGGAAGTATGGTAATCATTAATATATTCCCAGACTGTTCTGTTTTTGACAGATTCTGTTTTGCATGCATAGTTTGCTTGTTTCAAGTGTTTCCATAGGATATATTTGGTGATATAAATTGTGGGAATGATGGAATATAGTAGGTATTATGTGATAACAATTATGAATCTTGTCTTGTCAATACCTAAGTAAATGATCTATCTTTATTATATCAACCCATCTCACGAAGTTCCGTTAAGTTTTGTACGATTGAAGTTTTCATGTTTCTGGTGAGATATCGACATGAGGTGAATAAGGAGCAGCAAGGACCTAAGCTCTTCAATTCCCAAGGCACCCCTAGATCATATCCATGGAAGACTCAAGCGTCTAAGCTTGGGGATGCCCTGGAAGGCATCCCCTCTTTCGTCTCCAACATTATGGGTACATCTTAGTTGGAGCTATATTTTTATTCATCACATGATATGTGTTTTGCTTGGAGCGTCTTCATAATTTGTTGTTCTCTATTAGATGATATTTATAATCTTGTTTTTCAATAAAATGTTCCAAGAATTGCCTTAAGATGCCCCCATTGCAAGTTTTGATGTGTGCTGTGTAAAACAGAAACTTTTGTTGTAGTGTTTCGATTTTAATATTTTAATGGAATGAGAAAAGTATCTAAATTTTTCAAACAGTATTGAAATATAAATTATTTATCACTTACTAAAGTTTCATAATTTTTTCAGTTAGATAAGTACACTGGCTTAATAGATTTCTACTGACTATTCTGTTTTGACAGATTGCTGTCATAGTTTCGTTATCTACTTATCCTATAGTTTCCATAGCATATATTGGTACATATAAATTGTGGAAATGATAGTAAACAGTAGATGATGTTTGAAATTTATTGTGAAACTTGTCTTGGCATTACATGAAGTGTTGATTTATTATTATGTGCACTAACCTATCTCACGAGTTCTTTTCGAGTTTTGTGTCGATGAAGTTTTTGAGAATAGGTGAAACCGTGATATGAGAGGATTGAATGAGATAAAAAAGCTCAATCTTGGGGATTCCCAATTCACCCCAAATAAATATTTCAATAATTCTCAAGCATCTAAGCTTGGGGATACTACACATCCGACCTCTCTTCGTCAACTATCGGTTAGCCTATGTTGAGCCTAAATTTTTATTCGTTCACATGATATGTGCTATTCTTGCAATGTCATTTTATTTTGTTTTGCTTGATATTTTAATAAAATACTCAGATCTCAAAATATTTATTGAGAGAGAGAATCCTCACATAGCTACTTGATTTTTTGACAACTCGTTGATCTTCACTTATATCTTTTGAGAGTAGCTTGTCATTTACTATTGTGCTTCACTTATACCCTATGAGTAAATTGTTGAATTAATTGAATACTATGAAGTTGAAATTATATTTTCATATAATTACTACTAGTACGTTTACATTGTGTTTATGAAGTAAAATCTTTTGAAGCTTGACAATCACAATATTGGTCATACAAGCAATTCATGAATGATTAGTATAAGGAAGATAAATTTCACATACAAATATAGTATCTTGGACATCTTCTATGATAGTGAATACCCATTAATTATTTTCAAACTTTATAAAATTAGTTGAAGTTGGACAAGGAAGACAACATAATGAGTTATGGTTGTGTATATTTGCAAAGAAGTTTTATTGTTATGGATCCTCCAACATTTTGTGCTTGTTTAGAACCTTTTGCTAGCCAAAAGTACATACTAAGTAGGATACTACTTGTGCACCCAAACCCTTGAGCCAAGTTTCTTCCATGAGAGTCCACCATACCTACCTATATATTGTATTTCACCGCCATTCCAAGTAAACTTGCATGTGCCACCTCTAAATTTTCAAATGAGCATCTGTTTTCTGTGCCTGGACCGCTAATGGAGCGACAGGGTCGGTCAGTATCTTCCATGTTAAGCGGTTTATTCTCATGATGAGTGTTTATTCACTCGTCCTTGCACGAGAGGGTCGTAATAGGGATTCCTAGTCCCGAAATAAAAAAATGCAAATAATTCAACAAAACTCCCTTAGGAATGTTGTTGGTATGGACGGTACCCTTGGATTCGGCTAGCTGTGCAATGTGTTTGTTGGTGGAGGGGGAGTAAACCTTTAATTTTCCCGCTTGGGAACTGCTGCTAATGTGTTTAACATGGAAGATATTGATAACTCTTGGTCACAACATTGACAGGAAGGGTGGGCCTCCCAAAATTATATTTATCTCTATTTTAAACAATGAGCTCTCGCACATATGCAAATCCCTGCTTCCCTCTATGAAGGGACAATCTATTTACTTTCATGTTATTTACTTTTCATGTTGAGTCAACTTCTTATCCCAACCTACTTCTATTAGTTGGCAAGCATCATGTGGTGGGTAAAGATCTAGGCACACATGGCCAGTAAAATATGTTTGATCATGACTTATTATTGTTGACAATTATCTCTATGATAAATGAGTTGGGAGGCGAAACGTCATGCCCCTATCTTTCTATGTGTTCGATGGATGCCATTTGTTCCAAAAATACGCTTTGAGTTCTAGCAATCATAGGAGACTATATGATGATTGAGTATGTAGAGCTCTTAGTTAGACTTTGTAGAGAATAAGTTGAATTGCAATTGTTTGGTTACTAAGAACATAGGTTGTTAAGTTCAAGAGAATTCATTGTTTGAACCATAACATGTGAATTGGTTGCTACTTTAGCATGATGAGTTTTCTGAGAAAGAGTTGCCATTATGATGCTAGGAAAACTGGTTGAAATTATCATTGACCAAACTTATGCACTATGTGTGGGAACCCCGGCTCATGAGTTGTAATCGCCGAATGTACATGCACAGTGATCCCAGAGATCAATACTCACTGAACACACAGAAACTGAATAACAAGAGTCTTACATCCATTACATACCGGTTTATAAAATTAAGCCTTCATGGCCAAGTCTTCATATGATTGCAGCAGAAATCTTCAACGATAGCGTGAACCCATGCCATCTGCCTTAACCCTACAGGCTTTCTGACTTGGAAGCATCCTAACTTGCATGTCCGTCACCAAGGTAATCTTCATCATAACCTGATCTTTCATGTCTGGCCAATAAAATAACCAGTGGCAAGCCAATGAGTACTTTGAATGTACTCGCAAGCAACCCATGTTTGGAACAAGGCAATAACAATGCATGATATAACACTAATAGGTAAGTTTTGTAGCCTAGTTTTGAGTGCAAGGACATGATCAAGTAACTTAAGTAAGCATGCATCAACCATAGACAGGTGTTCATAAGAACACGTCACAATCATCATCATAAGTAGGGGGTTGGACGTCTCATGTTCAACCATCACACCAAGTCCTCAGACTTGTCTCATGTACCATCTAAACATCTCATGTTCAGTCATCATGCCAAGTCATCCGACTCGACTCAAGTATCATCCTTGTCACCACACACACACACACACACCAAGTTTTGAGGTAACATTTGGATGTAGTTTAAGAAGGACTTCCAACTGTCCATGACCGTGGACACGCCTATTCGAATAGTTTTACACTCTGCAGAGGTTGCACGCTTTACTCACAAGACTCGGGGAAATTCCATGTCATCCACTACTCGCGGTATATTACATACCCGAGGTAAGCACCCGAACAATGCCTTTCCCATGGTGATACTAAACAAAGAGTCCACTCGTTGGTGCCATCCCTCATGATATACATCACACGTATCATCCATGAGGGCACGCAACGGTGTGCCCGGTGCTTGTAAAGATAGCGCATGGCCTTCCACTCCGAGACGACCCCGTCTCGAGAGTGACCACTTCACTCTCACCACTGGTAATGCGGGCTCCCTGCTGGCACCAACCATAGTAATTAACAAAGCCCCTTCCCATATAGGGGTAGAATGGTCGCACATGTAAGGTTGGGACGGTCAGCAGACCTTAAATCTAATCCGTTTTCTAAAGCACACACACTCACACAGCTTGCTCTGGTACACCACTTCTTTCTCAAGTGGTTACCTAACACAATATCATCTCCCTCGGGCATTAGTGGCACCCTACTTTTTTTTTGAAAAAGTCTTTGAAAATACTTTTGTTTCCATCACCATGCATATTCCCGATCCCACTTGCGTAGCATCTACTAGCAACCTAAATACTCCCACTCGCACAACCCTCATAAGAATGGTAGGGTCATGCACTATGAAAGTATTAATGGTAGAGCATCAGAGGCATCCCACCGAAGGGGGACTACCACATCATGATCAAATCATCGAAACAACAGGTGCTATATGTCATGCATGGAAAAGTTTCTTAACATGGTCAAAGGGATGCTTGTCTGGCTTAGCAATGTCTTCGAGGTCTTCACCCGCTTCTCGTCCATCCGAGCACTTCGCCTACTTCGTCAACTATCGCGGGAAACAACCGCAATAAGCAACACAACAAGCAGAAATTAAAGTGCTCTATAAATAGGAGTTTTATTTTTCTTGGACACCTCTCTTCATAACAAAAATAACCAAGTAGGTTTCATTGGATTTGGATCAAGGGGGATTTTTTTAGTGGTGGAAATGAAGGAATTGATGGTCCTATAAGGTGTCCACAGAAAATGTTTTAACAAAAATGAGTGGGTGAACCTAACAAATATGGCATGATTTTAGAAACATGTGGGAAGTCTTTTCACTAGATTTGGAATTGTGAGGATTTTCCTAGGGATTTGCAAAGTGAGCCAATCATGAAGAAATGGTTCAATAATCCACACAACATAGAAAGTATATGGAAAAAATGCTCACATACTAGCTCAGAGTTTAGATGCACCTGGGATTTTGAATCAGTCCATTTGGAGCTATTATGAATGCTCTAGGGATTTTGCAAGGTGGTTCCAAGGAACAAGTTATAACAAAAATATGTGTGGGTCAGAACATGCTATATAAAAATATGTGCAATTCACAAATTTTGATAGGAAATGATTTTAGGAATATGTAGAAATGTGAATCAACTAAATCGGAGGTCATATGAATTTAATATGGATTTTTGATTGCCTCTGAAAAAGAAAAAGATGAAAGAAATTACCAAAAGGCCAACCTGCACACAGGGCGCAAGTTAACAAATGGGCCGGCCCAGCTGCCCGGCTCAGCGCGCACACGGCCGCGCCAGAAGCATACTCCTGCGGAGTATGCCTTCCCAGTGGGGAGGCGGCCACCGGAGACCAGCCTCCACTTAAATCGACGGGCCCTGCCAGCTGGGTCACCGACTCGTGGGCCCCGCCCGTCAGGCCCTCCTTCCTCCCGCTCGAGCAGAGGGGCAGGGGAGGCAGAGCCGAGCGGCTCCGGTGCCGGCCCCTGGCAGTGCCGGCCGTCCCCAGCGGTGCTCCGGCTGCTGGCGCGCTCGGGACGGTGAGCCGCATCCGCCTGGGTGCAGTACACCCACGGGGGAGAGGTGCAACGACAACGCCCGGGTGGCTGCGGAGGTGACCGCTGGCGACGAAAGGCACGACGCCACGAACAAGGAAATGGGAGCGGTGGGAAGGCCCTTGCGGCAGAGCAGGGAGTTCCGGTGAGGCTCGGAGGCGAAGAGACAGGCCATCGTGGCCGAATTTTGAGAGGGAGCCAACAGAGACATGTAGGCCATGGGGGTGGATGCAGGGCATGTTAGAGCGAACACGGAGGTTCAAGAGGCTCAAGGGAGGGAGAGGGGGCTAGAGGGGACAAGTGGGGGTTCGGGGAGAGGTAAAAGCAAGAGGGGGCGACGAGGGGAGCTCGGATGCGCCTCGGATGCTCTCGGGCGTCGAGCTCGCGCGTGCGTGGGCTCCCTTGGCTGCATCCGGACGTCGGGGAGAGGCGTGGGAGGACGAGAGGGAACCCTTGGCGTGCGTGGATAGCTCCCTGCAACCGGACGCAAGGCATAGGACAGGAACTAGTGGCAAAGCACCGTTGTTGCATGCCAATGTCGTAGTCACCACACCAACACATGTCTCAGGCATCCTTTTGGTCGGCCAATGATGTCTGGAGTGTGAGGCACGCATGTAGTAGAGTGTTGGAAGAATTCTCATGGTAAATGGAGCTAGCTATATGTTTTTTTACTGGGGGTAAGTTTGCAGCAGCAAACTGCAGAGTCATCTAAGGGGTTTGTAATGGAGGGCATTGTGGATAAATCTTTGTCTAGTGGTCTTGGTTATGGAAGGACTACATCACCACCAATTTTCATCTCAGGGAGATCAATGAACGAGGTACTTGGAGTACAAAGCTACATTTACAGCCATAATGTAGGTTTAGATGGACTGGTCACATTTTCCATGTGAGCATGCCATTTTTGGGCTTGGATAGATGCAAATGATGCTTTGGAAAGGTTTGGGGGCATTTTTAGGAACAGAATAATGGGAGGGGGGAAAGAAGAGGTCTTGCCATGGTAAAAGAGAGGGACAATGAGGGAGTTATCTCCCCAAATAATTGATCATAGGGCATGGCAATATTACTGGAGGTAAATTAAGTTTAGAATATACTATGGTAAAAATTTGGGGGTAAGAGGAATCTTTTTGGGCCCACTTTGCTTGTCCACAAGTTTATGGCTGAAGGCGTTTGTGCTGTGATTGGGCTAGGCAGGGGAATCCTATGGCCTTGAGATTTACCAGGGGTAAATGGTAAGTCCATTTGGTCCTGATCACAAGTTTTCAGCACAAATGAAGAAAGTTGATAATGTAAACTTTCTAATCCCTAGAAATCAACAGAATCAGGTTTCTGTAGATCTAGGTCTGCAAATCTATTCTCCAAGATGCACCACTTAGTGTAGCATCATCATTTGGGTAATAGAGCATGCCCACAAAGTTTGGGATCAATAGGAGATACTTCACAATGTAAAGTTGAGGAATTTTGGCTCTAGACACGAGTGGTTTTAGGATATTTTGGTGAACCAAAACAATTGGGATTGAGATGAAACTTGGCAAGATGAACACATATATCATATGTGACATGCTATAATTTTCCTAGATTTAATTGAGAAAATTTCTTATAAAAATATTTCAAATGTTGGGAATAGGACGAAATGGTTTTGAAGGGGTTTGTCCAATATTTTGAACATGACCATGTGTTGAAACTCTTATATGTGGACAATATATGTGCACTGAGTTTTACTAAATTTTCTCAAATATTTTTAAAGCATTTGAATAATTTTTCCCTATAAAAGTCCATTTCTGGCCTTTAAGAAAAAGCATTTAAATAAAATAGGAAAATAATCTTTTAAATAATATTTGATGGTTTGGGAAGTCTTATATATAGTAGGTTCCAAATGAAGCATTTGGGGAAAAGGATCCACCCAATTTGGGGACTTGCAGTGCAATCTCAAATTAAGGGGTTTTGAAAACCTAATTTGAATAAATGCTTTTTAGCCAAAATAATATTTTGTAAAAATATATTTAAGCCTTATACACATGGCATGATCATTGGACTAGAGTGGGGATCAAGGAAAAGAGTTTTTAGAGTAGGAGGGATTTTATGAATATAGAGCACAAGAAAGCAAACAAGCAATCAACAATCAAGTCAAGCATCACAAGGCCAGAAAAAGTTTTAATTGGCCCTAATTTTTGAGTCATGTTAACTTAGTCATGAGAGGCAAATCACAGGGTGTGACACTATGCTAGCATTCACACTTCAGAAATTATTTCTTTTATCATTTACCTACTCAAGGATGAGTAGGAATTAAACTTGGGGCTGCTGATACTTCTCCAACGTATCGATAATTTATGAAGTATTCATGCCATATTCACCTATGTTTACAGTCCTTTTATATGGGTTTGATGCACTTTATATGATTTCTTTCGAACTAACCTAGACCGACGTTGTTTTCAGCAGAACTACCGTGGTGTTGTTTTTGTGTAGAAAATGAGAGTTCTCAGAATCGCCCAAAACTCTTTGATCATTTTTTTGGAACAAAAGAGGCACTAGACGCTTCGCGGGAGGGTTTGAAGAGCCACGAGGTGGGCACGTCCGACCAAGCCATGCCAGGCCCCCAAACTGTGGTCTGGTGTATCGTGCTAACCACGTGGCCCATCTTCCTGTTAAACCAACGCCAACAATTCCTACAAATATAGAAACCATCAGAATTAACCCTAGACTCCTCATTCCTCCGCTGCAAGGCATATGTATCAACGAAAAACTAATCTGGAGAGAAAATAGTACCCTCCCGGAGAGGGTAGATCATCTTTGGTGGCCATCTTCACCATCCCAGCGGAGTCCATGATGAGGAGGGAGTAGTCCACCCTCGGGGCTGACGGTTTGTACCAGTAGCTATGTGTTCAATCTCTCTCTCTCATGTTCTTGAGAGGGCACGATCTTGATGTATCATGGGCTTTGTTAATATAGTTGGGTCACATGTTGTTTTCCATCTCTATCTTGTTGTGATGAACTTAGTTTTCCCTTGGAGATTTTGTTATGTTGGATTGAATATTGGATTTGAGAACACTTGATATATGTCTTGCATGCGGATAACGGTAGTGACATTGGGGTATTCAAGTGATTCACTTGATCTATGTCTTGGTACTCAAATTGCGGATTCCCGAGGTGACATTGGGGTGATCTATGCATAGGGTACACGTTCTTGTCCTAGCTTCTCCAATAGAAATCTTCAGGAATTCTTTGAGGTTCTTTGTGTTGGATTGAGTGTTATGAATCTGAAATTGTTTGATGTGTATCGTATAATTAATTGATGGATACTTGTGGTGACCTTGGAGTATCTAAGTGACATTAGAGTTGGTTCATGCGTATCATATGTTGTTATTCTAGTACGAACTCTTAGATAAATTGATCGGAAATGATAAACTTGTTATTTTAGTACGAACTCTTGTATAGATCGATCGGATATGACGTTATTTTAGTACGAAATCTTGGATAGATCGATCGGAAAGGATAACTTTAAGGTAGTTTCGTACCCTACAAACAAATTCTTCTTATGCTCTCCGCTAGATAAGAACTTTGGAGTGATTATTCATTGCATGTTGAGGGATGGTTATGTGATCCAATTATATTAGAATTGTTGAGAGATTACAGAAGCAAAAGTATGGACCATATGCCTTGTTTTCAAGCAGTGCAATACCGTTTGGGCTCACTTTTGTCACTTGCTACCTTGCTGTTTTTATATTTTCAGATTACAAAAATCAATATCTACTATCATTACTACACTTTTATCACCATCTCTTCGCCGAACTAGTGCGCCTATACAATTTGACATTGTATTGGGTGTGTTGGGGACACAAGAGATTTCTTGCATTTGATTGCAGGGTTGTTTGAGAGAGACCATCTTCATCTTACATCTCCCACGGATTCATAAACCTTAGGTCAACCACTTGAGGGAAAATTGCTATTGTCCTACAAAACTCTGCGCTTGGAGGCCCAACACGAGTCTACAAGAATATAGTTGCATAGTAGACATCAGGGGCCATAGTGTTCTCTAGTGGCATCTCTCATAGAAAATAGCATATGGTGGGTAAACAAATTCCTGTTGGGCAATTGATAGAAAAGTTAATACTTATGAGATTTGCATGGCAATAATCACGTGTATATAGGCATCACGTCCATAACCAAATAGGCTGACTCCTGCCTCCACCTATTACTATTACTCCACTCATCGACCGCTACCGACATGCACCTAGAGTATTAAATAAACAGAGTAATGCTTGGATAACGATGACATGATGTAGAAAAAGTAAACTCAATCAATATGAATTAACCCCATCGTTTCATACTTAGTAGCAGCAACACAAATACGTATCTTATCCCCTACTTTGGCACTATGATATAGAAACTCGTCAGGTTGAACCTACCTCAACGCACCACTCCCACCGAAGAAATGCCAATTTGGTTGGCCAAACTATCTCAATAGATCGGAGAACATCAAGAATCTATAATGATCATGCAAATAAGAATTATAGTAATCGGGTTTGACTCAAGTACTTTTCATGAATAATATAAACATAAACCGACAATTCGTCATATTCCAACTAACGCACCGTACAAATGGATTACATCGAATAGATCATGGCAAAGATGTGATGAACATTGTATTCAAGATCAAAGGAGAGAGTGATTGCCATCTAGGTACTACCTACAGACCCATAGGTCCATGGTGAACTACTCACACATCATCATGAGGGTAGCAAGGTTGGTGAAGAGGATCTCCGTGATCGATCCCCCCTCCGAGGCTCTTGATGAGCTCCCAACAGAACAGAGACTTGTGGCGATGTAAAAATTATTTCGGGACTTCTTCTAGGATTTTTCGGATATTAGAGAATTTATAGGACAAAGAGGGACGTCGGGAGAGCACAAGGGGGCACCAGATATCACAGTGCGACCCCCAGGCTGCGCCCTTATGTGGCGTGGATCTCTTGTGCGCCTCCTGGCCTCCTTTCGAAGCTTCCAGGTCTTCGTTTTCTCTAGAAAAAATCATCAAAAAGTTTTGTGGCAATTGGACTTTGTTTTGTACTGTAAACCCGAAAAGTAAGAAACATGCAGAAAATAGCAATTGGCTTTGGGCACTGCGTCAATAGGTTAGTGCTCATAAATATTATAAATTGGTAAACAAATGCCCGAAAAGTATCCTAGAATGATAATATATCAGCATGGAACAATAAAAAATAGATACGTTTAAGATGTATTAGCATCCCCAAGCTTAATTCCTACTCGTCCTCGAGTAGGTAAATATAAAAACAGAATTTTTGATTTGACTTGCTACCCATTATGTAATCTTTTGTATGTATGCTCATTGAGAAATGATGAACTAACAAACATTAGCATAGAAGTATTTATAAGTATAAGAAACAAAATCATTCATTTTTTTTCAAAGAATACGACCCTAAAAGAATGTTTACCCCCATTCATCTTATTATATTAGCAAGGCATGACTCCGTCTTCACGACATCAATACAAATGTTAAGCACCACGGTGTCCAAGTCAGGAAAATGTATCGTACTTTTTCAGTATGCATCAACTTTTTACTCTTCATTGAATACATGAGCGCGAACCATTGGACATAGCATGTAGGTGGAATAGAATATGATGGTAGATATCAAGGGGGTAAAAAGTGGAGAAGATAGTGTCACATCAACTAGGCGTACAAACGGGCTATGGAGATGCCCATCAATAAATGTCAATGCAAGGATTAGGGATCGCCATTAAAATGATGCACTAGAGATATAAGTGTTTCAAAGCTCAACTGAAGCTAAGTTGGTCTGCATCCAAGTTGCTTGCTCATGAAGACATCGGGCATTTGAGGAAGCCAGTCATCGAAAAATACAAGCCAATAGCCAAGTTTATAATAAAAAGGTAATTCCCACTAGCATATGGAAGTGACAAAATATGAGACTCTGTATGTGAAGAACATGGTGCCACTTTGAGGCACAAGTGTGGTAAAGGATAGTAGTAAAGTCCCTTCTCTCTTTTTATCTCATTTTTTTCATGGTGGGATTTTCTCCTTTTTTCTTTTCTTTTTTGCCTCCCATATTTATATTTTTTATATGGTGGCATCATTTGGCCTCCCCATTTTTTATTTTCCATTTGGGGTCTCATCCCGGATTGTGGGGGATTCACTGTATCCATCAACCTTTCCTCACTCGGACGATGCTCTAATAAGGATGACCAGCACACTTTTATTTACGTATAACTCAATAGGAAAAACTGATAGGGCTATATGACTCTACATGAATGCCCCTGATAGTGTACCAGGATGTACAAGATCTAGCATGAAATGTATCAAAAATATGATGAACGATGGCTTTGCCACAAATACTATGTTAGATCTATATGATCATGTAAAGCAATATGACGATGAACGAACTAGTCATGTGAAGTGAGGCTGGAATTTGCATGGCAATATATCTCAAAATGGATATGGAAATGCCATGATAGGTAGGTATGGTGGCTGTTTTTAGGAAGATATAATGAGGCTTATGTGCAATAGAGTGTATCATGTCACGGGGTTTGGATGCACCGGTGAAAGTTGCACCGATCCTCGAGGTGAGAATGGGCTCTGCACGGTACCGAAGAGGCTAGCAAATATAAGAAGGTGAAGATGCATATCTCCATGGTGTCACATTATTCATAAAGAACTCATATACTTATTGCAAACTTTAATTAGTTTTACCATAAATCAAAGTACTACTCGCATGCCCCGATGGAGGAGGTTGGGAGGAGTTAACCCTCGTGCGCCCCCGACTTGAAATAACACTAGGATTTTAATGAGGAATATAATGCTCACACATCATCACCATGCCTCTTTAATTTTTAGATGAATAACAAGTTAACACATCTTAATATTGACACTTCTATGAATCAATAATTTTGAACTCACACCTTTTTCAAATTACCACATTAATGTCATTAACCCGAAATTTCTCTATATGTGCTACATGATGGTTTTGATTATCACTCATTGAATATCTATTATTTTTGGAATAGTACTATGACCCATGCAAATTACCTTCACTATTCATTAACTCTGAAACAAATATAAGTGAACAATGAGACCATATTATTTCCATAAAATCTACACGCCACCGTGCTCAAAAAGATATAAGTCAAGCACTAGAGCAACCACCAAGCTCAAAATAATATAAGTGAAGCACATAGATTATTCTAACAAATTATGATGAAGGTATGTCTCTCTCCAATAGGTGTGTCCAGAAAATGATGATTGTGGCAAACTGAAAGTACAAGCATACGATGCTCCAAGCAAAACACATATCATGTGATGAATAAAAATATAGCTCCAAGTGACATACTGATGGATTGAGACGAAAGAGGGGATGCCTTCCAGGGCATCCCCATGCTTAGATGCTTGAGTCTTCCTTAGAATATTACCTTGGTGTGCCTTGGGAATCCCAAAGCTTAGGCACTTGCTACTCCTTATTCCATGATCCATCATGATAACACCCAAAACTTGAAAACTTCAATCACATAGAACTCAACAAAATTTCGTGAGATCCGTTAGTATAAGAAACATATTGAATACTTTAGGTACTGTTATAAATTGATTCTTATTTAATTTTTGCATAATAGGTAATGTATTCTAACTTCTACATGGCTTATGCCCCTGATAAAATCCATAGCATAATCAAAACGAGCAAACTATGCAAGCAAAACATAATTTGTTTAAAACAGAATAGTTTGTAGAAATTTGTAAAGAGACCATACTTATGTAACTCTAAAAATTCTGAAAACTTAGGACAACGTGGATAATTTTTATAGAAATATTGTGTAAAATTTCAGATCACTATCATGATCTAGTAAAAAAAGGAAAATTGTTGTACTGGAGTCAAAAGTTGCTGTTTTGTTTCAGCATCATTTCTACTCATCTTGTGAGTCATCCCAAAGGCTTTACTTGGAACAAACACAAATTAAAACATAAAACATAATCATCACAGAGGCAATAATCATGTTATCACAAAATAACAGAAGAAAAAGCAAAAATAAAGATAACTATTGGGTTGCCTCCCAACAAGCGATATTGTTTTATCCCCCGAGCTAGGCATAATGCATGGTTTCAAGTGTTGTCATCTTTGACATCCTCTTGAGAAGTAGGTTTTTCAAAAAAATAGGGAACACATCATCAAGTAATATCTTGGTATTTTTAATGGGGCTCTCCTTAAACCCTTCCATGTTGTCTCTTACTATCCAAGAATTTTTTTTGATGTTATTGAAAACTGGTTGGATAATATGGATAGGAGGAACTTCTTTAATTGTGTTTTGATCGTAAGTATGATTATCCTTGAACACATATCTCATCATATAGTCTTTCTTATATAAAATTTGATCTATCAAGGGATGCTCACAACTCATATTATAGTGCTCAGAAATCTCCAGTGCTTCCCGTACTATATAGTCAAATTCTTACATGAGGATAAGAGTGGCCATCTTCTTAGCCCTAGGGTATTTTATGACCGGCAACTCATACAAAATCCTTTTAAAGTTAGGATGAATATCCATAAATCTTGTTTCAACTTTTAGAACAAGAGTAGCAATCGCATCGGCATAACTTTTAGTTCTTTTAAGGATTGGCATATCCTTGCAAGTTAAAGCACCCATACAATTAAAGAATTATTGGATAACGCTTACCCCTATGGTATTCCCCTTCCCCGCAATGAAACCTTTACGTCTTGCTATGGGGGAGTTTCCTCATTGGGTAGTTTACCCTTATCATCTTTTTCAAAGATAAAGCCAGACATGATAGTAACCTTCAAGCAAGCAAAACATGTAAAGAGATAAAGTAGTAACTAGCAAGGTAAAAAAAATTTATTTTAGATTTTTATGAGACAAACTAAATATAACAGAAAATAAAAAGATGAACAAGTGAATGATAATTTGTGTGAAGTTACTTGATAGTTGGTGATGATATTCCCGGGCAACGGCGCCAAAAATCCTTCCTGATACTTGTGGTGTGTGTTTGGTTTTTCGTGAAGAGGAATGGGTTATCGCAGCACAATGTGGGTAAGTATTTTCCTCAGTTATGAAACCAAGGTTTATCAAACCAATAGGAATACCAATCCTCAACCTTCTTCAGCGACTGCACATAAAAGAGCAAGCAACTTGCACCCAACGCTCGCAAGAGGGTTTTCAATCCCATTGGTCTCGTTATTTGAAAGCAAGTAAGTTGTGTAGATAATTCTAGATAATTATTAATTGCAAAATAAAATAAAAGAGAGTAAATAGCAGCTAGGTAATAGTAGCATTTCTAAGTATATAAGTGGATAGACCTAGGGGCTATAGTGTTCTCTAGTAGTATCTCTCATAGAAATAGCACATGGTGGGTAAAGATATTACTCTTGGACAATTGATAGAAAAGCAAATAGTTATGCGATTTTCACTCCAATGATGATGTGTATATAGGCATCACGGCCATAAGCAAATAGGACAACTCTTGCCTGTACCTCTTACTATTACTCCACTCATCAACCATTATCCAACATGCATCGAGAGTATTAAGTAAAACAGAGTAATGCTTGGAGAACGATTACATGATGTGCACAAAGTAAACTCAATCAATATGAAGTAACCCCATAATTTTATCCATAGTATAAGCAACATAAAGATGTATCTTGTCCCCTAATTTGTCACTAGGATATAGAAACTCGTCAGGTTGAACACCACAACGCACCACTCCCAACAAACAAATATCAATCTAGTTGTCCAAACTATCTCAATAGATCAGAGAGCATTACGAAGCAATAATGATCATGCAAATAAGAATCATATTAATAAGCTTCAAGTCAAATACTTTTAATGAATAATCTGAACATAAAGCCACAATTCGTCGGATCCCAACAAACGCACCATGCAAAAGGATTACATTGGATAGATCATGGCAAAGAAGCGATGAACATTGTATTGAAGATGAAGAGAGAGAGATTGCCATCTAGGTACTACCTATGGTAAGTATGTGGTGAACTACTCACACATCATCATGAGGGAAGCAAGGTTGATGAAGAGGCCCTCCGTGATCGATCCCCCCTCCGGCAGTGTGCCGGAACAGAGCTCTATATGGACTCCCGTTGGAACAGAGACTTGCGGCAACGTAAAGAGTGTTTCTGGACCTCTTCTAGGGTTTCTGGGATATTAGAGAATTTATAGGCCAGAGAGGGACATTGGGAGAGCCACGAGGGGGACACCACATATCAGGGCACCCCCCAGGGCGCACCCTGATGTGTGGTAGAGCCCTTGTGTGCCTCCAGGCCTCCTTTCGAAGCCTCGAGGGTTTCTTTTGGTCTAGAAAAAATCATCAAAAAGTTTTGTGGCAATTGGACTTCGTTTGGTACTGTAAACCTGAAAGGTAAAAAACATACGGAAAACAGTAACTAGCACTGGGCACTGGGTCAATAGGTTAGTGCTCAAAAATATTATAAATTGGTAAACAAATGCCCCCAAAGTATCCTAGAATGATAATATATCAGCATGGAACAAAAAATATTGTTACGTTGGAAACGTATCATTTCCCCCATCCATTTTTCTGAGAGAGAGCCACCTACTCATGTGTGGAGATCAAGATCATCTACTTCAACCATTTGGATATTTATTTCAAGCTTCCGCAAGTTGCTTTCCACCTAATTAACCTCTTCTACGCAAGCCAAATCTATGAAGCACAATAGCAAGGAGTTCATCATACTTACTACAACTATTGCCTTTTGGAGGGTGGTGCCTCCTAGATTGGTTAGGTGTCGCTTGGTAGCCTCCTACTTCATGGTTTGGAGTTGAACCAAGAAGTTGTAAGGGCAAGGAGATCGCGCACTTCGTGAATATCTACCCCAAGTAAGGCTAGCCCTCCGTGGATGATGGACATGATGGGTGTAGCCCTTTGTCGACCATTTGTGGATGGATCCCTCTGCGGACTCTCCTGACCGCTACCATCCGTGGGTTGAAGTCTCCATCAACGTTGATGTATGATATCACCACCTATCGGAACCACGCCAAAATTCTCCATGTCAACCTAGCGTCTGATCTTCCTATCCCTACACTCTATTTACATGTGTTTGTCTTTACTTTTTGCTGCTATACTCGTAGACATGCATGTGTATGGTTGCTACCTCTTGAGCGTGCGTTGGTTTTCCCTTGAAGAACCAAGGTATCAATCTAGTAGGAGGAACAAGCAAGTCACCAATGGATGCACCTACACAAACAATCAAACTCTCGCACCCAACGCTATAAAGGGGTTGTCAATCCCTTCATGGTTATTTGCAAGGATTAGATCTGATACAGATAGATGTAAAAGACTGCGGAAAGTAAAAGGTAAATAAATTGCATCAAGGTATTTTTGGTTTATAGATCTGAAAATATATTATGGAAAGTAGACCCAGGGGCCATAGGTTTCACTAGAGGCTTCTCTCTTGAAGGAAAGTATCATGGTGGGTGAACAAATTACTGTCGAGCAATTGATAGAAAAGTGAATAATTATGAAGATATCCAAGGCAATGATTATGCATATAGGCATCACGTCTGTTTCAAGTAGACCAAAACGACTCTACATCTACTACTATTACTCCACACATCGATCGACTCCTGCCTGCATTTAGAGTATTAAGTTCATGAAGAACAGAGTAACGCAGTAGGTAAGATGACATGATGTAGAGGGATAAACTCAAGCAATATGATGAAAACCCCATCTTGTTACCCTTGATGGCAACAATACAATACGTGTCTCGCTACCCCTACTTAGTCACTGGATGAGGACACCGCAAGTTTGAACCCAAAACTAAGCACTTCACCCGTTGCAAGAATTACCAATCTAGTTGGCCAAACTAAACCAATAACTCGAAGAGACTTGCAAAGTTATGAAATCATGCATATAAGAATTCAGAAAAGACTCAAATAATATTCATGGATAATCTGAACATAAACCCACAATTCATTGGATCTCGACAAACACACCGCAAAAGAGTATTATATTGGATAGATCTCCATGAAGATTATGAGGAACATGGTATTGAAACACAAAGAGAGAGAAGAAGCCATCTAGCTACTAGCTATGGACCTATAGGTATGTGGTGGAGAACTCATGAAACATCGAGGGCAATGGAGTTGATGTACATGCCCTCCGTGATCGAATCCCCTCCGGCAGATTACTGGAAAAGGCTCTGATGTCTACTACACAACCTTCGTCTTGTAGACTTGTGTTGGGCCACCAAGCACAGAGTTTTGTAGGACAGTATAAATTTTTCCTCAAGTGGATGACCTAATGTTCATCAATCCTTGGGAGGTGTAGGATGAAGATGGTCTCTCTCAAACAACCCTGCAACCAAATAACAAAGAGTCTCTTGTGTCACCAACACACCCTATACAATGGTAAATTGTATAGGTGCACTAGTTCGGCGAAGAGATGGTGATACAAGTGTAATATGAATGGTAGATATAGGTTTTTGTAATTTGAAAATATAAAAAGAGCAAGGTAACTAATAGTAAATAGTGAGCAAAATGTTGTATAAATGCTTGGAAACAAGGCCTAGGGTCCATACTCTCACTAGTGCAATTTCTCTCAACAATATTTACATAGTTGAATCATATGTAAATACCTCTTGTGCAACAAAGAGTTCACTCCAAAGTCACCAATAGCAGAGAACTAACAAATAAATTTTAGTAGGGTACGAAACCACCTCAAAGTTATATTTTCCGTTCAATCTTATGAGCTATCCCTATAAGTGTCACAAACAGACCTAGAGTTCGTACTAAAATAACACCTTAAGATACACATCAATCAAAACCCTAGTGTACCTAGATACTCTAATGCCACCACAAGTACCCATGGGCTTGATTATACGATATGCATCACACAATTTCAGATTCATCATGTTCAATCCAACACAAATAACTTCAAAGAGTGCCCCAAAGTTTCTGCCAGAAAATCAAGACAAAAACGTGTGCCAACCCCTATGCATAGATTCCCAAGGTCACGGAACCCGCAAGTTGATCACCAAAACATACATCAAGTGGATCAATAGAACATCCCATTGTCACCAATGATATCCCATCGCAAGACATACATAGTGTGTTCTCAAATCCTTAAAGACTCAATCCGATAAGAAAACTTCAAAGGGAAAACTCAATTCATCACAAGAAGATAGAGAGGGGGAAATTGTCGGATTTCGGGCTTCGCAAAACCCTTAAGATTCAATCACAGGGGCATGTGCGAAGATCCCTTGCAGCCTTGACAACTTTAGCTCGCTACTCGATGGACACAATGACGAACTCGCACGGTGACGAGAAGAAGATGAACACGACGGTTCACCCAGGTTCGGGCCGCTGCGAAGAGTAATACCCTACTCCTGCTTTGGTGGATTGTCTCTTGAGGAGGTGATGCAGATGAACTAGTACAGTGTTCTTGGGCCTCCCGAGGGCTCTCTTGAGGTGTTCAAGGCCCTCTATGGCTTGGTGGTGGATGAGCGGTGGAATGGATTCCGGGGTGGGTCATCCTTCCGGCTCTACGGTGCAGCCTACTCTCTATATATAGCAGTGGCCCGGGTCCTCTTCCCTTATCTCAATGGCAAGAAGGAATCCCAAAATGGCCAATTTTGAAGGGGGACAATAGTACGTGCTCGCCCTGCCCAAAGGCGGTCTTCCCCTACAAAGTAGTTGTCGACAACGCAGGGATGGGCTCAGCAATGACATCCGCCCTGCGGGGTGGGTGGTTGTGGTCTTCTTGCACTGGAATGGAAATCTTTGGGGGTGCTTTGGGAAACTGTGTTGCCTGGCGCATTAACGCCTCCCTGTTCTTCCTTGCGTCATCCTTGACTCCCGAGGTCGGGCCTTGCATAGAGATCTCCGCCGCTCCGGAGGGGTCCTAAGGAGGCCCATCCTTCGAGGATCTTGTCACTGCTCGTCCTCGTGAGGCTAGGGCCCTCGCGAGGGCCTTGTCCTGAGTGGGGACACGCTCGGTCCTATTTGGTTGATAAAGTGCGTCAAGCCCTGGGCCGTAAGAAGGCAGGTCTAGGTACCCCCTTTCCCCGAACGTCGACCGTAGCCCCTAGGCCCAAGGCGCGCTCGAGCTGGCTTATGGTCAAAGATTGGAGGACGGCCCGAAGTGCTGCGGGCCCCAAATGCCTACGGGCCAGGCTTGGCACACGTCAAACGTCTCAGTGGCGGCGCCTCCGCTCCCCGAGGGTGTCCAGAACCGCACCCAGTCAAAATGATGCGACGCCTGGGCGCAACGCCGACCATCATTGCTTCTCATTGAGTGCTGCTGCTGCTTCAGGCCGCGTGGATGCGACCCTTCAGAGGGCAGGAGATGCCATGTGGATAGAACCGTATTGACGCAACCGCCTCGCGCAGCCCGAGGAGCATGCGACGCCTACTCTCCCACGATGCCTCGTGGCTAGGAATGGCACTCGCAGGGTATGTGTACGGGTGGAGCCTCCCCATACCCTTACCCGTCCCATATGAGCTTACCCATCACCCTTACCCATACCCGTCAACGGGTACAGTTTTCCCCCATATCCATTACTCGGCATGGTTGACGGGTACCCGCGAGTAAAATTACCCATATTTGCAAAACATTAATTTGAACAACTTATAGTTATAAACTGCATCCTATCATACAGTTTACAAAAATAGATTATAACAACAACACATTGTTATGAACAACATCATATAGTCATAAACAACAACACATAGTCATACACTTTCAGTTCACAAATAATTGACATGGTGTAGATTGTAGAGATAAGTTTGTGTTTACATATATTTTATATGGGTACATGGGTATGTGGGTATGGGTTATATAATCCCATACCCGTACCGACTCTACGCGATGGGTTTCAGATCTTCCTATTTATATACCCATGGGTAAATTTTTGTCCCATACCCTTACCCTAATAGGGTTTTTACCCGAAGGTTATGTGGGTAATGGGTACCCATTGGCATCCCTACTCGTGGCTGCGGTTACGCCTATAAATCCACCCCGCTCCTGGCCAGGGAATGGTATTGCAGTCTTGAGGCTTCTCCTTGTTTCCTTTGCTCCACCAGCAAAACCCCTCTTTCCTTCTCATCCCCTTGTCGGTCATGGCATCCGGAGGAAGTAGTGCGGGCGCTGGGAAGTATCCGGCTCCTCCAGCTCCTTCATCCACCTTTGGAGGCGGCGGCAAGGGGGCCTCGGGGTCGGCATAAGTTCGCCAGCGATGGGCCCTGGTCGACGAGTAAGTATGTCGCCGCCTTCCTCTTCTCTGGTTCTTCTATCCATCATCTGGAGCTTGATCCCCTCCCCCTTCCAGGACGCCCATGGCCAAGAAACGCAAGCTTGGCGAGCTTTAGGAGGAGGTGGAGACGCTGCAGGCTCGGTTGGCCACCGCCGATGCCGCCTTTGAAGCCGCCCTCTAGGGCGAGGCTAAGGGTTGGGCGGAGCTGGCGTCCCTTGAGACCTAGGTCCAGGAGGCGGCCGATGTCGTGCGGACCGCCAAGGAAGAGGCGACGCACGACAGGCTGCTAGAGTTCTAGCACGCCAAGCAGTTCCAGGGCATTGCCGGCCGCGTGGCCGGCGAAGTGAGCCGGTTTGTTAGGGACTCTCCCGCGCTAACGTACGTGCGTGGCAACAGGGCTACCTTGAGTTCTTCTAGAAGGTGGTGGAGGCGTTGGAGACCGGCATCTCCCGCGTGGACGAGGACATCGCGTCTAACGCGAGCGACCTTCTGGACCTCGCCCTGACGCTTGTCTTCTCTAACCTTTGCCATTTCGCCTTGTAGCTCGATCATGGGCGCATTAGGGAGCCGGTGCCTGTCGGGCTCCAATGCCCCTTCAGGGGCGAGGTGCACCCACACCTCGCCGTCTTGTTTTTCTTCCTTTTTTCGCTGGTCGCTCGCTAGCCGTTCCATAGGTTGGTGTCGCCATCGACGTGGCCCTCGCGAGGATCCCCCTTGAGGGGCGACTTGCAGTCATCGCTCCTGCCAGGCCCTAGGCTCCGCAGTTCGTCGTGATTGAACCCCTCGTCGTGTGTCACCTTCCTTGTTGCTTCATTCCCCAGGGGCTTCGACAGCCGCGCGTAGTGACCGTAGTTCCTGCATCCTTACATTAGTGTGCGTAATCCTTATTCCGTCCTGGGAGTCGTTATTAGGCCGAGAGGCTCCTGATTGGTTTGGCAGTGTACTTAGCTTTGTATGATGCTGGCAATCCCGCGCGTTGCGAGGTGTGACCGGGTCGTTCCATCAAGCCATGAATCCATCTTGAGATACTTCTTTCCTATCTGCTGAACAGTTTGGGGGCACTTTTGGCACTCTATGTCTGTAGGTCCTAGTCGAGCTCATTTCCCGACCGCTGCGGCATACGTCCAAAGGGGATGCAGCCGCCGAGCCAAGCCCCGACACCCTTGAAGCCAACCGGATAACCAAGGACAACATGAAGGAGGCGAGCGGCTATATGACCGGTAAGTCTCCTGTGGCATGCTGGTCAGGAGCCCCCTTTTCGATGCTCAAACCGCTCTACGTCGACAGGTCCTAGTCCCGCGCATTTCCCCACCACTGTTAGGTATGACCGGAAACCAAGGACGCACTTCACGGGGCGAGGCCCCGACACTCTTGATGCCGACCGAAAACCAAGGACGACATCAGGGGAGTCGAGTGGCCTTATGACCGGTAAGGCTCCTGAGGCGTGCTGCTCAGGAGACCCTTTTGACACTGAGCGATCCCCCATCCTGTTCCTCCATGTGGCACCTTAGGAGGCCCTGGGCCTCCCGAGATCCCATGTTGTGATGTCGTGCTGCGGCCGGAGCCCCCGAGCAAGAGCTGACGGCTAAGAGACTCATGCCCCTAAGGTGTCATGGCCTTGTCACCCAGCCCCAAGGGGCCTCGGGGAGGGCCGGAGCGTTCGGCTCTTCGTAGAACGCCAATTCGGAAAGAAAGAACTCAAGATCGGTAAAACAAGAAAACAAGGAGGAAAAAGACCCCGCCCCTTTTTTCTTTTAAAAGCATCAAGTTACGAAATCCTCAAACTTCCGATAGGTTCAAGCACAAAAAGAACCGTCGAAGGTTGAAACTTGGGATACAAAAAAGAGCGAGAAAATGGCCGCGTCTAGCTTTTTAGTGTAGTCTTCACCTTCATCTTCCCCTAGTGCTGGGCGTAGGGCATCCACATTGCGTGGGCATAGCCATTAATGGGAAGTGTTGTCTTCTCTGCCAGCTCCGGGCTGTGGCTGCCACATTGCGTGGGAGGAACCCCTCTGCGTCCTCGGGGGGCCCCGGGCGTATACATCCCGCTCATTATTACGTGAGAGTGTCACGGGTTGGTGTAGTAGGGCCGACCCAGGATAGGAACCCGGGTATAGGGGTAGCCCCTGACACCCCAGGGCTCGTTCCTGGGTGCCAGTGTCGTAGTGCAGACGTAGACCCCCGCGCCGCGGGCCGGGCCAGGCGAGGCCTGTTCGTTGCGTGTGAGGCTGGGGTCCAGGGCGGCGCCCCAGCGCGCCTCACTAGGGTGCCCCAGGTTCCCCCGTAGGAGCATGGGTGAGCTCAGGACTGCCCACCAGTGACCGTGCGACTCCCAGCTCGGGGACATCGGCATACGTTCTACCCTGCGTGCCCAAGCAGGCGCAGCTCGCCCTAGGGATAGGGCAGCGTGCGCTTCCCATCATCCCCAGGTTGGGATCATCCAGCCTCGAGACACGGGCGTGTGCTCCACCCTCTGTCTTCAAGCTAGGGCCGCTGGGCCCAGGAACACTGGTGGGTGTTCCCCCCTGCGTTCCCGGTCCAGTGACCCCTAGTCCCCAGACCCGGATGCCTCCTCGAAGTAGCTCCCCACCAACGGGCGCGCCCCACGAGAGTGCCTGCGTCGGTCACCCTCACGGAGCCAGTTGTTCGGGTCTCCCTCTCTCGGCTACACATGCCATACCCCGTGGGGACCACTCACGAAACCGCGTACGTACCTCCCATGGTCGCGGTGGATGACGTCTCACCCCCCTCTGCCCGGGCACGTGTCAACAAGGTTGTTGTAGAGTTGCCCAAGCCCCCCGGCGCCGTCATAGCCGAGCCTCCATTCTTCCTCCCTGGTTCCAGGGAAGGTGACGAGGGACGCAGGGGGGAGGTGCCTCCCACGTGGCCGACACCTCCCACCGACGTTCGGAAACGTCTTTGGCCAGCTCCCATGCTTCGAGCACCCTGGTTCTAGCTCCTGGCGGGTGCGGGACGCCATGGACACCCCGTAGATGCCCGCGTGGCCCGAGCGTTGGTCTCGCCGTGCGAGCGAATCCACGGGCTTGGGTCCCATCGAGGTACACCAAGGCTTCGTGGGCGACAGCGGTACGTCCAAACGTGTACCTCGCCCACGCATCACGGCGAATACGTGACGCGCGACGGCACCACAACTCATACGCCACGAGAAGTACGACGTGCCTATGCGTCGGGTCATGGCAGGCCCGGAAGGGTTGGGGCGTGCCCCCATTGGGAGCGAGAGTCAGGGGGACGGGGGCCTAGCGTCTAGCTCGTGAAAGCGGCAGCCCTTGGCGCCTGTCCAGAGCCTTGCTAGTGGCAGGACCTACCAACGGAGAGGCTGTTCCGCAGAAGGCGGGCGCCCATTGGAGCCACCCGCGCCACACGAGCTGCCCAGCGCTCGGCCCGAGCCCGACATCCTTGAGGGAGTCCTGGATTAGGGGGTCCTCGGGGAGCTGGCCTCATATCATGGGCCGAACTATATACGCTACTTGCTGAACACAAGAAGATTTGAAGGCCCAGTCTCCAAGATGGAAGCTTTAGGAAGTATGGCTTGCGCTCCACGTTTGATGTAGCAAATAGGTATGTTTATCTCTTCGGCATGTAACCATCCTTGTGTAAACCCTAGGCATCCTCGGCATCTATATAAGTCGGAGGGTTTTAGGGTATAGGGACAGAACAACTCATCTAGGGTTAGCTATTCGATCTCGAGGTAGATCAACTCTGTAACCCCTGACATCATCAATACAACCAAGCAGGACATAGGGTATTACCTCCATAGGAGGGCCCAAACCTGGGTAAATCTGTGTCCCCTTCGTCTCCTGTTACAGTCGACTCCGGTCTCACAGTTCGGGACCCCCTACCTAAGATCCACCGATTTTGACACTGGCATTGGTGCTTACATATAGAGTTTCTCCATGAGCAAGATGGAATTGACGTCTCGCCTTGTCATCAATGAACAGGTCCGCAACATGGACACTTTTGTCCCCTGACAGATCTTCGCCTTCGGTAGTGTTGTGCTGCACGTTGATTCCGCTGGCCATCTAGGCCGCGTTGAGAGCATTGTCCCTGATCGAGAGGTCGGATTTCGAAACTTAGAGTTATCCGTTGACTCTTGGGGTGACTTGTCGTTAATCGGGCTCGTAGCTTCGCGTGTAGCCCCTGAGGACTTCAAGGCTTCAACCTCGAGCCCCTTTTTCGGACATGCCCATGGGGTCACCCACAGTGATGTGCCAATCTCCAACCCCGGTCCGGCCATTAAGCCAGATGGCTGGACACATGTTCTAGCTGAACACTTCCCATGTCCAGACGTCTTGAAGATTAACTCCACAAGTTCCGAACAGCTGGATCCGGTCGGGCCCTCAACGGTTGATGAGGCCCTAGATTGGAACTCGTTGATGAAGATCACCGATGATCCAGCTCCAATCTATGCTCAGTTTGGTTCTAGTGTGGGTCGGGACAAATTTTTCAACCCACCCACCAACCACTTGATAGCCACTGTTGAGGATTTAACCGACATGCTGGACTATGCCTCCGAGGAGGCAGAATATATGGATGAAGAAGACCATGCTCCCACCCTCGTTAACACCGGGAGATGGGCTGCCACTTCCACATACGATGTGTGGGGACCCAGACTCACAAGTCGTGATCACCGAATGTACGTGCATAGTGATCCCAGAGATCAATGCTCACTGAACACACAGAAACTGAATTACAAGAGTCTTACATCCATTACATACCGGTTTACTCAAATATGGCCTTCATGGCCAAGTCTTCATATGATTGCGGCGGAAGTCCTCAACGATAGCGTGACCCATGCCATCTGCCTTAACCCTACAGGCATTCTTACTGGGAAGCATCCTAGTTCGCATGACCGCCACCAAGGTAATCTCCATCGTAACCTGCTCTTTCATGCCTGGCCAATAAAATAACTAGTGGCAAGCCAATGAGTACTTTGAATGTACTCGCAAGCAACCCATGTTTGGAACAAGGCAATAACAATGCATGATATAGCACTAATAGGAACTTTTGCAGAAAGCTAGTTTTGAGTGCAATGACATGAGCAAGTAACTTAAGTGATGAGGACATCCCTGCTAATGCTACACCCACAACTCCAACTGCTATACATACAGGACCAATTACTAGAGCTCGCGCACGTCAATTGAATTACCAGGTACTTTCGTTTCTTGCAAATCCTTCATGAACATATGATGCTGCCTAAATTAGATACTTTTGTTTCACTTTTGAATGTATGACCTAGCATGGATAAGAAGGATGACCATGGGAGCGGGATCAAGCATGGAGAAGAAGGTGCGCGCGTGGGAAAGAACAACGGAGCTTCCAGTGATGATTTTCGCACTTTGAAGCCACCATAATGGGAGCAAGAAGCCTTGGACGAAATATGCATGATGCTACTTATAAAATTCGTCCCTAGGCTAATATAGGTGCTACGCCACCTTATTGTTGGGACAGGCCCATGTAATTTCTAAATACCATATTATAGGTTGTTTCTAGAGTCCGTATGTATGGGGAAATTGAGATAAGGTCTGTTTCGGACCCCTCCTCCAAGGGGCCACGAAATTCCCCTCTATTCCCCCATATATACAACCCTTAGGGCGTCGTTCTAGGGTTGGGTTTTGTTTAGATTACAAGTTCGCCATAGCTGCAACTTCGCGTTCTTCGTTTGTGTTCCACGACCAGATAAAGGCGTCACAGAACCCCACTTCATCAATAAAGCTTTCCTCTTATATTCGCGATATCCAGATTGCAATCTTAGTTTCTTGCTTGTTCTTCGTTTGCGTGCAGGAAACAGACCCTCGTGGTCAGGTTGATCGTGCTCCGGCGTGGTCAATAACCTCTCGGAGTTGGTTTAGCGATTGCTAAGGCGCGGCGTCATCACACGTTCGTAGTCGGATCGTCAAAGTCTACTCCACCAAAATCGATAGCCACCATCTCATCGAAAGACAGAGACAACTTCGCCTCTATCATTAAGTAAGCATGCATCAACCAAGATAGGTGTTCATAAGAACACGTCACAGTCATCGTCATAAGTAGGGGGTTGGACGTCTCATCTTCAACCATCACACCAAGTCCTCAGACTTGTCTCATGTACCGTCTGAACATCTCATGTTCAGTCATCATGCCAAGTCATCCGACTCGACTCAAATATCATCCTTGTCAGCTCACCACACACACACACACACACCAAGTTTGTGAAAACATCTAGACATAGTCTAAGCAGCACCACCCAACTGTCCTTGACCGTGGACACGGCTATTTGAATAGTTTTACACTTTGCAGAGGTTGCACACTTTAACCACAAGACTCAGGGAACTTTCGTGTCATCCCTGAATCGTGGTATGTAACATACCCGAGGTACGCACCCAAACAATGCATTTCCCCTAGCGATACTAAACAAAGATTCCACTTGATTGGTACCCAGCCCTCACGATGTACATCACATGAGCCTCGCTCTAATCGTACCATCCACGAGGGGACCTACGGTGTGCCCGGTGCCTGTGTAGACAGTGCATGATCGTACATACCGGTATGACCCCGTATCGAGAGTGACCATGCCACTCCCGCCACTGGTAATGCGGGCTCCTTGCCAGCACCCACCAAGGTAATCAAAAAAGCCCCGCCCCACAAGGGGTATCGTGGTTTCGCATGTAAGGTTGGGACGGTCGACAAATCTTAAATGTAATCCGTTTTCGAAAACACACCCTCAACTTGTTCCGGCACACCACTTCTTTCTCAAGTGGTCACCCAATTCATCATCATCTCCCTCGGGCATTAGTGGCACCCAACGGGGTTTTCGAAAAGTCTTTGAAATCATTTGTGTTCACATCACCATGCATAATCCCGATCCCACTTGCGTAGCATCTACTAGCATCCTATCTACACCCACCCGCATAACTCTCATAAGGTGGTAGGGTCATGCATGATGTAAGTGTCAATGGCAAAAGTATCGGAAGCAACCCACCGGAGGGGTCACTACTCCACATGTCAAATATGAAAAAAGTAAAGTGCTATATGTCATGCAATGAAAATGGTTTCTTAACATGGTCAAAGGGCTGCTTGCCTGGTTTAACAATGTCTTCGAGGTCTTCACCCACTTCTTGTCCACTTCGAGCATTTCCTCTACTTCGTCAACTATCATCGGAAACAACCACAATAAGCAACACAACAAGCAAAAAATAAAGTGCTCTATAATTAGGAGTTTTATTTTTCTAGGACTCCTCTGGTCATGAGAAAAATAACCAAGGAGGTTTTGGTGGATGTGGGTCAAGGGGGAGTTTCGAATGGTGGGAATGATGGAAATGATGATCCTTTAAGATGTCAACAGAAAATGTTTTTATAAAAATTGGTGGAGGCACTCATCAAATAGGGCATGCTTTTAGGAACATGTGGGAAGTTGTCACACCGCCACCGCATCGTCTTCATAGTTGCCATATACCACCACCATCATCACCGCTGCCATATATCACCATCCATCATCACTATCCATTGGTGTCCATATATACCACCACAAATCCTCCACCAATCCGAGTCCATCTCCTTTTAGGTTTAGTTTCGAGATCCTTTTGATTTCGAATTCGTGTTTTGCTACCTGCATAGGTGTCGGGGAAAAAAAGAGTCTGGCACGCTTTGCAGAGCATATTTTGGCCCCAAAAAAATTCGGTTGATTTTTTTCCTATCTTGGTTTTAGGTTCTTCGGAGCGTTTTGGGACACTTGCCATCATAGTGATTTTTATCGAAATTTTTGGTCGTCGCAGCCCCCGAATTGCTCCAGAAAAGAAAAAAATAGTCCAACAAATTTCGTGCCCATCTTGCTTATACAACGTGGGAAGAGTTTTGAGACACTCGCCATTAAGTGATTTTTTGAGCAAAAAAAAGAGCGCAAAAAAAAGAGGCACCAAAAAAAACAAAAAAAAATTCAGAGTGTGCTTTTCCCTTGATTACGTGTAGCGTCGTGATTTTGTTGGTGTTTTAGGCTCGCGTCTCTAGTACAGTCTAGCTAGGACCAGCACAGTACCATCGTTGAGCGTTTATTCAACCTTGCATCTCTGAATTGATTATTGCTAACCCTTTTTGCTACCATACTATAAGCCATCCCATCTCCACATACATCTACGTCATGTGTTTGACACCACCTGGCAATCGCTCTATCCAAGCTTTGAGAGTTTGACTACAACGGTTGCCGATTACCGCCTGCTGCTGGGTAAGAACTGGTAAGAATTTGAGATTCGCTTAAAGGATTTGTGACACATCACCACCATCACCACCACGTCCCGATAATCTGTAGGTTTCATATTTCTGCTAACCATGTCAGGATCACACGACGACGGGAGCGACTGGGAGAGCATGACCAACAAAGCGCTGTATGATAAATTTCAGCAAATGATGGCTGACCAGGTACAAGATTTCGTGACCAACTTTGGAGACGCCATGGAGAAGCTCGATGGTTTGGAGAAGACATTCGACACCAAGATGGACGCCAAGTTCAATGAGGTGCTTGCCCGTCTACCACCACCAACTGCAGCTCCTATCCCTTTCGAACGACGAGCGCGACGTGTGCCTCTCGGCCAAGGCCAGCATACTGGTATTGTTGATACTGCTGCTACTTCTGTGGCTCCTTCTGCTACTGTCATTGAGCAGGTTGACGATTATGATGGTGATTATGATGATGAGGGAGAGGTTGCTCTAGATCAGCCTCAGGGGCAACCACCACGATACGCACCCGGTCGACCACATGGCTACAACCATAACGGTAGGGCTGCACCCGCCCCTTAGGTACGGGATCATGACCATCTCCCTAAACTTAAATTGAAAATTCAGACGTTTGAGGGTAGATATGTTCCTGATATATATCTTACATGGGAGTTAGAAACAGAACAACGTTTTAGATGCTTACAATTTCCTGAGGATAGACGTGTTGCTACTGCAGTTTGTTCATTCACTAGCTTTGCTTGTGTTTGGTGGTCAGAACATTGTAGAATACACCATGCGAATATTCCAACTACTTGGGCTGCTTTGAAAACTGCTATGCGTAATCGTTGGGTGCCACCTTATTATCAATGTGGATTGCTTCAAAATTTGCAGCGTTTAAGCCAAGGAAAAAATTTTGTACAAGAATATTATCAGGAATTACAAACTGGCATGATTACATGTGGTATGGTCGAGGAGAATGAAGCTATGCTTGCACGTTTTATGGGTGGATTAAATAGAGAGATTCAGACTATTCTAGAGTATAAGGACTATAACACTATCACTCGTTTATTTCATCTTGCTTGCAAAGCTGAACGTGAAGTGCAGGCTCGACAGGCAATGGCGAGAACTCCTTTTTCTATAGGTCGCACTTCATCATGGACGCCACGTACCTCCTCTACTTCCGCACGTCCTGCTGCAACGCCACCTATTCCCACCTCCAACTCCAACCGCGATACTAGGAAACAGGCTCCTAATCCACCCTCTGCGAAGAGCACACTTTCTGGGCCTACACAGAGCTCTTCTTCGTCTATTGCATCCACAGGGCAAACACATGAGGTTATATGCCGTCGTTGCAAGGGTGGAGAGGTCACTTTGCGAGAGAATACCCTTCCAAACGTGTAATGATTGTTATTGAGGATGGTGGATATGCGTCCGCTAGTGATTATGATGAGGAGACTTTGGCTCTCATTGCAAGTGAAGAATAGGGTGGCGACGATGCAAAACCAGAGACACACTACATGGCTTCTGATTACGCTGAGAGGTATGAAAGTTTAGTTGCTCAAGTGTTCTCAATGTGCAGGTTACACAGGCTGAGCAAAATCAGAGGCACAACTTGTTCCACACAAAGGGAGTTGTGAAGGACCGTTATGTTCGTGTCATCATCGATGGAGGGAGTTGCAATAACTTGGCTAGCATGGAGATGGTGGAGAAGCTGTCTCTAACCACCAGACCACATCCTCATCCTTATTACATCCAATGGTTCAACAATAGTGGCAAGGTTAAGGTAACATGTACTGTTCGTGTGCATTTTAGCATTGCTACATATTCTGATTATGTGGATTGGGATGTGGTACTCTTGCAAGCATGTTCTGTTTTACTTGGTAGGCCATGGCAGTTTCATAAAAATTCTTTACACCATGGTAGGACAAATCAGTATACTCTTGTTCATAAGGATCAAAATATCAGTTTGCTTCCTATGTCTCCCGAACATATTATGAAAGATGACATTGCTAGAGCTAGTAAAGCAAAACAGGAAAGAAATAAGAGTGAAAATCAGATTGTAGCACAGGAATTTGAGCAACACCATAAGCATAATAAACCATCATCTAATGTTGCATCCGAAATAAAATTGAAGAGTGGATGTTTACTTGCTACTAAATCTGATATTAATGATTTGGATGTTGCTACATCTGTTTGGTATGCTTTTGTATGCAAAGAGGTATTATTTTCATTAGAGGACATGCCTCCCTCTTTGCCTCCTGCGGTCATTAACATTTTGCAGGAGTTCGTTGACGTCTTCCCACAAGACGTGCCACCGGGATTACCACCTATTCGCGGCATTGAGCATCAGATTGACTTAATTCCTGGTGCATCCCTACCCAACTGTGCGCCATACCGTACCAATCCAGAGGAGACAAAGGAGATTATGCGTCAAGTACAGGAGTTGCTTGACAAAGGTTATATACGCGAATCCCTTAGTCCTTGTGCTATTCCTATTATTCTAGTGCCTAAAAAGGATGGTACATCGCACATGTGTGTGGATTGTAGAGGCATTAATAATATTACTATTCGTTATCCTCATCCTATTCCTAGACTAGATGATATGCTTGATGAATTAAGTGGTTCTACAATTTTCTTCAAAGTTGATTTGCGTAGTGGATACCATCAAATTCGTATGAAATTGGGAGATGAATGGAAAACAGCATTTAAAACTAAGTTTGGATTATATGAGTGGTTAGTCATGCCTTTTGGGTTAACTAATGCACCTAGCACTTTCATGAGATTAATGAACGAGGTTTTACATGCTTTCATTGGACGATTTGTGGTAGTCTATTTTGATGATATATTGATTTAGTAGATCTTTGGAGGAACATTTGGAACATCTACGTGTTGTTTTTATTGCTTTACGTGATGCACGTTTGTTTGGTAACCTTGGGAAGTGCACCTTTTGCACCAATCGAGTATCTTTTCTTGGCTATGTTGTTACTCCACAGGGAATTGAAGTTGATAAAGCCAAGATTGAAGCCATTGAGAGTTGGCCGCACCCCAAAACGGTCACACAAGTGAGGAGTTTTCTTGGCCTCGCTGGTTTCTATAGGTGTTTTGTGACAGATTTCAGCACCATTGCTGCGCCTCTCAATGAGCTTACAAAGAAGGACGTGCCTTTTTCTTGGGGTACCACACAGGAAGAAGCCTTCAAGGTTTTGAAAGATAAGTTAACACATGCTCCTTTACTCCAGCTTCCTGATTTTAATAAGACTGTCGAGCTTGAATGTGATGCTAGTGGAATTGGGTTAGGAGGTGTGTTATTACAAGATGGTAAACCTGTTGCGTACTTTTCTGAAAAACTGAGTGGGCCTAGTCTGAATTATTCTACTTATGATAAGGAATTATATGCTCTTGTTCGGACTATGGAAACAAGGCAACATTATTTATGGCCCAAAGAATTTGTTATACATTCTGATCATGAAACTTTGAAACATATTAAAAGTCAAGCAAAACTGAACCGTAGACATGCTAAATGGGTTGAATTCATTGAGACTTTCCCTTATGTTATTAAACACAAGAAGGGTAAAGAAAATCTTATTGTTGATGCTTTGTCTCGTCGATATACTATGCTTTCACAACTTGACTTTAAAATATTTGGTTTGGAGACCATCAAAGATCAATATGTGCATGATGCTGAATTTAGAGATGTGTTGCAGCATTGTAAAGAAGGGAGAACATGGAACAAGTTCGTTATTAATGATGGATTTGTGTTCCGTGCTAACAAGCTATGCATTCCAGCTAGCTCCGTTCGTCTTTCGTTGTTATAGGAGGCACACGAAGCAGGATTAATGGGACACTTTGGCATGAAGAAAACGGAGGACGTACTTTCTACACATTTCTTTTGGCCAAAGATGAGACGGGATGTAGAGCGTTTTGTTGCTCGCTGCACTACATGTCAAAAAGCTAATTCACGACTCAATCCTCATGGTTTATATATGCCTTTGCCTGTACCTAGTGTTCCTTGGGAGGATATATCTATGGAGTTTGTTTTAGGTTTACCTCGAACTAAGAAGGGGAGGGATAGCATATTTGTTGTCGTGGATAGATTTTCCAAAATGGCACACTTTATACCATGTCATAAAAGTGATGCTGCTGCTCATGTTGCTGATTTGTTTCAGATCGTGATGCTAAATTTCTTAGCCACTTTTGGAGATGTTTATGGGCTAAGGGGGACTAAACTACTTTTTAGTACTAAATGTCATCCCCAAACTGATGGCCAAACTGAAGTTGTCAATAGATCATTTTCTACTATGCTTATGGCTATTTTGAAGAATAACCTGAAAATGTGGGAAGAATGCTTGCCTCATGTTGAATTTGCTTATAATCCTTCGCTACATTCTACCACTAAGATGTGCCCTGTTGAAGTTGTGTATGGTTTCTTACCTCGTGCACCTATTGATTTGTTGCCTCTTCCATCTTTGGAGAAGGTTAATTTTGATGCTAAAGAACGTGCTGAATTGATATTAAAGATGCATGAGTTAACGAAGGAAAACATTGAGCGTATGATTGCTAAATACAAAATTGCTGGATATAAGGGTAGAAAACATGTTGTCTTTGCACCTGGAGATCTTGTTTGGTTACATTTGCGTAAGGATAGATTTCCTGATTTGCGCAAGTCAAAGCTAATGCCACGTGCTGATGGTCCTTTTAAGGTGTTAGAGAAAATAAATGATAATGCATATAAACTTGAGCTGCCTATACAGTTGGGGGTTAGCCCCACTTTTAACATTGCAGATTTGAAGCCTTATTTGGGTGAGGAAGATGAGCTTCCATCGAGGACGACTTCAGTTCAAGAAGGGGAGGATGATGAAGACATCCCTGCTAATGCTACACCCACAACTCCGACTGCTATACATACATGACCAATTACTAGAGCTCGCGCACGTCAATTGAATTACCAGGTACTTTCGTTTCTTGCAAATCCTTCTAATGTTCATGAACATATGATGTTGCCTAAATTAGATACTTTTGTTTTACTTATGAATGAAGGACATAGCATGGATAAGAAGGATGACCATGGGAGTGAGATCAAGCATGGAGAAGAAGGTGCGCGCGTGGGAAAGAACAATGGAGATTCCAGTGATGATTTTCGCACTTTGAAGCCACCATAATGGGAGCAAGAAGCCTTGGACGAAATATGCATGATGCTACTTATAAAATTCGTCCCTAGGCTAATATAGGTGCTGCGCCACCTTATTGTTGGGCCAGGCCCATGTAATTTCAAAATACCATATTATAGGCTGTTTCTAGAGTCCGTATGGTGAAACTGAGATAAGGTCTGTGTCGGACCCCTCCTCCAAGGGGCCACGAAATTCCCCTCTATTCCCCCATATATACAACCCTTAGGGCGTCGTTTTAGGGTTGGGTTTTGTTTAGATTACAAGTTCGCCATAGCTGCAACTTCGCGTTCTTCGTCTGTGTTCCACGACCACATAAAGGCGTCACAGAACCCCACTTCATCAATAAAGCTTTCCTCTTATATTCGCAATATCCAGATTGCAATCTTAGTTTCTTGCTTGTTCTTCGTTTGCGTGCAGGAAACAGACCCTCGTGGTCAGGTTGATCGTGCTCCGGCGTGGTCAATAACCTGTCGGAGTTGGTTTAGCGATTGCTAAGGCGCGGCACCATCACACGTTCGTAGTCGGATCGTCAAAGTCTACTCCACCAAAAACGATAGCCACCATCTCATCGAAAGACAGGGACAACTTCGCCTCTATCATTAAGTAAGCATGCATCAACCAAGATAGGTGTTCATAAGAACACGTCACAGTCATCATCATAAGCAGGGGGTTGGACATCTCATCTTCAACCATCACACCAAGTCCTCAGACTTGTCTCATGTACCGTCTGAACATCTCATGTTCAGTCATCATGCCATGTCATCCGACTCGACTCAAATATCATCCTTGTCAGCTCACCACACACACACACACACCAAATTTGCGAAAACATCTGGACATAGTCTAAGCAGCACCACCCAACTGTCCTTGACCGTGGACACGGCTATTCGAATAGTTTTACACTTTACAGAGGTTGCACACTTTACCCACAAGACTCGGGGAACTTTCGGGTCATTCCACGACTCGTGGTATGTAACATACCCGAGGTAAGCACCCAAACAATGCCTTTCCCCTAGCGATACTAAACAAAGATTCCACTCGATTGGTACCTAGCCCTCACGATGTACATCACACGAGCCTCGCTCTAATCGTACCTTCCACGAGGGGACCAACAGTGTGCCTGGTGCCTGTGTAGACAACGCATGATCGTACATACCGGTACGACCCCGTATCGAGAGTGACCATGCCACTCCCGCCACAAGCAATGCGGGCTCCTTGCCAGTAGCCACCAAGGTAATCAAAAAAGCCCCGTCCCACAAGTGGTATCGTGGTTTTGTATGTAAGGTTGGGACGGTCGACAAACCTTAAATCTAATCCGTTTTCGAAAACACACCCTCAACTTGTTCCGGCACACCACTTCTTTCTCAAGCGGTCACCCAATTCATCATCATCTCCCTCGGGCATTAGTGGCACCCAACTGGGTTTTCGAAAAGTCTTTGAAATCATTTGTGTTCACATCACCATGCATAATCCCGATCCCACTTGCGTAGCATCTACTAGCATCCTATCTACACCCACCCGCATAACCCTCATAAGGTGGTAGGGTCATGCATGATGTAAGTGTCAACGACAAAAGTATCGGAAGCAACCCACCGGAGGGGTCACTACTCCACATGTCAAATATGACAAAAGTAAAGTGCTATATGTCATGCAATGAAAATGGTTTCTTAACATGGTCAAAGGGTTGCTTTCCTGGTTTAACAATGTCTTCGAGGTCTTCACTCGCTTCTTGTCCACTTCGAGCATTTCCTCTACTTCGTCAACTATCATCGGAAACAACCACAATAAGCAACACAACAAGCAAAAAATAAAGTGCTCTATAATTAAGAGTTTTATTTTTCTAGGACTCCTCTGGTCATGAGAAAAATAACCAAGGAGGTTTTGGTGGATGTGGGTCAAGGGGGAGTTTCGAATGGTGGGAATGATGGAAATGATGAGCCTTTAAGGTGTCAACAGAAAATGTTTTTATAAAAATTTGTGGAGGCACTCATCAAATAGGGCATGCTTTTAGGAACATGTGGGAAGTTGTTTTACTGGATTTGGAGTTGGCATGATTTTCCTATGGATCTGCAAAGTGGATAAATATGAAGAAATGGCCCAATATTTAGCAGAATAAGTGACACCATTAAATAGGTGGAATTTTTAGGTGGATGTGGAAATTTGAATCCATAAAATTGGAGGTCATATGAATTTTCTATGAATTGATTAGTTCTGGAAAAAAAAGGATTATACCGAAAAGGCTATAAGGCGCACGGGCGTCGGTTAGCGAACGAGCCGGCCCAGCAACTCCATCGCGCCCGCACATGGCCACGCCGAAGGCGCATTAACCGGAAACTATTTCCTCCGCGGGGAAACGTATGCATGGAGAAGGCGTGGCCACTTAACCGAGGGGCCGGGGCCTTAGCCACTGACCGACGGGCCCCACTGGCAGGTTCTCCTCCCCCCTCCCGCCGAAGCAGGGGAGGGCAGAGGAGCCCTACCGAGCCCGTGCTGGTGCTCTGTCCCGATGGCACAAGCCGTCCCCGGTGGCGCTCCGGCCACCGGAGGGCCTGGGGCAGCGGGCCGCTCTTGGCTGAGATTGTCCTTGGACTTGGGGAGGGTCAGGTCGAGGAGGGCACCGACTGGGGCGGGTGCAGCCGATGGTGACAAAGGGAAGAGGCGCCACCACCGCGGTTGGAGGAAATGGAAGAAAAGGGGGGGAGGCCATGGGGTTCCAAGGAGGAGGGAGAGGACCAAGGAGGACAGAGGGGATCCCGGGTGCGGCTCTTATGTGGTGAGCTCGGGCTCACCATGGATGGTGCCCACGGGCATCCCTGGAGCCGGCCTTGGTGGTAGAGGGAGAGGGCAGGGAGGTGTCTATGGCATTCGTGGGTGTCATCCAGGTCGAGGGGGACGAGAATGGTGGAGCGGGGCGTGCTCTAGGAGGGCCCCAAGCTCGCGCGCCCACTAGCCGAGCTGGGCGGTGCCCGGCGAGCTCAGCAGGGGGAGAAGGAGGGCAAGGGAGGAAGGGGCCGACCGCTAGCCATGTCACGCACGTCAAAAGTGGTCTTGGGGGATAGCACCATGAGGCCCAAGGCTGTCGGGGGCACCCATTGGGCGGCAGCTACACTGCGGGTGCGCACTGTAGCGCGCTCTGGAGCACCCCTTTTGATAGAGGCGAAGTTGTCCCTGTCTTTCAATGAGATGGCGGCTATCGTTTTGGTTGAGTAGACTTTGACGATCAGACTACGAACGTGTGATGACGCCGCACCTTAGCAATCGCTAAACCAACTCCGAGAGGTTATTGACCACGCCGGAGCACGATCAACCTGACCACGAGGGTCTGCTTCCTGCACGCAAACGAAGAACAAGCAAGAAACTAAGATTGCAATCTGGATATTGCGAATATAAGAGGAAAGCTTTATTGATGAAGTGGGGTTCTGTGACGCCTTTGTCTGGTCGTGGAACACAAACGAAGAACGCGAAGTTGCAGCTATGGCGAACTTATAATCTAAACAAAACCCAAACCTAAAACAACGCCCTAAGGGCTGTATATATGGGGGAATAGAGGGGAATTTCATGGCCCCTTGGAGGAGGGGTCCGAAACCGACCCTAACTCAGTTTCCCCATACATACGGACTCTAAAAATAGCCTATAATATGGTATTTCGAAATTACATGGGCCTGGCCAAAAAATAAGGTGGCGCAACACCTTTATTAGCCTAGGGACGAATTTTATAAAGTGGCATCATGCATATTTCGTCCAAGGCTTCTTGCTCCCATTATGGTGGCTTCAATGTGCGAAAATCATCACTGGAAGCTCCATTGTTCTTCCCCGCGCGCGCACCTTCTCCTCCATGCTTGATCCCGCTCCAATGGTCATCCTTCTTATCCATGCTAGGTCCTTCATTCATAAGTAAAACAAAAGTATCCAATTTAGGCAGCATCATATGTTCATGAATATTAGAAGGATTTCCAAGAAACGAAAGTACCTGGTAATTCAATTGACGTGCGCGAGCTCTAGTAATTGGTCCTGTATGTATAGCAGTCGGGGTGGGTGTAACATTAGTAGGGATGTCCTCATCATCCTCCCCTTCTTGAACTGACGTCGTCCTCGACGGAAGCTCATCTTCCTCACCCAAATAAGGCTTCAAATCTGCAATGTTAAAAGTGGGGCTAACCCCAAACTCTGCAGGCAGCTCAAGTTTATATGCATTATCATTTATTTTCTCTAACACCTTAAAAGGACCATCAGCACGTGGCATTAGCTTTGACTTGCGCAAATCAGGAAATCTATCCTTACGCAAATGTAACCAAACAAGATCTCCAGGTGCAAAGACAACATGTTTTCTACCCTTATCTCCAGCAATTTTGTATTTAGCATTCATACGCTCAATGTTTTCCTTCGTTAACTCATGCATATTTAATATCAATTCAGCACATTCTTTAGCATCAAAATTAACCTTCTCCGAAGATGGAAGAGGCAACAAATCAATAGGTGCACGAGGTAAGAAACCATACACAACTTCAAAAGGGCACATCTTAGTGGTAGAATGTAGCAAACGATTATAAGCAAATTCAATATGAGGCAAGCATTCTTCCCACATTTTCAGGTTATCTTCAAAACAGCCCTAAGCATAGTAGACAATGATCTATTGACTACTTCAGTTTGGCCATCAGTTTGGGGATGACATGTAGTACTAAAAAGTAGTTTAGTCCCCAACTTAGCCCATAAACAGCTCCAAAAATGGCTAAGAAATTTAGCATCACGATCTGAAACAATTGTATTTGGTACACCATGCAATCGAATAATTTCACGAAAGAACAAATCAGCAACATGAGCAGCATCATCACTTTTATTACATGGTATAAAGTGTGCCATTTTGGAAAATCTATCCACTACAACAAATATGCTATCCCTCCCCTTCTTTGTTCGAGGTAAACCTAAAACAAAGTCCATAGATATATCCTCCCAAGGAACACTAGGTACAGGCAAAGGCATATATAAACCATGAGGATAGAGTCGTGACTTAGCTTTTTGACATGTAGTGCAGCGAGCAACAAAACACTCAACATCCCGTCTCATCTTTGGCCAAAAGAAATGTGTAGAAAGTACGTCCTCTGTCTTCTTCACGCCAAAGTGTCCCATTAATCCTCCTCCGTGCGCCTCCTGTAACAACAAAAGACGAACGGAGCTAGCTGGAATGCATAGCTTGTTAGCACGGAACACAAATCCATCATTAATAACGAACTTGTTCCATGTTCTCCCTTCTTTACAATTCTGCAACACGTCTCTAAATTCAGCATCATGCACATATTGATCTTTGATGGTCTCCAAACCAAATATTTTAAAGTCAAGTTGTGAAAGCATAGTATAACGACGAGACAAAGCATCAGCAATTACATTTTCTTTACCCTTCTTGTGTTTAATGACATAAGGGAAAGTCTCAATGAATTCAACCCATTTAGCATGTCTACGGTTCAGTTTTGCTTGACTTTTAATATGTTTCAAAGATTCATGATCAAAATGTATAACAAATTCTTTGGGCCATAAATAATGTTGCCATGTTTCCAAAGTCCGAACAAGAGCATATAATTCCTTATCATAAGTAGAATAATTCAGACTAGGCCCACTTAATTTTTCAGAAAAGTACGCAACAGGTTTACCATCTTGTAATAACACACCTCCTAACCCAATTCCACTAGCATCACATTCAAGCTCGAAAGTCTTATTAAAATCAGGAAGTTGGAGTAAAGGAGCATGTGTTAACTTATCTTTCAAGACCGTGAAGGCTTCTTCCTGTGCGGTACCCCAAGAAAAAGGCACGTCCTTCTTTGTAAGCTCATTGAGAGGCGCAGCAATGGTGCTGAAATCTCTCACAAAACGCCTATAGAAACCAGCGAGGCCAAGAAAACTCCTTACTTGTGTGACCGTTTTGGGCTGCGGCCAACTCTCAATAGCTTCAATCTTGGCTTTATCAACTTCAATTCCCTGTGGAGTAACAACATAGCCAAGAAAAGATACTCGGTCGGTGCAAAAGGTGCACTTCCCAAGGTTACCAAACAAACGTGCATCACGTAGCGCAGTAAAAAGAGCACGTAAATGTTCCAAATGTTCCTCCAAAGATCTACTAAAAATCAATATATCATCAAAATAGACTACCACAAATCGTCCAATGAAAGCACGTAAAACCTCGTTCATTAATCTCATGAAAGTGCTAGGTGCATTAGTTAACCCAAAAGGCATGACTAACCACTCATATAATCCAAACTTAGTTTTAAATGTTGTTTTCCATTCATCTCCCAATTTCATACGAATTTGATGGTATCCACTACGCAAATCAACTTTGGAGAAAATTGTAGAGCCACTTAATTCATCAAGCATATCATCTAGTCTAGGAATAGGATGACGATAACGAATAGTAATATTATTAATGCCTCTACAATCCACACACATGCGTGATGTACCATCCTTTTTAGGCACTAGAATAATAGGAACAACACAAGGACTAAGGGATTCACGTATATAACCTTTGTCAAGCAGCTCCTGTACTTGACGCATAATCTCCTTTGTCTCCTCTGGATTGGTATGGTAGGGCGCACGGTTGGGTAGGGATGCACCGGGAATTAAGTCAATCTGATGCTCAATCCCGCGAATAGGCGGTAATCCCGGTGGCACGTCTTGTGGAAAGACGTCAGCGAACTCCTACAAAATGTTAATGACAGCAGGAGGCAAAGAGGGAGGCATGTGCTCGAATGAAAATAATACCTCTTTGCATACAAAAGCATAGCAAACAGATGTAGCAACATCCAAATCATTAATATCAGATTTAGTAGCAAGTAAACATCCACTCTTCAATTTTATTTCGGATGCAACAGTAGATGATGGTTTATTATGCTTATGGTGTTGCTCAAATTCCTGTGCTACAATCTGATTTTCACTCTTATTTTTCTCCTGTTTTGCTTTACTAGCTCTAGCAATGTCATCTTTCATAATATGTTCGGGAGACATAGGAAGCAAAGTGATATTATGATCCTTATGAACAAGAGAATACTGATTTGTCCTACCATGGTGTACAGAATTTTATCAAACCGCCATGGTCTACCAAGTAAAACAGAACATGCTTGCATGGGTAACATCACAATCCACATAATCAGAATATGTAGCAATGCTAAAATGCACACGAACAGTACGTGTTACCTTAACCTTGCCACTATTGTTGAACCATTGGATGTAATAAGGATGAGGATGTGGTCTGGTGGTTAGAGACAGCTTCTCCACCATCTCCATGCTAGCCAAGTTATTGCAACTCCCTCCATCGATGATGATGCGAATAGAACGCTCCTTCACAACTCCCTTTGTGTGGAACAAGTTGTGCCTCTGATTTTGTTCAGCCTGTGTAACCTGCACACTCAGAACACGTTGAGCAACTAAACTTTCATACCTATCAGCGTAATCAGCATCCATGTAGTCTGAACCTTGTTCTGCATCGTCGCCATCGTGTTCTTCACTTGCAATGAGAGCCAAAGTCTCCTCATCATAATCACTAGTAGACGCATATCCACCATCCTCAGTAACAATCATGACACGCTTGGAAGGGCATTCTCTCGCAAAGTGACCTCCACCCTTGCAACGACGGCATATACCTCATGTGTTTGCCCTGTGGATGCAATAGATGAAGAAGAGCTCTGTGCAGGCCCAGAAGGTGTGCTCTTCGTAGAGGGTGGAGTAGGAGCCTATTTCCTGGTATCGCGATTGGAGTTGGAGGTTGAAGTAGGTGGTGTTGCAGCAGGACGTGTGGAAGTAGATGAGGTACGCGGCGTCCATGATGAAGTGCGACCTGCAGAAAAAGTAGTTCTCGCCATTGCCTATCGATCCTGCACTTCACGTTCAGCTTTGCAAGCAAGATGAAATAAACGAGTGATACTGTTATACTCCTCATACTCCAGAATAGTCTGAATCTCTCTATTTAATCCACCCATAAAACGTGCAAGCATAGCTTCATTCTCCTCAACAATACCACATCTAATCATACCAGTTTGTAATTCCTGATAATATTCTTCTACAGAATATTTTCCTTGTCTTAAACGCTGCAAATTTTGAAGCAATTCACGTTGATAATAAGGTGGCACCCAACGATTACGCATAGCAGTTTTCAAAGCAGCCCAAGTAGTTGGAATATTAGCATGGTGTATTCTACAATGTTCTGACCACCAAACACAAGCAAAACTAGTGAATGAACAAACAGCAGCAGCAACACGTCTATCCTCAGGAAATTGTAAGCATGTAAAACGTTGTTCTATTTCTAACTCCCAGGTAAGATATATATCAGGAACATATCTACCCTCAAACGTCGGAATATTCAATTTAAGTTTAGGGAGATGGTCATGATCCCGTACCTGAGGGGGTGGGGCAGCCCTACCGTTACGGTTGTAGCCATGTGGTCGACCTGGTGCGTATGGTGGTGGTTTTCCCTGAGGCTGATCGGGAGCAACCTCTCCCTCATCATCGTAATCACCATCATAATCGTCAACCTGCTCAACGACAGTAGCAGCACGAGCCACAGAAATAGCAGCAGTATCAATAGTACCAGTATGTTGGGCTTGGCTGAGAGGCACACGCCGTTCTCGTCGTTCGAAAGGAATAGGAGCTACAGCTGGTGGTGGTAGACGGGCAAGCACCTCATTGAACTTGGCGTCCATCTTGCTGTCAAAGGTCTTCTCCAAACCATCTAGCTTCTCCATGGCCTCTCCAAAGTTGGTCACGAAGTCTTGTACCTGGTCAGCCATCATTTGCTGAAATTTATCATATAGCGCTTTGTTGGTCATGCTCTCCCAGTCGATCTCATTGTCGTGTGATCCTCACATGGTTAGCAAATAGGAATCACACAAGAATATGAAACCTACGGACTACTGGGACGTGGTGGTGGTGGTGTGTCACAAATCCTTTAAGCGAATCTCAAATTCTTACCAGTTCTTACCCAGCAGCAGGCGGTGATCGGCAACCGTTGTCGTCAAAACTCTCAAAGCTTGGATAGAGCGATTGCCAGGTGGTGTCAAACACACGACGTAGATGTATGTGGAGCTGGGATGGCTTATAATATGTTAGCAAAAAGGGTTAGCAATAATCAATTCAGAGATGCAAGGTTGAATAAACGCTCAACGACGGTACTGTGCTGGTCCTAGGCTAGACCCGTACTAGAGACGCGAGCCTAAAGCACCAACAAAATCACGACGCTACACGTAATCAAGGGAAGAGTACACTTTGAATTTATTTTTTTGTCGGCGTCTTTTTTTTTTGCTCAAAAAATCACTACAATGGCGAGTGTCTCAAAACTCTTGCCACGTCGTATAAGTAAGATGGGCACGAAATTTTTTGGACTATTTTTTTTCCTGGAGCAATCCGGGAGCTGCGACGACCAAAAATTTCGACAAAAATCACTATGATAGCAAGTGTCTCAAAACGCTCTGGAGAACCTACAATGAAGATAGGGAAAAAATATTTTCGGCCGAATTTTTTTGGGCCAAAACGTGCTCTGCAAAGCGTGCCAGACTCTTTTTTTTCGACACCTACGCAGGTAGCAAAACGCGAATCCGAAATCAAAAAGATCTCGAAACAAAATCTAAAACGAGCTGGACTCGGATTGGTGGTGGTATATATGGACACCAATGGATAGTGGGTGGTGATATCTAGCAGCGGTGATGGTGGTGGTGGTATATGGCGACTATGAAGACAATGTGTTGGCAGCGTGACAACCTGTGAATAGAACTCGAAACTCTAAAGGACTAGACACTAAGACCAGCAACTCGACACGACGATGTAACCGCAAATTCAACAAAGCAAAATACTGAAAAGACTATGCAAAGGCTCGGATTGGTTCGGATATGATGATCTAACCCTAATTTTTTTTGGCTTTTTCGTGGACTAAAGGTATGAAGAAACATATGCGATCTAAACTACGAAAACTGATAAAATCTCACCGAGCAACCTGGAAATCTGATACCACTTGATAGAGGCGAAGTTGTCCCTGTCTTTCGATGAGATGGTGGCTATCGTTTTGGTGGAGTAGACTTTGACGATCCGACTACGAACGTGTGATAACGCCGCGCCTTAGCAATCGCTACACCAACTCCGAGAGGTTATTGACCATGCCGGAGCACGATCAACCTGACCACGAGAGTCTGTTTCCTGCACGCAAACAAAGAACAAGCAAGAAACTAAGATTGCAATCTGGATATTGCGAATATAAGAGGAAATCTTTATTGATGAAGTGGGGTTCTGTGACGCCTTTGTCTGGTCGTGGAACACAAACGAAGAACGCGAAGTTGCAGCTATGGCGAACTTATAATCTAAACAAAACTCAAACCTAAAACGACGCCCTAAGGGCTGTATATATGGGGGAATAGAGGGGAATTTCGTGGCCCCTTGGAGGAGGGGTCCGAAACCGACCCTAACTCAGTTTCCCCATACATACGGACTCTACAAATAGCCTATAATATGGTATTTCGAAATTACATGGGCCTGGCCCAAAAATAAGGTGGCGCAACACCTATATTAGCCTAGGGACGAATTTTATAAAGTGGCATCATGCATATTTCGTCCAAGGCTTCTTGCTCCCATTATGGTGGCTTCAAAGTGCGAGAATCATCACTGGAAGCTCCATTGTTCTTTCCCGCGCGCGCACCTTCTTCTCCATGCTTGATGCCGCTCCAATGGTCATCCTTCTTGTCCATGCCAGGTCCTTCATTCACAAGTAAAACAAAAGTATCTAATTTAGGCAGCATCATATGTTCATGAACATTAGAAGGATATGCAAGAAACGAAAGTACCTGGTAATTCAATTGATGTGCGCGAGCTCTAGTAATAGGTCCTATATGTATAGCAGTGAGTTGTGGGTGTAGCATTAGTAGGGATGTCCTCATCACCTTTGGCATGCCAGTGCATGCCATTTGCCTCCGGGCATGCCCTAGCGTGTCCACTAGTGTCTATGGGAATCTAGGAGGGTAAAACAAGGTGTAAAATGCATTGGATGCTGCCGGGGTTCCTTCGTTGAGAAGAGAAGCTGAGAAAGAGAGGAGAAATTGTTATCCAGAGGGGTAAAACTAGAGGTTTACCAGGCCAATCATTGAGTTATGGCCATGCCAAGTTTACTGGAGGTGAAGGAGAACTACTAAGGGTTCTGGTAAAATTTTGAGCTCAAGGGGAAGAGTAAAAGTGGTCAAAATAGTGAATCCTAGAATAGACCAGAAGCTGTCTTGGGCAAGCAAAACGCCTCCACTTGGTGTGGGTTTTAACAGGATAAATTAGGGCTAAAAATAGTAGTGATCACAAGTTTTGAGTTCATTTCAGAAAAGTTGGCAATACAAATGTTGTAAACCCTATAAATGTGCAGAAATGCATTTTCTTAAATCAAGCTATGCAAATCCATTCCTCTTCGTGCACCACTTAATGTGGTGACATATTTTAGGGGCTATAACATGCACAAAAAGTTTGGGGCCCAATGGAGAAACTTGGCAATGTAATATTACCAAATTCTTGAAATAAACAGAAATGGTTTTGAGGGGATTTGGACAAGTTAATAAGTTCTCCTTGATGCACCACTCGGTGTCGATGCATTATTGGAGGATTATATCATGTCCACAAAGTTTGAGCTCAATAGGAGGAAGTTGGCAATGCAGAGTTGCTCAAATTTGAACCTGGACAGTGAGGGTTTTGGGATATTTTGGTGAATCAAAACAATTGGGATTGAGATGAAACTTGGTAAGATGAACACATATATCATATGTGACATGCTAGAATTTTCCTGGATTTATTTGAGAAAATTTCTTATAGAAATATTTCAAATGCTTGGAATAGGCACAAATGGTTTTGAAGGGTTTTGTCCAATACTTTGAACATTACCATGCATTGAAACTCTTATATATCGACAATATATGTCCACTGAGCTTTCCTAAATTTTCCCAAATATTTTTAAAGCATTAAATAATTTTTCCTTATAAAAGACCATTTGTGGTCTTAAGAAAAAGCCTTTAAATAGAATATAAAAATAATCTTTTAAAATAATATTTCGTGGTTTTGGTTATATATATAGTAGGTTCCAAATAAAGTATTTGGGGAAAAGATCCAACCAATTTGGGGACTTGCAGTGCAAATCTCAAATCAGGGGGTTTTGCAAACCTAACTTGAATAAAACCTATTTGGCCAAAATAATATTTTGTAAAAATATAATTAAGTCCTATTCACATGGCATGATCATTGGACAAGAGTGGGGATCAGGGAGAAGGGTTTTGAGAGTGGGAGGGATTTTATGAATATAGAGCACCAGCAAGCAATCAGACAATCAGCAATCCAGTCAAGCATAACAAGCACACAAAAGTTTTAATTGGCCCTAATTTTTGAGTCATGTTAACTTAGTCATGATAGGCAAAACACAGGGTGTGACAGACCTACCCCCTTACAAGAATCTGGTCCCCAAGATTCCTAGGCTAGGCGTAGAAGAGATACGGAAATACGGAGGTGAGGTAGTCTTCACGTTCCCATGTGGCCTTTGCTCTAGCATGGTTGTCCTTCTAGGTCTTGAAATGCTTGATGATATGTCTTCGAGTGCATTGTTGGCTTCATCTCAGGGTGAACGGGGTTCCAGCAACCTGCTAGGCTTGCCTAATGGTTAAAGGTTTGGTGGACGAGGTTCTAGCAAGGGCCTGGCTTGCATGGGTATCCCAAAGTCGGAATACCTTGCCAAGTAGTGTGTTTGTGTGCTGGTCGTAGGACTGCTCATGTTGGTCAGTGACATCTAGATGTCTCGCATTAGAATAGAAAGGTTGAGTCTTGGTGTAGCTTCTCGTTGACGGGGAAGTCCTTATCTTCCTTAAAGCAGGGGTCTTCAGCCGTAGGTGGTCTCCATTCTTGAGAGTGTTGAGGTGTGTCGTCGTGGGCTTCTCTCCGAGATCTTCTGCTCGAGTAAGCTTCCCAGGTAGATTCTTCATTCTTCGTTGGTCGTTTGTCTTCATCGTCATGGACGCACATTTCTAGAGGGTCTTTGAGTGTTTGGTCTACTCGTCTCTCTGTGGCAACACCCGCATTGAGTCTCGTCTGATGAGGATATCCCTGGTTCACCTCATTTGTCATCTTCTCCTCATGATAAATCTTAGCTGTCAAATGAAGCTTCTACAAATAAGACCTATTTGGGTCCCATGACAAGGAGCCATGCCAAACAAATAGAACAAGAGGTGAACGTGCTCCTAACTGATCATAATTCAACTATGCATGAGAACTTTATACTACCTAAATCTTGTGTGTTGATTTTACTCAGGCACAATGCTGAGGACAACCTACAACTTTCAGCACATGAGGAAACAAGTTTTGAAGCCCATACAACAAGTTTGAAGAGAACAAGCTTCAACTCTGATGCAAACCATGTTTTGGTGATAAGGGCAACTAATTACATCCCACGGAAGAATAGCAAGCCATCCCAACAATCTATTGTTGCATGCCCAGTTCCAGAATTTGTCCCAGAACTTGCTGCACCTTGCTGCACAAATATGTGAGTATCCAGCACATGTGGGAGTACAAATTGGACAGCATTTCAAGTCTACTTTCAGGAAAATCAAACGGCGCAACATTTGGAGTCCTGAGTCAAAGGATATGAGAGTTCCAATGCAAGCTGTCCAGAGCATTAATTGCTGCGCGAGGCTCCATGTATTTGCTCCCTTGACCAGCTGGTTACCACGAATTTGAGCCTCTCTTTTGGACTGGTTTCACACCTACACTAGGAGGGTTGTTCCTAGTATAAATACCCCTTCCCCCACTTCAGCCACAACTCTTTGGCAATTTGATTTCAGCATAGGTTAGCTAAGTGCAACCAGAATCTTGTTTGAGAGTTCACTTCCTCCTTAGCTCTTGTAATATTGCCTTGTGAGAGGGTAAACTCACTTTGTGATTTTACATCAGCAGCCATTGAGGCGGCGACCAGTTCGTGCTTCCAACTTCGTGTGTGGTAGCGTGGATTGGAATCCTAAGAGTGTGTTTGGGCGAATACTTGTTGCTGGTTGTTGCATGTGCAGTAGATAGTTTCGGTCTCGTCAGATTGCACTAGTTATCCATTACCCAACATCGCTGTTGGCTGGGATCGAGGGTTGCCTTCGTACCCTTCAAGTGGCGTTGATTCGCATCGAACAGATCCTCCATGAAGATCGGGCAAACCCCGTATCATCATCCCTAAGACTGAGCTTAGAGACTTGGTGTCAAAACGGGTTCTACCATCTGGGAAGGTTTCAGTGGGATTCTAGATAAGCTGACTATCCATAGTATAGATCAGCCATCTAATCCCCAAGGTCTGACGCTTGGCAAGTGGGGTGAACTACCTTTGACAGGTGGTTTACCATGATCGAGTCATGGTTTACGTCCTAGATTGTCTAAAAGGGATGATAACGAGGTCATGATAGTTGTCCACTCCATTCTAGACATTTGAAGGGAGTAGGGATGTCATGTTCATCGTACACTATCAAAGTGGTGGAGTGAGGGTGCCATCACCTTCTCAGTTCGATCCTTGTCAGGAACAGATAGGTGTCTACTTAAAGCAAGGGGCTCTTTAACCCTCTTGATGTCCAAGGGCTTCATCGGTCTTGAACGTTGGTCCCTCTAGATTTAGTCTAGTTGTGGTAGCTGACAAAGGGGTGGTGGTTGACTTCTTCTTCATTATTGTCACGGCTCCGCGATCGTAGTGGTTCTTCATCTTGCTTGGGCAAGAAGTCTTCTTTTGTAGAGAGGGTGCTTCAAGTAATCCATCTCCTTCAAGGTGAGACCTTATAGTCGAGAGGCATGGTAATGGGTGTTCCTGGGGCTGGTCTAAACAGGACCAAGGTTTCCCTCCTCTCATTGGGTGAATATGCATGTTATCCCAGAGGACAACAACCTATTTCCCGAAGTACCACATAAACACATTGCTCATGGGTATGTTAGTGTTGGTGAACGTTGCATGGGAAACAAAAAATTTCCTACGCACACGCAAGATCTATCCATGGTGGTGAGCATCTACGAGAGGGAGAGTGGATCTACATACCCTTGTAGATAGCTAAGTGGGAAGCGTAAGAAATGTGGTTGGCGTAGTCGAACGTCTTCACGATCCAAATCCCCGAGCATCCCACGATCCAATCACGATCCGTCCCGCAAACTCATCACGATTCGTCATGCGATCACATCACGATCCGTCTCGCGATCTTGATCACGGTCCTTCTGATCTAGCGTCGAACGAACGGCACCTCCGCATTCAGCACACATACAGCTCGATGACGATCTCCGCCTTCTTGATCCAGCAAGAGGGAGTGGAGAGGTAGATGAGTTCTCCAGCAGCGCGACGGCGTTGCGACGATGGTGGTGGAGCTATTCCGGTAGGGCTTCGCCTAAGCACTGCAGAAAACTGATCTAGAGGAGAAACTATGCACTAGAGGATAGGGTAGCACGTGGCTGAAAAATCTAGTGCAAAAACCCTAAAACCTCTAGTATATATAAGAGGAAGAGAGGAGGAGGCTTGGCGCAAGGGCCAAGCCCTCTAGGCTTCGGCCGAAGCTGGAGGAGAGGAAGAATCCTCCTCCAATCCTAGTAGGACTAGGACTCCTCCTTATTTTGGTCTTTTTGCCTTTTCCCACCTTTTTCTCTTTGGGATTTTATTCCCAGCCGCATGGGCCTTATGTAGGACTTCCACCAGCCCACTAAGGGCTGGTATTCACCCTCCCACAGCCCATGTAGCCTCTTGGGTCGAAATACCCCTCCCGGTGGTCTCCCGGTACACTACCAGCACTCCCGGTACACTATCGATGAGCCCGAAACTTTTCTGGTGACGAAAACAGGACTTCCTATATATCAATCTTTACCTCCGGACCATTCCGGAGCTCCTCGCGATGTTCGGGATCTCATCCGGTACTCCGAACAACCTTTGGTCACCAACATACATAACTCTATGCTACCGAAACGTCATCGAACCTTAAGTGTGCAGACCCTATGGGTTCGAGAACTATGTAGACATGAACGAGACACCTCTACGGTCAATAACCAATAGCGGGACCTAGATGCCCATATTGGTTCCTACATATTCTACGAAGATCTTTACCGGTCGAACCTCTATGTCAAGGATTCAGTTAATCCCGTATGATGTTCCCTTTGTTCTTTGGTATGTTACTTGCCCAAGATTCGATCGTCGGTATCTCCATACCTAGTTCAACCTCGTTACCGGCAAGTCTCTTTACTCGTTCCATAATACAAGACCCCATGACTAAGACTTAGTCACATTGCTTGCAAGGCTTATTGTGATGTTGTATTACCGAGTGGGCCTTGAGATACCTCTCCGTCACACGGAGTAACAAATCCCAGTCTTGATCCATGCCAACCGAACAGACACCCTCGAAGATACCTGTAGAGAACATTTATAGTCACCCAGTTATGTTGCGACGTTTGATACACACAAGGTACTCCTCCGGTGTCAGTGAGTTGCATGATCTCATGGTCATAGGAACATATACTTGACATGGAAAAAACAGTAGCAATAAACTGACACAGTCATATGCTACCTTTGTAGTTTGGGTCTTGTCCATCACATCATTCTCCTAATGACGTGATCCCGTTATCAAATGACATCTCATGTCCATGACTAGGAAACCATAGCCATCTTTGATCAACGAGCTAGTCTGTTAGAGGCATAATAGGGACATGGTGTTGTCTATGTATCCACACATGTATCTAAATTTCCGATCAACACAATTATAGCATGGATAATAAAAGATTATCATGAACAAGGAAATATGATAATAACAATTTATTATTTCCTCTAGGGCATATTTCCAACAGTTAGAGGAGCAGGCATTCGTCCTGGATGGTCACTAGTCTCAAGGGTTCGTGGTCCAACCTAGTAGAGGTCTTCATGGCCACCTTCCTTATGGAAAGGGTGGGGGGTCATGATGGGGGTATCAACCATGGTCTTTTGACTTAGAGGCGGAGCCTATGGTCTTAGCCCGACCGCGTCATGGTCCGATAAAGCTTCGGGTTTCAAGGAGCTTAGGATGTGGGTGAACATCTAACACCTTATCCTGAGCAAAACTATTAGATGCCAACAGTACTACCTATTACTCCAAACAAAATCACCCTATATCCTTGAAGGCATCATCTCACATGAGTCAACTCCAACATTACACATGCTACTCATACCTCCAAGGTTTTGAGAGAAGGACTATACCGAAAAATCTCATATGTGTACTATAGCTAACTCACATATATCCCTATATAAAAATCCTCTGGATAATTTACAAGCTGCTAAGCTTGATCACGACACTACCAATCCAAGTGTCCTTCCGACCTATCCAAGGTCTAAGGTATTGCATTACTATGCTAAGGACCAACCACTCCAAGATATTGTTTCCTTCATACAAATCCCCTTTAATTGATCCACATATATCATCCACCATTAGGTGATCAATTACTACTACAAACCCAGCATCGATGGTGTCCAGCATAATTTACTCGAGTTCATATAATCCACATATCATTGCAAGGACCATTACCACAATATATCCATGAACTTCCAATCTCATGGTCAACTAAACTCCAGGGTCAAGCTTATATAGACCCCTAAATTATCCCTAACATCATTCGATTCCTCCTACTATCATCCACCAAGAAACATGGTATCATGATCAAGATCATTGGACTAAATCCAAGTTACTTCGAACCATATGGTTTAATTGATCTCGAGCACCTAGTAGAATGACCTATTTAAATCCAATGTTCACATCTAGTAAGAACTCCCTACTAGTTACTCCAGTTACTATCATATCACCATCAATCCACCATCAAGCGTCACTTGCCAAAGTCAAGTCATATATCCACCAAGAATTCCAACTTGTGACCCTATTTGTTCTACTAATCCAATTTTCTCAAGGGACAAGTAAGTTATGCTACTTTATCAATCTTGATCCACCAAGTTCATCCACCAACATTAAGCCTCGTAATCCACCAAAGGGTCTGAACTGCTTGCTCAAGACATCTATTATGCCTAAATCAAATCATTGTACACAAATTGTATACCCTTAGAACGATCCTTCCTATGGAATCAAGGTTCTTGTGCTAGAGTAGGAATGAAGGATGTTTGTTCACTATGATCACTGGCTCCATAATGAACCCAGTGCAAGGCAGGGGTTATTGATGCTCAATAAGTGCTCAAGCAAATCCGTGTATTAAACACGTGATCAGAGGCTTGTGCTGGGGAGCTTGTGAGGTCTAGGCTGGTCAAGGGAAAGTTTCCAACCTTGTGGGGAAAGCATGACTCTACGGGGTTGCATCTAGTTGAGTCCGTTGTAGTCATAGTCTTCAACGCTAGCTGTCCGTCGAGGTGGATCCTTGGTGCATCTTGTCTTGCTGGTCTTCGGTTGACGAGATTGGGGAGAGAAAGTAGCATCGAGAGGAGTGCCTAAGGGAGTGGTATAGTGCAAGTGCAATCAAGCAAGTGCCGAAAAGGCCAAACACAAATGTCAAGGTAAGGTAGGTGATATTGCCGCGCACTTGTTACCTAGGGCAAAAGTGTGACTCACATCAAAGCACAAACAGGAAAAACAAGCAACACATATCATGGTCCCATTCGAACCATCATACGGAATCGACTTCGCATAGGGGACACACGGCCTATCCTACCCTAGGGGTCCTCGGACTTAGTAGTGTGCTTGCTTCGTGTCTTGTAGAGGAGTCCGCTTAGCCTTCAGGGTCTTCTTTAGGTGTCTCTATGTCTCTGGTTATTGCTCATCAAAACGACCCTGGTTGCGCCTAAAAAGTCCTTGACGACTTTGGGTCTGTTGAGTTGAAGACGAAGGTGATTCTTCACAAATGTTGTAGATAGGGTCTTCTGGTGTCCTTGTGATCATGACAATGTCTTTTTATCTTCTGAGACGTCGAGCATTCCAGGTAGGCAATCTTTTATGTAATGACATTAACAAGGCATGGTAAAGTTGTATCACGTCGGTCACATTGATGATATCATCGGCACCAAGAACGGGGGATGATGAGAACCACTTTCCTGGTCACTATAGTGAGGCGGACCAAATGGCGAGGTTCTCGTCCAACGGTGGTTACTGATATAACAACGAAAAAGGATAGGATTGCTCTATTAGTGATGCATATCATGACATTACATGTCTTGTGCCCTGGTCTTCGAGGGCTAGGGTGGCATCATCCTAGGGCTGTGTCGAGGGTGTCACCATCATCTAAGTCTTGACATCCTCATCCTTCGAGAAGGTATCCTCTGCTGGTAGCTCCTTGTCATGGGGTCATCAAACTTACGTGAATGTCTGGCAAGGTGGCTTCCTTCCAGGTTACCCACGAGGATTTCAAGGAATCCCGTGGTCAGGGGCCCAAGGGTAGTAACGACCATTTGCAAAGTTTTTTGAAAAGCAGACGAGGAGAGCTAAGAGAAAAGTGGTGGAAGTGCTAAGGCAAAAACCTTTGCTTCCCTTGGAATTTTTTTAGGAGAGGCGAGAAATATAGAGACTTTTTAGGTGATTTTGAAGGGTTTGGAAAAAATAGTTTTGTCCTAACTAATGTCCATGCGAACTAAGGGCTTCCTACAGTCAGGATGGCTCTGATACCAGCTTATGGGGACCTTGATCTGATACCAGCTCTGTGGGGACCCCGACTCATAAGTCGTGATCACCGAATGTACGAGCACAGTAATCCCAGAGATCAATGCTCATTGAACACACAGAAACTAAATAACAAGAGTCTTACGTCCATTACATACCGGTTTACTCAAATATGGCCTTCATAGCCAAGTCTTCATATGATTGCAGAAGAAGTCCTCAACGATAGCATGAACCCATGCCATCTCCGTTAAACCTACAAGCATTCTGACTGGGAAGCGTCCTAGTTCGCATGACCGCCACCAAGGTAATCTTCATCGTAACCTGCTCTTTCATGCCTGGCCAATAAAATAACCAGTGGCAAGCCAATGAGTACTTTGAATGTACTTGCAAGCAACCCATGTTTGGAACAAGGCAACAACAATGCATGATATAGCCCTAATAGGAAGTTTTGCAGAAAGCTAGTTTTGAGTGCACTGACATGATTAAGTAACTTAAGTAAGCATGCATCAACCAAGACATGTGTTCATAAGAACACGTCACGGTCATCATCATAAGAAGGGGGTTGGACGTCTCATGTTAAACCATCACACCAAGTTTGCAGACTTGTCTCATGTACCGTCTGAACATCTCATGTTTAGTCCTCATGCCAAGTCATACGACTCGACTAAAATATCATCCTTGTCACCACACCCACACACACCAAGTTTGCAAAAACATCTGGACATAGTCTAAGCAACACCACCCAACTGTCCTTGACCGTGGACACGGCTATTCGAATAGATTTACACTCTGTAGAGGTTGCACACTTTACCCACAAGACTCGTGGAACTTCTGTGTCATCCACGACTCGCGGTATGTAACATACCCGAGGTAAGAACCCGAACAATGCCATTCCCCTAGCGATACTAAACAAAGAGTCCACTCGACCGGTACCCAGCCCTCACGATGTACATCACACGAGCCTCGCTTTAATCGTACCATCCATGAGGGGACTAACGGTGTGCCCGGTGCTTGTGAAGACAACACATGATCATACATACCGGTACGACCCCGTATCGAGAGTGACCACGACACACCCGCCACTTGTAATGCGTGCTCCTTGCCAGTACCCACCAAGGTAATCAATAGAGCCCCATCCCATAGGGTGTATCGTGGTTGCGCATGTAAGGTTGGGACAGTCGACAAATGTTAAATCTAATCCGTTTTCGAAAACACACCCTTAACTTGTTTCGGCACACCACTTCTTTCTCAAGTGGTCACCCAATTCATCATCATCTCCCTCGGGCATTAGTGGCACCCGACGGGGTTTTCGAAAAGTCTTTGAAATCGTTTGTGTAAAACATCACCATGCATAATCCCGATCCCACTTGCGTAGTATCTACTAGCATCCTATCTACACCCACCCGAATAACCCTCATAAGGTGGTAGGGTCATGCACGATGCAAGTGTCAACGGCAAAAATATCTGAAGCAACCCATCGGAGGGGTCACTACTCCACATTATGAAATATGACAAAAGTAAAGTTCTATATGTCATGCAATGAAAATGGTTTCTTAACATGGTCAAAGGGTTGCTTGCCTGTCTTAACAATGTCTTCGAGGTCTTCACCCGCTTCTTGTCCACTCCGAGCATTTCCTCTACTTCGTCAACTATCGTCGGAAATAACCACAATAAGCAACACAACAAGCAGAAAATAAAAGTGCTCTATAATTAGGAGTTTTATTTTTCTAGGACTCCTATGGTCATGAGAAAAATAAACAAGGAGGTTTTGGGGGATGTGGATCAAGGGGGACTTTCGAATGGTGGGAATTATGGAAATGATGATCCTTTAAGATGTCAACAGAAAATGTTTTTATAAAAATTGGTGGAGGCACTCATCAAATAGGGCATGCTTTTAGGAACATGTCGGAAGTTGTTTTACTAGATTTGGAGTTGGCATGAGTTTCCTATGGATTTGCAAAGTGGATAAATATGAAGAAATGTCCCAATATTTGACATAGCCGAATAAGTGTGAGTAAAAATTTTCACCACTTAGTACATGAATTTAGACACACGTAGGGACTTGAATTTCACCATTTGGAGCTATAGCGGATGATCTATAGATTCTACAAAGTGGTCCTGATAGTTCAAATTTGAATTTAAATTTGAACATGACAGAAAGGTGTGGAGTAAAATAATGAAAGTGACACCATTAAATCGGTGGCATTCTTAGGTGGATGTGGGAATTTGAATCATCAAAATTGGAGGTCATATGAATTTTCTATGAATTGATTAGTTCTGAAAAAGGATTATACCGAAAAGGCTATAAGGCGCACGGGCGTCGGGTAGCGAATGGGCCGGCCCAGCAACACCTTTGTGCCCACACCGCGGCCACACCGAAGGCCCATTAACCGGAAACCGTTTCCTCCACTGGGAAACGTATGCAGGGAGAAGGCGTGGCCACTTAACCCGGGGGCCCGGGCCTTAGACACTGACCGAAGGGCCCCATTGGCAGGTTCTCCTCCCTCCTCCTGCCTAAGTAGGGGAGGACAGAGGAGCCCGACCGAGCCCGCGCTGGTGCTTTGTCTCGGCGGCACAAGCCGTCCCCGGCGGCCTTCCGGCCAGCAGAGGGCTCGGGGCGGCGAGCCGCTCCTGGCTGAGCTGTTCCCTAGCCCTGAGGAGGCTCGGGTCAATGAGGGCACCGACTAGGGTGGGTGCGGCCGATGGTGAGGGAGGACAGACGCGCCACCGCCACGGTTGGAGGAAATGGAAGAAAAGGAGGGATGCCATGGGGCTCCAAGGAGGAGGGAGAGGACCAAGGAGGACAGAGGGGTGCCCGAGTGTGGCTCTTATGTGGTGAGCTCGGGTCACCATGGACGGTGCCCACGGGCATCCCTGGAGCCGGCCTTGGTGGTAGAGGGAGAGGGCGGGGAGGTGTCTACGGCATTCGTGGGTGTCGTCAAGGTCGAGGGGAACGAGAATGGGGGAGCGGGGCGTGCTCTAGGAGGGCCCTGAGCTCACGCACCCACTGGCTGAGCTGGGCGGTGTCGGGCGAGCTTAGTAGGGGGAGAAGAAGGGCAAGGGAGGAAGGGGTCAACCGCTAGCCATGTCACACACCGAGGTGGTCTCGAGGGACAGCACCACGAGGCCCAAGGCTGTCGGGGGCACCCATTGGGCGGCATCTACAATGCGGGTGTGCATTGTAGCGCGCTCTAGAGCACCCCTTTGGCATGCCAGTGCATGCCATTTGCCTCTAGGCGTGCCCTAGCGTGTCCACTAGTGTCTAGGGGAATCCAGGAGGGTAAAACAAGGTGTAAAATGCATTGGATGCTGCTTGGGTTCCTTCGTTGAGAAGAGAAGCTGAGAAAGGGGGGAGAAATTGCTATCCAAATGGGTAAAAGGAGAGTTTTACCATGCCAATCATTGAGCTATGGCCATGCCAAATTTACTGGATGTGAAGGAGAACTACTAAGGGTTCTAGTAAAATTTTGAGCTCAAGGGGAAGAGTAAAAGTGGTCAAAATAGTGAATCCTAGAATACACGAGAAGGTGTTTGATGGAGTCTTGGGCAACAAAAAGGCCTCCACTTGTTGTGGGTTTTAAGAGGATAAAATTAGGGGTAAAATAGGAGTGATCACAAGTTTTGAGCTCATTTGACAAAAGTTGGCAATACAAATGTTGTAAACCCTAGAAATGGGCACAAATGCATTTGCTTAGATCTAGCAATGCAAATCCATTCCCCTTCATGAACCACTTAATGTGGTGACATATTTTAGGGGCTATAACATGCACAAAAAGTTTGGGGCCCAATGGAGAAACTTGGCAATGTAATATTACCAAATTGTTGAAATCAACAGAAATGTGTTTGAGGGGATTTGGACAAGTAAATCTGTTCTCCTTGATGCATGACTTGGTGTGGATGCATTATTGTAGGATTATATCATGTCCTCAAAGTTTGAGCTCAATAGGAGGAAGTTTGCAATGGAGAGTTGCTCAAATTTGAACCTGGATAATGAGGGTTTTGGGATATTTTGGTGAATGAAAACAATTGGGAGTGAGATGAAACTTTGCAAGATGTACACATATATCATATGTGACATGCTAGAATTTTCCTGGATTTATTTGAGAATATTTCTTATAGAAATATTTCAAATGCTTGGAATAGGCAGAAATGGTTTTGAAGGGTTTTGTCCAATACTTTGAACATTACCATGCATTGAAACTCTTATATATGGACATTATATATCCACTGAGCTTTCCTAAAATTTTCCCAAATATTTTTAAAGCATTAAATAATTTTTCCCTATAAATGACCATTTCTGGTCTTAAGAAAAAGCCTTTAAATAGAATATAAAAATAATCTTTTAAAATAATATTTTGTGGTTTTGGGAAGTTATATATATAGAAGGTTCCAAATAAAGTATTTGGGGAAAATGGATCCACCCAATTTGGGGACTTGCAGTGCAAATCTCAAATCAGGGGGTTTTGCAAACCTAACTTGAATAAAATCTATTTGGCCAAAATAATATTTTGTAAAAATATAATTAAGTCCTATTCACATGGCATGATCATTGGACAAGAGTGGGATCAGGTAAAAGGGTTTTGAGAGTGGGAGGGATTTTATGAATATAGAGCACTAGCAAGCAATTAGACAATCAGCAATCAAGTCAAGCATCAAAAGCACACGAAAGTTTTAATTGGCCCTAATTTGGGAGGCATGTTAACTTAGTCATGAGAGGCAAAACACAGGGTGTGACATGACGTCTACATGGTAGATACTCCTGCCACTAACAGTGACAACACCCCTCACAATCATGGCGACAAATCGGGTGATACGCCATCAAGGCACCGGAAACCGCATAAGCGGTCCAAGGGCAAGAAGGGAAGGAAAGCGATCATTAACAATGGGGACGGTAATACCCCCGCTGACCATGCCAATCCTGATATCCCCGAACACCCGTTAGAGGGTCCGGAAGAGCCTGAGGACCAAAACAACCCCGAGAGCGTCCAACTCCAAAGACAATAATTACCTTCCCCTCATCAAGGAGGAAGATATACCGGAAGCCGATGACTTGTACATCCTTGATAACCTCGAAGATCGGGAAGAAATCAGGCAACGACTCATAGCAAAGGCTCGTAGCCTGAAGGCTAAAGAACGGTAACTCAAAGCCGAACAGGACGACCTCAATGATCGATGGACGAAAGTCCTCTCAGCCGAGGAAGAATACGTCACTAGTTTGTCGAACCAACCCAAAAGCTACCCTCGAAGGAGGCTGCTGCCGCAATTCGACGATGAACTCACTGATACTCCATCTCCAAGACGTACTCCATACAACAAGCCGGACCGCCCCCCTCGTGGTTGGGACAGGACGGCTGACGACATCGGTTATATACCGGCGTTGCCCCGAAGATGGGGTAAGGAGCCATTAGAGCCCAATGACAGGTTCGACCTGCGAGATGACCTAGATCATAGAGCAAGCCGTACAAGATCCATCTATGTATCTAGAGAGTACTCGCCTGACAGACAGGGTGGATATAGACCATGGTTCGATCAAAGCAATAGGGTCTGGGAACGCAACCGGCCCCACACAGACACCGAATACAGGCGCGGCATAGCATGGGTCAGAGGCGCTGCTCACCCTCTGTGCTTCACAGATGAGGTAATACGACTTTAGTTCCCCGAGGCGTTTAAACCCATGAATATAGAACAGTATGATGGGAACACTGACCCGACCGTATGGATTGAGGACTTCCTCCTCCATATCCACATAGCGCGAGGAGACGATCTCCATGCCATCATATATCTACCTCTTAAGCTTAAGGGGCCAGCTCGGCACTAGTTAAACAACCTCCCCAAAAACTCCATTGGATGCTGGGAAGACCTGGAAGATGCATTCCGCTCTAACTTCTAGGGAACCTATGTCCGCCCGCTGGACTCTTCCGGTCTTAGCAACGTCGTCCAGAAGCCCGACGAGTCTGCTCGGCAATTCTGAAATCAGTTCTTGACTAGGAAGAACCAAATCATCGACTGTCTGGATGCTAAGTCCATAGCCTCCTTCCGGCACAATATTCGGGATGAATGGCTATCCCGCCAGCTAGGTAAGGACAAACCTCGGACCATGTCCGCCCTTACCTCCCTCATGACCCGCTTTTGCACGGGCGAAGACAATTGGCTGGCAAGAGGCAGCCACAATTCCAAAGATCCCGTGGCATCTGAAGCCCGGGATGGCAACTTAAAACCAAAGCGCAATAAGAATAAGAACCGGCACAATAATAGAGATGACGATGACACGGCTGTAAACGCCAGATTTCGCAACTCCTCACCTAGGCAGCGGAAGAAGCCTCCTGAAGGCAATCGCGACGGACCCACTCAGCTGGAGAAGATCATGGAAAGGCCTTGCCAAATCCATGGGACTTCGCAAAAGCCCGCCAACCACACACGTCACAACTGTGGGTGTTTAAATAGGCCGGCAAGATACAACCCGAGGACCAAGGCAAAAGCTTTCGCAGCGAGGACGAGAATGAGCCTCGGGGTCCAGTTGGTGGCGGAAAGAAGAATTTCCCTCCCGAAGTCAAAATGGTGAACATGATATACGCCACCCATATAGCCAAGAAGGAGAGGAAGCGCGCCCTTCGGCAGGTCTACGTTGTGGAACTCGTGGCCCTGAAGTACAACCCATGGTCGGCATACCCGGTCACCTTTGATCGGCGCGATCGCCCGACCAATATCCATCATGGGGGTTCAGCGGCCCTCCTCCTAGACCCCATTATAGATGGGTATCACCTCACAAAAGTCCTAACGGACGAAGGAAGTAGCCTCAACTTGATTTACTTAGATACAGTGAAAATGATGGGCATAGATCCGTCAAGGATCAAACCCAGCAGCACTACCTTCAAAGGAGTGATCCCAGGCGTTGAGGCCTGATGTACGGGTTCCGTAACTTTGGAAGTTGTGTTCGGCTCGCCCGATAACTTTCGCAGCGAAGACTTGATCTTCGACATTGTGCCCTTCCATAGTGGCTCATGTGCTGCTTGGTCGGACATTGTTCGCTCGTTTCAATGCGGTTTCACACTATGCATACCTCAAGCTCAAGATGCCGGGCCCCAGGGGGTCTTACTATCAACAGTAATACAGAACGCTCCCTTAGAACTGAGGAACATGCACTGGCCCTAGCGGCCAAATTCAGCTACAAAGAAGATCGACAAGTCCCGACATCCATCGTAAAGGCACACAAGGCTGGGAAGCGAGTGCAATTTCAGATCGAAAACTGAGATCCTTCCTCCTCCCTTCAATAGGGACATACCCCCCACCGCACAACCCTAGGACTAGCAAAGTACGTGCCAAGAAGGCACAAGTTTGGACTTAAAATTCCATGGGTAGCGGTGGGGAAATAAACATGAGTGTTCGGCTGGCCCAAACCTCTACCATCAACATGTCTTCAGACAAAATGCAAGTGCTCCTAAAGAGCTTGCCTATGGCGTAAAGCTCACCTACAATTCGGCGGCCTCTCACTACTTTGTTTTCAAAATCTGACCGCCGAACACTAACACCCATCAAGGTGTGTCTAAGAGAAGGAGTAAACTAGCAATGGGGCATATCAAGGACGTGAGGTTATCAATTGAAGACCCATGGTACAACAACTCCTGCATATTTTTTCTTTCACATACCTGTAAAAGTTGCTTTGACAATCCGAGCTATAAGTGTTGTCGAGAAAAATGCAAATTGCGTGGCACAAGTTCGCCTCATCTGTCCTTTTTTTGGTGCATATTTTTTCATCTCTCCCGGTTCTCGTGGACCTGTTTGGTATGATGCAAGGTAACCGTCTACTAGACCGGGGGCTCGAGTTCAAAATCAAATCGCCTTATCTATCATGTGTTGAGCATCTTGGTGTTCGCTTTATATGGATCAGTTCCGAACTATGTCTTTGGTCAATAAGTTGGGTTGCCTGGCGCCTGTGCTTGCCCCTTTACTTCTGCTCATTCGGCTAAAAGGGCAAAGGGAGCGCCCCTACTTTTGGGCTTCCGGATATCTGGTCAAGCACCTCAGGGGAGAAAGCCGAAAATGGACTGTCATAGTATGCGAGATCCGGTGTGTGAACCCCGAGCTGGAAGTATTATACTTCAATCCTTGTAAGCAGTTATCCCATGTTATACGAGGAACCTGCCCTTTGTATAAACATTGTGATACTGGCTTCGGCCACAGTTCGTCAGAACATCACAACACTTTAGTGGCTAATCATATGCTTCATATTGTCCTTTTCGCGCCCCTACGGCTAAGTGAAAGAAATAAAGCACTATAGTCTGATTGCCTAATCTACCGCACTATACCACCTTCGGGTTCCGATAATTCGGCTAAGGGACATAGTGCATTGGCATAGACACCCCATGTAGTATCTACATGGGGGCTGAAGCCGAGGACTCGCATCTTTCAGTATTAAACAGCCACATGGGAGTTATAAGGGAATGCAAAACCATATAAGAACAAATACTAATATCATTAAAAGTTTGGGCAAGTCTTCGGACGCATTACAGCTCATTCAAACATATTATCACCCGAACATTGTGACGCTATCACCCGAGAAATCTCCATCACTCCATCAAAGTATATCTCGGCGCGTCGATGCTCCTTCCCGGGTGGCGGTAGGTCGGTGGCTACCTTCATCAGATTTAGCCCTGGCCAGTGCACCTTGGCCTTGGCAAGGGCCATCCGTACTCCTTCGGTGCAGGAGGAGCGCTTGACGGTGTCGAGGCGGGGCGAAGCAGCAATTAACCTGTGCACCAGGCCAAAGTAGCTGCCTGGCAGCGGCTCGCCGGGCCATAAGCGGATGCAGAGGTCCTTCATGGCTGGCTCCGCCATCTCGTGCGGCTCCATCAACTGTTTTAGCTGCTCCACAGGAAGAGGAGGACGCTTGGGGGGCTCCAAACTGTGCCCAGAACAGCCGAGCTTCATCTCCTTCTCCCCGCGAGGCGAATAGCTGATTGGCATCCGCCATGCTCTTCTGGAGATCGAAAGATGCCCCTGAGGATCGCCACACCCGGGTAAGAAATGCGAATTTGCTATCCCCGAATACGCACTTTAGTGAGTATGGCTTACCATTTGCTATGTCCTTGGTCTGGCGCACTTGCTCTTCGTAGAACCGTCTGTCCATCCGCTCCGTCTGGAGTTTGATTTTTAAAGTGGATAGTTCGGCCGAGCTCGCCTTATTCTTCTGCTCCAAGGCCTCGCATCTTTCACTGGCGTACTTGAGCTCCTACTGGACCTCTGCCACGCGAGCTTCATGTTTGCCACTGGTGGCCCAGATGGCGGAAATGGTGACAACCGTTTCTTTAGCAGCCGCCCTCTCGGCGCCCGTTTCGTCCTTCGTGTGCTGGAGCTCTGCCTTGAGCCTCTCCATCTCCTTCGCCGAGGCTGCGTGTGCATTATACAATGTGAAAAAGCTGCATTGACATTATTCGGACGATAGAGTTCAGACAAAGGCATTCGGATTCTGTTTTTACATACCTTGAGCCTCGTCGAACCTTTGGTTAATGGCCCTAACTTCGTTTTCGGAGCGCTTAAGCTTCCGATTTAGCTCTTCCAGCTCGGCGCCATTTATTGCCGCCGCTGATGACGAAGCCTGCATTACACACACAGTTGATACCATGGTCTCTCAATTCCCGAATTATAGATAGTCTGATTATATGTTGAGTGCATCTAGTTCGATATCGGATATAGAAGTGACCCTAGGTGAGCTTTTTAACCTCACCTAGGGCTTGAGGGCTGCCATTTATATAATACAAACAAATAAAAACTTTCGAAATAAGAACGTCAGGTGACTTACTTGAAAACCCGTAAGGAGACCTTTGAAGGCCTCCTTTAGTCCGTCGTCAATGGACTGGTTGCTCTGCAGTACCACACCCATAAGGGTGCGGTGATCCTTGGGGATAGAGGCGCTCGATAGAGCCTCCTCCATGACCGACCACCTATTGGTCGGTGGTGCCGGTGATGATCGGATTCCCCAATCACTTACTGGGGACTGAACCGGTGCCTCCGGAGGCATAGTGCACTCCGGAGATGTTCTTGGTGGGGACTGAACCGGTGCCTCCGAAGGCATAGTGCACTCCGGAGATGTTCTTGGTGGGGACTGAGCGCCCGCTTGTCCCGCCTCCTCGGTGTCCGGGCCGAATGTCACCCCCGATCTTCAGTGGCTAAGGAGTTAGCCCCGGCCATGGTATGGTCTCCCTCGCCACCGGTGTCCGCCTCCGTAGGAGTGTGTTGGGACGACACCTCCATGGCGTCCCTCGTGGCGCCTGGAGTGGTGGGATGCGAGGCATCCCCGCTCTCCACTAGTTCGGCAGGCGTAGTCTCCCCGTCTGCTATCACCTCGGTAGGGATAACGCGCAGGGGTCTACAAGGCCAATGACCTGCATGTTAGCAAACTCTAACTCTATTCATAATGAATAGGGGGGGTCTTCGGATCCTAAACTTTTTGGAGGGGGCTTGACCCATAGGGTCCTTCATGGAACCTCCTTGAGGTCTTCGGACGTGGTGTCAGAGTCTGAACTAGCGTCTGACAGAATCACCCACGTCCGACGCACCCTCTTTTGGGCAGGAGAGGGACCTGCTCCAGAGGGTCCGAAGACGCCGTTATCTTCCTAGAACGAGGAGAATTGCCTCCCCCCTCGCCCTCGACCTCCTCCTCCTCCTCCTCTTCTTCCTCTTCCTCCTCCTCAACATCCTCCTGATTAGAGGAGGCGGGGGTATCCTCGGATGAGGCGTCAGGCTGGTCCTTGATGCAGACGCCAGCCTGTCCTTGTTTCTTCTTCTTCTCTTTCTTCGTGGGAGCCTCGTAGGACTTTACCATGAGCATTTTTGCTAACAGCCCGGTCCTCTCGTCTTCGGGCAGAGGCACCGGACTATTAATGTTGACAGCTTTCTTTAGCCATCTCTGCAAAGACAGATCGGATAAGGGATTATGAGATCTTCTTATGTAATGAAGCCGACCAAGATAGGGTGTATCGTACCTCAGAATTGGGCTTGGCAGCGTGCAGACCCTTGTCCTCCTCCTCGGATAGCCAGCTCTTCTATGATTTGAAGAGTGCCTTCCACAACTTGTCCCTTGTAGTGAGGAAGAGATTCCGGACTGTGGGCTCGGCTTCGAGATCACGAGCCCACAGGGGCGGTGTCCCGGTGTCGGTGTCAAAACTGGCGGATCTCGGGTAGGGGGTCCCGAACTGTGAGACTAGGATCCATGATAATGGGAGACGAAGGGGACACAAGTTTACCCAGGTTCGAGCCCTCCTATGGAGGTAATACCCTACGTCCTGCTTGATTGTATTGATAGTGTAAGGGGTTACAGAGTTGATCTACCTCGAGATCGTATGTCTAATCCTAGATGAGTTGTCCTCTGCTAAGCCCTAAAACCCTCCAGCTTATATAGATGTCGGTAGTGCCCTTAGCTTACACATGGTCGGTAACATGCCGAAGAGATAACTTGCCTAACTACAGCTACTAACTTGGAGAACACGTATGGACTCCATGAAGCTTCCATCCTGGCGCAGATGGTCCTCGACCTCTGATGCTTGCCTTGCGGCCCATACAGTCCGACCCATGAATAGTGGTCGGCTATCCGAGGACCCCTTAATCCAGGACTCCCTCAGTAGCCCCCGGACTGGACTTCAACGTCGATATATATATATATATTCGATTGATTCCCTCATGTCGTTGTCTTCGGCTTGCGAGGCGAGTCCCTAATCCTTCTATGTTCGGCGTCTAACCAGTGTTCGGTAAGATCCCAAGCGTCACGGGCACGGGTCATTATAATAATTGCACAAATTCCTGGATTTCCGTGCGTCGTGGGGAGGTGAGTGGTCAGCAATTTTTACAATCCTACCCCTCTACAACGGAGGCACCAACTCATTTAAACAAACAAAATTGTGATTCAAACCACATCTTCTTCCTCCCTATCGTTAGAAACTCCCAGCGGAAGCTCCACGCACATGGCTAACGCTCCCAGTTCCTCAAAGCGCCCTTACAGCCAGCGCCCCAGCGCCTGGACCAGCTTCTCCATCACACTTTTGTGGCTCCGTAATCTGGAGACCCAGGAATATCTCCCATCATCAGATCTGGCGGCAACCCATGCTGGTCTACTCGCTTATGGCGACAAGGTCTTCGATGAGCGCTTCCGCAATCCAAACAAAGGGGAGCACGTTTGCTTCATTTTGTTCCTCCTCCGAGGCCTTGGATTTCCAATCCACCCATTCTTCAGGGGGTTACTGGAGTTCTACGTAATTCAACTCCACCAGCTCACCCCGGGGTCGATCCCGCACATCTCGAGTTCCATTGCCCTCTGCGAGATGTTCTTAGGGTGCGAAGCTCACTTCGATCTGTGGAGGAAATATTTCTTCCTCGTCCCCCGAACTCGGGACGAGGCCATTTTAGAGGTCGGTGGAGCCAAAGTATGCCGCATAGCAGGGACGGGGTACCCAATTGGCACGCTGAAGAAATCCGAAGAATGGACTTCGGAGTGGTTCTATATTGAAGACGTCCCCCTGTCCGACCTTCTCCCAAAAAAGGTAAAACTGGTGACCCAAGGGCTCATCTCAGGAGGAGAGCGCCGAAGTGCAGCGCCTTTCCACGCAAGTGCGGATGCTTGCCCATCACCGGCTGACCACGATCGATGTCATAGCCTCCGCTATGTCACGGTGCGTGCAACCCCTCCAACAAAGGGTGCACCCCTTATGGTGATACAACGGGACAAGCGACGCCACGCGTTCCCGAAGACTACGTCCCGCCAATCCAACACCGCTGGCCGTCGTACTCGCCGACCTGTACAAAGGAGAGCAAGAAGACTTCATCCAGTGGTCAACCAAGGAAGGTTATTCGGCACACAATCCAATCGAACGGGTACACCTTCCTTTTTTAATCATGAAATAGTTCGGGACTTCCATTCTTTTTTGACCGAGGCCTTGGTGTGAATAGGAATCGAGGAGCTTCATCGAGACAGTCAATTGTCCGGCACCTCAGCCCGAGAATCATTGACGTGACAATGATCCGGGCTTTAACGAGCACCCGAACCTCCTTTTCGACTTTGAGAATGGAGTCTATCATCAGGACAACATTGTCCAGACCCCGGTGGCAATCATAGTCGATTACCCCGAGTCATTCTCCATTCAGTCCACAAGCAAGAAGAAAATCTCCTCCCGAAAGAGGCCTGCTACCAGAGCGCCCCAGACGCACCGGTCCTAGCCCCCAAGCGTCGCCGATCAGCACGTCTTGCGCCAGCAGCCAAAGCCACAGACAAGTCAGAGGCCGACCAGGCCCCTGCAAAGGAGCCGGACACACAGATGAATCCACCCATCCGCGCATCCCACAGGTACACTGTTCGGATACCCATGTTATCGTTATGCTAGGCAAAATCTTATACTGCTTGTTGTTTACCTAGGCGAAACACCCAATCTTCACCTACCGAGGGGGCTGCCCGGATGTCAGGAGACGCCCAAAGCTCCTGGGCCACTGTCCATGCAGCTTCCACTATGGAAGCCCCCATGGCCGGTCCAATGCCCGCCGAATCTGGCGACGGAGTATCTGTAACGAAATCGGAAGTGAAGAGCGCCATGCATCATCGGCACCGATGGGAGGCATGCGGCACCTAGTTTTATCCAACCAGGAGTTTGGCACCCTACACTCGCCGGATGCACACCTCGGGACCGCTCGAGCTGGATTTGGTGAAGCTATGAAGCTGGTAACAACCAGTATTCAGGTAAGTGGTCGGGTATTGTAGAGTGAGTATACTTGTATAAGCCTGGTATCCCCCGAGTCTAAATTTGATTTGGAAAAAACAAATTAAGGATCTCACAAATGTTTGACTGCTAACGCAGGCCTCAAAGCAATAGTCTGAGCAATTGGCCAAGGCCCTTGAGGAGAGCCGCGCAGAGGTGCAGTCCGTGAAGGCCGAACTAGCACAAGTGAAAAGTTTCACGTGAGAGGCCCATGGTAAGTGTGCTCTTACTGCTAGTCAATAGGACATATGGATTCCATGCCTGACATATGGATTCCGTGTAGCAGCCGAATCAATAGGACATATGCAAAGGCAGGTGGAAGAAGCCTGGGATTCACAAAGGTATGCGGAATCCCAACAGCAAGCCGGATAGCTTGTTATACAAAAACAGGTCGATGAAGTAAAGAGTTTGAAGACTCAATTGGCCCAAACTCAAGACAAAATCAAAATCTTCGGAGGGGTGTATTCAGTAAATACAACTCCGCTATGGGTAAGTATATCCAATGCGTAGAATGATAGTAATCACGCTTGTTGTCTTGTGTACAGGTCTCCTGACCAGACATCCTGAAGAGAAGATCAAACTTTTCCAAGGGGACCTACTGAAGGAGCTGACCGCTCTCCACAAGCGCATGCAAAAGGCGAGGAAGGGGATGGTGAAGGGATTATGGCCCACCGAACAGCCACCCGAAGGGCTGGACGCACTTGTGGATCGATTTAGGGGGCTCGGTGTAGGCTCGAGCTATGGAAGACTTCGTCTTGCCTTGAAGGAGCACGGGAAGCATGGGCAATGATCAAGACCCGTTTCACCGGACTTAACGCCGAGCATATGGCATGGATTGGTCCTGTAGGATCGGATGGAAAAGAACTTCCACTCCGCGTGGTATGTGACCAGGTGATGCCTGCCGCCCGGCTCTTGAAAGCAGACTGCCCCCTCTCCACAATAATCGATGATCTCGATCAGCAACCGAATATGTAATGCATATACATGTGTAAAACAGTCTATCTTATAAGCTCTGTCTTAACTGGCCATCAGCTTCTCCCTCCCGAGCGAAGAGCTCAGGAGTGTTCCTTCTTATTATTGCTTCACCGAATAGCGAAATTGTATTCGAGGAACTAGGCAATCCAGCCATATGGTGCGAACAGACATAAAGCACACAGGAAGATATGTTATATTATGACGTAGCGTAAGAAACATCTTTCGATGAAAATAGTACTACTAACAAGACCTTTCGCCAGGGTTCTACGAAGAACTTGGATGGGAATCCGCATACTTGCGACTAAGTGTCCTTTTGTAATAAGAGACCCGAACAAAAGAAAAAGCAACCAGGGCCGGATACGGTGCTTCCGTCATAGCCGATACATTTTCTACGTAAGATAGCTAGCTTTCGGCTTCACCCGTCCGAGGTACGTGTCTGGATGACCCAGTCATAACAATCACAGAGGTGCTCCCTTTACTCTCTAGCTAAACAAGCAGGAACGTAGAGGGTAACCATAGGAGCGAGGCTACCCAGCTTGGTAAAGTCTTAGTTCGAACTGATGCATATGATGGCTAAAACATGACAAAGGAAACATGCACGCACAGCAAGTGTGAGCGAAAATTGCCATAGAACAGGATGGCTACTAAAAGCAGTCCCCACATGCTGTGTTCGGCTGTAACACCCTATGGTGTATGCCGATGACCTTAGTGCAGGATGGGTTTAGCCGAACATAGGAAGAAGAAAACTCGATCCTTTGAAAAAAGCAAAGTGGGAGGGAAAGGAAGAAAAGGGTGAAAATACAAGAAAAAGAAAATTGTAAAATGTACGGGAATTTTGGAAAGGACCGGTCTATCCGTAGAAGCACGGTAGGCGATCCGCGCTCCATGGGTTTTTTCAAGGCGATTATCTGATGAGTTCCGAAGACAATAGGCTCCTCCCACGAGTTCTGCGTCAATGATGAAGGGTCCCCCCACTTGGGGTTAAGTTTATGCTTCTGCTTCTTCGGGAGCCGTAGGACGAGTTCACCTACATTGTATGCTTGTGCCCTGACCTCCCTACTCTAATAGCGTCGCGCTTGCTGCTGATAAAGCGCACAACGGGCCAGAGCTATGTCATGTTCTCCCTCCAAGGCGTCTAGCTCGTGTTGACGATCCAACTTGGCTTCCTTTTCCTCATACATGCGCACTTGTGGTGCGACGTGAATAATGTCGCAGGGGAGGACTGCCTCAACCCCATAGACCATGAAGAACGGTGTGAATCTTGTTGATCTATTTGGGGTGGTACGTAGGCCCCATAGTACGGAGTCGAGATCCTCAACCCAATGACTGTCGGACTCATGAAGAGATCTGACCAATCATGGCTTAATGCCTCTCATGATGAGACCATTGGCACGTTCGACTTGTCCATTGGTCTGCGGATTGTAGACTGATGCATAATCGATCTTAATGCCCATTTTCGTGCACCAGTCCTTGACCTCTTGGGCCGTGAAATTAGATCCATTATCCGTTATTATGCTGGGTGGTGCACCGTAACGGTGTACTACGCCGGATATGAAGTCTATAACTGGTCCGGATTTGGCTGATTTAATGGGCTTTGCCTCTATCCATTTGGTGAACTTGTTGTCCATGACTTGTAGGTATTTGTTTTTCTTGGTCCCTCCTTTAAGGGGTCTGACCATGTCAAGCCCCCAGACCATGAAAGGCCAAGTGATCAGAATATTCCGAGGAGCCATTGGAGGCATGTGACTTTGATTTGCAAAGAGTTGACACCCCATGTAGTGCTTGACAAGTGACTGTGCATCCGTCCAAGCTATGGGCCAGAAAAAACCGGCTCGGAAGGCCTTATTGACTAAGGCTCTTGCTGCGGTGTGATGGCGCCCATGCCTGCATCTATTTCTGCGAGAAGCTCCCGCCCTTCTTCATTGTATATGGACCACTGTAGTACACCCGTTGTGCTTTTCTTGTATAACTCTCACTTGTGAATCTTGTAGGCCTTGGAGCGCCAAACTATGCGTCGTGCCTCTGTCTGGTCGTCGGGGAGTTCCTTTCAAAGAAGTCAGGCGAGGAAGGGCTAAGTCCAAGGTGCAATTATTGCCATTACCTCATGAGCCGAAGGCGCTTTCGTTCATTACGGAGCCGCTGATTATTTGGTCATCTGGTACGTTGACAGGGGGGACAACCACGTTCGATGTATTCGGGACGGTGCCATTGTCATCGTCCTGCCACATGACAGAAGACTTAAAAAGTTGTTCCAGAAAAGTGTTCTTTGGGACAGGATCGTGCTTGGCTCCTATACGAGCCAATATGTCGGTGGCTTGGTTGTTGTCGTGAGCGACATGGTGGAGTTCTAGCCCCTCAAACCGAGCTGATATCTTGAGGAAGGCATTTCTGTATGCCGCCATCTTCGGATTTTTAGCATCAAATTTGCCATTGATTTGGGAGATGGCTAAGTTGGAGTCTCCCCCTACCTCTAGCGGGCGTATGCCCATTGATGCAGCCATTCGGAGACCATGAAGGAGGGCCTCGTATCTAGCTGCATTGTTGGAGTCTGCATACATGATTTGCGGCACGTATCGCACGTTGTCGCCAGTGGGGGATGTGAGCATAACTCCAGCCCCTAGTCTGGACAATGTTTTGGAGCCATCATAGTACATTGTCCAGTGGGAGTGCGCACTATATTCCTTGGGGAGTTCGGCCTCCGTCCATTCAGCCAGAAAGTCTGCTAGCACCTATGATTTAATGGCACGGTGTGGCTTCTAGGTTATTTCAAAGGGGAGGAGCTCAATGGCCCATTTGGCAATGCGACCAGTGGTGTCCCTGTTGTTGATTATATCATTCGAGGGGACCTCCGATGCTACCGTCACCGTGCACTCCTAGAAGTAGTGTCGGAGTTTCCTCGATGCCATGAATACAATGTAGGCAATTTTTTGATCATGTGGATATCTGGACTTGCACTGCGTTAGCACCTCTGACACATAGTATACCGGCTTTTGAGTCCGGAATTTATGCCCCTCCTCATCTCATTCAACGACGAGCACTGCACTGATGACTTTGTTGGTGGCCGATATGTATAACAACATGGGCTCACCTACGCCTGGTGCCGTGAGTATGGGGTTGGTTGCCAGTATTGCTTTGATTTCTTCCAACACAGCCGCTGCTTCATCGGTCCATTCGAAAGTGTTGGTCCATTTCAGCAACTTGTAGAGCGGCAGAGCCTTTTCTCCAAGGCGGGAGATAAAGCGGCTTAACGCCGCTACGCACCCGGATAGCCTCTGGACATGCTTCAGCTCCGTGGGGATTGCAAGCTCTGATAGAGCACCGGAGATGATGAATCCAAGTAGCTTACCAGAGGGAACTCCAAATACTCATTTTTCCAGATTGAGTCGTATATCATAGTCGTGTAAATTAGCGAAAGTTTGGATCAACTGGTCGACGTGTTTGGTTTTGATTACCACGTCATCCACGTATGAATCGACGGTCTTGCCGACCTTTGTAGGGAGGCAGGTTTGGATCATGCACTGGTATGTAGTCCCAACGTTTTTTAGCCCGAAAGGCATCGTGTTGAAGTCGAATGGCCCGTAGTGGGTGATGAAAGTTGTAGCAGCTTGATCGGATTCCTTCATTTTAATTTGATGGTATCCAGAGTAAGCGTTGAGGAAACACAACAGATTGTGTCCGGCTGTGGCATCGATGATCTGGTCTATGCATGGTGTCGTCGTTTTCTCACGGGCGGTCGCGCGAGACGGCAAACGCCATGGGGTGGCTTATCTAGGTGAGGGCAAGGTTGCCATGGATGATCCGAGACAGGTATGCGAATAGCACGCAGTGGTTACCCAGGTTCGGGGCTCTCCGGGGAGATAATACCCCTTCTCTTGCATGTCTGTATAAACGTGGTATATCTGGTACAGAGTTGCTCCTGGAGCTGTATGGGAGAGGAGAGCCATGAGGCTTCTTGCCTCATGTGTGTGCGTGAGCACGTGAGAGTGGGAGTCCAACCTCCATTGTGGTGGGCATGAGGCCTTTATATAGGCATGAGTGGGTGCCTTGGGATGTAAGCTACAGTGGGTAGCTTACATCCCAAGAAGCTTGAGGTGTAAGCTACCATGGGTAGTGCTCTTTATAAGTGAGTGCCCAGGGGACAGGTTACACTGTAGATAGTACTGCATGACACCCATGCAGTGCGCTACTGCTCGCCGCTATTGCACTGCCACGAGATACGTCTATCGGGTCCGCGCGTGTCCTATGGGACATCGTAGTTGGCTGTGGGCCACCGGCGGGCGGGCGCAACCGGCTGGCCAGAGCAGCCGGCCATGGGCGTGAGTCGGAGCAGCCGGCCCAGGCGAGCGGGCACCCCGTCCGACTCACCGTCCTTGGGGTATCCGGGGGTCATCCCCCCGACAATAGCCTCTGAGCCTCCGGGCGCCTCGCAGAGTCGGGCGGAGGGTATTCATAGTCGTTATGATTGTTGTTCCAGAAGTTGTCGGTGACGGTCGATCGCGGGTTGGGGACGACGTGGCTCGCTTCCAGCAGGGGCACGCCAGCGCACCCGCTGGATGTAGCCTTCGAGCCTCCGGGCGACTAAAAGAGTCGGGCGGAGGATCTTTGCTATTGCTGAAGCAGACGATGGCGTAGAGGATGTCGGGCGTGGACACGGAGTCCATCGACTAAAGGGCGCGAGGTGATGCTGGGGGCGACCGCGGAGTTCATCGGCTGGCGGTTTCTAGCGAGGGCGCACCAGCGCACCCGCTGGGTGTAGCCTCTGAGCCTCCAGGCGACGTGAGGGAGTCGGGCGGAGGGTCCTCGCTATTGCTGAAGTAGATGGTGGCGTTGAAGGTACCAGGTGTGGATGCGGGGTCCGCTGGTGGATGAGCACGAGACGCTACCCGGCGCGAACGGAGGGTCCGCCGGCTGTCGAGCGCGAGGCGCTGCCGGGCGCAAACGGAGGGTCCGTCGGCCTATGGGCATGGAGCGCTGCCGAAGGCGTACGCGGGGTCTACTGGTTGTCAAGCACGAGGCGCTGCGGGGTGCGAACGGAGGGTCCGTCGGCCTGTGGGCACGGAGCCCTACCGAAGGCGGACGCGGGGTCTGCCGGCTATCGAGCGCGAGGCGCTGCCGGGCGCGGACGGAGGGTCCGCCGGCCTGTGGGCGCGGAGACCTGCCGAAGGCGGACGCAGGGTCCGCCTGCTATCGAGCGCAAGGTGCTGCCGGGCGCGGACGGAGGTTCCGCCGGCCTGTGGGCACGGAGCCTTGTCGAAGGCGGACGCGGGGTCCGCTAGCTGTTGAGCGCGAGGCATTGCCGGGCACGGACGGAGGGTGCCCCGGCTGATGGGCGTGGAGCCCTACCGAAGGCGGACGCGGGGTCCGCCGACTACCGAGCATGGGGCGCTGCCGGGCATGGACGGAGAGTCCCCCGGTTGATGGGCGCGGAGCCATGCCGAAGGCGGACGCGGGGTCCGCGGGCTGACGAGTGCGAGGCGCCGCTGGGTGTGGACGGAGAGTGCCCTGGCTGATGGGCGCGGAGCCCTACCGAAGGCGGACGTGGGGGTCCGCCAACTGTCGAGCTCGAGGCGCTGCCGGGCGTGGACGAATAGTCCGCCGGCTGATGGGCGCGGAGCCCTGCCGAAGGCGTACGAGGGGTCCATCTGCTGTCGAGCGTGAGGCGCTGCCGGGCGCGGACGAAGAGTCTCCCGGTTAATGGGCGCGGAGCCCTGCTGAAGGTGTACGCAGGGTCTGTAGGCTGTCGAGCGCGAGGTGCTGCTTGGCACGGACGGAGAGTCCCCCGACTGATGGGCGCGGAGCCCTGTCGAAGGCGGACGCGGGGTCCGCCGGCTATCGAGCACGAGGCGCTACCGGGCGCGGACGGAGAGTCCCTCGGCTGATGGGCGCGGAGCCCTGCCGAAGGCGGACGCAGGGTCCGCCGACTGTCGAGCGCGAGGCACTGCCGGGCACGGACGAAGAGTCCGCCGACTGATGGGCGTGGAGCCCTGCTGAAGGCGGACGTGGGGTCCGCCGGCTGTCGACCGCGAGGCGCTGCCGGGCGCGGACCGAGAGTCCACCGGCTGATGGGCACGGAGCCTTGCCGAAGGCGGACGTGGGGTCCGCCGGCTGTCAAGCGTGAAGTGCTGCCGGGCGCGGACGGAGAGTCCGTCGACTGATGGGCATAGAGCCCTGCCGAAGGCGGACGTGGGGTCCGGCGGCTGTCAAGTGTGAGGCGCTCCCGGGAACGGACGGAGAGTCCCCTGGCTGATGGACGCGGAGCCATGCTGAAGGCGGACGCGGGGTCCGCTGGCTGTCAAGCGCGAGGCGCTGCCGGGTGTGCACGGAGAGTCCCCTGGCTGATGGGCACGGAGCCTTGCCGAAGGCAGATGCGAGGTCCACCGGCTATCGAGCGCGAGGCGCTGCCGGGAGCGGACGGAGAGTCCGCCGGCTGATGGGCGCATATCCCTGCCGAAGGCGGACGCGGGGTCCGATGGCTGTCGAGCGCGAGGCGCTGCCGGGCTCGGACGGAGAGTCCGCCGGCTGATGAGCGCGGAGCCCTGTCGAAGGGTAGCCTCCGAGCCTCTGGGTGAGGAGGTTCCTCAGGACGATCATGCAAAAGACAAGGTTAAGTCGGCATGGATATATGAAATATTTGATTTTGGCAGTGCATGAGCTTTATGCAAAGGGTGCCGACTCGGTTTCGTCTGAGCCCCCTTAAGTCTTTTTCATGTTCTCTCCACTCTTTGGCTTTTGCTCTTGCTAGCCAAACAGCCGGGAGCCGGTCTATAGCTGAGATGAAGAGTGGGCCACAGAATGGAGCGTACAGTACTCGAACTCTGGGAGCATACTCGACCGAGTAGATACTCATAAATGAAACGACCGGGTCGCCCAAGCCGTTTTCTCCTAGGATGCCTTTCGCGTGTGGTGACCTCCAGTACAGTACTCGAACTCTTGGAGCATACTCGACCGAGTAGATACTCATAAATGAAACGACCGGGTCACCCAAGCCATTTTCTCCTTGGATGCCTTTCGCGTGTTGCTCTCGCTAGCCGGACAGCCGCGGTGCAGTCTGTAGCCGAGACAAAGAGTGGGCCTTCAGTCCCGTACACGCTACTAAGCCATCACTTGGGACCGAACGTATCGGGCCAAACGGCCAGCCCCGGGCCGAGACTAGCTGACGCCGGGGTGAGCAGTAAGGCAGCAGAATAAATGCGGAGATGGCCCCCGAGGGCCGCTCGAGGTTATTTGTTTTGTGTGTATGGTGCAAGGGTATGTGTGTGGAGATCTCACATTGCTCTTGTGTGACAGCGAGGTGGTTTTGTCGATGTCGGCCAACGTGGTTTGTAGCCGATGCGGTCCTGCCGACGCGCGCAAGGCGTTGCCGAGCGCTGACTTGGGGTCCGCCGGCTGATGAGCGCGAGGCGCTGCCGAGGGCGGATGCGGGGTCCACTGGCTGATGAGCGCGAGGCGCTGCCGACGGTGGATGCGGGGTCCGTCGGCTAATGAGCGCGAGGGCACTACCGAGGGCGAAAGCGGGGTCTGACGGCTGATGAGCGCGAGGGCGCTGCCGAAGGCAGACGCGTGGTCCGCCGGATGATGAGCACGAGGGCGCTGTCGAAGGTGGACACGGGGTCCACCAGCTAATGAGCACGGGGTGCTGTCGAGGGCGGACGCGGAGTCCGCCGGCTAGTGAGCGCGAGGCGCTGCCGAGGACGGACGCAGAGTCCGCCGGCTGGTATGCGCAATGCGCTGCCGAGGGCGGACGCGGGGGTCCGCCGACTGATGAGCGCGAGGGCACTGCCGAAGATAGGCGCGGGGTCCGCCGGCTTGTGAGGGCGAGGGCACTGCCAAGGGTAGCCTGCGAGCCTCCGAACGAGGAGGTTCATTGCTTTTTGACGTCGATGAGGTGGTTGTTGACGAAGACAGTCGGCGTGGCCTGGCGCTTGCAGAGCGCGCCAGCACACCCGCTGGGTGTAGCCTTCGAGCCTTAGGGTGCTCGAAGGGGGTCCCGGCCGGTCGGAACTGACGGACGGGCGTCGAGACGGACGGGTGGCCGGATCGGCTCCTCAATCGGCCAGGCGTCGAAGGCGGCAGGCAGACCGGTCGGCCAGACCAGACGGGCCGTGGCGGGCCGTCCGAGTGGCGAAGCAGGCGAACGGTCATGCAGATTTTTTGAGCCGGCCACTTTTTTCCCTCAAGCCGGCTCGTCTCTCTCTTTTTTTTAATCGGCACCTTCCCAATCCATGTGGGCAGCCGGCCTACCCACGCAGCAGCCGACAGGAGAAAGCGTGAGGCGCAGCAGGAGCTGGCGGAGCTGGCTGCGAGATAGAGCAGGCGAAGGGCACGGGCGCGGCCAGAGGCGTCGAGGCCGGAGCTGGCGAGGGGGAGGTGAAGCGGTTGGGATGGGCGGATCGGCTCGTGCGGACCGGTCGACTGGCGGGGAGCCGGGTGCGGAGGCGCCAGCGGCCAAGGGCGCGCAGAGGCGTGAGGACGAGGCCGGACGTGCCGGCGGGGTGCCTGGCCACGGGTAGATGCGAGCCGCGGCGACGGGGCGGGCCAGGGGTGGCGTCGAGGCGCGAGTGGAGCCGGCCGCGGGGCGGAGGTTGCGGACGAAGCCGGCCCATCGCGGGCCGAGCATCGTCGGGGCGGAGGGAGCCAACGTGGCGGGCACGGACGGAGCCGGCCCGGAGTCAGGGTCGGGCGGAGACAGCGGGGGTGGCCGGGAGCCTGCCAGCACGGTTGGGCGGCAGGACGCCTGCATGGCAGTGGCCGAGTATGCTCCGGCATGAAGTAGCCACGAGAAGCGGGAGGCGGGGTAGCCGCGAGCAGAGTGAGGCGGCTTGGCCAGCGCCGTGGGTGGGCGCGCGCACGTGTAGGGACCGGCGCCGCGGGGCGATGAGGAGTGGCCCGGAGCCGAGCTTGCGTGGGCGAGGAGGGAGCCGCGGGCCACGTTCGCTGAAGCTGGGACCAGCGAGCCCTTGGCGGATGGTGGGCGGAGCCGGAGGTCAGCTCGGAGACGGAGCAGGGCGGAGGCCGGGCTGGGGCGAGCGGGCGCGCACGCATGACTCCGCCGGATGCGGAGGCGGAGGCAACAAGGTGCGCGGCGGGCGGAGCAGGCGCGCGGGCGTGGCGCAGCCGGAGACGGGTCACGGGGTGGTGTAGGGGGTCTGCCACGGCGTGGGGACGTGCCGAGGCGACCCGTAGCGGCGCGGACGCCGTGCCGGAGCTGGGGGTCCACCATGGCGCTGGGGCGCAGCGAGGCGACCCGCAACGGCGCGGACGGCGAGCCGGAGCCGAGGATTGGCCCTTGGGGTGACAGTGAAGCTGAGGACGCCGGTGACCTGCAGAGGAGGGCTCGGGTGCACAGGAGCAGGAGGAGGGCACGGCACTGGGAGGCAGGGGGAGCAGCCTGCGCGTCCGGTCTGGCACGCGCGAGGGGCAGCGCTGAGCGGCCATGGCTGCTTTGGTGGTTGGTGCTTGAACGATGGGTTTGCTGTCGGAGCAGAGCTAGTGTGTGTGCGCCGTCCGTGTTGCATCTAGCCAATGCACGGGCCGAGGTCGGTCTTGCGTACGCGCACGTCGGAGGAGCACAGGAAGGAGTCACAAGAGCAGCCGGGGAGGCCGGAGCACGATGTAGCGTGCGGACGCGCTGGCGACGGTGATGTCGTGGTGGAGTCGACGAAAATGGCGACGCCAATGACGAGGACACGCCGTCCCGTGCGGCCGCTCCGGGGGCGGGTCAAAGTCAAGCCCCTGAGCGCTACCGGAGAGACGGCGCGACGCCGCGACGGCGATGACGAAGATGGTGAGGCCGACAACGAAGGCGTGCCACCGTACGCGGCCGCCCCAGGGAGAGTTGATGTCGAGCCCCAGAGCGCGGCCGGAGAGGCGACGGTGACACCACGGTGATGGCGACGAAGATGGTCCTGCCCGGACCGCAGAACCAGCAGCAGCTTGCCCCATGGTGGGCGCCAACTATTGTCGTTTTCTCACGGGGGGTTGCGTGAGACGGCAGATGCCATGGGGTGGCTAATCGAGGTGAGGGCAAGGCTATCGTGGATGATTCGGGACGGGTATGCGAATAGCACACAATGGTTACACAGGTTTGGGGCTCTCCGGAGAGATAATACCCCTACTCCTGCATGTCTGTATAAACGTGGTTGATAGAGGCGAAGTTGTCCCTGTCTTTCGATGAGATGGTGGCTATCGTTTTTGGTGGAGTAGACTTTGACGATCCGACTACGAACGAGTGATGACGTCGCGCCTTAGCAATCACTAAACCAACTCCGAGAGGTTATTGACCATGCCGGAGCACGATCAACCTGACCACGAGGGTCTGTTTCCTGCACGCAAACAAAGAACAAGCAAGAAACTAATATTGCAATCTCGATACAGCGAATGTAAGAGGAAAGCTTTATTGATGAAGTGGGGTTCTGTGACGCCTTTGTCTGGTCGTGGAACACAAACGAAAAATGCGAAGTTGCAGCTATGGCAAACTTGTAATCTAAACAAACCCAAACCTAAAACGACGCCCTAAGGGCTGTATATATGGGGGAATAGAGGGGAATTTCGTGGCCCCTTGGAGGAGGGGTCCGAAACCGACCCTAACTCAGTTTCCCCATACATACGGACTCTAAAAACAGCCTATAATATGGTATTTCGAAATTACATGGGCCTGGCCCAAAAATAAGGTGGCGCAGCACCTATATTAGCCTATGGACGAATCTTATAAAGTGGCATCATGCATATTTCGTCCAAGGCTTCTTGCTCCCATTATGGCTACAAAGTGCGAAAATCATCACTGGAAGCTCCATTGTTCTTTCCCACGCGCGCACCTTCTTCTCCATGCTTGATCCCGCTCCCATGGTCATCCTTCTTATCCATGCCAGGTCCTTCATTCATAAGTGAAACAAAAGTATCTAATTTAGGCAGCATCATATGTTCATGAACATAGAAGGATTTGCAAGAAACGAAAGTACCTGGTAATTCAATTGACGTGCGCGAGCTCTAGTAATTGGTCCTGTATGTATAGCAGTCGGAGTTGTGGGTGTAGCATTAGCAGGGATGTCCTCACCATCCTCCCCTTCTTGAACTGAAGTCGTGCTCGACGGAAGCTCATCTTCCTCACCCAAATAAGGCTTCAAATCTGCAATGTTAAAAGTGGGGCTAACCCCAAACTATACAGACAGCTCAAGTTTATATGCATTATCATTTATTTTCTCTAACACCTTAAAAGGACCATCAGCACGTGGCATTAGCTTTGACTTGCGCAAATCAGGAAATCTATCCTTACGCAAATTTAACCAAACAAGATCTCCAGGTGCAAAGACAACATGTTTTCTACCCTTATCCCCAGCAATTTTGTATTTAGCATTCATACGCTCAATGTTTTCCTTCTTTAACTCATGCATCTTTAATATCAATTCAGCACGTTCTTTAGCATCAAAATTAACCTTCTCCGAAGATGGAAGAGGCAACAAATCAATAGGTGCATGAGGTAAGAAACCATACACAACTTCAAAAGGGCACATCTTAGTGGTAGAATGTAGCGAACAATTATAAGAGAATTCAATATGAGGCAAGCATTCTTCCCACATTTTCAGGTTATTCTTCAAAACAGCCCTAAGCATAGTAGACAATGATCTATTGACTACTTCAGTTTGGCCATCAGTTTGGGGATGACATGTATTACTAAAAAGTAGTTTAGTCCCCAACTTAGCCCATAAACATATCCAAAAGTGGCTAAGAGATTTAGCATCACGATCTGAAACAATTGTATTTGGCACACCATGCAACCGAATAATTTCACGAAAGAACAAATCAGCAACATGAGCAGCATCATAACTTTTATGACATGGTATAAAGTGTGCCATTTTGGAAAATCTATCCACGACAACAAATATGCTATCCCTCCCCTTCTTAGTTCGAGGTAAACCTAAAACAAAGTCCATAGATATATCCTCCCAAGGAACACTAGGTACAGGCAAAGGCATATATAAACCATGAGGATTGAGTTGTGACTTAGCGTTTTGACATGTAGTGCAGCAAGCAACAAAACGCTCAGCATCTCGTCTCATCTTTGGCCAAAAGAAATGTGTGGAAAGTACGTCCTCCGTTTTCTTCACGCCAAAGTGTCCCATTAATCCTCCTCCATGTGCCTCCTGTAACAACAAAAGATGAACGAAGCTAGCTGGAATGCATAGCTTGTTAGCACGGAACACAAATCCATCATTAATAACGAACTTGTTCCATGTTCTCCCTTCTTTACAATGCTGCAACACATCTCTAAATTCAGCATCATGCACATATTGATCTTTGATGGTCTCCAAACCAAATATTTTAAAGTCAAGTTGTGAAAGCATAGTATAACGACGAGACAAAGCATCAGCAATAACATTTTCTTTACCGTTCTTGTGTTTAATGACATAAGGGAAAGTCTCAATGAATTCAACCCATTTAGCATGTCTACGGTTCAGTTTTAGTTGACTATTAATATGTTTCAAAGATTCATGATCAGAATGTATAACAAATTGTTTGGGCCATAAATAATGTTGCCATGTTTCCAAAGTCCGAACAAGAGCATATAATTCCTTATCATAAGTAGAATAATTCAGACTAGACCCACTTAGTTTTTCAGAAAAGTACGCAACAGGTTTACCATCTTGTAATAACACACCTCCTAACCTAGTTCCACTAGCATCACATTCAAGCTCGAAAGTCTTATTAAAATCAGGAAGTTGGAGTAAAGGAGCATGTGTTAACTTATCTTTCAAAACCTTGAAGGCTTCTTCCTATGCGGTACCCCAAGAAAAAGGCACGTCCTTCTTTGTAAGCTCATTGAGAGGCGCAGCAATGGTGCTGAAATCTCTCACAAAACGCCTATAGAAACCAACGAGGCCAAGAAAACTCCTCACTTGTGTGACCATTTTGGGTTGCGGCCAACTCTCAATAGCTTCAATCTCGGCTTTATCAACTTCAATTCCCTGTGGAGTAACAACATAGCCAAGAAAAGATACTCGATCGGTGCAAAAGGTGCACTTCCCAAGGTTACCAAACAAACGTGCATCACGTAGAGCAATAAAAACAGCACGTAGAAACCAACGAGGCCAAGAAAACTCCTCACTTGTGTGACCATTTTGGGTTGCGGCCAACTCTCAATAGCTTCAATCTCGGCTTTATCAACTTCAATTCCCTGTGGAGTAACAACATAGCCAAGAAAAGATACTCGATCGGTGCAAAAGGTGCACTTCCCAAGGTTACCAAACAAACATGCATCACGTAGAGCAATAAAAACAACACGTGATATTTTGATCCTTATGAACAAGAGTATACTGATTTGTCCTACCATGGTGTACAGAATTTTTATCAAACTGCCATGGCCTACCAAGTAAAACAGAACATGCTTGCATGGGTACCACATCACAATCCACATAATCAGAATATGTAGCAATGCTAAAATGCACACGAACAGTACGTGTTACCTTAACCATGCCACTATTGTTGAACCATTGGATGTAATAAGGATGAGGATGTGGTCTGGTGGTTAGAGACAGCTTCTCCACCATCTCCATGCTAGCCAAGTTATTGCAACTCCCTCCATCGATGATGACGCGAACAGAATGCTCATTCACAACTCCCTTTGTGTGGAACAAGTTGTGCCTCTGATTTTGCTCAGCCTATGTAACCTGCACACTGAGAACACGTTGAGTAACTAAACTTTCATACCTATCAGCGTAATCAGCAGCCATGTAGTGTGTCTCTGGTTCTGCATCCTCGCCACCTTGTTCTTCACTTGCAATGAGAGCCAAAGTCTCCTCATCATAATCACTAGCGGACGCATATCCACCATCCTCAGTAACAATCATTACACGTTTGGAAGGGCACTCTCTCGCAAAGTGACCTCCACCCTTGCAACGACGGCATATAACCTCATGTGTTTGCCCTGTGGATGCAATAGATGAAGAAGAGCTCTGTGCAGGCCCAGAAGGTGTGCTCTTCGCAGAGGGTGGATTAGGAGTCTGTTTCCTGGTATCGCGGTTGGTGTTGGAGGTGGGAGTAGGTGGCGCTGCAGCAGGACGTGCGGAAGTAGAGGAGGTACGTGGCGTCCATGATGAATTGCGACCTGCAGAAAAAGGAGTTTTCGCCATTGCCTGTCGATCCTGCACTTCACGTTCAGCTTTGCAAGCAAGATGAAATAAACGAGTGATAGTGTTATACTCCTTATACTCTAGAATAGTCTGAATCTCTCTATTTAATCCACCCATAAAACGTGCAAGCATAGCTTCATTCTCCTCAACAATACCACATCTAATCATGCCAGTTTGTAATTCCTGATAATATTCTTCTACAGAATTTTTTCCTTGTCTTAAACGCTGCAGATTTTGAAGAAATTCACGTTGATAATAAGGTGGCACCCAACAATTACACATAGCAGTTTTCAAAGCAGCCCAAGTTGTTGGAATATTCGCATGGTGTATTCTACAATGTTCTGACCACCAAACACAAGCAAAGCTAGTGAATGAACAAACAGTAGCTGCAACACGTCTATCCTCAGGAAATTGTAACATGTAAAACGTTGTTCTGTTTCTAACTCCCATGTAAGATATATATCAGGAACATATCTACCCTCAAACGTCGGAATATTTAATTTAAGTTTAGGGAGATGGTCATGATCCCGTACCTGAGGGGCGGGTGCGGCCCTACCGTTACGGTTGTAGCCATGTGGTCGACCTGGAGCAACCTCTCCCTCATCATCGTAATCACCATCATAATCGTCAACTTGCTCAATGACAGTAGCAGCAGGAGCCACAGAAGTAGTAGCAGTATCAACAGTACCAGTATGCTGGCCTGGGCCGAGAGGCACACGTCGCGCTCGTCGTTCCAAAGGGATAGGAGCTGCAAGTGGTGGTGGTAGACGGGCAAGCACCTCATTGAACTTGGCATCCATCTTGGTGTCGAATGTCTTCTCCAAACCATCGAGCTTCTCCATGGCCTCTTCAAAGTTGGTCACGAAATCTTGTACCTGGTCAGCCATCATTTGCTGAAATTTATCATAGAGCGCTTTGTTGGTCATGCTCTCCCAGTCGCTCCCGTCGTCGTGTGATCCTGACATGGTTAGCAAAAATAGGAAACACACAAGAATATGAAACCTACAGACTACTGGGACGTGGTGGTGATGGTGGTGGTGTGTCACAAATCCTTTAAGCGAATCTCAAATTCTTACCAGTTCTTACCCAGCAGCAGACGGTGATCGGCAACCGTTGTAGTCAAACTCTCAAAGCTTGGATAGAGCCATTGCCAGGTGGTGTCAAACACACGACATAGATGTATGTGGAGCTGGGATGGCTTAGAGTATAGTAGCAAAAAGGGTTAGCAATAATCAATTCAGAGATGCAAGGTTGAATAAACGCTCAACGACGGTATTGTGCTGGTCCTAGGCTAGACCGTACTAGAGACGCGGGCCTAAAACACCAACAAAATCACAACGCTACACGTAATCAAGGGAAAGCACACTAGAAAAAAAATTGGTTTTTTTGCGCTCTTTTTTTTGCTCAAAAAATCACTACAATGGCGAGTGTCTCAAAACTCTTCCCACGTCGTATAAGCAAGATGGGCACGAAATTTGTTGGACTATTTTTTTTCTTTTTCTGGAGCAATTCGAGGGCTGCGACGACCAAAAATTTCGACAAAAAATCACTATGATGGCAAGTGTCCCAAAACGCTCCGAAGAACCTAAAACCAAGATAGGGAAAAATATTTTCAGCCAAATTTTTTTGGGCCAAAACATGCTCTGCAAAGCGTGTCGACTCTTTTTTTCGACACCTACGCAGGTAGCAAAATACGAATCCGAAATCAAAAGGATCTCGAAACTAAACCTAAAACGAGCTGGACTCGGATTGGTGGCGGATTTGTGGTGGTATATATGGACACCAATGGATAGTGGTGGTGGGTGGTGATATATGGCAGCGGTGATGATGGTGGTGGTATATAGCAACTATGAAGACGATGTGGTGGCGACGTGACAACCTGTGGATAGAACTCGAAACTCTAAAGGACTAGACACTAAGACCAGCAACTCGACACGACGATGTAACCGCAAATTCAACAAAGAAAAATACTGAAAAGACTATGCAAAGGCTCAGATTGGTTCGGATATGATGATCTAACCCTAATTTTTTTGTGGCTTTTTCGTGGACTAAAGGTATGAAGAACAGATGCAATCTAAACTACGACAACTAGTAAAATCTCACCGAGCAACCTGGAAATCTGATACCACTTGATAGAGGTGAAGTTGTCCCTGTCTTTCGATGAGATGGTGGCTATCGTTTTTGGTGGAGTAGACTTTGATGATCCGACTATGAACGAATGATGACGTCGCGCCTTAACAATCGCTAAACCAACTCCCAGAGGTTATTAACCATGCCGGAGCACGATCAACCTGACCACGAGGGTCTGTTTCCTGCACGCAAACGAAGAACAAGCAAGAAACTAAGATTGCAATCTGGATATTGCGAATGTAAGAGGAAAGCTTTATTGATGAAGTGGGGTTCTGTGACGCCTTTGCCTGGTCGTGGAACACAAACGAAGAACACGAAGTTGCAGCTATGGCGAACTTGTAATCTAAACAAAACCCAAACGTAAAACGATTCCCTAAGGGCTGTATATATGGGGGAATAGAGGGAATTTCGTGGCCCCTTGGAGGAGGGGTCCGAAACCGACCCTAACTCAGTTTCCCCATACATATGGACTCTAAAAACAGCCTATAATATGGTTTTTCGAAATTACATGGGCCTGGCCCAAAAATAAGGTGGTGCATCACCTATATTAGCCTATGGACGAATTTTATAAAGTAGCATCATGCATATTTTGTCCAAGGCTTCTTGCTCCCATTATGGTGGCTTCAAAGTGCGAAAATCATCACTGGAAGCTCCATTGTTCTTTCCCGCGCGCGCACCTTCTTCTCCATGCTTGATCCCGCTCCCATGGTCATCCTTCTTATCCATGCCAGGTCCTTCATTCATAAGTGAAACAAAAGTATCTAATTTAGGCAGCATCATATGTTCATGAACATTAGAAGGATTTGCAAGAAACGAAAGTACCTGGTAATTCAATTGACGTGAGCGAGCTCTAGTAATTGGTCCTGTATGTATAGGAGTTGGAGTTGTGGGTGTAGAATTAGCAAGGATGTCCTCATCAGTGGTATATCTGGTACTGAGTTGCTCTTGGAGCTGTATGGGAGAGGAGAGCCATGAGGCTTCTTGCCTCATGTGTGTGTGTTAGCACGTGAGAGTGGGAGTCCAACCTCCATATGTGGTGGGCATGAGGCCTTTCTATAGGCTTTAGTGGGCGGCTTGGGATGTAAACTACAGTGGGTATCTTACATCCCAAGGAGCTTGAGGTTTAAGCTTCCCTGGGTAGCTTACATGTCAAGCCATATGTAGCTTGTGGACTAAGCTACGTCTGTCCCCTGGTGCTCTTTATAAGTCAGTGCCCAGGGGATAGGTTACACTGTAGATAGTATTGCGCGACACCCGTGTAGTGCACTACTGCTCGCTGCTATTGCACTGGCACAGGATACGTCTGTCGGGTCCGCTCGTGTCCGATGGGACGTCGTAGTTGGCTCCGGGCCACCGGTGAGCAGGCGCAACTGGCTGGCGAGGGCGGCCGGCCATGGGCGTGAGTCGGAGCAGCCGGCCCAGGTGGGCGGGCACCCCGTCCGACTCACCGTCTTTGGGGTACCCGGGGGTCATCCCCCCGACACGTGGTAAGGGAAAGGGTCTGTGGGGCATGCTTTATTAAGGCCTCTCAAATTGACACATAGCCGCCAGGACTTGTCTTTCTTAGGTACCATGACCAGGTTTGCTAGCCACTCGGGGTGTTTAATATCCCGAATAAATCCGGCCTCGAGCAGTTTGGCTAATTCTTCACCCATGGCCTGCCGTTTGGGTTCGGAGAAGCGGCGCAGAGTCTGTTTCACGGGCTTAAAGCTCGGAATATTGCTTAGGCTATGTTTGTCTAGCCGACATGGGATTCCAGGCATATCGGAAGGAATGTCCCAGTTCTCGTGGAGGAAATGCCGCAAAGCTTCGTCCATAAGGGGATCGAGCTGGGCTCCGATGGACGCTGTCTTTTTGGGGTCCGTTGGATGGACCTGAAATTTAATTATTTCCTCTGTGGGTTCGAAGGATGTAGACTTGGGTCTTTTGCTAAGGATCACATCGTCTCTATTGACTGTCGACCGTAGAGCGGTCCACTCTTCGGCGGCGAAAGTTTCTGGTAGTGCCTCGAGGGCGAGCGCTATCGTTTTGTTTTCGGCCCGAAGGGCTATGTTTGGATCACAGGCAATCATGATCACTCCGTTTGGTCCTGGCATTTTTATTTTCATTTACCCATAATGGGGTATAGCTTGGAACTTTGTGAAGGCATTGCGTCCCAATAGGGCATGATAGCCACTTGGGAAGGGGGCGATATGGAATAGAAGTTCTTTAGATCGGTAGTTTTTGGGTGTGCCGAACACCACGTCCAGGATGATACATCCGAAACAACGTGCCTCCTTTCCTGGGATAATTCCCCGGAATTTTGTTTTGCTATGTTCGATGCGGGATCGGTCGAACTGCATTTTTTCCAGAGTGGCCTCGTATATGAGGTTAAACAACTACCGCCATCCATTAGTACTTTATGTAGCCTGTATCCATCAATTATGGGGTTCAAGACAAGAGCGGCCGGTGAGTGACCGGAAAAAATGGGCGGCCGGTCAGTGTCCCTGAAAGTAATCGGTACGTCTGCCCATGGGCTAGTGGCTGCCACGTGGTAGACTTGCTCGTGCTCCTTAAGAGCTCTCTTGCGCCTGTTCCTCGGGGGGGAAGATTTCGTAGACGGTCTGGACTTCGGCATTAAGTCCGAGTGGGGAATAAGAACGTCTACTCGATAGAGGTGTGTCGAGGATGGCCTCGCCTCTTTTTGCGACTTGCCTGACTACCCCGCAAGCTCGAAGGCTATGCAACGGTTGGCATTTAGTAATACGGAATGTATGGGGCAGAGTTTATCCAAAAGCCCGTCGAGGACAGTGCAGGCCCCCGAAAGGGGCTTGTTCCTTTTTTTGACGGGTTCGTACCTGGCTGGCTGACTTGGAGGTGTCCTCATTTCCCGAGCTCCACCAGGGTGTTCAGAGGATTTTGGTTCCGAGAACATTCGCTCGGATTACCAAACAATCTCCATGGCACATTACTTCTATACCAATTCGGATAGATTCAAGCAATCTCTTATGCGTCGGCGGGCTAGGGCATTGAGAATACCCTCGTCATGGAAATTGCAAATGAAAATTGTCGTTAAATCTTGGTTGCTGAGACCCTTTACTCTACTCCTCGTGAGTAGGAGTCCTGCCCACAAGTGGTGGACTGATTCTCCTCGCAGTTGTGTTATGTCTTTGAAGTCCGGAGATACGGGCTTCGGTGAAAAACTAGGATTATCATCCTGGGCCGTGGGTGCACAAAAACTAGATTCTACATCACGTTGAGTATTCGGGAATACAAACTCCGAATTGTGGCATACATTTGGGACCGATGACCGTCTGGTTTTGAGGTAATCCCCAGCACCTGGCTCGTCTACGTAGCCTTGGTGATCAGAGAATGGGATGTAAACTATTTTCAATTCCGGCTATCGGCACGAATCTGCAGCCGGACACTCGACAGTAGCGACAAGGTGGGTGACAGGAGGGACATGAATTTCCCTATCATCGGGTTTAATGCCGAGACGGTCATAGATCGAAACCTGGTCATCCGGTATATGGATTGCTTTGAGCCGATCGAACAATTCGTTTAAGAACAAAGCGATGACAGGGTGCGTGTCACCGATACGAGTGGATTCGTCAAGTGGTGTGACGGTTCCATAGTCACGTCAAAGCGGATCTATGTTCCGTTCCCCCACGGGACCTGATGACTCGCACGTCAAAGCATCCGGACTTGCAGGTATTTCTTCGAAGGTTGAGGGATCCATTGGAACGAGTGTCCCCCATGAATCAACCACGAATTCTAGGGTTCCGAACATGATACTCTGATTCGGGGGAAACCTTTGGATCTGGACATGACAGTTGATCGGGTTGGCATGCGACAAGATGTCGTTGCCAGTGAAACTCTGATCGGGGGAGAAAGTCTCCTCGATGCAGATCCTGCCATGTGTGATGAGGCGAGCCATCGATGCCTTCGGCGCTCACAATGGACCTCGCAATGAAAGCACCAATGTTGGTGTCAAAACTGGCGGATCTCGGGTAGGGGTTCCGAACTATGAGACTAGGATCGACGATAACAGGATACGAAGGGGACACGAGTTTACCCAGGTTGGGGCCCTCCTATGGAGGTAATACCCTACGTCTTGCTTGATTGTATTGATGGTGTAAGGGGTTACAGAGTTGATCTACCTCAAGATAGGAAGATTTGAAGGCCTAGTCTCCAAGATGGAAGCTTCGGGAAGTACGGCATGCGCTCCATGTTTGATGTAGCAAATAGGCATGTTTATCTCTTCGGCATGTAACCGACCTTGTGTAAATCCTAGGCGTCCTTGGCTTCTATATAAGCCGGAGGGTTTTAGGGTATAGGGACAGAACAACTCATCTAGGGTTAGCTATTCGATCTCGAGGTAGATCAACTATGTCACCCCCCACATCATCAATACAACCAAGCAGGACATAGGGTATTACCTCCATAGGAGGGCCAGAGCCTGGGTAAATCTGTGTCCCCTTCGTCTCCTGTTACCGTCGACACCAGTCTCAGAGTTCGGGACCCCCTACCCGAAATCCGTCGGTTTTGACATCGACAGTCCTTTTGCCATGAGTATGGTGAGCGGAGACGAGGCGAGGCTCAAGGCAAGCTTCGACACCCCCCATACCCGGCGCATGAAATGTTGGATTCCGGGCTTCGCAAAACCCTTAAGATTTGAACACAGGGGCATGTGCGAAGATCCCCTGCAGCCTCGTCGGCCTAGCTCGCTACTCAATGGACACAACAACAAAATTGCTCGATGACGAGGAAGAAGATGAACACGACGGCTTACCCAGGTAAGGGCAGCTGCGAAGCATAATACCCTATGTCACAGCCCTAGAAATTTCTTGTAATGGTTGCATCATTGAGCATTCATTGCATCGAGTTTAACTTCAAATGAATTTGAAATGGGGTTGACAAACCCTAGCACTACCCTCAATAAACCAATCCCAATAATTGAGATTTTCAATAATTTCAAAATGCCCATAATAATTTCCAACATGTCTGATAAATGTTGGGAACAACATACCAGAGGTGTTGCACATTTAACCAAAGCATTTGACAGTGCTAATAAACCAAACATGCTGCTGAAACTAACCATTAAAGGTTATCAATATTTTGTTATTCCATAAGTTCTGGAAATTATTCTGGGGCCTCAGAACAATATGTATAAACCCTAGAAATTATTTTAGGATGAATTACTTTAGGATTTTTGCCCAAACAAATAACAACAGTGACCAGAAATTAGAAAAGAAAACAAAATGAATAAAAGAAAAGGAGCATACCTCGCCTGTTCCTGTAGAAGGCCCAGCCCAGCCCACCAGGGGCAAGGTGTTGGAAATATGCCCTAGAGGCAATAATAAATTAGTTATTATCATATTTCCTTGTTCATGATAATCGTTTATTATCCATGCTATAATTGTATTGATCGGAGACTTAAATGCATGTGTGGATACATAGACAAAACCATGTCCCTAGTATGCCTCTAATGGACTAGCTCGTTGATCAAAGGATGGTTAAGGTTTCCTAGCCATGGACATGAGATGTCATTTGATAACGGGATCACATCATTAGGAGAATGATGTGATGGATAAGACCCAAACTACAAACATAGCATATGATCGTGTTAGTTTATTGCTACTGTTTTCTGCATGTCAAGTATATGTTCCTATGACCATGAGATCATGCAACTCACGGATATCGGAGGAGTGCCTTGTGTGTATCAAACGTCGCAACGTAACTGGGTGACTATAAAGGTGCTCTACAGGTATCTCCGATGGTGTCTGTTGAGTTGGCATGGATCGAGACTGGGATTTGTTACTCCGTGTGACGGAGAGGTATCTCAGGGCCCACTCGGTAATACAACATCACAATGAGCCTTGCAAGCAATGTGACTAATTGTTAGTTGCGGGATCTTGTATTACGGAACGAGTAAAGAGACTTGCCAGTAACGAGGTTGAACTAGGTATGGAGATACCGACGATCGAATCTCGGGCAAGTAACATACCGAAGAACAAAGGGAACGTTATACGGGATTAACTGAATCCTTGACATAGAGGTTCGACCGATAAAGATCTTCATAGAATATGTAGGAACCAATGTGGACGTCCAGGTCCCGCCATTGGTTATTGACCGTAGAGGTGTCTCGGTCATGTCTACATAGTTCTCGAACCCGCAGGGTCTGCACACTTAAGGTTCGGTGACGTTTCGGTAGTGTAGAGTTATGTATGGTGGTGATCGAAGGTTGTTCGGAGTCCCGGATGAGATCCCGGATGTCACGAGGAGCTCCGGAATGGTCCGGACGTAAAGATTCATATATAGGAAGTCCCAGTTTGGTTTCCCGAAAAGTTTCGGGCTCATCGGTAGTGTACCGGGAGTATCGGTATTGTACCGGGAGTGCCGGTAGTGTACCGGAGGACCTCCGGGAGGGGTATTTCGACCCCAAGAGGTCCATGGGCTGTGGGAGAATAATAACCAGCCCTTAGTGGGCTGGGAAAACAGCCACAAAGGCCCATGGCGCAGGAGAGAAAGTCCTAAAGCAAAAAGTGGAAAATCAGCCAATAGGAGGCAATCCTACTCCAACTAGGATTGGAGGTGAAGTAGGATTGCTCCCACCTCCTATTTCGGCCGACCCAAAGGCCTTGGCTGCCTCTCCTCTCCTCTCCTCCTATATATACTAGTGGATTGGGTGGTTTTTGGACAGAATTTCCGGCCACGTGCTACCCGTTCCACCGGTGCATAGTTTCTCCTCTAGATCGATTTTCTGCAGCGCTTAGGCGAAGCCCTGCCGGAATTGCTCCACCACCATCACCGGAGCGCCGTCACGCTGCCGGTGAACTCTCTCTCCTCTCCAACTCCTCTTGCTGGATCAAGACGGTGGAGATCGTCATCAAGCTACACGTGTGCTGAACGCGGAGGTGCCGTCCGTTCGGCGCTAGATCGGAAGAACCGTGATCGAGATCGCGAGACGGTTCGTGATGAGATCGCGGAACGGATCGTGATGAGTTCGCGGGACAGATCGTGATCAAGATCGTGAGACGGATCGTGATGAGATCGCGGGACGGATCGTGATGAGTTCACGGGACGGATCGTGATTGGATCGCGGGACGGATCGTGATGAGATCGCGGGACGCTCGGCGATTTGGATCGCGAAGAAGTTCGACTACACCAACCGCGTTTCTTAACGCTTCCCGCTTAGCGATCTAGAAGGGTACGTAGATCCACTCTCCCTCTCGTAGATGCTCATCACCATGGATAGGTTTGCGTGTGCGTTGGAAATTTTTTGTTTCCCATGCGACGTTCCCCAACAGTGGCATCATGAGCTAGGTTGATGGTTCGATGAGATCTCGAGTAGAACACAAAAGGTTTGTGGGCGTTGATGCTTAGATTGCTTCCTCCCTTGATCGGATTTTGGTTCAGCGGGATTGTGAGATGAAGCGGCCCGGACCAACATTACTCGTACGCTTACGAGAGACCGGTTCCCTCGACGCAACTTGTTGCTTAGATGGCTTGCGGGTGACAGTTTCTCTCACTTTAGTTGGATCGGATTCGACAAAGGCGGTCCTTGAGAAGGTTGAAAAGCAATCTATGTATCACCGTTATGGTTTATGCGTAGGTGAGAATCGTTCTTGCTAGATACCCGTAGCATCCACGTAAAACTTGCAACAACAATTTGAGGACGTCTAACTTGTTTTTGCAGGGTATGTTGTGATATGATATGGCCAATTACATGATGTGATATATGTGATGTATGAGATGATCATGTGATGTATAGATTATCACGACTTGCATGTCGATGAATACGGCAACCGGCAGGAGCCATAGGGTTGTCTTTAATTATTGTATGACCTGCGTGTCAATCATTAAGTGCTATGTAATGCTTTACTTTATCGCTAAACGGTAGCAATAGTAGTAGAAGCATGCAGGGCGTGACAACCTCGATGGCGACACGTTGATGGAGATCAAGATGATGGAGATCATGGTGTCATGCCGGTGACGATGAAGATCATGCCGGTGCTTTCAAGATGGAGATCTAAAGCACAAGTTCATGGCCATATCATGTCACTTATGAATTGCATGTGATGTTAATCCTTTTATGCACCTTGTTATGCTTAGTACGACGGTAGCATTATAAGGTGATCCCTCACTTAAATTTCAAGATAAAATTGTGTTCTCCCCGAGTGTGCACCGTTGCGAAAGTTCGTCGTGTTGAGACACCACGTGATGATCGGGTGTGATAGACTCTACGTTCACATACAACGGGTGCAAGCCAGTGTTGCACGCGCAGAACACTCGAGTTAAACTTGACGAGCCTAGCATGTACAGACATGGCCTCGGAACACAAGAGACCGAAAGGTCGAGCATGAGTCATATAGTGGATATGATCAACATAATGATGTTCACCATTGAAGCCACCTTAACTCACGTGATGATCAGACTTGAGTTGGTGAATTTGGATCATGTATCACTCGAATGACCCGAGGGATGTCAATTTGAGTGGGAGTTCTTAAGTAATATGATTAATTGAACTCATTATCATGAACATAGTCAAAGTGTCTTTGCAAATTATGTTGTAGATTACTAGCTCGCGCTGTAGCTCCCTTGTATTTTTATATGTTCCTAGAGAAATAGAGTTGAAAGATGTTGGTAGCAATATTGCGGACTGGGTCCGTGATCTGAGGATTGTCCTCATTGCTGCACAGAAGGCTTATGTCCTTAATGCACCGCTCGGTGCGCCACCCCCTCTAGCGTCGTCTATAGATGTTGTGAACATCTGACAGGCACGTTTCGATGACTACTTGATAGTTTAGTGTGTCATGCATTACGACTTAGAATTGAGGCTCGGAAACATTTTGAACGTCACGGAACATATGAGATGTTCTAGGAGCAGAGATTGTGATCTCAGGCTCGTGCCTGTGTTGCGAGATATGAGATCTCCAACAAGATTCTTTGCCTGTGAGATGAAGGAGAATAGCTCAATCGTTGAGCATGTACTCAGATTGTCTGGGTACTACAATCGCTTGAATCAAGTGGGAGTTGATCTTCCAGATAAGAGAGTGATTGATATAGTTCTCCAAGTCACTGTCACTAAAGCTACTAGAACTTAGTGATGAACTATAATACACCAGGGATAGAAGTATTGGTCCCTGAGCTGTTCGCGATGTTTGACACCGCGAAGGTAGAAATCAAGAAGGAGCGTCAAGTGTTGATGGTTAATCAAACCACTAGTTTCGAAAAGGGCAAGAGCAAGGAGGGAAACTTCATGGATAGCAAGTCAGTTGCTGCCCCAGTGAAGCAACCCAAAGTTGAACTCAAACCCGAGACTAAGTGCTTCTATTATGAGGTGAGAGGTCGCTGAAGCGGAACAACCCTAGATACTTGGTAGATAAGAAGGCTGGCAACATCGACAGAAGTATATTTGATATACGAGTTATTGATGTGTACCTTGCTAGTACTCCTAGTAGCACCTGGGTATTGGATACCGGTTCGGTTGCTAAATGTTAGTAACTCGAAATAAAAGCTACGGAATAAACGGAGAACTAGCTAAGGGTGAGGTGACGACGTGTGTTGGAAATGTTTCCAAGGTTGATGTGATCAACATCGTACGCTCTCTCTACCTTCAGGATTAGTGACGAACCTAAATAAATGTTATTTGGTGTTTTGCGTTGAGCATGAACATGATTAGATCATGTTTGTTGCAATACGGTTATTCATTTAAGTCAGAGAATAATAGTTATTCTGGTTACATGAATAATACCTTCAATGGTCATGCACCCAGTGAGAATGGTTTGTTGAAATCTTGATCGTAGTAGTACACATGTTCATAACATTGATGTCAAAAGATACAAAGTTAATAATGATAGTACCACATACTTGTGGCACTGCCGCTAAATGTCATATTGGTATAAAGCGCATGTAGAAACTCCATGCTGATGGATATTTGGACTCATCGATCTCGAATCGGTTGAGACATGCGAACCATGCCTCTTGGGCAAGATGACTAAAGGACCCCGTTGGATGGAGCGGGCAAGTGATTCATTTGAAATGATACATGTTGATGTATGCAATCTAGTGAGTCTTGTAGTGTGCAGTGGATATCGTTATTTTCTTACCTTCACTGATGATTTGAGTAGATATAGTGTATATTTACTTAATGAAACACAAGTCTGAATCGTTTGAAAGGTTCAAGCAAATTCAGAGTGAAGTTTAAAGATCATCGTGACAAGAAGATAAAAATGACCGCGATATGATCGTGGAGGTGAATATCTGAGTTACGAGTTTGGCATACAACTTAAGACAACGTGAAATATGCCCTAGAGGCAATAATAAATTAGTTATTATCATATTTCCTTGTTCATGATAATCGTTTATTATCCATGCTATAATTGTATTGATCGGAGACTTAAATGCATGTGTGGATACATAGACAAAACCATGTCCCTAGTATGCCTCTAATGGACTAGCTCGTTGATCAAAGGATGGTTAAGTTTTCCTAGCCATGGACATGAGATGTCATTTGATAACGGGATCACATCATTAGGAGAATGATGTGATGGATAAGACCCAAACTACAAACATAGCATATGATCGTGTCAGTTTATTGCTACTGTTTTCTGCATGTCAAGTATATGTTCCTATGACCATGAGATCATGCAACTCACGAATATCGGAGGAGTGCCTTGTGTGTATCAAACGTCGCAACGTAACTGGGTGACTATAAAGGTGCTCTACAGGTATCTCCGATGGTGTCTGTTGAGTTGGCATGGATCGAGACTGGGATTTGTTACTCCGTGTGACGGAGAGGTATCTCAGGGCCCACTCGGTAATACAACATCACAATGAGCCTTGCAAGCAATGTGACTAATTGTTAGTTGCGGGATCTTGTATTACGGAATGAGTAAAGAGACTTGCCAGTAACGAGGTTGAACTAGGTATGGAGATACCGACGATCGAATCTCGGGCAAGTAACATACCGAAGAACAAAGGGAACGTTATACGGGATTAACTGAATCCTTGACATAGAGGTTCGACCGATAAAGATCTTCGTAGAATATGTAGGAACCAATGTGGACGTCCAGGTACCGCCATTGGTTATTGACCGTAGAGGTGTTTCGGTCATGTCTACATAGTTCTCGAACCCGCAGGGTCTGCACACTTAAGGTTCGGTGACGTTTCGGTAGTGTAGAGTTATGTATGGTGGTGATCGAAGGTTGTTCGGAGTCCCGGATGAGATCCCGGACGTCACGAGGAGCTCCGGAATGGTCCGGAGGTAAAGATTCATATATAGGAAGTCCCAGTTTGGTTTCCGGAAAAGTTTCGGGCTCATCGGTAGTGTACCGGGAGTATCGGTATTGTACCGGGAGTGCCGGTAGTGTACCGGAGGACCTCCGGGAGGGGTATTTCGACCCCAAGAGGTCCATGGGCTGTGGGAGAATAATAACCAGCCCTTAGTGGGCTGGGAAAACAGCCACAAAGGCCCATGGCGCAGGAGAGAAAGTCCTAAAGCAAAAAGTGGAAAATCAGCCAATAGGAGGCAATGCTACTCCAACTAGGATTGGAGGTGAAGTAGGATTGCTCCCACCTCCTATTTCGGCCGACCCAAAGGCCTTGGCTTCCTCTCCTATCCTCTCCTCCTATATATACTAGTGGATTGGGTGGTTTTTGGACAGAATTTCCGGCCACGTGCTACCCGTTCCACCGGTGCATAGTTTCTCCTCTAGATCGATTTTCTGCAGCGCTTAGGCGAAGCCCTGCCGGAATTGCTCCACCACCATCACCGGAGCGCCGTCACGCTGCCGGTGAACTCTCTCTCCTCTCCACCTCCTCTTGCTGGATCAAGACGGTGGAGATCGTCATCAAGCTGCACGTGTGCTGAACGCGGAGGTGCCGTCCGTTCGGCGCTAGATCGGAAGAACCGTGATCGAGATCGCGAGACGGTTCATGATGAGATCGCGGAACGGATCGTGATGAGTTCGCGGGACAGATCGTGATCAAGATCGTGAGACGGATCGTGATGAGATCGCGGGACGGATCATGATGAGTTCACGGGACGGATCGTGATTGGATCGCGGGACGGATCGTGATGAGATCGCGGGACGCTCGGCGATTTGGATCGCGAAGAAGTTCGACTACACCAACCGCGTTTCTTAACGCTTCCCGCTTAGCGATCTACAAGGGTATGTAGATCCACTCTCCCTCTCATAGATGCTCATCACCATGGATAGGTTTGCGTGTGCGTAGGAAATTTTTTGTTTCCCATGCGACGTTCCCCAACACATGGTTGTCTTCAACCTTGCGCCAGAAGGACGACGAGCGCGTGGCCGAGGCACGTTGGCACACGTCTAGGCAACCTCCAGCCTGCCTGCCCGCTCTGGACGTCGTCTAGGAACGCCACGCGACCCCGTGCATGTCTCGCTCTCCTCCCCGTGCTCATCCCCTCCCCTATCTCTCTCTCACGCACAACCGAAAGTGTTCATCACCGCCGCTCGCAGCCATCGTAGGCGCCGGCCATTCTATGCCTTGCTGCCGTGCTCAGGAGAACCGCGACGTCAACCCCGACCTCCTCACCGAGCCAAGCAACCGAAGGAGCCCTCTGTCATCTCCATCGACATCGTCCTCAAGCTCCGGCTCCGACGCACCTCTCTAGCGATTCGCGGCCATCTGCGCCTCCCCGAGCTCGCCGTCTACCTTAATCGACCCGCTGTGAGCTCCTTCGTCGATTCCCCTAACCTTGTGGCCTGTCCCTCGCCGTGGTCATCGCCCGCTTGTTACCCGAGATGCCACCGCCGCATAGCTCGTGGCCGGACACTGCTCCGGTGACCCCACGACCCCTCCGGTGTCCAAAATGGATTGGCACGACTAAGGGCTACCCCCTGGTGCTATCCGCGCATCGAACCGAGCCCCATAGCCAACTCCGGCGCCCAACAACCGTGGTTTTGGTCATTGCAGGCGAATCTCCGGCAAGCGCTGACCTGGCCGGCCATTAGGGCTTGATTAACCGCTAATGACCCCCCCTAACCACTAACAGCGGGCCCCAACAGCGGGTCAAACCCCGGTCAGCGCGGGACTAACCCCTAGGTCACTGACCAGTGGACCCCACCGGTCAGCTTTGACCTAGGCCCGGCACGGTTGACCCACTGACGTCAACCTCACGTAATGGTGATGCAGTTAATATTTTCTATATTAAAAATCAACTCAGGAAATTCCAGAAAATGTTTAAAACTTCTAAAAATCATAGAAATTCAATCGTAACTTAGATGAAAATAATTTATATATGAAAAATGATCAGAAAAATCCAATGAATCTATTTATGCCCTGATCATGCAAGTTTTAACAAGTTAACATCACCAAGTAGGACATTTTATGATTAGGGCAATATAGGAAATATCATTTGGAGTTGGAATTCGAACTTGTTTGAATTCCACTTCAATTAACTTGGATAATTATTCCTCTAGGTTAATTCAGTATCTTAACTTTTCATATCATGCATAATGGTTGTTGCATTTCATTGAATGTGTTCCTTTCTTGTTTGCTAGTGTTTGTTCCTTCTCGATAGACGATGGTTCCGACGATACGACCGTTGACACTAATGAAAAGAAGTTTTATCTTCAGGACTATTAGGCAAGCAAAACTCATTGAGCATACTGATATGAACCCACTCTCTCGCTCCTGCTCTCTTTTATTGCATTAGGACAACAACGATTCAACTATTACATGTTCTCAGTAGTTGAACCCATTCCTTTGCATGGCCTGTCTTTGCCACAACAAATAGTTGAAACCACTTAGCATGAGTAGCAACTGCTCAAGCCTTATTATGCTTACTCATCCATGTTTGCTTACTGTGCCTGCTAGGCTTAGAGTCATGTCGTGTCGGGTTTGATCCATCTGGGTGATGAATCAGAATGGTAGTGTTCATGTCCTACTATGTGAGAGCTAAGTGTGTGAACACGATTTGGTAAAGCTAGCAATGAGAGATCATGTAGGAGTACATGGGGGGTTGTCTCATTTAAACCATCTTTAAGAACGGAGTTCTGTGTATGTTATCCAAGACAAGATACTACCGCACATTGGGATACTTAATTGACCCTCTCGGCTTATTAATCATCTAGACCTCTGTCCAAGAGTCGCAACTAGTTTCTGGTGTTTGTAGGAAAACTGTTGGCGGCCGTGCATAGTGCTGCCCGATGGGGTGGGCTGTGATGCAATAGATGCATAGTGGCACGGTGCACCAAGTGGCACCCGAATGGTGGGCTTGGTCACCCTATGCACATCGTTTGAGGCTGTATCGGAAACTTCGGCCGGACTTCCGTCTGGGTTCAGTCTCAAATAGGCGATAAACCCGAACTAGGGTCTTGTGTGATTAACGGTCGTGGCCGACTCCCTCGTTGGGCTTCCGCTTGAAGGTTGCCGAGGTGCCTTTTTCATGCACATGGCGATAAGTGGCAGGAGCGTGTGTGAAGAAGTACACCCCTACAGGGTTATGAATCTATTCGAATAGCCGCATCCTCGAATATGGACTACTTGGAGAACTTATGTGGTTCATAGATAAGTGGAGTGGATACCTCTAAAATGCGCAAGATAAGCATGAGTGCTATGGATGGCCTTATCGTAGGGAGAAGGGAGTGGATCCATAGCGGTGATTGGTGAATATGTGGACTCGTGTATGCTATCCCACCTCAATGAAAGTACTTGTAGTCGTAGTATAGGTTAGCCAAGAGTAAGATCTGGCTTGGTGCAATAAACTCCACAACCCCCTTTGTTGAAAATGGTGCATATGTAGTTAGTTTTGATGTAAGTCTTGTTGAGTACCCTTGTACTCACGTTTGCTTAATTTATGTTTTTGGAGAGGAAACGTTAGTCTCATTAGTGGTATTTAGGACGTGAAGTTCGATGTTGACCAAATTAGCTTGGGAATCCCAGACAGAGGTCTGGTCCCTTTGGTAGGGTCGTTGTAGATTTTTAGGCTCCTCCAGCCACTTTTGTAGATGTCTGTACCCAGACATGTTTAACTTCTGCTTGTTTTTTTGAATGCTCTGAATGTTAGGACTTGTGACCCCTGCTTGTAAATTGTAATATCTTATTGTGTTGGCTCTTCCGAGCCTTCCAAATAAATGTTGTAATGTTGTATGGTTATGTTGTGATGCCATAGTTGTATCTATGCATATCGAGCATGTCGTGCGTACGTGTGATGTGCAACGGTATGTATGGGATTTGACACCTATTTGTGTGCCTTTAGTAGTACTCTATACAGGGAAATGCCTCTTTGTGCTTCCATCGAGCCTTGGTAGCTTGCTACTGCTCTAGACACATTGATTGACCGACGTGTATCCTTCTTTGTTGTTGTGTCTGTTCTTTTGGGGAAATGTCTTGCAGTGTAGTGGAGTCCTTGTAGCTTGTTATGACTCGTCTACACATGCTAGAGATCGACACCTGCATTGTTGGGTTATGTATGCTTGTCCTTGTATGGATGTGCCACTTGGGTTCGACGACTAGTCATGTCGGCCCGGGTTCTTTGACATTTGAATGCTAGCGACACATTCAAATATGTGAGTCAAAAGACGCAAACGGTGCAGGCCCAGGTAAGGTGGCAGCCGTGGAGATAACCGTCTGTGAGGCCGCAAAGTGATGTGATGTGTTACAGGCTAGATTCTTATGGCTTAGGATCGGGGTCCCGACACCCTACTCCTGCTTTGGTGGATTGCCTCTTGAGGAGGTGATGCAGATGAACTAGTACAATGTTCTTGGGCCTCCCGAGGGCTCTCTTGAGGTGTTCGAGGCCCTCTGTGGCTTGGTGGTGGATGAGCGGTGGAATGGATTCTGGGTTGGGTCGTCCTTCCTGCTCTATGGTGCAGCCTACTCTCTCTATATATAGCGGTGGCTTGGGTCCTCTTCCCTTATCGCAATGGAGGTAAGGAATCCCACAACAGCCAATTTTGAAGGGGGACAGCAGTAAGTGCTCGCCTTGCCCAAAGGCGGTCTTCGCCTGCAAAGTAGTTGTCGATGGCACAGGGATCGGCTCAGTGATGACATCCGCCCTGCGGGCCGAGTGGTTGTGGTCTTCTTGCACTGGAATGGAAACCTTTGGGGGTTCTTTGGGAACCCGCGTATGTCCTTACTCCCTTAGCACCAAAGAGGAAACGACATTGCCTGGCGCACTGACGCCCCCTGTCCTTCCTTGCGTCATCCTTGACTCCCGAGGTCGGGCCTTGCATAGAGATCTCTGCCGCTTCGGAGGGGTCCTGAGGAGGCCTATCCTTCGTGGGCCTTGTTGCTGCTCCTCCGCATGAGGCTAGGGCCCTCGCAAGGGCCTTGTCCTAAGTGGGGTCACACTCGGTCCTATTTGGTTGATAAAGTGGGTTGATTCGTCTCCGTTGTATCTATAATTTTTGATTGTTTCATGCCAATATTCTACAACTTTCATATACTTTTGGCAACTTTTTACATTATTTTTGGGACTAACATATTGATCCAGTGCCCAGTGCTAGTTCCTGTTTGTTGCATGTTTTTTTTCCGTAGAAAATCCATATGAAACAAAGTCCAAACGCGATAGAAACATGCGGAGATTTTTTTGGAATATATGTGATTTTTTGGAAAAAGAATCAAGACGAGACGATGCCCGAGGAGGTCACAAGCCTGCTAGGCGTGGCCCATAGCCCTGGTTGCGCCCAGAGGGCTTGTGGCCACCCCTTAGGTCGGTTGGAGGTGTCCTATTTCCGCAAGAAAGCTTATTTTTGAAAGAAGATACCCTCAAAATTTCAGCCCTATCGAAGTTACGGATCTCCGGATATTTAAGAAACGGTGAAATGCCAGAATCTGGGAGCGCACAAACAGAAGGAAACAGACAGAGAGATCCAATCTCGGAGGGGCTCTCGACCCTCCGCCGCCATGGAGGCCATGGACCAGAGGGGAAACCCTTCTCCCATCTAGGGGGAAGGTCAAGGAAGAAGAACAAGGAGGGGGTCTCTCTCTCCCCCCTCTCTCCCGCTGGCACCGGAACGCCGCCGGGGCCATCATCGTGATGACAATCTACTCCAACAACTCCGCAATCTTCACCAACACCTCCATCACCTTCCCCCATCTATCTACAGTAGTCCATTCTCCCGCAACCCGTTGTACCCTCTACTTGACCATGGTGCTTTATGCATCATATTATTATACAATGATGTGTTGCCATCCTATGTTGTTTGAGTAGATTTTTGTTGTCCTATTGGATGATTGATGATCATGATTGGTTTGAGTTGCATGTTTTGTTATTGGAGCTATCCTATGGTGCCCTCTGTGTCACGCAAGCATGAGGGATCCTCGCTGTAGGGTGTTGCAATGTGTTCATGATTTGCCTATGGTGGGTTGCTTGAGTGGTAGAAGCATAAACCCGAGTAGGTGGGTTGTTGCATATGGGAGTAAAAAGGACTTGATACCTTATAATGCTATGGTTGGGTTTTACCTTAATGATCTTTAGTAGTTGCGGAAGCTTGATAGAGTTCCAATCATAAGTGCATATGATCCAAGTAGAGAAAGTATGCTATCTTATGCCTCTCCCTCATATAAAATTGCAATTATGATTACCGGTCTAGTTATCGATTGCCTAGGGACAATTCCGCAACTCCTACCATCACTTTTCCACACTCGTTAAACTAACTTAGTTGTTTCTCTATCTTAGTAGCCCCTAGTTTTTATTTACATGCTCTTTATATTCTTGCAAACCTATCCTATCACACCTACCAAGTACTTCTAGTTTCATACTTGTTCTAGGTAAAGAAAACTTCAAGTGTGCATAGATTTGTATCGGTGGTCGCTAGAACTTGAGGGAATACTTGTTCTACCTTTAGCTCCTTGTTGGGTTCGACACTCTTACTTATCGAGAAAGGCTACAATTGATCCCCTATACTTGTGGGTTATCAAGACCTTTTTCTGGCACCGTTGCCGAGGAGCAATAGCGTGGGGTGAATATTCTCGTGTGTGCTTGTTTGCTTTATCACTAAGTAATTTTTATTTTTTGTTTTAACTTGTTTTCTTTCTTTATATATGGGTAGGAAACGCAAAATACCAAAAAATTAGTTGTACTTGCTGCTCCATAAGTTGAGGAACCACTAGTGATTCGTATCACCGAAGAATATTACTTGGGTCATCTTCGATCCACCTGTGCTCGTGCTGAAAACCCAACTAGCATGGTTGAGGAAAAATCATTAAATGAGCATGCTCATTATGTGCGACACCGCATATCTCAAAAAGGGAAACTCTTGTGGCATCAAATTAATACTTTGTGTTGCTATGCTTGGAATCTATGTGAAAATTATGATTTTACTTGTTGTTCTAAAGAAGCTAAAAAACACCTTCCCTACCAATGTGTGTTTAATGATAATGAAATATTATCCTCTTATGCCAAGGAGGTGATAGAGGCGAAGTTGTCCCTGTCTTTCGATGAGATGGTGGCTATCGTTTTTGGTGGAGTAGACTTTGACGATCCGACTACGAACGTGTGAGTCGTCGCGCCTTAGCAATCGCTAAACCAACTCTGAGAGGTTATTGACCACGCCGGAGCACGATCAACCTGACCACGAGGGTCTATTTCCTGCACGCAAACGAAGAACAAGCAAGAAACTAAGATTGCAATCTGGATATTGCGAATATAAGAGGAAAACTTTATTGATGAAGTGGGGTTCTGTGACGTCTTTGTCTGGTCGTGGAACACAAACGAAGAACGCGAAGTTGCTGCTATGGCAAACTTGTAATCTAAACAAAACCCAACCCTAAAACGAAGCCCTAAGGGCTGTATATATGGGGGAATAGAAGGGAATTTCGTGGCCCCTCGGAGGAGGGGTCTGAAACCGACCCTAAGTCAGTTTCCCCATATATACGGAATCTAAAAACAGCCTATAATATGGTATTTCGAAATTACATGGGCCTGGCCCAAAAATAAGGTGACGCAGCACCTATATTAGCCTATGGACGAATTTTATAAAGTGGCATCATGCATATTTCGTCCAAGGCTTCCCGCTCCCATTATGGTGGCTTCAATGTGCGAAAATCATCACTGGAAGCTCCATTGTTCTTCCCCGCACGCGCACCTTCTCCTCCATGCTTGATCCCGCTCCAATGGTCATCCTTCTTATCCATGCTAGGTCCTTCATTCATAAGTAAAACAAAAGTATCCAATTTAGGCAGCATCATATGTTCATGAATATTAGAAGGATTTCCAAGAAACGAAAGTACCTGGTAATTCAATTGACGTGCGCGAGCTCTAGTAATTGGTCCTGTATGTATAGCAGTCGGGGTGGGTGTAACATTAGTAGGGATGTCCTCATCATCCTCCCCTTCTTGAACTGACGTCGTCCTCGACGGAAGCTCATCTTCCTCACCCAAATAAGGCTTCAAATCTGCAATGTTAAAAGTGGGGCTAACCCCAAACTCTGCAGGCAGCTCAAGTTTATATGCATTATCATTTATTTTCTCTAACACCTTAAAAGGACCATCAGCACGTGGCATTAGCTTTGACTTGCGCAAATCAGGAAATCTATCCTTACGCAAATGTAACCAAACAAGATCTCCAGGTGCAAAGACAACATGTTTTCTACCCTTATCTCCAGCAAGTTTGTATTTAGCATTCATACGCTCAATGTTTTCCTTAGTTAACTCATGAATCTTTAATATCAATTCAGCACGTTCTTTAGCATCAAAATTAACCTTCTCCGAAGACGGAAGAGGCAACAAATCAATAGGTGCACGAGGTAAGAAACCATACACAACTTCAAAAGGGCACATCTTAGTGGTAGAATGTAGCGAACGATTATAAGAAAATTCAATATGAGGCAAGCATTCTTCCCACATTTTCAGGTTATTCTTCAAAACAGCCCTAAGCATAGTAGACAATGATCTATTGACTACTTCAGTTTGGCCATCAGTTTGGGGGTGACATGTAGTACTAAAAAGCAGTTTAGTCCCCAACTTAGCCCATAAACATCTCCAAAAGTGGCTAAGAAATTTAGCATCACGATCGGAAACAATTGTATTTGGCACACCATGCAACCGAATAATTTCACGAAAGAACAAATCAGCAACATGAGCAGCATCATCACTTTTATGACATGGTATAAAGTGTGCCATTTTAGAAAATCTATCCACGACAACAAATATGCTATCCCTCCCCTTCTTTGTTCGAGGTAAACCTAAAACAAAGTCCATAGATATATCCTCCCAAGGAACACTAGGTACAGGTAAAGGCATATATAAACCATGAGGATTGAGTCGTGACTTAGCTTTTTGACATGTAGTGCAGCGAGCAACAAAACGCTCAACATCCCGTCTCATCTTTGGCCAAAAGAAATGTGTAGGAAGTACGTCCTCCGTCTTCTTCACGCCAAAGTGTCCCATTAATCCTCCTCCGTGCGCCTCCTGTAACAACAAAAGACGAACGGAGCTAGCTGGAATGCATAGCTTGTTAGCACGAAACACAAATCCATTATTAATAACGAACTTGTTCCATGTTCTCCCTTCTTTACAATTCTGCAACACGTCTCTAAATTCAGCATCATGCACATATTGATCTTTGATGGTCTCCAAACCAAATATTTTAAAGTCAAGTTGTGAAAGCATAGTATAACGACGAGACAAAGCATCAGCAATAACATTATCTTTACCCTTCTTGTGTTTAATGACATAAGGGAAAGTCTCAATGAATTCAACCCATTTAGCATGTCTACGGTTCAGTTTTGCTTGACTTTTAATATGTTTCAAAGATTCATGATCAGAATGTATAACAAATTCTTTGGGCCATAAATAATGTTGCCATGTTTCCAAAGTCCGAACAAGAGCATATAATTCCTTATCATAAGTAGAATAATTCAGACTAGGCCCACTTAATTTTTCAGAAAAGTACGCAACAGGTTTACCATCTTGTAGTAACACACCTCCTAACCCAATTCCACTAGCATCACATTCAAGCTCGAAAGTCTTATTAAAATCAGGAAGTTGGAGTAAAGGAGCATGTGTTAACTTATCTTTCAAGACCGTGAAGGCTTCTTCCTGTGCGGTACCCCAAGAAAAAGGCACGTCCTTCTTTGTAAGCTCATTGAGAGGCGCAGCAATGGTGCTGAAATCTCTCACAAAACGCCTATAGAAACCAGCGAGGCCAAGAAAACTCCTTACTTGTGTGACCGTTTTGGGCTGCGGCCAACTCTCAATAGCTTCAATCTTGGTTGTATCAACTTCAATTCCCTATGGAGTAACAACATAGCCAAGAAAAGATACTCGGTTGGTGCAAAAGGTGCACTTCCCAAGGTTACCAAACAAACGTGCATCACGTAGCGCAGTAAAAACAGCACGTAAATGTTCCAAATGTTCCTCCAAAGATCTACTAAAAATCAATATATCATCAAAATAGACTACCACAAATCGTCCAATGAAAGCACGTAAAACCTCGTTCATTAATCTCATGAAAGTGCTAGGTGCATTAGTTAACCCAAAAGGCATGACTAGCCACTCATATAATCCAAACTTAGTTTTAAATGTTGTTTTCCATTCATCGCCCAATTTCATACGAATTTGATGGTATCCACTACGCAAATCAACTTTGGAGAAAATTGTAGAGCCACTTAATTCATCAAGCATATCATCTAGTCTAGGAATAGGATGACGATAACGAATAGTAATATTATTAATGCCTCTACAATCCACACACATGCGCGATGTACCATCCTTTTTAGGCACTAGAATAATAGGAACAACACAAGGACTAAGGGATTCACGTATATAACCTTTGTCAAGCAGCTCCTGTACTTGACGCATAATCTCCTTTGTCTCCTCTGGATTGGTACGGTAGGGCGCACGGTTGGGTAGGGATGCACCGGGAATTAAGTCAATCTGATGCTCAATCCCGCGAATAGGCGGTAATCCCGATGGCACGTCTTGTGGAAAGACATCAGCGAACTCCTGCAAAATGTTAATGACAGCAGGAGGCAAAGAGGGAGGCATGTCCTCGAATGAAAATAATACCTCTTTACATACAAAAGCATAGCAAACATATGTAGCAACATCCAAATCATTAATATCAGATTTAGTAGCAAGTAAACATCCACTCTTCAATTTTATTTCGGATGCAACAGTAGATGATGGTTTATTATGCTTATGGTGTTGCTCAAATTCCTGTGCTACAATCTGATTTTCACTCTTATTTTTCTCCTGTTTTGCTTTACTAGCTCTAGCAATGTCATCTTTCATAATATGTTCGGGAGACATAGGAAGCAAAGTGATATTATGATCCTTATGAACAAGAGTATACTGATTTGTCCTACCATGGTGTACAGAATTTTTATCAAACTGCCATGGTCTACCAAGTAAAACAGAACATGCTTGCATGGGTACCACATCACAATCCACATAATCAGAATATGTAGCAATGCTAAAATGCACACGAACAGTACGTGTTACCTTAACCTTGCCACTATTGTTGAACCATTGGATGTAATAAGGATGAGGATGTGGTCTGGTGGTTAGAGACAGCTTCTCCACCATCTCCATGCTAGCCAAGTTATTGCAACTCCCTCCATCGATGATGATGCGAACAGAACGCTCTTTCACAACTCCCTTTGTGTGGAACAAGTTGTGCCTCTGATTTTGCTCAGCGTGTGTAACCTGCACACTGAGAACACGTTGAGCAACTAAACTTTCATACCTGTCAGCGTAATCAGCAGCCATGTATTGTGTTTCTGGTTCTGCATCCTTGCCACCCTGTTCGTCACTGGCAATAAGTGCCAAAGTCTCCTCATCATAATCACTAGCGGACGCATATCCACCATCCTCAGTAACAATCATTACACGCTTGGAAGGGCATTCTCTCGCATAGTGACCTCCACCCTTGCAACGACGACATATAACCTCATGTGTTTGCCCTGTGGATGCAATAGATGAAGAAGAACTCTGTGCAGGCCCAGAAGGTGTGCTCTTCGCAGAGGGTGCAGTAGGAGCCTGTTTCCTGGTATCGCGATTAGAGTTGGAGGTTGAAGGAGGTGGTGTTGCAGCAGGACGTGCGGAAGTAGAGGAGGTACGTGGCGTCCATGATGAAGTACGACCTGCAAAATTAGTAGTTCTCGCCATTGCCTGTCGATCCTGCACTTCACGTTCAGCTTTGCAAGCAAGATGAAATAAACGAGTGATAGTGTTATACTCCTTATACTCTAGAATAGTCTGAATCTCTCTATTTAATCCACCCATAAAACGTGCAAGCATAGCTTCATTCTCCTCAACAATACCACATCTAATCATACCAGTTTGTAATTCCTGATAATATTCTTCTACAGAATTTTTTCCTTGTCTTAAACGCTGCAAATTTTGAAGCAATTCACGTTGATAATAAGGTGGCACCCAACGATTTCGCATAGCAGTTTTCAAAGCAGCCCATGTAGTTGGAATATTATCAGGGTGTATTCTACAATGTTCTGACCACCAAACACAAGCAAAACTAGTGAATGAACAAACAGCAGCAGCAACACGTCGATCCTCTGGAAAATGTAAGCATGTAAAACGTTGTTCTGTTTCTAACTCCCATGTAAGATATATATCAGGAACATATCTACCCTCAAACGTCGGAATATTCAATTTAAGTTTAGGGAGATGGTCATGATCCCGTACCTGCGGGGGTGGTGCAGCCCTACCGTTACGGTTGTAGCCATGTGGTCGACCTGGTGCGTATGGTGGGGGTTGCCCCTGGGGCGGATCTGGAGCAACCTCTCCCTCATCATCGAAATCACCATCATAATCTTCAACCTGCTCAACGACAGTAGCCGCACGAGCCACCGAAGTAGCAGCAGTATCAACAGTACCAGGATGTTGGGCGTGGCCGAGAGGCACACGTCGCGCTCGTCGTTCGAAAGGAATAGGAACTGCAGCTGGTGGAGGTAGACGGGCAAGCACCTCATTGAACTTGGCGTCCATCTTGGCGTCGAATGTCTTCTCCAAACCATCTAGCTTCTCCATGGCCACTCCAAAGTTGTTCACGAAGTCCTGTACCTGCTCAGCCATCATTTGCTGAAATTTATCATAGAGCGCTTTGTTGGTCATGCTCTCCCAGTCGATCTCGTCATCGTGTGATCCTGGCATGGTTAGCAGAAATAGGAAACACACAATATGAAACCTACAGACTACTGGGACGTGGTGGTGGTGGCGGTGTGGCACAAATCCTTTAAGCGAATATCAATTTCTTACCAGTTCTTACCCAGTAGCAGGCGGTGATCGGCAACCGTTGTAGCCAAAACTCTCAAAGCTTGGATAGAGCGATTGCCAGGTGGTGTCAAGCACACGGCGTAGAAGTATGTGGAGCTGGGATAGCTTATAATATGGTAGCAAAAAGGGTCAGCATTAATCAATTCAGAGATGCAAGGTTGAATAAACGCTCAACGACGGTACTGTGCTGGTCCTAGGCTAGACCGTGCTAGAGACGCGAGCCTAAAACACCAACAAAAGCACGACGATACACGTAAGCAAGGGAAAAGCACACTCGGATTTTTTTTTCGTTTTTTTTTTCGGCGCCTCTTTTTTTTGTTTTTTTCAAAAACTCACTACAATGGCGAGTGTCTCAAAACTCTTGCCACGTCGTATAAGCAAGATGGGCACGGATTTTTCTTTTGGACTATTTTTTTTCTGGAGCAATCCGGGGGCTGCGACGACCCAAAAATTTCGACACAAATCACTATGATAGCAAGTGTCTCAAAACGCTCCGGGGAACCTAAAATCAAGATAGGGAAAAAATATTTTCGGCCGAATTTTTTTTGGGCCAAAACGTGCTCTGCAAAGCGTGCCAGACTCTGCGCAGGTAGCAAAACACGGATCCGAAATCAAAAGGATCTCGAAACTAAACCTAAAACGAACTGGACTTGGATTGGTGGTGGATTTGTGGTGGTATATATGGACACCAATGGTCAAACCTAATTATTTTTTTTGGCTTTTTCGTGGACTAAAGGTATGAAGAACAGATGCGATCTAAACTACGAAAACTGGTAAAATCTCACCGAGCAACCTGGAAATCTGATACCACTTGATAGAGGCGAAGTTGTCCCTGTCTTTCGATGAGATGGTGGCTATCATTTTTGGTGGAGTAGACTTTGACGATCCGACTACGAACGTGTGAGCCGTCGCGCCTTAGCAATCGCTAAACCAACTCTGAGAGGTTATTGACCACGCCGGAGCACGATCAACCTGACCACGAGGGTCTATTTCCTGCACGCAAACGAAGAACAAGCAAGAAACTAAGATTGCAATCTGGATATTGCGAATATAAGAGGAAAACTTTATTGATGAAGTGGGGTTCTGTGACGTCTTTGTCTGGTCGTGGAACACAAACGAAGAACGCGAAGTTACTGCTATGGCAAACTTGTAATCTAAACAAAACCCAACCCTAAAACGAAGCCCTAAGGGCTGTATATATGGGGGAATAGAAGGGAATTTCGTGGCCCCTTGGAGGAGGGGTCTGAAACCGACCCTAAGTCAGTTTCCCCATATATACGGAATCTAAAAACAGCCTATAATATGGTATTTCGAAATTACATGGGCCTGGCCCAAAAATAAGGTGACGCGGCACCTATATTAGCCTATGGACGAATTTTATAAAGTGGCATCATGCATATTTCGTCCAAGGCTTCCCGCTCCCATTATGGTGGCTTCAATGTGCGAAAATCATCACTGGAAGCTCCATTGTTCTTCCCCGCACGCGCACCTTCTCCTCCATGCTTGATCCCGCTCCAATGGTCATCCTTCTTATCCATGCTAGGTCCTTCATTCATAAGTAAAACAAAAGTATCCAATTTAGGCAGCATCATATGTTCATGAATATTAGAAGGATTTCCAAGAAACGAAAGTACCTGGTAATTCAATTGACGTGCGCGAGCTCTAGTAATTGGTCCTGTATGTATAGCAGTCGGGGTGGGTGTAACATTAGTAGGGATGTCCTCATCAGGAGGCCTATTTCTATTGTCACAGCCCTAGAATTTGCTTGTAATTGTTTGCATCAACATAAGCATGTGCATCATGTCATCATTTTTAAATTCAAATTAATTGGAAATGGGGGTGATCAAACCCTAGCACAAATAAAATTCAAATAGGTTAAACTATTAAGATAATTGAGTGAATCCAAAATGCTCTTCAAAAATGTTCCCCCTCTTTGATAAATGTTGGCAACAACATATCAGGGCTGAATTATATATTAATAACTATTTTGGCAAATTAAATAAATTAGGAAAGTTTCTGAAAATCACTAATAAAGCATTGTAAATATTTTAGTTGCTTCAATTTTTCTGAAACTTTTTGTGGAGCTTGGAAATATTCTAAATATACTACATAAATAATTTCACGAATTTTGGCCTTATAGTTTTTGCCCAAACAAAATTAAATAGAAAGCAGGAAATAGAAAACAGAAACTAAAATGAAAGAAAGAGAAAGAGGGAGACGACTTACCTGGCCCAACACGCCGGCCCAGCCCACCAGAGCCCAGGCGCCAGTCGTCTTCCTCCTTTGCCAGGAGGACGATGGCGTGTCGCATGCACAAGAGGCGCGGCCACCTCCTGCTTGCCACCTCCCGGCCTCCCCCGAGCCTATCTCCTCGCCTGGAGATGGCCAGATGCCCCCCTGTCTCTCTCCCCGTCCCTGGCTCGCTCCCTCGCTCGCCCTTCCTCGGTTCCGCCACTGCTGCTGTCTTCTCCACCTCCGGCTGACGGATGCCATCGCTGATTTGCTGCCGCCAGGACCTCCCCGAGCTCGTCGACCACCTCCTCGAGCCTATTGTGAACCCCCGGTCCCTCTTCCCCTTGCCCTATTGCCTATCCCGTCCCCTAGCTGCCATCCCTACCATTGTCGAGCTCCGGCCACCCCTCGGATGCTCACCGCCGTTAGCACAAGCCGCCGCAGCCCTTTCCGAGTGCCCACATAGATGCGGGCGAGTCCTAGCTCCTCGCTGAGCCCCTCCACTATCCGATTGGTTGTTGGAGGAGCGTTTCTGACGCCTTCTGCCATGTCTGCCATCACCGGCGGCTGAACGCCGATGGGTTTGACCCCGTTGACTGGAGGGTTGACCTCTCGGAGTCAGTGATAGGTGGGACCTAGCTCTGGTTAAGTTTAGGTTAAGTCTTAACTCAATTAAGTCGATTAACTAGACTAATGGGTGAATGACTAGTGGGCCCAACCCTTAATGAAATTGTTAGGATTAATTAAACCTAATTAAGCTCATGTGTCACTGACAGTGGGCCCAGTTGCTAACTAAACCTGTTTAAAATTAATTATATCTCTGGTTAACCCAGAGCCACTAACATGGGGGTCCCACTAGTCAGGTTTGACCTGGACAAGCCCCGTTGACGTGCTGATGTCACTATGACATCATGCTGATGCAGTAAAGTATTTCTGGAATTAAAACAAATCAGTAAATGATTTAATATATTTAGAAAATGTTTAAAACTTCTAAAACTCATAGAAAATGATATGTAAGTCACATGAAAATAATTTATATATGAAAATGATCAGAAAAATCAAATGAATCTGTTTATGCCATGATCATGCATGTTTGAACAAGTTAGCATCACCAAGTAGAACATTTTGTGATTTGCGCAATATAGGAAATATAATTTGGAGTTGGAATTGAAACTTGTTTGAATTCCACTTCAATTAACTTGTCTAATTATTCCTCTACGTTAATTCAGTATCTTAACTTGCCATATCATGCATCATGGTTGTTGCATTGTATTGAATGTGTTCCTTTCTTGTTTGCCGGTGGTTGTTCCTTCTCGGTTGACGATGGTTCCGACGATGTGACCGTGGACACTAATGAAGAGAAGTATTATCTTCAGTACTGTCAGGCAAGCAAACCCCCTTAAGCATACTGATATGAACCCACCCTTTCGCTCCTGCTCTCTTTTACTGCATTAGGACAACAAAGATTCAACTGTTACCTATTCTCGGTAGTTGAACCCATTCCTTTGCATGACATGTCTTTGTCACAGTAAATAGTTGAAACCACTTAGCATGGGTAGCAACTGCTTGAGCCTTGTTGTGCTTACTCAAATATGCTTGCTTACTTACTGTGTCTGCTATGCTTAGAGTCGTGTCATGTCGGGTCTGATCCATCTGGGCGATGAATCGGAATGCAAGTGTTCATGTCCTACTGTGTGAGATCTAAGTGCGTGAACTCGATTTGGTAAAGATAGCGATGAGAGGTGATGTAGGAGTACATGTCAGGTTGTCTCATTGGGACCGTCCGCAAGAAATAAGTTCTGTGTTTGTGATCCTAGACAGTTACTACCACACATTGGGCCCTGAAATATGACCCCGCTCGACTTATTAATCTCCTAGATCTCTGTCCGGGAGTTGCAACTAGTTTCTGGTCTTTGTAGGAAAAGTGTTGGCGGCCGTGCATAGCACTGCCTGACGGGGTGGGCTGTGATGCGGTATAGGCACAGTGGCACGGTGTACCAAGTGGCACCCGAACGGTGGGCTTGGGAACCCTGCGCACATCGTCTGCGGCCGTAGCGGAAACTTTAGCCGGACTTCCGTGCGGGTTCAGTCTCAAATAGGCGACAAACCTGAACTAGGGTCTTGTGTGATTGACGGTCGTGGCCGACTCCCTCGCTGGTCTTCCGCTTGAAGGTTGCCGGGGTGCCTTACATGTGCACATGGCGGTACGTGGCGGGAGCATGTGTGAATAAGTACACCCCTGCAGGGTTATGAATTTGTCCAAATAGCCGCGTCCTCGGGTATGGACCACTTGGAGAACTTATGTGGTTCATAGATAACTTGAAGTGTATACTCTAAAATACGCAACGTAAGCGTGAGTGCTATGGATGGCCTTCTTGTAGGGAGAGGAAAGTGAATCCATAGTGATGTATTGATTTGGTGAATATGTGGACTCATGTGCTCTATCCCACCTCAAAGAAAGCACTTGTAGTCGTAGTACAGGTTAGCCAAGAGTCAAAGCTGGCTTGTTGCAATAAACTCCACAACCCCCTTCGTTAATACTGATGCATGTGTAGTTAGTTCTGATGTAAGTCTTGCTAAGTACCTTTGTACTCACGTTTGCTTAATTTATGTTTTGCAGAGGAGACATCAGTCTCATTAGTGGTATTTACAACGTGAAGTTTGATGTTGACCGGATTAGCCTGGAAATCCCAGACAGAGGTCTGGTTCTTGTGGTAGGGTCGTTGTAGCTTTTCAGGCTCCTCTAGCCACTTTTGTAGATGTCTGTACCCAGACATATTTAACCTCTGCTCGTTTGTTTGAATGCTCTGAATGTTGGGTCTTGTGACCCCTGCTTGTAACATCTTATTGTGTTGGCTCTTCCGAGCTTTCTAAATAAATGTTGTAATGCCTCAGTATGGATTATGTTGTGATGCCATAGTTGTATGGTTATGTTGTGATGCCATAGTTGTATCTATGCATATCGGGCATGTCGTGCGTACGTGTGACATGCAACGGTATGTATGGGATTCGACACCTAGTATTGTGCCTTTAGTAGTACTCTTTGCGGGGAAATGCCTCTTTGTGCTTCCACCGAGCCTTGGTAGCTTGCTACTGCTCCGGACACATTGATTGACCAGCGTGTATCCTTCTTTGCTGCTGTGTCTGTCCCTTCGAGGAAATGTCTCGGAGTGTAATGGAGTCCCTGTATCCTGCTACGACTCGTCTATGTGCAGTGATGACATTTATGTCCCACGATGTAATGGAGTCCTTGTAGCTTTCTATGACTCGTCTACACATGCTAGAGATCGACACCTGCATTGCTGGGTTACATATGCATGTCCCTGTACGGATGTGCCACTTGGGTTCTACGACTAGTCATGTCGCCCCGGGTTCTTTGACATTTGAATGCTAGCAAAACATTCACAAACGTGAGGCAAAAGACGCAAACGGTCCCGACCCAGGTAAGGTGGCAGCCATGGAGATAACCATAGATGAGACCGCAAAGTGATGTGATGTGGTACAGGCTGGATTCTTACGGCTTAGGATCAGGGTCCCGACAGCTTTGGTATAAGAGTTTCACTGCTTGTAGGATTACCAAGCCAAAATGGTCGATATTGAGTCTAGAACTGCTTTAGTTATATAAGGGAATTGATTGTGGAAGGGAAAATAAGGCTCTTTTTACTCCTTTCCTTGTGTCATTCTAATTCTGAGTCACCCTCTTCTTTTCTACGGGGATTAAGAACTAGGCCTTCTCATCTATCTATTAGGATGACGAGTTACTATGCTGGAGACCTATAGGAAAGATGTTGTCTTTCTGGATCGATGTCTCTATAAGAATTCAGTGTTTGTTGTCGGTTTTCTTGTGCATGTTGCCTCATATTTCATGCCCGAACAGCTGTTATGTTGTCCGAGTTGTCTAAGGTTTCTAAATCATACGATGCGATTGCAAAACTCTTTCATCTTGAGTCAGTGTCTTTCAGGCCAGACAAAGCACACTAATTGTTGACTTGAGGTACTCTATTACCTCGACGTGTTTGTTGAAGTGTTAGGAAACCATGTTGTTTCAGTGAACCACCGAATAGTCTAGTTGTGTCTTTTGTTTCCAGTGTGATAGTTCTGGCCATCGTTATCAAAAGAATGTTGTGATGCTACCTAGTCAATAGGCATCCTATTTCTGGGTTCATGAACCCAAGTTTCATCCTTCTTAGTCATGTTGATAGTATTTGCTCGTCCCCTAGGATGCTTAGTAACCTTGTTATAGTCCTCAAGGTTTGTGGTATATCATTCTTCCAATACCATGAATCAGTTATGACAGGAGTTCTTCGTGAACAAAATATCACAACAAGAGTGCTTGTGATGAGTCCTCCATTTCATAGTTGTGAGCCAGCCAATTCTTTCATTTCTGCATGGATTATCTGGAAGAAACATGTTGAACTCCATTTGACATATTCAATCCATGCATCTACAACTCAGGAAAAATCATGTGCTCTTGAATTGTCCTTCTTCAATTGTATTTTGACCTTTATCTATCAATGGGTAGACAAGGGTATGTCATGCATTGTCTTATCGATGTCGACTATTCTTGTGGCTATCAAGCCATTCTATTTCAGAATGACTAGGAGAAGCAAACTCATGTACCTCATCCATTTCTTGGATTGGGTCAAAGCAGTTGTATTCCGCAGATCAAAATGCCAATTCAGCTTTTGCTTTGTTCTACCTTGAGGTATTACCCTCTTCGTGTCAAGATTATCATGAGAACTGCACTCCCTCTTATGAAATCTTGATGTAGTGATACTTCTCGCCATCATCATTCATTCCCCGGTCTCTGTGTTGTCTTTAACCAGAGCACCAACAAGTGAATCATGATGTGCGTAATCGATACACCTAGCAACTTTGTTGCTTGGTAGTTAATGGACAATAATCTCACTCTTGGTGTGATGGTCATTGAATTGTCATACTAAGATTGACTGTGCTACCTAGTCCATCTTTCATGGTGCAATTTTCGATCAATGAGTTAGGATTGTGTCAATCCTTCGCTCTGTTGATCATATATCAACTTGTCTTGAAAAGCAAGATTGTTCTTGAGTGTGATAACATATCGGTGGATCGTGATTTTCCAAATATCCTCTTGGAACTATTACCAAGGTTTTCCTTGACCATTATGTTGAGCTCGTGATCAAGATGGTTTTTCTATAAACCACCCCTTCTCCAAGACTCTGTGTTGGATACCCCTGAACTAGTTGGTTAAGCTAAACAACAACTTGAATAGTTGGAAGATAGAAGCTTGATCTAACTTAGCTCATGTTAAAGGGATATCTTGTGTTTTGTGCTTGTGTGTGTAGAAGAAAGATGATATCTTCATCAATTGATCCTTGTGACCAATTGATGCACCTATCATCTTGTACAACCATTGATTTGAGTGTGGGCTAACATCAAATCAAAATCAGAACCAAAGATTTTATGAATGTTGTTTTTACTCGTGGATGTATCCTCGAGCATACACCGTTATATCTTTCGGTTTGACCAACGCTATCACCTTGTTTTCATAGTTGCGGAATTCCGTCCATAGGGGTACCTTGATGAATTGTTGTTGAGCCCATCGACAACATTTTCATGCGTTCCATGATTCATTATGAACAAAAAGCTAGCATTGGAAACTTTGTAGGCATATATATCTTCATGTTTGGTTCGGGAAGTATATGTTAGGTGTAAGAAGTGACTCCCTCTTAGTTCACGTGCATCAGATGCAAGTTGCCACCGTGAATTCGAGGGAAGTTATCTTGCTTCCTTTAGAATCATCTCAAATCAGTTATGCATGTGCGAAGTGTTATATGGGTTGGTAGATTTGCAACCTCCAATCCACATGTAACTCCTAGCACACCAAGCAACTGATTGATTTGTTCAAGGAAAAGAAGTTATGTGCTATCCTGAAGGGCCTAGACGGACTTGCACCGGACTTCGCTACCTCCAATGATGGTTCCATCCAGAATTCGGTAGTGTTTTGTTGTAAGATTTCTATGTGGTTACAATTGTCTTGGACAGTGTGTTCACGTGTGTCTTGCAATCCATCTCATGTTTTGGAGTTGACACCCGTAGTTCATTTCCTGAGAATCTTGCAACGTCATCTCTTTGATTTGTGTTGCAACCTTTCACTTTCCGACATGCCGACTATGGAATATCCTAACACCAACCATAGCCGAATCTCAGGCAGATATGATGGTTGGAACATTTCCAAGAGTTATCATATTGGTCTCTTTGTAACCCGGCAGAGTGATGTTGTGGCTAAGGCACTTCGCTAGAAGACCTACTATTATAATAACTTGTATCAGTAATATTAGCCATCTCCCCATGAGGATTTTGTATGACTTATTCTAGAAGTTGTTCCTCATGGACCTCTTTGATCCCCCGAAGTCCGACCTTTACTTGATGTTATAGATATTGAGCATTTTTGGTAAATGGTTATGATGTTTCATCAAGGAGAATATTAGAAGCGGAGTGCTAAATGTCTCTCGGTCGATCATCCAGATTTTGTTCCCTTGGCATAGCTAAGGTGAAATCTGAGAAAGTGATGTCTTCCTTTGCATCTGCATCCTCCATTGTTATTCATCACTGTAGTATGATGTGTTACCAGAATCCCTGGCATGGATGTTGGTAAAACTTTGATGAATATGGAGATGCTCAAGTTCTTGAGAGCACGCTCAGACACTGGGTTATACTCTCGATATTAATTGGAATGTGCCTTCCATTGCCGAGTTGTTTTATAACTCTAGTTTCCCTCGATCTGAGTATGCCATTCTTTGAATTCCTTTCAATGATCGTTTGTGAATTGCCTTAGGCTGGTATGAAGAGTTTCAATGATCTTTGTATCAAAAGTAATTCTTTTTGCCACTTAAGGGATAATCCTACAAGTCACCTTCCCTAAGGTGCCCGTTATGGTATGAAGGGCAACTAACTCCACGCTACCTTGAAACCCCGTCACCATATGTTTTAGTGTGGGATTGTTGCCTACCAATTGGACCTCCGTCTTCTGCCTCATTCATTGTTCTTGACGTGTGTTTTGTGTCCCAGCTCGAGAGATGTTATTATGTCTCATTCCATAAGTTGGTCCTGAATGGCTCGATCTTCGTAAAGATCTATTCTTGTAGAGCTTTCTATCCTTGTGGTCTGTTTGTAGGATGAAGATCCCGAAGGCAAAGATGTCAAGGCTAGTATGATCCAATAAGACAACAACTATGAGGAGGGCACTTAGATCATGAAGATTGTGTTAGTTAGTGTCCCTTTGACTTCTCACCCTACGCCTGAATCTCGGGACGAGATTCTTGTTTAGTGGGGGTGAGTTGTCACAGAATTTGCTTGTAATTGTTTGCATCAACATCAGCATGTGCATCATGTCATCATGTTTAAATTCAAATTGATTTGAAATGGGGGTGATCAAACCCTAGCATAGATAAAATTCAAATAGGTTAAACTATTAAGATAATTGAGTGAATCCAAAATGCTCTTCAAAAATGTTCCCCCTCTTTGATAAATGCTGGCAACAACATATCAGGGGTGAATTATATATTAACAACTATTTTGGCAAATTAAATAAATTAGGAAAGTTTCTGAAAATCACTAATAAAGCATTGTAAATATTTTAGTTGCTTCAATTTTTCTGAAACTTTTTGTGGCGCTTGGAAATATTCTAAATATACTACATAAATAATTTCAGGAATTTTGGCCTTATAGTTTTTTCCCCAAAAAAATTAAATAGAAAGTAGGAAATAGAAAACAGAAACTAAAATGAAAGAAAGAGAAAGAGAGAAATGACTTACCTGGCCCAACAGACCGGTCCAGCCCACCAGAGCCCAGGCGCTAGTCGTCTTCCTCCTTTGCAGGAGGACGATGGCGTGTCGCACGCACAAGAGGTGCGGCCACCTCCTTCTTGCCACGTCCAGCCTCCCCCGAGCCTATCTCCTCGCCTGGAAATGGCCAGAGGCCCCCCTGTCTCTTTCCCTATCCCTGGCTCGCTCCCTCGCTCACCCCTACTCGTTTCCGCCACGGCCGTCGTCTTCTTCACCTCCGACCGGCAGATGTCGTTACTGATTCGACCCCGCAAGGACCTCCCCGAGCTCGTCGACCACCTTCTCGAGCCTGCTGTGAGCCCTCGGTCCCTCTTCACCTCGCCATGTTGCCTATCCCATCCCCTAGCTGCCATCCCTGCCATTGCCGAGCTCCGACCGCTGCTCAGATGCTCGCCGTTAGCACAAGCCGCCACAGCCCTTTCTGACTGCCCACATAAATGCGGGCGAGTACTAGCTCCTTGCTGAGCCCCTCCGCCGTTTGATTGGTCATTGGAGGAGCGTTTTCGACGCCCTTCGTCGTGTCTGCCATCATCGGCGGCTGAACGCCGGCAGGTTTGACCCCGCTGACTGGAGGGTTAACCTCCCGGAGTCAGTGACAGGTGGGACCTAGCTCTGGTTAAGTTTAGGTTAAGTATTCACTTAATTAAGTTGATTAATTAGACAAATGGGTGACTGACTAGTGGGCCCAGCCCCATAATGAAATTGTTAGGATTAATTAAACCTAATTAAGCTCATGTGTCACTGATAGTGGGCCCAACTGCTAACTAAACCTATTTAAAATTAATTAACTCTCTGGTTAACCCAGAGCCACTAACATGGGGGTCCCACTGGTCAGGTTTGACCTGCACCAGCCATGTTGACCTGCTGATGTCACTATGACATCATGCTGATGCAGTAAAGTATTTTCGGAATTAAAACAAATCAGTAAATGATTTAATATGTTCAAAAAATGTTTAAAACTTCTAAAAATCATAGAAAATAATCTGTAAGTCAGATGAAAGTAATTTATATATGAAAAATAATCAAAAAATCCAATGAATCTGTTTATGCCATGATCATGCATGCTTGAACAAGTTAACATAACCAAGTAGGACATTTTGTGATTAGGACAATATAGGAAATATCATTTGGAGTTGATTGAAACGTGTTTGAATTCCACTTCAATTAACTTGGCTAATTATTCCTCTAGGTTAATTCAGTATCTTAACTTGTCATATCATGCATCATGGTTGTTGCATTGCATTGAATGTGTTCCTTTCTTGTTTGTCGGTGGTTGTTCCTTCTCTGTAGATGTTGGCTCCGACGATGTGACCATTGACACTAATGAAGAGAAGTATTATCTTCAGGACTGTCAGGCAAGCAAACCCCCTTGAGCATACTGATATGAACCCACTCTTTCGCTCCTACTCTCTTTTACTGCGTTAGGACAACAACAATTCAACTGGTACCTATTCTTGGTAGTTGAACCCATTCCTTTGCATGACCTTTCTTTGTCACAGTAAATAGTTGAAACCACTTAGCATGGGTAGCAACTGCTTGAGCCTTGTTGTGCTTACTCATCCATGCTTGCTTACTTACTGTGCCTCCTATGCTTAGAGTCGTGTCATGTCGGGTCTGATCCATCTGGGCAATGAATCGGAATGGCAATGTTCATGTCCTACTGTGTGAGAGCTAAGTGTGTGAACACGATTTGGTAAAGATAGCGATGAGAGGTCATGTAGGATTACATGGCGGGTTGTCTCATTGGGACCGTCCTTAAGAAATGAGTTCTATGTTTGTGATCCAAGACAGATACTACCACACATTGGGCCCTGAAATATGACCCCACTCGACTTATTAATCACCTAGATCTGTGTCCAGGAGTTGCAACTAGTTTCTGGTGTTTGTAGGAAAAGTGTTGGCGGTTGTGCATAGCACTGCCCAACGGGGTGGGCTGTGATGCAGTATAGGCACAGTGGCACGGTGTACCAAGTGGCACCCGAACAGTGGGCTTGGGAACCCTGCGCACATCGTTTGCAACCGTAGCGGAAACTTTGGCTGGACTTCCTGCGGGTTCATTCTCAAATAGGCGACAAACCTGGACTAGGGTCTTGTGTGATTAACGATCATGGCCGACTCCCTCGCTGGGCTTCCGCTTGAAGGTTGCCGATGTGCCTTATGTGTGCACATGGCGGTAAGTGGCAGGAGCATGTGTGAAGAAGTACACCCATGCAGGGTTATGAATCTGTCCGAATAGCCACGTCCTCGGATATGGACTACTTGGAGAACTTATGTGGTTCATAGACAACTTGAAGTGGACACTCTAAAATACGCAACATAAGCGTGAGTGATATGGATGGCCTTCTTGTATGGAGACAGAAGTGAATCCATTGTGGTGTATTGATTTGGTGAATATGTTGACTCATGTGCGCTATCCCACCTCAAAGAAAGCACTTGTAGTCGTAGTAGAGGTTAGCCAAGAGTCAAAGCTGGCTTGTTGCAATAAACTCCACAACCCCCTTCGTTGATACTGATGCATATGTAGTTAGTTCTGATGTAAGTCTTGCTAAGTACCCTTGTACTCACGTTTGCTTAATTTATGTTTTGTAGAGGAGACATCAATATCATTAGTGGTATTTACAACGTGAAGTTCAATGTTGACCAGATTAGCTTGGCAATCCCAGACAGAGGTCTGGTTCTTGTGGTCGGGTCGTTGTAGCTTTTCAGGCTCCTCTAGCCACTTTTGTAGTTGTTTGTACCCAAACATATTTAACTTCCGCTTGTTTGTTTGAATGCTCTGAATGTTGGGTCTTGTGACCCCTGCATGTAACATCTTATTGTGTTGGCTCTTTCGAGCTTTCTAAATAAATGTTGTAATGTTCTATGGTTACGTTGTGATGCCATAGTTGTATCTATGCATATCGGGCATGTCGTGCGTACGTGTGACATGCAACGGTATGTATGGGATTCGACACCTAGTTGTGTGCCTTTAGTAGTACTCTTTACGGGGAAATGCCTCTTTGTGCTTCCATCGAGCCTTGGTAGCTTGCTACTCCTCCAGACACATTGATTGACCAGCGTGTATCCTTCTTTGCTGCTGTGTCTGTCCCTTCGGGGAAATGTCTTGCAGTGTAATGGAGTCCCTGTAGCCTGCTACGACTCGTCTACATGCAGTGATGACATTTATGTACCACGATGTAGTGGAGTCCTTGTAGCTTGATATGACTCGTCTACACATGCTAGAGATCGACACCTGCATTGCTGGGTTACGTATGCATGTCCTTGTATGGATGTGCCACTTGGGTTCTACGACTAGTCATGTCGCCCGGGGTTCTTTAACATTTGAATGCTAGCGACACATTCACATACGTGAGTCAAGAGACACAAACGGTCCCGGCCCAGGTAAGGTGGCAGCCGTGGAGATAACCATGTGTGAGACCGCAAAGTGATGTGATGTGTTACAAGCTGGATTCTTATGGCTTAGGATCGGGGTCCCGACAGCTTTGGTATCAGAGCTTGACTGCATGTAGGATTACCAAGCCAAACTGGTCGATGTTGAGTCTAGAACTGCTTTAGTTATATAAGGGAATTGATTGTGGAAGGGAACGTCAGGCTCTTTTTACTCCTTTCCTTGTGTCATTATAATTCTTTGTCACCCTCTTCTTTTCTATGGGGATTAAGACCTATAGGAAAGATGTTGTCTTTCTGGATCGATGTCTCTATAAAAATTCAGTGTTTGTTGTCGGTTTTCTTGTGCAGGACCTTAAGAGAGTTAGACTTATTTTTTGCATGATATATGTTACTTTGTGCTCAATACTAAATTACAAATCACTGTTAATTAAAATTGGCTTTGATATACCTTGGGATCCGGGCGGATCCTTTACTTGATCACTTTATGCCTAGCTTAATGGCTTTAAAGAAAGCGCTGCCAAGGAGACAACCCGGAAGTTTTAGAAAATAATTTAATTCTGTTGTGTGCTTTTATATAGTTTAAAAACAAAAAAATTAAAGAGGGGAACCTAAAACTTTTTCAAAAAGAAAAGTGAAAGTTAGAGAGACGAGCATTGTGAAAGTGGTAGCTACCCTTGAACTTTGTTCATGCCCATGGAAGCTTTGCAAATCTTGATTACAGAAACTTTTCGACAAAAATTAATTATCCCCTTGTATAAATCCATTGTATTATAAAAATAATGTTCCAATATTTTCCTTTAGGATGATTAGATTGCTTGTTTGGTGTCTGCAGTGCAAATACAGAAACTTTGGCTGTAGTGCATGAATTTACATTTTTACTGGAATGTAAAAAGTTTCTGAAATTCTTAGACAGTACTGCTATGCAATTTTTTTATTTTGTCCTAATTTTTCAGAATTTTTATAGTTACAGAAGTATGTTGAATGTTTAGATTGCTACAGACTGTCCTGTTTAAGACAGATTCCGTTTTTGATGCATTGTTTTGCTCGTTTTGATGAAACTATCGATTGTATCAGTGGTATAAGCCATGGAAAAATTATAATACACTAGCTACTATGCAAAAATAAAATATGAATTGGTTGGCAACAGTACATAAAGTTGTGATTTGCTTTATTATACTAACGGACCTCACGAGGGTTTTGTTAAGTTTTGTGTGATTGAAGTTTTCAAGTTTTGGGTGAGATCACGATGGATGAAGGAATAAGGAGTGGAAAGAGACTAAGCTTGGGGATGCCTGAGGCACCCCAAGGTAATATCCAAGGATTCCCAAGAAACTAAGCTTGGGAATTCCTTGGAAGGCATCCCCTCTTTCTTCTAACAACCATCGGTAATTTTACTTGGAACTATATTTTTATTCGTCACATTGTATGTGTAAATCTTGGAGCGTCGTGTGCTTTTTATTTTTTTGCACCATGCTGGTATTCGAAGGTCCTTGGTCGATTTATAGAATTCTTCATGCACTTCACTTATATCTTTTAGTATGTCTTTATAGAATGCTTCATGTGCTTCACTTATATCATTTGAAGTTTGGATTGCATGTTTCTCTACACATAGAAAACCGCCATTCGTAGAATGCTCTTTTGCTTCACTTATAATTTTTTAGAGCGTGGGCATATCATTTGTAGAAAGAATTAAACTCTCATGCTTCACTTATGCCTATTTAGAGAGTTAACAGGAGTTGGTCATTCACATGGTTAGTCATAAAATCCTACATAAAACTTGTAGATCACTTAATATGATATGTTTGATTCCTTGCAAACAAATTGCAATATGAAGATGGTAATATGAGAGTCATGCTAGTGAGTAGTTTTGAATTGGATAAATAGATGTGTTTAAGTTTGTGATTCCCGTAGCATGCACGCGTGGTGAACCGTTATGTAACAAAGTCGGAGCATGATTTGTTTAATGATTGTCAACCTTTGTGTGAGGGTCGGGAGCGCGTGATGGTTAATTCCTACCAGACTCTCCCCTAGGAGCGTGCGTCTAATGCTTTGTTTGATAACTAATAGACTTTTGCAATAAGTATGCGAGTTCTTTATGACTAATGTTGAGTCCATGGATTATACGTACTCTCACCCTTCCACCTTTGCTAGCCTCTATAGTACTGCGCAACTTTTGTCGGTGCATCAAACCCACCTTCCTCAAAACAGCCACCATACCTACCTATTATGGCATTTCCATAGCTATTCCAAGATATATTTCCATGCAACTTACACTGTTCCATTTAGTATGACATGCACCATCATTTTCATATTGCTTTGCATGATCGTAAGATAGCTTGCATGATGTTTTCATGGTTTGTCCGTTTTTTGATGTCATTTGCTAAGCTAGATCATTGCACATCCTGGTATCCTATCGGAAGCATTCATATAGAATCATATTTTTGTTCTAGGTATCGAGTTGTAAGTAAATAAAAGTGTGATGATTTTCATTATTAGAGCATTGTCTCGTGTGAGAAAAGGATGATGGAAGCTATGATTCCCTCACAAGTTGGGAGGAGTCTCCTGACTTTACAAAAAAATAAAAGAGGCCAGCGAAGCCCAAATAAAAAAAGAGAGGCCAAAGATGCCCACCAAAAAATAAAAAAATAAAAAAAATGAGAGAAAGAAAGAAGGGACAATTGCTACTATGTTTTTCTACACTTGTGCTTCAAAGTAGCACCACGATCTTCATGATAGAGAGTCTCCTATTATGTCACTTTCATATAACTAGTGGAATTTTTCATCTTGCATGACCACTTAGTTTTCTTTTTGAGATTTCATACACTTATAGCTCTAGTGCATCTGTTGCATGGAAATCCCTACTCACTCACATTGATATCTATCGATGGGCATCTCCATAGCCCGTTGATACGCCTAGTTGATGTGAGACTATCTTCTTCTTTTTCCTTGCAACCTCCACCATACTCTATTCCACCTATAGTGGTATATCCATGGCTCACGCTCATGTATTGCGTGAGAGTTGAAAAGGTTTGAGAACATAAAAAGTGTGAAACAATTGCTTGACTTGTCATCAAGGTTGTGCATGATTTGGATACTTTGTGTGGGGAAGATGGAGCATAGATAGACCATATGATTTTGTAGGGATAACTTTCTAAGGCCATGTTATTTTAAAAGGACACGATTGCATTGTTGGTGTGCTTGAAGTATTACTGTTTTTATGTCAATATAGACTAATGCTTTGAATCACTCGTATCTTAATATTCATGTCATGATTAGATTATATGATCAAGATTATACGAGCTGGAATTAAGCTTGGGGATGCTGTTACGTCTCCGTCGTATCCATAATTTTTGATTGTTTCATGCCAATATTCTACAACTTTCATATACTTTCGGCAACTTTTTATATTATTTTTGGACTAACATATTGATCCAGTACCTAGTGCCAGTTCCTGTTTGTTGCATGTTTTTTATTTCGTAGAAAACCCATATGAAACAAAGTACAAACACAATAAAAACATACAGAGATTTTTTTGGAATATATGTGATTTTGGGGAAAAAGAATCAACGCGAGATGATGCCCGAGGAGGTCACAAGCCTGCTAGGCGCGACCCACACCCCTGGCTGCGCCTAGAGGGCTTGTGGCTACCCCTTAGGTTGGTTGGAGGTGTCCTTTGGCTGCCGGAAAGCTAATTTTTGGAAGAAGATCCCCTCAAAATTTCAGCCCAATCGGAGTTACGGGTCTCCGGATATTTAAGAAACGGTGAAAGGCCAGAATCTGGGAGCGCAGAAACAGAAGGAAACAGAGAGAGATCCAATCTCGGAGGGGCTCTCGCCCCTCCACCGCCATGGAGGCCATGGACCAGAGGGGAAACCGTTTTCCCATCTAGGGGAAGGTCAAGGAAGAAGAATAAGGAGGGGGACTCTCCCCCCCTCTCTCCCGGTGGCACCGGAATGCCGTTAGGGCCATCATTGTGACGACAGTCTACTCCAACAACTCCGCCATCTTCACCAACACCTCCATCACCTTCCCCCATCTATCTACAGCGGTCCACTCTCCCACGACCCACTATATGCTCTACTTGAACATGGTACTTTATTATTCTTATTATTATCCAATGATGTGTTGCCATCCTATGATGTCTGAGTAGATTTTTGTTGTCATATTGGTTGATTGATGATCATTATTGGTTTGAGTTGCATGCTTTGTTATTGGTGCTGTCCTATGGTGCCCTCCATGTCGTGCAAGAGTGAGGGATCCTTGCTGTAGGGTGTTGTAATGTGTTCATGATTTTCCAATGGTGGGTTGCTTGAGTGACAAAAGCATAAACCCGAGTAGGTGGGTTGTTGCATATGGGAGTAAAGAGGACTTGATACCTTATAATGCTATGGTTGGGTTCTACCTTAATGATCTTTAGTAGTTCCGGATGCTTGCTAGAGTTCCAATCATAAGTGCATATGATCTAAGTAGAGAAAGTATGTTAGCTTATGCATCTCCCTCATATAAAATTGCAATAATGATTACAGGTCTAGTTATCGATTGCCTAGGGACAATTCAGCAACTCCTACCACCACTTTTCCACACTCATTAAACTAAGTTAGTTGTTTCTCTATCTTAGCAGCCCCTAGTTTTTATTTACGTGCTCTTTATTATCTTGCAAACCTATCCTATCACACCTACAAATTACTTCTAGTTTCAGACTTGTTCTAGGTAAAGCATCGTTAAGCGTGCGTAGAGTTGTATCGGTGGATGATAGAACTTGAGGGAATATTTGTTCTACCTTTAGCTCCTCGTTGGGTTCGACACTCTTACTTATCAAGAAAGGCTACAGTTGATCCCCTATACTTGTGGGTTATCATGGTTCAAGCCCTTGGCCGCAGGCAGGCAGGTCTAGGTACCCCCATTCCCAGAATACTGACAAAAAGTCCATATGATTCATCTATATCAATAAAGCTCGGGGTACATCAAGGTCGTTCCATCTCAAGAACATGAGAGAGAGATCAAACACATAGCTACTGGTACATACCCTCTGACCCGAGTGTGAACTTACCCCTCCTCGTCACGAAGAGCGCCGGGATGATGAAGATGGCCTCCGATGATGGTTTCCCCCTCCGGCAGGGTGTCGGAACGGGCTCTCGATTGGTTTTTTGTGCCTCTGGACATTTGCAGCGGTGGAATTCCCGATCTAGGTTTCTTTTTGGAGGTTTCTATATTTTTGGTGTCGATCTCACGTCAAGGGGGGCCACGAGATGGTGACAAGCCTGCTAGGCGCGGCCAGCGGGGGTGACCGCGCGTGGCAGGCTTGTGACCTCCTCGTGGCTCTTCTGGCCCAACTCCAATGCTTCGGGGGTCTCTTTTGGTCCACAAAAATCATACTAAATTTTCAGCCCATTCCGAGAACTTTTATTTCTGCACACAAAACGACACCATGGTAGTTCTGCTAAAAACAGCGTCAGTCTGGGTTAGTTCTAATAAAATAATACCATAATCATATAGGATTATTTTAAACATGGCATGAATACTTCATAAATTATAGATACATTGGAGATGTATCATCATCCCCAAGCTTAATTCCTGCTCGTCCTCGAGTAGGTAAATGGTAAAAGAAATAATTTATGAAGTGTGAATGCTAGCATAGTGCATAAATTTGATCAGTGATAGTTCCAAACACTTTTTCTAGCATCATTATATATTGTGAACAGTAGCTCATCTCATAAAACTTCTCGTGATGAAATAACAAGCTATCCACATGTTAAAGTATAGACTACAAACTATGCTTTCAGTCACCAAACAATTGCAATTCTTCTTATTTTCAAGAAGGGTCTATGTAAGAGCTTTGATTTGGCAAATTCCACATACTCAACTATCATATAGTCTTCCATGGTTTCTAACACTCAAAGCATATTTTTAGAACAAATGGCATCCAATGAACACAAAGAAATATTGGAGCTTAAAGTTTCGCCTCCCAACTTATTTATCGCATAGATAATTGTCAACAATAATAATTCATGATCAAATATATTTGAATGGCCATATATGCTTGGATCTTACTCCACCACATGATGCTTGCCAATAGAAAAAGGCGAAATATAGGAAGTGGTGAAGATCACCATGACTCTTGTGCAAAGGTAAGTACTAGAAATTAAAAGATAGGCCCTTTCTAGAGTGAAGCATTTATTTGCAGAGGTGCCAGAGCTCGAGCTTTTAAAACAAAGATGAATAATAATTTTGAGCGGTATTCTTTCATTGTCACCATAACAACCGAGAGATCTTGGTATCTTCCATGCTAGATACATTATAGGCGGTTCCCAAACAGAATGCTAAAGTTTTTATTCCCCCTCACCAATCAATCACACTCCATGGCGAGCCGAATCCACGGGTACCGTCCATACCAACAACATTCCTGGGGGACTTTTGTTTAATTATTTGCATTTTTATTTTGATTTCGGGACTCGGAATCCCTATTACCAGCCACTTTCTCGTGAATGATAGTGAATCGACACATATCATGAGAATAACCCACCTACCAAGGAAGATACTGACAACCCCTAGTTACTAAATGAGCGATTCGGGCATACAAAAGAGAATATTATTTGAATGTTTAGAGTTTGGCACATGCAAATTTACATGGAACAGCGCCTAAATATCGCATATAGGTAGGTATGGTGGACTCATATGGAACAACTTTGGGTTTGAGGGTGTTTGGATGCGCAAGTAGTATTTGTACTTGGTGCAGAAATTTTGGCTAATACGAGGTGGAACCAAGCACCACATGTTGGAGGATCCATAACAATATAACTTCTATACAAATATACCCAAGCATAACTCATTACGTTATCTTCCTTGTCCAACTTTAACTAATTTGCTCAAGTTTGAAAATAATTAATGGATATTCACAATCATTGAATGTATCCATGATAGTATATTTATATGTTAAATCTCTCTTCCTTCAATATTCTTTCATGAATGGTTCAAGTGACCAATGCGGTGTTTGCTAACTTTCATTAAATTTTACCACCTATACTTCTTATATGTGAAGTCATTACTCCCCATGGGGTAAACATACAAAACATATATAATTTCATACATATGATATTCAATTCATTCAACCATTTACTCATATGATATAAGTTAAGCACGAGAGTAAATGACAATACTACTCCAAAACACATAAGTAAAGATCAATGCGTAGTCAAACAATTAAGTAGCTATGTGAGGACTTTCTCTCTCTCTCAATAAAGATTTTCAGATCTAAGTATTTTATTTAAACAGCAAGCAAAAGAAAAATAGCACTCCGATAATAGCACATATCATGTGGACAAGTAAACATTTAGGCTCAACATAGGCCGATAATTGTTGATGAAGAGAGGTGGGACGCATAGCATCCCAAGCTTAGATACTTGAGATTGTCGGCGTTCTGGGAATGGGGGTACCCAGACCTGCCTGCCTGCGGCCCGGGGCATGGCCCACCTCATCGACCAAACACGACAGGGCGTGGCCCCATTCAGGACAAGGCCCTCGTGAGGGCCCCAGCCTCGTGAGGAATAACAACGATAAGACCCACAAAGGATGAGCCTCCTCAAGACCCTCCGGAGCGGTAGAGTTTCCTATGCAAGGCCTGGCATCAAGAGTCAAGGATGACGCAAGGAAGGACAGGCGGGCGCCAGTGCGCTAGGCAGCACAGTTTCCCCTTTGGTGCAATGGAAGCAAGGACATGCGCGAGTTCCCAAAGCGCCCCCCGAAGGTTTCCATTCCAGTGCAAGAAGACCACAACCACCCGCCCTATAGGGCGGATATCATCGCTGAGCCCGTCCTTGCATTATCGATAATTACTTTGCAGGCTAAGACCGCCTTTGGGCAGGGCGAGCACCAACCCCTGTCCCCCTTTAAAATTGGTCGTTATGGGATCCCTTCCCACCATAGTGATAAGGGAGGAGTACCCGGGCCGTCGCTATATATAGAGGGTAGGCTGCTTTGTAGAAGGGGGGATCTTGATCCAACTTAGTCACTCCATACACCACCACGAGATAGATAGCCAAGAACACATCTTGAGCGCCCTCACGAGGCTCAAGCATATTGTACTAGTAGGGTAATCCACCCAAACATCCATGAGAGGCAATCCACCAAAGCAAGAGTAGGGTATTGCGCTTCGTAGCAGCCCGAACCTGGGTAAATTGTCATGTTCATCTTCTTCCTTGTCATCTTGCGAGTTTGTCGTTGCGTTCATCATGTAGCGAGCTAGGTCGGGCGAGGCTACAAGAGATCTCCGCACATGCCCCTGTGTTCAAACCTTAAGGGTTTTGTGGAGCCCGAAGTCCGACATTTGGCACGCCAGGTAGGGGGCGTGTCGGAGTCTCCCTCATGCCAAGATATCCTCCCACCTCGCCGCTACGATGTCTGACGCTCGCCGAGCCCGCGCCGAGCGCCGTGCCACCTGCATCGCCCAGACTGCGCCAGTGGGCCACGCCGATGCACGTAGGTCACCTTCGCCTGTGGCGAACGCCGCCACTAGCCCCGACGCCCACGAGCAACAAGAATCCTCCCAGCAGGTCACTGCGCAGCGCGATAGCCACACCGCCACTCCATCGATCGTGCCGGCCTCCGGTTGATTCTCTCATGTCTAGGCAGGGCCGGTGCGACAAGGCGCACTCGTCATGTCTAACGAACTGCTCTGCTACCGCCCCACTCCCGACCACTACGAAGACTGGCTTCGGCGCATCGCGGAGCTCATCGGCGCGGCCGGTGAAGCCTCGGCGCTCTCCTACTCACTTCGACCCCAACCGTCCCTGGCGTCATCCTCCGCCTCCGCGACGCGACGCCGACCCCGAGCCCAGGCGAGAAGCGTGCCCTTGTGACCGGCCTCATGAACTGAGGGCAAGGCCGGGGGATGAAGTAAGATGCCAAGTGGTTCCCCAGACGCACACTGACGCACGTGCATTCCCCGTGCTGCCGACCCAGCACCGCGGCCGGATACCACTTGAGGCGGCACCACAGGAGCATCAGGACCAGGTCGTCCTCATGCACGCGGCGCTCGTCGAGCCAGTGGGGTGCCTCACCATAGCCCAGAGCTCTACCCGACCACGTGGCCTTGCAAGTTCAAGCTTGACCTGCCGTTGCGTTACGACGGCACCGGAGACCCAGCCGAGTTCCTATAGCTCTACTCGCTGAGTATTCGGGCGACAAGAGGAGATGACCAGGTCATGACGTGTTGGTTCCCCATGGAGCTCAAGGGCGGCGCACTCTCCTGGCTCTTCAACCTCACAGAGGCATGCATCACCTCCTGGGATGGTCTGCGCAAACGCTTCATCGCCAACTTCCAAGGCACTCGCGACCGCGTGACCACCATGAACGACCTGCAGCGTATCAAGCAACAGGATGGGGAGACCCTACACAAGTTCATACAACGCTTCACGACCACACGCCTCAAATCCCCAAGGTGTCGGACGAGGCCATCATTTCGGCCTTTACCGATGGAGTCACTGACATCAAGGTGAAGGAAGAGCTCGCCATGAACGACAAACTGTGCTCTGTCTTAGAGATGTTCAACCTGGCGAACAAGTGTGCCAAGGTCAAGGAGGGCCGCCTATCGCTCCTCGGGCCTTCGGCGGCGGAGCCAGAAGAGAAGAAGACCAAGGCCAAGGAAGCAAAGTGCAAGGCCCCGGCGGTGCTTGCGGTCGAGCCCGAGGAAAAAGCAGCCAGGGAGAAGAACACCCCTAGGAGGAAGGTCGACATGCATCTTCCACGACACCAACAACCACCCGCCCTGCAGGGCGTCCTGCAACTTTAGCATTTGCGTTCAGTGATGGATCCCGCCTTCCATCACATAGGAAAGCGCGCTCGGCGGCACTCTTGGGCTGGGCCAGGGGGCTCCCGCCGGGGAATTTTTCGGCCTGGTCAATGAGGCAAGAGAGGCACTCAAGCACATCCTAGAAGCATGCTCCGACGCACGTTAGCTCAAGCTAGGGTCACGACGTGTGGGGCCCAATTCGTGAGAGTCCGTCCTCAGAGCTATCGAAGAGCTTCAGGAAGCCTAGGCCATGCAAGGCAGTGACAACCCTACACTACCAATCGCATTCGCCGTCATCGGCATGGTCGATCATCCACGCGTCTGTGCCAACGCACTCGCGATCAATAAGGACGTGGCTCAAGGCCCCTTCTGGCCAGCGTGTGCCGATCATGGATGAATCAACCCGAACACCTACGTCTGCATGTCCTTCGGGCTGGCGAACGCAGGCGTCACCTTCCAGCGCCTTCATCAAGCCATGCCCGTGCCTTGTCTAGTGGGGTGCAGTGAGGAGCTGGAGGAGATGCTCAGACCAAGCGGAGGTTCCGAGCCTCGGGAGACGAAGGACATGTGAAGGTCACGCTCGTGGAAGCGGGATATTGGGCAACGATGGTGGCCTCGGTTCTTCAGCGGCATGGCTGCCAGGTGACTTTTTGTTGGTTGTTGCCAGGTAATTTTTTGGTTCACTCTGCCCAAGGATTCCCACTGGGCCCCATGATCTTTAGGTGATCAAGGCACGCCCCTGCTGTCGCTTCGTTTATGCATATTTTAGTAGTTTCTTGTGTGTCTATAATATGCCTTGACGTTCTACCTTACTTGCATCGTTGGGCGGTCGACCCCCCGCTCGGGGCCTCCGGCGGCGGTGCGTCACATGGAGTCTCGGGAGGCCCCGCAGTCTCCCGAGGCAGCAACCGACATGATGGAATGGGGGCCGCTCGAGCATCAAGGGGGATCCTGAGCATTGAACCTCAGGAGGCTTACTGGTCATAATGCCACTCGGCCTCCTGATGTCATCCTGGTGTCCGGTCGACGTCAGGAGCGCTAGGGCCTCGCCCCGTGAAGTGCGTCCTTGGTTTTTGGTCATACCTAATAGTGGTGGGGAAATGTGCGGGATCAGGACCTGCAGACATAGAGCCCCTTGAATGTCAAAGGGGGCTTCTCACAAGCCTTACTAGTCATAATGCCACTCGGCTTCCTAGTGTCGTCCTGTTTTCCGGTCGGCATCAGGAGTGCCGGGGCCTCGCCCCGTGAAGTGCGTCTTTGGTTTCTAGTGATACCTAACGGTGGTGGGGAAATGTGCGGGACTGGGACCTGAGGACGTAGAGTGCTAAGAGGGCTCCCAAACTACCTCACTCAAGAAGAAGAAGAAGCGAGCGGGGTCTCAAATGGCCCCATCTATGAGAAAATTCAGGCGCAAACCGCCTTAGAGGTAGGGACACTCGCGAGGCCAAAGCGTCCTCGTGACCACCCAGATACACCTCCCAGTTGTACCGTGCGAACCACGCGTACGAACTCAATGGGCTGTACACGCCCCGGGCCTCCCGAGGACACGGAGGGGTCCCTTCCCACGCAATGTGGCAGCCACAGCCCAGCGCTGGCGGAGAAGTCAACACGGTCCACCAATGACTATGCCCACGGAATGTGGAAGCCACAGCTCCATGCTGGCGGTTGACACAATCCACCAATGGCTATGCCCACACAAGGTGGAAGCCCCACGCCTGGTACAGGGGGATAAACGATGAGGGTGCCACCCAATGGCTGCATTCAACCTCAGGAAGGTCCCTAGCAGCCCCTTTCTCGCTGCGTTCCCTAGGGATGCACACGCGAGGGGACTGCATGGGGGCTGCTACCAGGCCAAGTCCGGTATACGTTGCCTTCCCAGGTTTGCCGAACCTGGTCTTCACGCTCCCATTTCCTGAAAAACAGACGTGGAAAGGTATGGGAGCTGCTCGTACATCAAGGGGGACTCCTGAGCATCGCGACCTAGTGGCCTAACTAGACCCGTAGCCCCTCACCCCTTGGGCCATCTTGGTTTCCGGTCGGTTCAACGATGGCTCAGGTATGCACAAGCCGGGCCTTGCCGACGCAGAGCCCAGAGCGCCCAAAAAATTGCTCAAAATCCCTAGGAAGGACGCTGGAGCTCGCACGTCAAAGAGGACTCCTGAGCATCACGACTCAGGAGCCTAACTGGACCCATAGCCCCTCGCCCCTTGGACCATCCTTGGTTTCTGGTCGGCGCAAAAGTGGTAGAGGTATGTGCGGGTCAGGCCCTGCCGACGTAGAGCGCTAAGGTGTTCAGAAGTTTCAAATTATCCCAATCCCTAGGAAGGACGCTGAAGCTCACATGTCAAGGAGGACTCCTAAGCATCGCGACTCAGGAGCCTAACTGGACCCGTAGCCCCTCGCCCCATGGACCATCCTTGGTTTCCGGTCGGCCCAACAATGGTGGAGGTATGCGCGGGCTAGGCCCTACCTACACAGAGCACTAAAGGTGTTCAGAAGTTTCAAGTAATCTCGATCCTCACCATGTTCCCTACATGAGGGTTGCTCGCACGTTAACGGGGACTCCTGAGCATTGCAACTCAGGAGCCTAACTAGACACATAGCACCTTGCCCCTTGGACCGTCCTTGGTTTCCGGTCGGCCCAACGGCAGTTGAGGTATGCGCGGGCCGTGCCCTACTGTCGTGGGGACGAACACCTATGGGATCACGAGGATCCCTTTTGGTTCGGCGGGGGGTCAGTTGCGTGAAGAGCCGGCCGGATGAAAAGCACGCAGGGGTCTTTACCAAGGTTCGGGCCGCATGGATGCGTGAAACCCTACTACTGCTTGTTGGTATTGAGAGTGTTCTTAGGGTTCTTGCTACAGGGATGCTGCGAGCTACTGCCACGCGTGTGTGCTAGCGGTCCGTTGAAGGTGCAAAAGCCCAAGGGTTCAAAAGTCAAAAAGTCAAAAAAAATTCCACTACCGTATCCCCCTCGGCCTCCTTTTATACTCTAAGGGGATCCCAACAGTGGCGTATAGTGCGTACACGGGGTGTATAGAGCTACAACGCTATCAAACCTAATACTGACGGAGTAGGACAGGCGCATTTACTGCATCGTCAGACACCTCTGTCCGTCAGTGGGATGGGGCGGGAGCCCGTCCCATCGGCGCCGCTTAGCTCCCTCCAACGTCGACGCCGCGACACGCATCCAGGTGGATTGTCACCTGCCCTGTGTGCTGGCAGGGTCTTGCCGGGGCTTCGCCTTGATGGGGCTTCGCCTAGCCGGGGCCAGGCTCCCTCTCTGGTGCGTCGACAGCCCTCCCGGCAAGGCCTTGCCGGTGATCTTGATTTTCCTGTGCTGGTTTCTGGCAAGTCCCTACTGGGCCTGGCCGCCTGGATGGCTACTACTGCCCGTACACGAGTAAGGGGCACTGGAGAGCCCAAAACTCTAGTGCACCAATAGGAGCCCCCGGGCTTGGGCCACACACGTTGCCAGACGTTGTTAGGCTAGGCCCAATTAGTGCATAGGCATGCATGACAGGGCCTTGCGGTTGTGATCATTGCGCTTGCTGCACTTCCCCACGACGCCCATTGAATGCGGGACGTGGGATACGTACGCGGCGCAGCCGTTACAGCAGCGCGCCCGCGAAATGTTTCCATGTTAGATTATTTTAGTAAAGAGACCGCCCCGCGCCTTCCCCCTAAATGAGGAAATTGCTGAGGCGCTGCTCATTTACCTCTCGCCTTTCCCAATCTGAGAACCGTCGTCGCCTTCTTCCTCGAGCCCGATACAGAGCCCCTCCCTCCTATCCACGCCACTGCTCTCTCTTCGTTCTCAGCCCCCACGTTCGTCGCCCTCATGCCGCCCAAAGCTAGCAAGGGCAAGGAAATAGAGGTCGCTTCATAGAACAAGATGGTGAGGGTGCGGAAGGAGCACGCTGTCTTTCTGCCATGGCTCAGCTTGGATGTCCTGAAGAAACAATACCGGTGGATGTGGGCGGCGAAGACGACGGTGCATCTTGCCACCTGCGTGAGTCCAAGCCCCTCTGGGGACGGCCCAGGAAATACCCTTTCTTTGCCGATTACTTTTACTGCGGGCTTTATCCCCCCTTTTCGGACTTCTTCATCGACCTAATGTTCACCTATGGCTTCCACCTCTTGGATTGAATGCCATGATGTCCATGGTGGTTTTCGCCCATCTGCGAAAACTTTGCCGGAGTAGTCCCCAGCAATGCTATTTTTCGCCACAACTTTTCCCCTCGCATCCAACCAGGCGGAGCCCTTTCCGGTGCCGTAACTTGGATTCCAAGGCCAGGAACCAAGGAGGTCTACCTTGATGGGGCCTACTGTGATTGGTGGGACGAGTGGCAGGGTAGATGGTGCTGGATTTGGGAGGAGAAGGTCCTGCCCTTCTGCTCGCTCCGGCAGGCCAAAATGGTGCGTGGCGAGGACTAGGGTGCCGTCGAACCTGATGACGAGAAACTTACAGTCGCAACCACCAGGATTCTCCGCCTCAGGGACGCCGGCCTTTCTGTAGAGATGATAGGCGCCGATTTTGATGAGGACATCCCTACTAATGTTACACCCACCCCGACTGCTATACATACAGGACCAATTACTAGAGCTCGCGCACGTCAATTGAATTACCAGGTACTTTCGTTTCTTGGAAATCCTTCTAATATTCATGAACATATGATGCTGCCTAAATTAGATACTTTTGTTTTACTTATGAATGAAGGACCTATCATGGATAAGAAGGATGACCATTGGAGCGGGATCAAGCATGGAGGAGAAGGTGCGCGCGCGGGGAAGAACATTGGAGCTTCCAGTGATGATTTTCGCACATTGAAGCCACCATAATGGGAGTGGGAAGCTTTGGACGAAATATGCATGATGCCACTTTATAAAATTCGTCCATAGGCTAATATAGGTGCTGCGCCACCTTAATTTTGGGCCAGGCCCATGTAATTTCGAAATACCATATTATAGGCTGTTTTTAGAGTCCGTATGTATGGGGAAACTGACTTAGGGTCGGTTTCGGACCCCTCCTCCAAGGGGCCACGAAATTCCTTTCTATTCCCCCATATATACAGCCCTTAGGGCTTCGTTTTAGGTTTGGGTTTTGTTTAGCTTACAAGTTCGCCATAGCAGCAACTTCGCGTTCTTCGTTTGTGTTCCACGACCAGACAAAGGCGTCACAGAACCCCACTTCATCAATAAAGCTTTCCTCTTATATTCGCAATATCCAGATTGCAATCTTAGTTTCTTGCTTGTTCTTCGTTTGCGTGCAGGAAATAGACCCTCGTGGTCAGGTTGATCGTGCTCCGGCGTGGTCAATAACCTCTCAGAGTTGGTTTAGCGATTGCTAAGGCGCGACGTCTCACACGTTCATAGTCGGATCGTCAAAGTCTACTCCACCAAAAACGATAGCCACCATCTCATCGAAAGACAGGGACAACTTCGCCTCTATCAAGTGGTATCAGATTTCCAGGTTGCTCGATGAGATTTTACCAGTTTTCGTAGTTTAGATCGCATCTGTTCTTCATACCTTTAGTCCACGAAAAAGCCAAAAAAAAAAATTAGGGTTAGATCATCATATCCGAACCAATCTGAGCCTTTGCATAGTCTTTTCAGTATTTTGCTTTGTTGAATTGGCGGTTACATCGTTGTGTCGAGTTGCTGGTCTTAGTGTCTAGTCCTTTAGAGTTTCGAGTTCTTTTCACAGGTTGTCACGCCGCCACCGCATCATCTTCATAGTTGCCATATACCACCACCATCATCGCCGCTGCCATATCTCATCATCCATCATCACTCTCCATTGGTGTCCATATATACCACCACAAATCCTCCACCAATCCAAGTCCAGTTCGTTTTAGGTTTAGTTTCGAGATCCTTTTGATTTCGGATCCGTGTTTTGCTACCTGCGCAGGCGTCGGAAAAAAAAAATTCTGTAGAAGAATATTATCAGGAATTACAAACTGGTATGATTAGATGTGGTATTGTTGAGGAGAATGAAGCTATGCTTGCACGTTTTATGGGTGGATTAAATAGAGAGATTCAGACTATTCTAGAGTATAAGGAGTATAACACTATCACTCGTTTATTTCATCTTGCTTGCAAAGCTGAACGTGAAGTGCAGGATCGACAGGCAATGGCGAGAACTACTAATTTTGCAGGCCGTACTTCATCATGGACGCCACGTACCTCCTCTGCTTCCGCACGTCCTGCTGCAACACCACCTTCTTCAACCTCCAACTCTAATCGCGATACCAGGAAACAGGCTCCTACTGCACCCTCTGCGAAGAGCACACCTTTTGGGCCTGCACAGAGTTCTTCTTCATCTATTGCATCCACAGGGCAAACACATGAGGTTATATGTCGTCGTTGCAAGGGTGGAGGTCACTATGCGAGAGAATGCCCTTCCAAGCGTGTAATGATTGTTACTGAGGATGGTGGATATGCGTCCGCTAGTGATTATGATGAGGAGACTTTGGCACTTATTGCAAGTGACGAACAGGGTGGCGAGGATGCAGAACCAGAAACACAATACATGGCTGCTGATTACGCTGACAGGTATGAAAGTTTAGTTGCTCAACGTGTTCTCAGTGTGCAGGTTACACACGCTGAGCAAAATCAGAGGCACAACTTGTTCCACACAAAGGGAGTTGTGAAAGAGCGTTCTGTTCGCATCATCATCGATGGAGGGAGTTGCAATAACTTGGCTAGCATGGAGATGGTGGAGAAGCTGTCTCTATCCACCAGACCACATCCTCATCCTTATTACATCCAATGGTTCAACAATAGTGACAAGGTTAAGGTAACACGTACTGTTCGTGTGCATTTTAGCATTGCTACATATTCTGATTATGTGGATTGTGATGTGGTACCCATGCAAGCATGTTCTGTTTTACTTGGTAGACCATGGCAGTTTGATAAAAATTCTGTACACCATGGTAGGACAAATCAGTATACTCTTGTTCATAAGGATCATAATATCACTTTGCTTCCTATGTCTCCCGAACATATTATGAAAGATGACATTGCTAGAGCTAGTAAAGCAAAACAGGAGAAAAATAAGAGTGAAAATCAGATTGTAGCACAGGAATTTGAGCAACACCATAAGCATAATAAACCATCATCTACTGTTGCATCTGAAATAAAATTGAAGAGTGGATGTTTACTTGCTACTAAATCTGATATTAATGATTTGGATGTTGCTACATATGTTTGCTATGCTTTTGTATGTAAAGAGGTATTATTTTCATTCGAGGACATGCCTCCCTCTTTGCCTCCTGCTGTCATTAACATTTTGCAGGAGTTCGCTAACGTCTTTCCACAAGACGTGCCACCGGGATTACCGCCTATTCGCGGGATTGAGCATCAGATTGACTTAATTCCCGGTGCATCCCTACCCAACCGTGCGCCCTACCGTACCAATCCAGAGGAGACAAAGGAGATTATGCGTCAAGTACAGGAGCTGCTTGACAAAGGTTATATACGTGAATCCCTTAGTCCTTGTGCTGTTCCTATTATTCTAGTGCCTAAAAAGGATGGTACATCGCGCATGTGTGTGGATTGTAGAGGCATTAATAATATTACTATTCGTTATCGTCATCCTATTCCTAGACTAGATGATATGCTTGATGAATTAAGTGGCTCTACAATTTTTCTCCAAAGTTGATTTGCGTAGTGGATACCATCAAATTCGTATGAAATTGGGCGATGAATGGAAAACAGCATTTAAAACTAAGTTTGGATTATATGAGTGGCTAGTCATGCCTTTTGGGTTAACTAATGCACCTAGCACTTTCATGAGATTAATGAACGAGGTTTTACGTGCTTTCATTGGACGATTTGTGGTAGTCTATTTTGATGATATATTGATTTTTAGTAGATCTTTGGAGGAACATTTGGAACATTTACGTGCTGTTTTTACTGCGCTACGTGATGCACGTTTGTTTGGTAACCTTGGGAAGTGCACCTTTTGCACCGACCGAGTATCTTTTCTTGGCTATGTTGTTACTCCACAGGGAATTGAAGTTGATACAGCCAAGATCGAAGCTATTGAGAGTTGGCCGCAGCCCAAAACGGTCACACAAGTAAGGAGTTTTCTTGGCCTCGCTGGTTTCTATAGGCGTTTTGTGAGAAATTTCAGCACCATTGCTGCGCCTCTCAATGAGCTTACAAAGAAGGACGTGCCTTTTTCTTGGGGGTACCGCACAGGAAGAAGCCTTCACGGTCTTGAAAGATAAGTTAACACATGCTCCTTTACTCCAACTTCCTGATTTTAATAAGACTTTCGAGCTTGAATGTGATGCTAGTGGAATTGGGTTAGGAGGTGTGTTACTACAAGATGGTCAACCTGTTGCGTACTTTTCTGAAAAATTAAGTGGGCCTAGTCTGAATTATTCTACTTATGATAAGGAATTATATGCTCTTGTTCGGACTTTGGAAACATGGCAACATTATTTATGGCCCAAAGAATTTGTTATACATTCTGATCATGAATCTTTGAAACATATTAAAAGTCAAGCAAAACTGAACCGTAGACATGCTAAATGGGTTGAATTCATTGAGACTTTCCCTTATGTCATTAAACACAAGAAAGGTAAAGACAATGTTATTGCTGATGCTTTGTCTCGTCGATATACTATGCTTTCACAACTTGAATTTAAAATATTTGGTTTGGAGACCATCAAAGATCAATATGTGCATGATGCTGAATTTAGAGATGTGTCGTAGCTTTGTAAAGAAGGGAGAACATGGAACAAGTTCGTTATTAATGATGGATTTGTGTTCCGTGCTAACTAGCTATGCATTCCAGCTAGCTCCGTTCGTCTTTTGTTGTTACAGGAGTCACACGGAGGAGGATTAATGGGACACTTTGGCATGAAGAAAACGGAGGACGTACTTTCTACACATTTCTTCTGGCCAAAGATGTGACGGGATGTTGAGCGTTTTGTTGCTCGCTGCACTACATGTCAAAAAGCTAAGTCACGACTCAATCCTCATGGTTTATATATGCCTTTGCCTGTACCTAGTGTTCCTTGGGAGGATATATCTATGGACTTTGTTTTAGGTTTACCTCGAACTAAGAAGTGGTGGGATAGCATATGTGTTGTCGTGGATAGATTTTTCAAAATGGCACACTTTATTGTTGGAAATATGCCCTAGAGGCAATAATAAATTAGTTATTATCATATTTCCTTGTTCATGATAATCGTTTATTATCCATGCTATAATTGTATTGATCGGAGACTTAAATGCATGTGTGGATACATAGACAAAACCATGTCCCTAGTATGCCTCTAATGGACTAGCTCGTTGATCAAAGGATGGTTAAGGTTTCCTAGCCATGGACATGAGATGTCATTTGATGACGGGATCACATCATTAGGAGAATGATGTGATGGATAAGACCCAAACTACAAACATAGCATATGATCGTGTCAGTTTATTGCTACTGTTTTCTGCATGTCAAGTATATGTTCCTATGACCATGAGATCATGCAACTCACGGATATCGGAGGAGTGCCTTGTGTGTATCAAACGTCGCAACATAACTGGGTGACTATAAAGGTGCTCTACAGGTATCTCCGATGGTGTCTGTTGAGTTGGCATGGATCGAGACTGGGATTTGTTACTCCGTGTGACGGAGAGGTATCTCAGGGCCCACTCGGTAATACAACATCACAACAAGCCTTGCAAGCAATGTGGCTAAGTGTTACTCACGGGATCTTGTATTACGGAACGAGCAAAGAGACTTGCCAGTAATGAGGTTGAACTAGGTATGGAGATATCGACGATCGAATCTCGGGCAAGTAACATACCGAAGAACAAAGGGAACGTTATACGGGATTAACTGAATCCTTGACATAGAGGTTTGATCGATAAAGATCTTCGTAGAATATGTAGGAACCAATGTGGACGTCCAGGTCCTGCCATTGGTTATTGACCATAGAGGTGTCTCGGTCATGTCTACATAGTTCTCGAACCCGCAGGGTCTGCACACTTAAGGTTTCGTGATGTTTCGGTAGTGTAGAGTTATGTATGGTGGTGACCGAAGGTTGTTCGGAGTCCCGGATGAGATCCCGGACGTCACGAGGAGCTCCGGAATGGTCCGGAGGTAAAGATTCATATATAGGAAGTCCCAGTTTGGTCGCCGGAAAAGTTTCGGGCTCATCGATAGTGTACCGGGAGTGCCGATAGTGTACCGGGAGGCCTCCGGGAGAGGTATTTTGACCCCAAGAGGTCCATGGGCTGTGGGAGAATAATAACCAGCCCTTTGTGGGCTGGGGAATCAGTCACAAAAGGCCCATGGCGCAGGGAGAGAAAAAGGCTAAGGAAAAGGTGAAAAATCAGCCAATAGGAGGCAATCCTACTCCAACTAGGATTGGAGGTGAAGTAGGATTGCTTCCCACCTCCTATTCGGCCGACCCAAAGGCCTTGGATGCCTCTCCTCTCCTCTCCTCCTATATATACTAGTGGATTGGGTGGTTTTTGGACAGAATTTCCGGCCACGTGCTACCCGTTCCACCGGTGCATAGTTTCTCCTCTAGATCGTAGTTCAGTAGTGCTTAGGCGAAGCCCTACCGGAATTGCTCCACCACCATCACCGGAGCGCCATCACGCTGCCGGTGAACTCTCTCTCCTCTCCACCTTCTCTTGCTAGATCAAGACGGTGGAGATCGTCATCAAGCTGCACGTGTGCTGAACGCGGACGTGCCGTCCGTTCGTTACTAGATCGGAAGGATCATGATCAAGGCCACGGGACGTTCATGATCGGATCGCGGGACGGATCGTGACGAGATCGCGGGACGGTTCGTGATTGGATCGCGGGACGGTTCGTGATTAGATCGCGGGACGCTCGGCGATTTGGATCGCGATGAAGTACGACTACACCAACCGCGTTTCTTAACGCTTCCCGCTTAGCGATCTACAAGGGTACGTAGATCCACTCTCCCTCTCGTAGATGCTCATCACCATGGATAGGTTTGCGTGTGCGTAGGAAATTTTTTGTTTCCCATGTGACGTTCCCCAACAGTGGCATCATGAGCTAGGTTGATGGTTCGATGAGATCTCGAGTAGAACACAAAAGGTTTGTGGGCGTTGATGCTTAGATTGCTTCCTCCCTTGGTCGTATTTTGGTTCAGCGGGATTGTGAGATGAAGCGGCCCGGACCAACATTACTCGTACGCTTACGAGAGACCGGTTCCCTCGACGCAACTTGTTTCTCTCACTTTAGTTGGATTGGATTCGACAAAGGCGGTCCTTGAGAAGGTTGAAAAGCAAACTAGTGTATCACCGTTGTGGTTTATGCGTAGCTGAGAATTGTTCTTGCTAGATAACCGTAGCAGCCACGTAAAACATGCAACAACAATTAGAGGACGACTAACTCATTTTTGCAAGGTATGTTGTGATATGATATGGCCAATTACATGATGTGATATATGTGATGTATGAGATGATCATGTGATGTATAGATTATCACGACTTGCATGTCGATGAATACGGCAACCGGCGGGAGCCATAGGGTTGTCTTTAATTATTGTATGACCTGCGTGTCAATCATTAAGCGCTATGTAATGCTTTACTTTATCGCTAAACGGTAGCAATAGTAGTAGAAGCATGCAGGGCGTGACAACCCCGATGGTGACACGTTGATGGAGATCATGGTGTCATGCCGGTGAGGATGGAGATCATGCCGGTGCTTTCTAGATGGAGATCAAAAGCACAAGTTCATGGCCATATCATGTCACTTATAATTTGCATGTGATGTTAATCCTTTTTATGCACCTTGTTTTGCTTAGGACGACGATAGCATTATAAGGTGATCCCTCACTTAATTTCAAGATAAATTGTGTTCTCCCCGAGTGTGCACCGTTGCGAAAGTTCGTCGTGTTGAGACACCACGTGATGATCGGGTGTGATAGACTCTACGTTCACATACAACGGGTGCAAGCCAGTGTTGCACATGCAGAACACTCGGGTTAAACTTGACGAGCCTAGCATGTACAGACATGGCCTCGGAACACAAGAGACCGAAAGGTCGAACATGAGTCATATAGTAGATATGATCAACATGATGATGTTCACCATTGCAGCCACCTCAATCCACGTGATGATCGGACTTGAGTTGGTGAATTTGGATCATGTATCACTCGAATGATCGGAGGGATGTCAATTTGAGTGGGAGTTCTTAAGTAATATGATTAATTGAACTCATTATCATGAACATAGTCAAAGTGTCTTTGCAAATTATGTTGTAGATTACTAGCTCACGTTGTAGCTCCCTTGTATTTTTATATGTTCCTAGAGAAATAGAATTGAAAGATGTTGGTAGCAAAATTGCGGACTGGGTCCGTGATCTGAGGATTGTCCTCATTGCTGCATAGAAGGCTTATGTCCTTAATGCACCGCTCGGTGCGCCACCCCATCTAGCATTGTCTGTAGATGTTGTGAACATCTGACAGGCACGTTTCGATGACTACTTGATAGTTTAGTGCGTCATGCATTACGGCTTAGAACTGAGGCTCCGAAATGTTTTGAACGTCACGGAACATATGAGATGTTCTAAGAGCTGAGATTGTGATCTCAGGCTCGTGCCCGAGTTGCGAGATATAGGATCTCCAACGAGATTCTTTGCCTGCAAGATGAAAGAGAATAGCTCAATCGTTGAGCATGTGCTCAGACTGTCTGGGTACTACAATCGCTTGAATTGAGCGGGAGTTGATCTTCCAGATAAGATAGTGATTGATGTAGTTCTCCAAGTCACTGTCACTGAGCTACTAGAACTTGGTGATGAACTATAAAATGCGAGGGAACGAAATGTTGATCCCTGAGCTGTTCGCGATGTTTGACACCGCGAAGGTAGAAATCAAGAAGGAGCGTCAAGTGTTGATGGTTAATCAAACCACTAGTTTCGAGAAGGGCAAGAGCAAGAAGGGAAACTTCATGGATAGCAAGTCAGTTGCTGCTCTAGTGAAGCAACCCCAAGTTGAACTCAAACCCGAGACTAAGTGCTTCTGTTATGAGGTGAGCGGTCGCTGAAGCAGAACAACCCTAGATACTTGGTAGATAAGAAGGCTGGCAACATTGATAGAAGTATATTTGATATACGAGTTATTAATGTGTACCTTGTTAGTACTCTTAGTAGCACCTGGGTATTGGATACCGGTTCGGTTGCTAAATGTTAGTAACTCGAAATAAAAGCTACGGAATAAACGGAGAACTAGCTAAGGGTGAGGTGACGATATGTGTTGGAAGTGTTTCCAAGGTTGATGTGATCAACATCGCATGCTCTCTCTACCTTCAGGATTAGTGACGAACCTAAATAAATGTTACTTGGTGTTTTGCGTTGAGCATGAACATGATTAGATCATGTTTATTGCAATACGGTTATTCATTTAAGTTAGAGAATAATGGTTATTCTGTTTACACGAATAACACCTTCAATGGTCATGCACCCAGTGAGAATGGTTTGTTGAAATCTTGATCGTAGTAGTACACATGTTCATAACATTGATGTCAAAACATACAAAGTTAATAATGATAGTACCACATACTTGTGGCACTGCCGCTAAATGTCATATTGGTATAAAGCGCATGTAGAAACTCCATGCTGATGGATATTTGGACTCATTCGATTTTGAATCGGTTGAGACATGCGAACCATGCCTCTTGGGCAAGATGACTAAAGGACCCCGTTGGATGGAGCGGGCAAGTGATTCATTGGAAATGATACATGTTGATGTATGCAATCTAGTGAGTCTTGTAGCGTGCAGTGGATATCGTTATTTTCTTACCTTCACTGATGATTTGAGTAGATATAGTGTATATTTACTTAATGAAACACAAGTCTGAATCGTTTGAAAGGTTCAAGCAAATTCAGAGTGAAGTTTAAAGATCATCGTGACAAGAAGATAAAAATGACCGCGATATGATCGTGGAGGTGAATATCTGAGTTATGAGTTTGGCGTACAACTTAAGACAATGTGAAATTTGTTTCACAACTAACGCCACCTGGAACACCATGGTGTGATGATGTGTCCGAACATCATAGTCATGCTCTATTGATATAGTGCATACTGTGATGTCTCTTATCGTTTTACTACTATAATTTTTGGGGTTATGCGTTAGAGACAACTACATTCACTTTAAATAGGGCATCATCTAAATCCGTTGAGATGACACCGTGCGAATTATGGTTTGATAGAAACCTAAGTTGTCATTTCTTAATATTTGGGGCTGTGACACTTGTGTGGAAAATGTTTTCACCTAATGAGGTCGAACCCAAGGCGGACAAATGCATCTTCATAGAATACCCTAAGATCAGTTGGGTGAACCTTCAATCTCAGATCCTAGTGCAAAGTGTTTGTTGCTTAAACGGATCCTTTCTCGAGGAAATGTTTCTCTCGAAAGAATTGAGTGGGAGGAAGATATAACTTGATGAGGTTGTTAAACCTTTGTTCAACCAGAGAGTAGCACAGCGCAGAAAGATGTTTCTGTGAAGCCTATGTTAGTTGAAGAGGAAGTTAATGATGATGATCATGAAGCTTCAGGATCAAGTTACTATCGAACTTCGTAGGTTGACAAGGATGTGTACTGCTCCTAAGTGGTACGACAACTCTGTCTTGGAGATCATGTTGTTGGACAACGATGAACCTACGAGCTATGGAGAAGCGATGATGGGCCCGGATTCCGACAAATGGTTAGAGGCCATGAAATCTGAGATAGGATCCATGTATGAAAACCAAGTATAGACTTTGGTAGACTTGCTCGTTAGACGGCAGGTCATTGAGTACAAATGGACCTTTAGAATGAAAACAGACACTGATGGTGAATGTCACCATTTGTAAAGCTCGACTTGTTGCAAAGTTGTTTGTGACAAGTTCAAGGAGTTGACTGCAATGAGGCTTTCTCACTCGTAGCGATGCTAAAAGTCTGTTGGAATTATGTTAGCAGTTGCTGCATTTTCAATTATGAAATCTGGCAGATGGATGTCAAAACATCGTTTCCTTAACGGTTTACTTAAGGAAAGGTTGTATGTGATACAACCAGAAGGTTTTGTCAGTCCTAAAGATGCTAAAAGATGAGCAAGCTTCAGTGATCCTTCTATGGATTGAAGCAAGCATCTCGGAGTTGGAATATACACTTTGATGAGGTGATCAAAGTTTTTGTAGTTTATACAAAGTTTACGAGAAACTTGTATTTGCAATAAAGTGAGTGGGAGCACTATAGAGTTTCTGATAAGTATATGTGGTTGACATATTGTTGATCCAAAATAATGTAGAATTTCTGGAAGGCATAAAAGGTTGTTTGAAAAGTGTTTTTCAAAGGAAGACCTGGATAAAGCTACCTAATTGTTGAGCATCAAAATCTATAGAGATAGATCAAGATGCTTGATGACACTTTCAATGAGTGCATACCTTGACACGATTTTGAAAGAGTTCAAAATGGATCAGCCAGAGAAATAGTTCTCGTCTGATTTGTAAGGTGTGAAGTTGAGTGAGACTCAAAGCTCGACAACGGCAGAAGAAAGAGAAAGGACGAACGTCATCCCCTATGCCTTAGCCATAGGCTCTATATTATGCCATGCTGTGTACCGCACCTGTGTGTGCCTTGCCATGAGTCTGTCAAGGGGTACAAGAGTGGTCCAGGAGTGGATCACTGGACAGCAGTCGGAATTATCCTTAGTAACCAGAGGACTAAGGAAATGTTTCTTGATTATGGAGGTGATAAAGAGTTCGTCGTAAAGAGTTACGTCGATGCAAGCTTTAACACCTATCCGGATGACTAGTAGTAGCAATCTGGATACGTATAGTGGAGCAGCCATTTGGAAATAGTACCAAGTGGAGTGTGGTAGCAGTGTTTACGGTTTGACATAGAGATTTGCAAAGTACAAACGGATATGAATATCGCAGACCCGTTGACTATAAGACCTCTCTCACATGCAAAGCATGATCGGGCCCCGGAACTCATTGGGTGTTAGATTCATAACAATGCGAATCACATGGTGATGTGAACTAGATTATTGACTCTAGTGCAAGTGGGAGACTGTTGGAAATAGGCCCTAGAGGCAATAATAAATTAGTTATTATCATATTTCCTTGTTCATGATAATTGTTTATTATCCATGCTATAATTGTATTGATCGGAGACTTAATGCATGTGTGGATACATAGACAAAACCATGTCTGTCGTGGTTTTGCCACGGTAGATGCCATGGGTAGGCTTATCGAGAAGGGCCGAAAGGACGCCAGTGGACTCCGGGAACGGGGTTAGGCACAAATGGTGACTATCACGTGATGTACCCAGGTTCGGGGCCCTCCGTGGGAGGTAAAACCCCTACTCCTGCTTAGTCTCGTTGAGACAATGGTAAAGGTTACAAAGGTGCTCCTTGAGCTGTATGAATCGAGGTGGGAGCTAGGAGCTCCGGCTCGAGAGGTGCCCGTGGGAGGTGCTACGTAGGTGTTCTTCGCTCTTCTGCTTGGGGTGTCGCTCGTTGTTCTCTCCTCCTCCTCCTCCCCGTGCATGGGGAGGCCCGGGTTTTTTTATAGGCCAACCCCCCGGCTTACAATATGAATATAATGGTCGTGGGGGACCCAGCCGGCAGCCTCTACGGCCGGCTGCGGAGGCCACCAGCTTCGGTCTTGTCGTGGGCGGACCCGAGCCGGGTCACGCCGCGGCACGGGGTGCCACGGGCGTCGTCGTCTTGTGGCGATCGGCCGAAGTCAGTGGCCGGCCGGTTGTCCTGTAGCCATGCTGGAGTAGATGGCGGAGTGGTTGGGGGCAGGCTGCCACTGTTGGAGGCCTGGTCGCCGTCCAACAGCGGCGAGAGGCCACTGCGGCCATGCGGGCGCTGACCACCGACGGGATAGAGGCCACTGTGGCCATGCGGGCACCGACCCCTGATGGGACGGGGCCCCCTGTCACCACACAGGGCCCGTCAGGGGCATCCGATGCACGGCCGGCTGGTGAAGGAGCAGGGCGGCGAGGCCCCAGCTAGCCAGCACACCGTGGCTGGTGAAGGAGCAGCCGGCGCGCCCGTGTCGGGGGGTTGGAGCCGGCGGGGCGTCGGCCGGGCCGGCTCCTTGAAGGCGGCCCGCCCATTTGCCCTATGGGCGGGCCCGAAGCATAGGGAGTGTTCGAGGCTACCCGGGGGTCATCCCCCCGTCAGTAGTCGCCGAACCCGGGGAGGCCCGCCGACGGGATGCGGCGGACCGCGCCAGCTTGAAGAATGCTCGAGTACTGGAAGCGCCTGGGGAGCCGGGCGGTGCCGACACGTGGTGGCCCGGCTCCGCAGTCCTCCGGGGCCACCCGCGCCGCCAGTGTCATCCCACCTGGCGGGGAAATCATGCTGCGTGGAGGACGGAGCGGGCAGCAGCCTGGTGGGCCGAGCGACGGTTCGGGCCTGGCGACTAGGCGGGGCCCGTCACGACCGTGGCCCTGAACCGCCCGCGAAGATCCCGCGCAGTGGGTGGACGTTTGGTATTTCGGGGCGCCATGATGTCCGCCTCGTGCGCCTCGGGGATCGTGGGGGACGTGTGCGCGAGGGGCGCCTCCGCTACCGCCGCCCGCGCGGGGTATAAGTAGGGAGGGGAGGCGAGGGGGAAGAGCTCGTTTCCTCGCCTCCGTCGCTTCGCTCCTCCCCCCGCCCCCCGTCGAGAGAGAGAGAGCGAGAAGGGAAAAGGGTAGTTCGAGAGGGACAGCGAGCTTGCGCCGCCGCCCGTCGGTCGATCCCCGCGCCGCCGTCGCCCGTCGCCCCGCCATGGAGGTAGTAACCAAAGGCGCCTTGGACGGCAGCGATGTCGACGCCACCTTCATCGAGTACCTCCGCGCGCACCGCAAGCTCCCGGCGGCAGAGAACTTGGAGGTCCGCCCGTCGGGGGCGGAGAACTCCCCAGCGCCGCGGCCGGGCGAGGTCGTGGTCTTCGCCGACCATTTCCACCGCGGATTGGGGCTGCCGGCGAGCGCCTTCTTCCGGCGGTTCCTGACACACTTCGGCCTGCAGCCTCACCATCTCGCCCCCAACTCCGTCCTGCAGTTGGCGGCGTTCGTCGTCCTCTGCGAGGGATATCTGGGAGTCAAGCCCAGACTCGACTTCTGGTGCCGGCTCTTCTACTTCAAGCGGCAGACGGTGAAGGACCCGGCGACCCAGAGGATGGTGATGACCGCCTGCGGGGGCGCCTCCGTCCAGGTTCGTCAAGGGACCGGCTTCCCCAAACTCCCGCTGCATGAGTCGGTGAAGCGATGGCAGCGGGGGTTCTTCTACGTGAAGAACGTGAAGCCGGAGGAGGACTACATCAACCTCCCCGACTTTGCCAACCACCCGCCGGATGCCATGCAGAACTAGCGGGCATCGCCGACCTCGGCGCCCGAGACGGCCGACCGGCTCAGCGCCCGCCTCCGCGAGCTGACCGGGACGGAGGGGCTCACGGCCACGGATTTGCTGGCGGTGATGATTGCGCGCCGGTGCTGCCGCTACAGCGCCGGCCACATCTTATTTGCCAGATGGGAGGGCACCATGACCCCTGCCGGCTCTCCACCAAGGAGCTGAGGCCGATTCACATGGCGAGGAAGGTCAACGCCGTGTCGACGGCGAAGATGAAGGAGGGGGAGTGGCAGCGGGGGAAGATCCCCTACAGCAGGAGTCATCCGGCACCGCGGGTAAGTGAACAGCTGGCTCCGCCTCCCATCCTGTGGCCGCTGGGTCGTAATCCCCCCTTCGGTCTAAGAGTGCCGCCCGGTTTGCCCGCAGAAGTTCGCGCTCCTGCAGGACTACGCGAGGCCGGCGCCGGATTCGGTGGAGTCCGACCCGGAAGAGGTCAAGGACGACGTCGACGTGGAGCCGGCCGCCACCGAGCGAGCCAGCGAGGTGGAGGCGGACGACGGCGAGGCGGAGGAGGAGGAGGACGTCGACGCCGAGCCACCGGGTGAGTCTTAGTTGTTACGGCGCCGTTAAGGGATTGGCCCGACGACGATGCTGAGCGGGAGCCGACCCTTGCTGCAGAAGACCCGACGAAGTTCTCGGAGGGGGAGGACACGGCGCCGCGGGGGCGCCGGCCACAGGGCGCCAGCGACCTAGCCGAGGTGGACAAGGGGAAGGGGCCGGCGACCCCCAAGCCGACGCCCAAGCGCGCGGCTGCCGCGCAGCCGGGCGGTAGCCGCGCTGGAGGGAGCAAGAGGCAGAGGGGGAACCCGACCGGGCCCTCCAGGCGGGCGGTGTCGGTCATGGTCGGGTAAGTCTTGATCTTTTGTTGATTTGAATCCTGGTTTTGCCCCCTTCCTCGTCTAATGCCCCGCCGCCATCAGGGAGGCACGCTCGCTGGGCGGAGAGCCAGGCGGCGGGACAACGAAAGCGGCGCCGCCATCGACGGCCGAGGAGATGGAGTGCCAGGCATGGCTCGACCTCAACGGGGTCGAGCGGGAGCTGCGTGAAGAAGAGCGCCGCCGGTGGGAGGAGGTGGCGGCAAAGGCGGGGGTGGCCAGCGGGGAGGCCGCTGGCCAAACTTGGGAGGCATTTCCCCGCGGCCTGGAGGAGACGTCGCCGGGCCGCAAGGGTGCCGACCGGCCCGCGGGAGACGGCGGGGAGGCCGCGGAGGACTTGGCGGAGAAGAGCCGCCAAGCCTCCCAGCCGCTGGGAACGCCGCGCCGCTGGCGTCGGACGACGCGCCACCAAAGGCGAGCGTCGTGCCGCCGGGCGCGGAGGTGGTGGACTTGGAGGCGCCGACTTGGAGGCGCTGGCCACGGGGGCGCCAGCGTCGGAGGTGCCGGCCACGGGGGCGCCGGCTTCTGGCATGCCGGCTCCTGACACGCCGGCACCGGACGCGAGCCGGCCAGGGGCGGTGGTGGTGGAGAATCTACGACGGGGGCGACGGCCACCGAGGGGGCGGCCGCGGCGAGCACGTCGTCGGCGACCCCCGAAACGACGACGGCGACGGGGACCGACGCCATCGCCAGCTCCCACGAAGGAAGGCCCGCAGACGCGGGCCGGCCCCAGCTGCTCTGGGCGACGGCCGGGAGCCCAGCCTCCGGGGAGCCGGCGAGCGCCCTTGGGACCGCGGTGGTCGCCGTCGTGGAGTCCTTCACGGCCTGCCGTGCCCAGGCGATGGAGGACGCCCGGGCCGCCAGCGAGCGGTTGGTGAGCTTGGAGCGGGCGGTTGCGGTAAGCGCCCTATCTCTCCTTTCTCTTTCTTCTCTTCCAGTGGGGGCGAGCCAGCGCACCCACTGGGTGTAGCCCCCGAGGCTCGAGCCGGCTGGGCTGCAGGCTGGTCGAGCCTAAAGTGCTCTTCCTCTTTGTTTTTTGCAGACGGCCCACGACTGCCGGGTGGAGGCGTAAAACACCCTGCTGGGGTTGTTCAGGGGGGCGGAGAGCCGCCTTGCCGCCGCGACTACAGACCTGCAAGGTACGCGTTCTTGTGTTTTTGGCGGGCGGAGCCCCCGAGGGCCAAGCCGGCAGCCCCGGGCCGACTCCCTTATCATTCCTTTCTTCTAACTGTGATCCCATTCTTTCCGCGTAGCCGCCCACAGAGAGTTGGTTGGCCTCCGCGGGCAGGTGGTCCGGCTCCTTGGGGAGCGAGACGTCGTGGCGGAGGAGTGTTGTAAGTTCCGCGAGAAGGCGGAGGGGCTGAGGGCGGACCAGAAGAAGCTCGAGGAGGCCCACAGCCGGGAGCTGGCGGACCGAGAGGCGGTGCTCCGTCGAGAGGCGGAGGAGCGGGAGAAGGTGCTGCGGGACAAGCTGGAGGCCCAGGACGCCGAGCTGACGAAGGCTCTCAAGGAGAGGCACGCGGCCGAGGACGAGGCCGAGCGCCTCCGCCAGGAAGCGGCGGACCGGGAGGCGAACCTGACGGAGCAGAGCCACGGGGTGGATCGGATGCTACGTCGTAAGTCCCCGGAGTTCCTTTTCCTTTTTCTTCTTGGCGCGTCTCCTTCTCCCTTTCTTACTTCTTGTCCCTTCTCAGGGCTCTTCCCCGATACCCAAGAGAGCGCCAAGGCGGCCGTGGAGTCCGACCGTGAGGACCGGCGGGCCCAGGGAGAGGTCATCGAGCCGGGCGCCCCTTGGACATCGGAAGAGGTGGGGTTTGCCGCCGAGGCGCGCCTGGAGATGGTCATCCGCAACCTGACGAAGCTTCGGAAGGCCAGCATGGCGCTGGTCCGGGCCCTCTGGCCCCAGGCTGTGAATCCGGCTCCCTGACCCGGCTTGCCCGGTGGTTGGACGCCGGGTCTGCGCGGGTGAACACCTGGAGGGCCTCTGCGGCGTGTGCCGGCGCGGAGATGGCACTCCGCGTTGCCAGGTCGTGGTATCCTGGGCTTGACCTGGGGCTGCTCACGGCCCAGCGCGCCGGCACCGAGGCGGAGCTGTCGGCGGTGGCGGACGAGCTGCAGAGGCGAGCGAGCGAGCTCGCGTCCTTCGCCACGTGGGATGAGTACGTCCCGGAGCGTGGTGCAGACGGCGCGACCATCCCGGAAGACTCGTACGGCCTTGCCCTCGACGACCCGGAGGGGAGCGAGTGCGAGACGGTCGACGATGGGTCTGACACCGACGACTATGCTCCGTCCGAGCCGGCTGATGACGCGGGGACCTCCACCTCGGCCGCGCCGGGAGCGCCAGCCTTGAAGGCGTCAGCGCCGTCGGCATGAATGCAGCCGGCCCTGGAGGTGCGGGAGCCGGAGGCGAGATGGCTCAACATCGCTCCTCCTTGTACATTTTCGTCTGCATTTCATTTTTAGTGCCGGAGTTCCACCCACTGGGGGTGTATTTGAGACGTATTGTAATGAACCTGCGGCCGTGGGCCTTTTGTTATTTTCAATCGAAGTTTTGTCAGAAATAGAAAGGAGTGCGTGCCGGTTCTACTTTCGCCTTTTGCCTGTTGACTTGTTCGTGTGCGCTAGGATTCCTTCCGGCTTCTACCCCGCCTGCCGGTCAGCCGGGAGCCGGTCTGGGACAGGGACGGGGCTTCACCCTTAGGGAAAAGGTAGCGGGCTCTTAGAGTCAACCGGCTAGGACTAGGTCGAGCCGGCAGAGGCCAGCCACGGGGAGTGACGTGGCATGGTTGGGCTAGCCCGGCTACCGCGCGTTGGCGGACCTTTCTGTGAGAAGCTCCTTCGTACCCCGCGGTCCCTTCAGCCGGACAGCCGGGGGCCAGTCTGTGGCTGGTTAGGGCGGGGGAGGCGAAAGGCCGCTCACTCACACTTATTCGTCCGCCTCGGAGGGGAGCTGGGCGAGCCCCCGGGACCGTGAGCCGGGCCCGGGCCTCAGATGGTAGGAAGAGACTTGGAGAAACCGAAAAGGGGTGTTCCTCAACCGCCGGCTTGAGGTCCCCATTGCATTCGTGGGTCCGAAGGGGCAAAAATACAGAGTACGTACACTGGCTTTTTAGCAGTAAAACGGGCGGAGGAGCGCCGCGTTCCACAGGCGCTCCGTTTCTTCGCCGGATGCGTCTCTCTTGTGCTTCTGCGGCTTTTGGGCGTCTATCAGGTAGTAGGCATTGTTGTGCAAAGCCCGACTGATGATGAATGGGCCCTCCCATGGGGAGGACAGCTTGTGCTGGTCGGCCGTTCGTTGAACCTGCCTGAGCACCAGGTCCCCCTTGCGGAAGGAGAGTGGCCGGATCCGCTTGTTGTGGTAGTGCCGGAGCTTTTGCTGATAGATGGTCGTCCGGCTCAAGGCTAGCTCGCGGGCTTCTTCGAGGAGGTCAACGCCGTCCTCCCTTGCCTCTCTTGCATCCTTCTCGGTGTACAGGGTGACCCGAGGCGAATCAAACTCGATGTCGGTGGGGATGATCGCCTCGGACCCGTAAACGAGAAAGAACGGGGTGAAGCCGGTCGACCGGTTGGGCATGGTCCGGAGGCTCCACAGGACTGCCGGCAGTTCCTCGACCCAGCAGCCGGCCAACCGGACCAGCGGTGTGACGAGCCGGGGCTTGATGCCGGCCAGGATCAGGCCGTTCGCCCTTTCGACCTGGCCATTGGACTGGGGGTGGGCGACGGATGCCAGGTCGAGCCGGATGCCCTGTCGTGAGCAGAAACGCGCCAGTGCGCCCTTGGCGAAGTTCATGCCGTTGTCGGTGATGATGCTATGAGGGACGCCATAGCGAACTGTGATGTCTTCGATGAACCGGACGGCAGTGGGGCCGTCCAGCTTCTTGATGGGTCGCGCCTCGATCCACTTGGTGAACTTGTCGACGGCGACCAACAGGTGTGACATGCCGCCCCAGGCGGTCTTGAAGGGCCCCACCATATCCAGCCCCCAGACGGTGAAAGGCCATGAGAGGGGGATGGTTTGGAGGGCGGTAGCCGGTAGGTGGCTTTGCGCACGGAAGCGTTGGCAGCCCACGCACTTGTCGACCAAGTCCTTGGCTGCCTCCAGGGCAGTCGGCCAGTAGAAACCGTGGCGGAACGCCTTGGCCACCAAGGACCTGGAGGCGGCATGATGCCCACACTCGCCTTGGTGGATGTCGAGGAGGATCTCCAGCCCCTTCTCCGGCTTGACGCAGCGTAGGAAAACGCCGGTGGTGTTGCGGTGAACGAGCTCACGGTTGATGATGTCGTAGGCCGAGGCCCGGCGCTGGATTTGCCTTGCGGTGGCCTCGTCAGGGGGGAGCTCGCCGCGCTCGAGGAACGCCAGGATGGGCAGAGCCCACGATGGGGCCAAGACGGGGGCCGGCTCGGGCACGAGCGGGACGTCGGAGGCGGCAGCCCCCGGGGCCGGCACGTCAGTCCCCGGGACCGGTTCGTCAGTCCCCGGGAGTGAAGTGGCGGCGTGAAGGTCGGCCGTCGTCATGACGGTGTCGAGTGCCGGCGGGGCCGGTTGGTTTGGAGCGGTGGGTGGCGTCGGGGCCGGCGAGGCGGCTGCGATCAATGGGGCCAGCAGGGCAGCCGACGCAACCGCAGAGTCGGCCGCGCCCGTCGGTATGAAGATGGATTCCGACTCGGGAGAAGGCTTGATCGAGGGTTTTAGCAGCCGCTCGAGGGAGACACCGGCAGGAATGGCCTGCCGGGTGGAGCCGATTTTGGCCAGCGTGTCGGCCGCCTCGTTGTCCGCCCGGGGGACGTGATGGAACTCACAGCCCTCGAAGAAGCCGGTGAGTTGCTGGACGAGGAAGCGGTAGCTGGCCATGTTGGCGTCTCTGGCGTCTCACTCGCCAGAAACCTGCTGGACCACGAGGTCGGAGTCGCCGAAGCATAGTATGCGCTGGATGCCAATCCCCTTGGCAAGCCGAAGGCCGTGGACGAGGGCTTCATACTCGGCCACGTTGTTGGAGGCGGCGAAGTGGATCTGGAGGGTGTACTTGAGTTGATCACCTTTCGGGGAGGAGAGGACAATGTCGGCACCCAACCCGGTCCTCATCTTGGAGCCGTCGAAATGCATGCGCCAGTGTGTGGAGTCGGGTGCAGGCGGCACGAACTGGGTCTCGGCCTAGTCGACGAGGAAGTCGGCCATCGCTTGGGACTTGATGGCGGTGCGCGGCTCGTATCGGATTTCGTAGTTGGCCATGGCGATGGCCCATTTGGCTATCCGGCCGGTGGCATCCCGGCCGGCCATGATTTCGCCTAACGGAGTTGTGCTTACGATAGTGACGACGTGCTCCTGGAAGTAATGCTTCAGCTTTTGGGTGGCGAAGTAGACGCCGTAGCACATCTTCTGGTAGTGGGGGTAGTTCTGTTTGGAGGCGGAGAGGACTTCGCTGAGGTAGTAGACCGGACGCTGCATCGGCAGCGCCTTGCCCTCCTCCGGCCGCTCCACCACCAGAACGATGCTGACGACGCGCGTAGTGGCCGCGATGTAGGCGAGCAGGGGCTCCTTCTCAGCCGGCGCGACCAAAATGGGCACGCTGGTGAGAGCCCGCTTGAGGTCGCGGAACGCCGCGTCCGCCTCCCTGGGCCAGTCGAACAGGGCCGGCTTCTTCGAGAGGTCTCGGCCCGGCTCGACCAAGGCCGATTTGCACAGGAGTCCGTAGAGGAGCAGGGCCTTCTCGCCAAGCCGGCTGATGAACCGGCTGAGGGAGGCAAGGCAGCCGGTGAACTTCTGAACATCGCGAAGCCGGACCGGCTTGGGCATGCACTCGATTGCCCGGATCTTTTCGGGGTTGGCTTCGATACCGCGAGCGGACACGAAGAAACCCAGAAGCTGGCCGGCAGGGACGCCGAAAACGCACTTCTCCGGGTTGAGCTTGATCTTGTATTCGCGTAGATTGGCGAACGTCTCCCGGAGGTCGTCGAGGAGGCTGAAACGCTTCTTGGACCTGACGACGATGTCGTCGACGTAGACATGGACGTTCCTGCCTACCTGAGGCAGGAGGCACTTCTACATGCAGCGCTGGAAGGTGGCGCCTGCGTTCTTCAGGCCGAAGGACATGGTGATGTAGCAGTAGGCCCCGAAGGGCGTGATGAAAGAGGTCTTGAGCCGGTCCTCCGGGTCCAGCTTGATCTGGTGGTAGCCGGAGTAGGCGTCTAGGAAAGACAGCAAGTCGCAGCCGGCCGTGGAGTCGACGACTTGATCGATCCGTGGCAGGGCGAACGGATCCTTCGGGCACGCCTTGTTCAGGCTCGTGTAGTCGATACACATGCGCCAAGTGTTGTTCTTGTTTAGCACTAGGACTGGGTTGGCCAGCCAGTCCGGGTGGAAAACTTCCATGATGAAGCCGGCTGCGAGAAGCCGGGCGATCTCTTCTCCGATGGTGCGCCGCTTTTCCTCGGAGAAACGGCGCAGGGGTTGCTTGACCGGCTTCGCATCCGGCCGGACGTGTAGCTTGTGCTCGGCGAACTTCCTCGGGACACCCGGCATGTCTTTGGGGGACCATGCGAAAATGTCCCGGTTCTCACGGAGGAAGTCGACGAGCTCGCTTTCCTATTTGCTGTCGAGGCACGAACCGATGGTCACGCACTGGGTGGGGTTGACCGGATCGAGCGGCACCTACTTGGTGTCCCTGGATAGCTGGAAAGAGCCTTCGCTGTCGAACTGGGAAGGGGGAGCCGGCACAACCGGCTAGGAAGAGGCGAGAGCCACCAGTCGGTCGAGCTGCCGCTTCTCCAGGGCCTCGGCCAGCCGGCTGCCATCGCGCGCACACGCCATGGACACCTGGTACTTGCCGACAACGGTGATGATGCCTTTGGGACCCGACATCTTGAGCTTGAGGTAGGCGTAGTCGGGAACCGCCATTAACTTGACGAGCGCGGGACGGCCCAGCAAAGCATGGTAGGGGCTGCCAAGGTCCGCCACCTCGAACCAGATCGGCTCGCGGCGGAAGTGGCCGGCGTCGCCGAAGAGGACGTCGAGCCGGATCTTGCCGAGGGGGGTGCAGGACTTGCCCGGGACGATGCCGTGGAACACGGTCCGGCTTGCCTTCAGGTCCTCCACCTTGAGTCCTAGCTTGAGCAGGGTGTCCAGGTAGAGGATGTTGATGCTGCTGCCGCCGTCGACCAGCACCCGCGAAAAACGGTAGGAGCGCCTCTCAGAGGCGATGGTGGGGTCGAGGACGAGGGCGTAGCTGCCCGGGTCTGGCATCACAGCCGGATGGTCTGCCCGGCTCCAGGTGACCGGCTTCTCGGACCAGTGCATGAACTAGGGAGTCGCGGGCGCGGTGGCGTTCACCTCGCGATGGAGCCGGCGTTGGGCGTGCTTGTCCGTCTCTTCACTCGTGAAGACGACCTAGCAGCCGTCGGGCTCGGGGTATTGGTCCAGCAGCCGGCCGTCGTTTCGAGCCAGGGCTGGGGGCGCGCGGGCCGGCGGGGGGGCCGGAGGCGGAGCCTGGGCCGGAGCCGGCCCACGGGCTGGCGGCGCGGGAGGAGCCGGGAGGCCGTCCCCCCGGGCCAGGCACTGTGAGAAGCTGCACTGCCGGAGCGTGTGCGTGACCGGTGTGGCACCGGAGTGGTTCTTGCAGGGGAGGTCCAACAGCCACTCGAAAGTCAGCTTGGGCTGCCAGGCAGCCTTGCCGGTGCGCTGGCGCTTACTGGAGGCCTGGCCAGATGGCTGCTCCTCCTCGATGGAGGCGACGAGCCGGCTCCCGTATCGGGGATCGGGCTGGTTGTTCTTGCGCTTGCCGTTGGGCTGTTGCCGATTGTCGGTGGCCGGCTTGGTTGGTGCCTTGGCTTTCATCGTCATGGAGGAGTCGGCCGTGGCGTATTTGTCCACTTTGGACATCAAGTCCACCAGGGAGGTTGGCTCGGAGCACAAGAGCTTGTGCTTGAGGGGCGTGTCGTCGCGACAGCCCTCGATGAAGTACTAGATGGCCTGCACCTCGTGCACGCCCTCGCAAGAGTTGCGGAGCTCGGTCCAGCGCGTGAGGTAGTCGCGGAGGGGCTCGTCCGGGCCCTGGACGCACATGGCGAGCTCGCGGGGGCAACCAGGTCGCTTGTAGGTGCCGGTGAAGTTGCGGACGAAGGCTTCCTTGAAGTCCGTCTAGGTGTTGACACTGCCGGCGACCAGGTTGTTCAGCCAGGTGCGGGCAGAGCCGATCAGCATCAGGGGAACGTAGCGGACGGCTACGCGCTTGTTCCCCCTGGCGATGTCGACGGCGGTGGTGTAGTCTACCAGCCAGTCCTCCGGCTTGGCGGTCCCCGTGTACTTCGGGGTGTCGCGGGGAAGCGTGAAACCGGGCAGAAATGGCTCGTTGCGGATCCACGGGCCGAAGCAGGCCGGGCCAATCGAGCCCTCCTCCTCGAGGAGAGCGGACTACGCCAGCCGGTGAAGGCGGAGCCGGGCGTCGTTGTCGCTGTGGGGAACGCGCGGCCCGAGCCGGGCCGCGAGCTCAGGTCAGACGGCCGGCGGGATGGACCGCGCCGGCTCCTGTCGTGGAGGCGGGGTGTGTTCGCGGCTGCGCCAGCTTCTGCCAGCCGGGCGATTGCTGCGCCGGCTATTCACAGTCGGCTGTTCGGTCCCACGCGACGGGGGACGCCGAGCGTTGCTCCCCGGGCGTTCCGGCCGGAGGGACGAGGGGTGCTAGAATGCTGAGCCTGCCGAAGGTCAACAGCACCAGAGCCCTCGCCCTCAGGACGGGGGAACTCGGAGACGGCCCCTCCGGGAGTGAGGGCGACCTGCTGAGCGTTCGCAGTGTCGATGAGGTCCTTAATGTGCCGCTCGCGTGCGGCCCGCTCCTCGCCCTCCAAGGTTGCCAGGTCCTCGTAGGCAACCTTGGCAGCGCGCAGGTTGGTGGCGGGGTTGTCGTAGACGGGGAGGCGGCTGCCTAGGATCTTGGCGACCACGCGGCCGCGTTCCCACACGGCACCACGCCGGCTGGGCTCGGGGCCAGCCGGGGTGAGGCCGTACGCGGAGTTGTACTCCCGCTGAGCGGCCTCCATCCGGCGTCGTTCGGCAACGAGGGTGCTGGCATCTTCGAATAGCTAGCGGCGGGCCGCCTCCAGCTCGGCCTTGGTGGCGGCCGGGTCCGCCGTCGTGGTGATGGGGGTGTCGAGACCCCGGAGAGTGGCGGCGAGAGGGTCGGAGGTGCCGGCGCCGGCGGCAGCCGCGCCGGCCTCGGCCGCACGCACGCGGCCCGCCGTGGTGGAGAAAGCGGTGACCATTACTCCTGCGCGGGCATGGGAGCCGATCGCGTCGCCGTTGGCAAGAGCGCCTACGGCCGCGGGGGGATCGGTGCAGTCGAGCACCCCGCTAGGGTATTCGTCGGTCGGCGCCTCGCCGATGAGGCTGAGTTTGCTGAACAGCCCGGCGAGCGCGTCGTCGTCGAGCGTGAAGCCGCGACCAGGGCATCCGTCGGAGAGGCCGGCCGCGCCGCCCGTAGGACCTGCCGGAGCAAGCCCCACGAGCATGCAGTTCCGCCCGGACGCGGGGCGGCCTGGGGAGGTGGTGAAGGGCCCCGCCCGGAGCATAACTCCGGCCGGCGCCGCGGACGGCCCCACGGTGGGCGTCAACTGTCGTGGTTTTGTCACGGCAGATGCCATGGGTAGGCTTATCGAGAAGGGTCGAAAGGACGCCGGTGGACTCCGGGAACGGGGTTAGGCACAAACGGTGACTGTCACGCGATGTACCCAGGTTCGGGGCCCTCCGTGGGAGGTAAAACCCCTACTCCTGCTTAGTCTCGTTGAGACAATGGTAAAGGTTACAAAGGTGCTCCTTGAGCTGTATGAATTGAGGTGGGAGCTAGGAGCTCCGGCTCGAGAGGTGCCCGTGGGAGGTGCTACGTAGGTGTTCTTCGCTCTTCTGCTTGGGGTGTCGCTCGTCGTTCTCTCCTCCTCCTCCTCCCCGTGCATGGGGAGGCCCGGGGGTTTTTATAGGCCAACCCCCCGGCTTACAATATGAATATAATGGTCGTGGGGGGACCCAGCCGGCAGCCTCTACGGCCGGCTGCGGAGGCCGCCAGCTTCGGTCTTGTCATGGGCGGACCCGAGCCCGGTCACGCCGCGGCACGGGGTGCCACGGGCGGTGTCGTCTTGTGGCGATCGGTCGAAGTCAGCGGCCGGGCGGCTGTCCTGTAGCCATGCTAGAGTAGATGGCGGAGTGGTTGGGGGCAGGCTGCCACTGTTGGAGGCCTGGTCGCCGTCGAACAGCGGCGAGAGGCCACTGCGGCCATGCGGGCGCTGACCACCGACGGGATAGAGGCCACTATGGCCATGCGGGCGCCAACCCCCGATGGGACGGGGCCCCCTATCACCACACAGGGCCCGTCAGGGGCATCCGATGCACGGCCGGCTGGTGAAGGAGCAGGGCGGCGAGGCCCCAGCCGGCCAGCAGACCGCGGCTAGTGAAGGAGCAGCCGGCGGGCCCACGCCGGGGGGTTGGAGCCGGCGGGGCGTCGGCCGGGCAGGCTCCTCGAAGGCGGACCGCCCATTTGCCCTATGGGCGGGCCCGAAGCATTGGGAGTGTTTGAGGCTATCCGGGGGCCATCCCCCCGTCAATGTCCCTAGTATGCCTCTAATGGACTAGCTCGTTGATCAAAGGAGGGTTAAGGTTTCCTAGCCATGGACATGAGATGTCATTTGATGACGGGATCACATCATTGGGAGAATGATGTGATGGATAAGACCCAAACTACAAACATAGTATATGATCGTGTCAGTTTATTGCTACTGTTTTCTGCATGTCAAGTATATGTTCCTATGACCATGAGATCATGCAACTCACGGATATCGGAGGAGTGCCTTGTGTGTATCAAACGTCGCAACGTAACTGGGTGACTATAAAGGTGCTCTACAGGTATCTCCGATGGTGTCTGTTGAGTTGGCATGGATCGAGATTGGGATTTGTTACTCCGTGTGACGGAGAGGTATCTCAGGGCCCACTCGGTAATACAACATCACAACAAGCCTTGCAAGCATTGTGGCTAAGTGTTAGTCACGGGATCTTGTATTACGGAACGAGTAAAGAGACTTGCCAGTAACGAGGTTGAACTAGGTATGGAGATACCGACGATCGAATCTCGGGCAAGTAACATAGCGAAGAACAAAGGGAATGTTATACGGGATTAACTGAATCCTTGACATAGAGGTTCGACCAATAAAGATCTTCGTAGAATATGTAGGAACCAATGTGGACGTCCAGGTCCCGCCATTGGTTATTGACCGTAGAGGTGTCTCGGTCATGTCTACATAGTTCTCGAACCCGCAGGGTCTGCACACTTAAGGTTTGGTGACGTTTCGGTAGTGTAGAGTTATGTATGGTGGTGACCGAAGGTTGTTCGGAGTCCCGGATGAGATCCCGGACGTCATGAGGAGCTCCGTAATGGTCCGGAGGTAAAGATTCATATATAGGAAGTCCCAGCTTGGTCGCCGGAAATGTTTCGGGCTCATCGGTAGTGTACCAGGAGTGCCGGTAGTGTACCGGGAGGCCTCCGGGAGAGGTATTTCGACCCCAAGAGGTCCATGGGCTGTGGGAGAACAATAACCAGCCCTTTGTGGGCTGGGGAATCAGTCACAAAAGGCCCATGGCGCAGGGAGAGAAAAAGGCTAAGGAAAAGGTGAAAATTCAGCCAATAGGAGGCAATCCTACTCCAACTAGGATTGGAGGTGAAGTAGGATTGCTTCCCACCTCCTATTCGGCCGACCCAAAGGCCTTGGCTGCCTCTCCTCTCCTCTCCTCCTATATATACTAGTGGATTGGGTGGTTTTTGGACAGAATTTCCGGCCACGTGCTACCCGTTCCACCGGTGCATAGTTTCTCGTCTAGATCGTAGTTCCGTAGTGCTTAGGCGAAGCCCTGCCGAAATTGCTCCACCACCATCACCGGAGCGCCGTCACGCTGCCGGTGAACTCTCTCTCCTCTCCACCTTCTCTTGCTGGATCAAGACGGTGGAGATCGTCATCAAGCTGCACGTGTGCTGAACGCGGAGGTGCCGTCCGTTCGGTACTAGATCGGAAGGATCGTGATCAAGGCCACGGGACGTTCGTGATCGGATCGCGGGACAGATCATGACGAGATCGCGGGACGGTTCGTGATTGGATCACGGACGGTTTGTGATTAGATCGCGAGACACTCGGCGATTTGGATCGCGAAGAAGTACGACTACACCAACCGCGTTTCTTAACGCTTCCCGCTTAGCGATCTACAAGGGTACGTAGATCCACTCTCCCTCTCGTAGATGCTCATCACCATGGATAGGTTTGCGTGTGCGTAGGAAATTTTTTGTTTCCCATGCGACGTTCCCGAACATTTATACCATGTCATAAAAGTGATGATGCTGCTCATGTTGCTGATTTGTTCTTTCGTGAAATTATTCGGTTGCATGGTGTGCCAAATACAATTGTTTTAGATCGTGATGCTAAATTTCTTAGCCACTTTTCAAGATGTTTATGGGCTAAGTTGGGGACTAAACTACTTTTTAGTACTACATGTCATCCCCAAAATGATGGCCAAACTGAAGTAGTCAATAGATCATTGTCTAGTATGCTTAGGGCTGTTTTGAAGAATAACCTGAAAATGTGGGAAGAATGCTTGCCTCATATTGAATTTGCTTATAATCGTTCGCTACATTCTACCACTAAGATGTGCCCTTTTGAAGTTGTGTATGGTTTCTTACCTCGTGCACCTATTGATTTGTGGCCTCTTCCATCTTCGGAGAAGGTTAATTTTGATGCTAAAGAACGTGCTGAATTGATATTAAGGATGCATGAGTTAACAAAGGAAAACATTCAGCGTATGAATGCTAAATACAAAATTGCTGGAGATAAGGGTAGAAAACATGTTGTCTTTGCACCTGGAGATCTTGTTTGGTTACATTTGCATAAGGATAGATTTCTTGATTTGCGCAAGTCAAAGCTAATGCCACGTGTTGATGGTCCTTTTAAGGTGTTAGAAAAAATAAATGATAATGCATATAAACTTGAGCTGCCTATACAGTTTGGGGTTAGCCCCACTTTTAACATTGCAGATTTGAAGCCTTATTTGGGTGAGCTAGATGAGCTTCCGTCGAGGACGACTTCAGTTCAAGAAGGGGAGGATGATGAGGACATCCGTGCTAATGCTACACCCACAACTCCGACTGCTATACATACAGGACCAATTACTAGAGCTCGCGCATGTCAATTGAATTACCAGGTACTTTCATTTCTGGCAAATCCTTCTAATGTTCATGAACATATGATGCTACCTAAATTAGATACTTTTGTTTTACTTATGAATGAAGGACCTAGCATGGATAAGAAGGATGACCATGGGAGCGGGATCAAGCATGGAGAAGAAGGTGCGCGCGTGGGAAAGAACAATGGAGCTTCCAGTGATGATTTTCGCACTTTGAAGCCACCATAATGGGAGAAAGAAGCCTTGGACGAAATATGCATGATGCTACTTATAAAATTCGTCCCTAGGCTAATATAGGTGATGTGCCACCTTTTTGTTGGGCCAGGCCCATGTAATTTCGAAATACCATATTATAGGTTGTTTCTAGAGTCCGTATGTATGGGGAAACTGAGATAAGGTCTGTTTCGGACCCCTCCTCCAAGGGGCCACGAAAATTCCCTCTATTCCCCCATATATACAGCCCTTAGGGCGTCGTTTTAGCTTGGGTTTTGTTTAGATTACAAGTTCGCCATAGCTGCAACTTCGCGTTCTTCGTTTGTGTTCCACGACCAGACAAAGGCGTCACAGAACCCCACTTCATCAATAAAGCTTTCCTCTTATATTCGCAATATCCAAATTGCAATCTTAGTTTCTTGCTTGTTCTTCGTTTGCGTGCAAGAAACAGACCCTCGTGGTCAGGTTGATCGTGCTCCGGGGTGGTCAATAACCTCTCGGAGTTGGTTTAGCGATTGCTAAGGCGCGGCGTCATCACACGTTCATAGTCGGATAGTCAAAGTCTACTCCACCAAAAACGATAGCCACCATCTCATCGAAAGACAGGGACAACTTCGCCTCTATCACTGCCGCTGAGGCTGCCAGCGCCGAGGCCACTGAGGCTGCATAGAAGGAGGAGGTGTCACGCCCAAGATGTGATCCTATCCTTATTTTGGCACTAGGACCTCGACAGGGATAGAAGCGCATCTCGTCGTGTTGCAAGAATGGATATCATTACAAGTACCTTTACAAAAGAGATGAGTATATTGAATTGGCTTACACTTGCCACAAGCTACAACAATATCGCATAAATACAACAACATATTCAAACATCATACAGAAGGGCAGGGTCCGACTACGGTCGAGAACAAACGACAAAATGACATCCATCCTTGCTATCCCAGGCTGCTGCCTAGAACCATCCTAGATCGAAGAAGAAGAAGAAGAACTCCAAATCAAACAAGCATCATGCTCACATCAAATCATCGCATTACTTGTACCTGCAACTGTTGTTGTAGTAATCTGTGAGCCATAGGGACTCAACAATGTCATTTCCAATGGTATCAAGACTATTAAAGCTGTGAGGTATGGTTGAGTGGTGAGGCTACAACAAGTGACTAAGCATTTGTTTGAGTGGCTAACTTACGAATACAGAAAGTAAAGTATGGTGGTCTACGCATAATGGACGTGAACTTGTAATGATCACTAACTGATCCTGAACACCTACTTACGTCAAACATAACCCCACTGTGTTCTCTCTCGGATAAGAACTCACGAGAAGAGACAGTTACAGTTACGCACATACTTGGTGTATTTTATTTGAGTTTCCTTCAAGTTTGCTCCGACTGGGTGTTAAAAACAAGATTTCCAAGTTTGCCACATAACCACGGGCACGACTTTCTGAAAGATTTAACCCTACAGGGGTGCTCCAACTCGTCCATCACAAATTAACCACATGCAGCAGGAATAACGTCGACCACGAAGCTCATGATCTTCCTAGGAAATTCCACAGGAAATCCGCCACCTCGAGATAGCCCGAATAAAATCGGACTTCCTCACTCAAGATGTTCGAGAAAGGTAAAACAAATCTAGCAAGGCCGCCCAACGTGTCGACGAACCCAATAAGAGCCGTGTATCTCGTTCTCAGGACATGACCGGATGAGACTAGCTACAGGGAAAACCAATCCCCGAGTTTCCTCGAGGCGGCCCCGTAGGTAGCCCGTTTTTGGACCAACACTCATGAGCAGCACTGGCCCAGGTTGTTGATTAAAATCATCGGGTTAATTACTCCCTATGCAGGTTTATTAGTTATTATGCAAATGTAGTACCAGTGTTGGGCCTTGCCAGACAAGCTTTATCCTAAAACAAAAATCAAGGGGGTCCCCATAACAACCCCGGGCATGTTAGGAGCACTCAATTATGGAACATAACACTGGTTCACAAGTAACTAGGGCGGCAAGAGTGGAACAAGACACCAAGCAAAAGGCCAAGTCGTCCACCCTTTACCAAGTATATATGTGCATTAAATTAAAGAAATAATATTGTGATAACAAAAGAATGTCCATGTTGTCACATGCAAGCAATTGCACCTGCGGCTAGAAACGCTATAAGAAGGGCTGAGCAAGCGGTAACATAGCCAAACAAAGGTTTGCTAGGATGTGGAGGGGTTAGAGGCTTTTCATGGCAATGTTGGGAGGCTTGACAAACAAGTGGTAGGTAGCGTGACATAACGATAAAAGCGGGACAAGTTGCATGGCAATGATAGTAGTGGTATCCAAGGAAATGTGTCATCTTGCCTGAGATCCCGCTTGGAAGAATATCGAGTCCATGAAGAAGACAAGCCAACTTAGTCGAATGAATCCTCACACTCCGTACGCTTCTGGAACTATATCGAGAAGGAAAAATCCGAAACAACAATCAACACACGGTACACCACAATATATGCATGACATGATGCGCAATAAAATATGATGCAGGCTATGTATCATAATATGAGGTATCTACAACAGTAGCAAAATCTAATGCAAGCATGAGAGAGAAAGAATAGGCGATATCGGAATGATCAAGGGGGGTGGTTGCTTGCCTAGATACTTTGGGACAAGTGGTTGAACTTCAATGACATAGTACTAGATGACAGGAACGTTAGTCTCGGTGTCTACCGGAGAGAAGTGGGGGAAGAAACAATAAATATAAAGAAAGAAGATGCATCACGATGCATGACATGACAATATTTAGTGCTAGGGGTGACCTAACGCAGTAGTACATGTTACAGACGGGGAGGGAAAACATCTCATGATATTTCCCAGGTCTTTGGCTTTTACCGGATAGATGAATCAGAGGGGAAAGTTCCATGTTCATGATGCTAGGGGCATGAGACAGACGAACGAACAATGTATTCAGAGTTGTTGGATTTTTCTGAGCAACTTTCGTATATAGATTATTTTCATCTGACCTATAGATTATTTTATATTAATTTTCAAAGTTTTAAAACATTTTTTGAAATTCTATAATTTATTTAATTAGAAAATTAAATACTAAAATGTTGGGTGAAACCCAGTGTAGTGCACCCAAAGGTGCACTAGTGGCTGACAAGGGGGCCTAGTTGACCGCGTCAACTTGCGAGTCAGTAGAGGATGACTCGTGGGGGGCCTGGTGAGTGAGCAAGCTCACTCGGTCGGCCCTATCCACTAGAACAGTGGTAGGACCCCACGTGTCAATGCCAGTTGGTTAATTAGAGGTTAGTCTAAATTAACAGAGTTAATTAGAGGATGGGGCCCCTTGTAAGTGGCACAATAGCTAATTATTTTTAAACTAACCTAATCCAAAAATTCGCAGGGGCTAGGCCCACATGTCTTTGACTCGAGGGCGTCATTAGCGTGGGTTTTGACCCGGTTTTGTCCGACGGCTCACCACTTTAGGATCGAAAGTTGGTAGAGAGGGGGGGTGATTTGACTATTAACCAATTTAAAGCTAATATTTCCCAATGTTACTTATAGGCAACTTTTAGAATTGCTGCAAATCAAGTACACCGTTGATACGTCTCCAACTTATCTATAATTTTTTATTTTGTCATGCTATTATATTATCTATTTTGGATGTTTTATATGCATTAATATGTTATTTTATATTATTTTTGGGACTAACCTATTAATCTAGAGCCTAGTGCCAGTTTTTGTTTTTTCCTTGTTTTTGAGTATTGGAGATATGGAATATTAAATGGAGTCCAAATGGAATAAAATCTTCACGATGATTTCTTCTGGAAGAAAAGAGATCTACCAGGCTTGGATTGCAAGGCAAGAACCTTGCCAGGAGGTCACAAGCTAGGGGGCGCGACCACACACCTCCCCGCTGGCCGTGCCTGGCAGGTGTCCTAGCCCTAACCTTCATCCTATAAATACCCAAATATTCCCGAAATACCAAAAAGAAAAACGCCAATACTTTTCCGCCAGCAAGAGCCTCCGCTCCCGAGAGATCCAATCTTGGAGCCTTTTTCGGTAATCAGCCAAAAGGGCATTCAATCACAGAGGGCATCTACATCAACTCCATTGCCCCTCTGATGATGCGTGAGTAGTCCACCACATACCTGTGGGTCCATATCGAGCAGCTAGATGGCTTCTTCTCTCTCTTTGTGTTTCAGCAGCATGTTCTTTATGATCTTCATGGAGATCTATCTGTTGTAATACTCTTTTGCGGTGTGTTTGTCGAGAAACGATGAATTGTGAGTTTATGTTCAGATTATCCATGAGTATTATTTGAGTCTTTTTTGAACTCTGATATGCATGATTTCATATCTTTGCAAGTCTCTTCGAGTTATTGGTTTGGTTTGGCTAACTAGATCGGTAATTCTTGCAATGGGAGAAGTGCTTAGTTTTGGGTTCAATCTTGCGGTGTCCTCACACAGTGACAAAGTAGGGATAGCGAGGCACGTATTGTATTGTTGCTATCAAGGGTAACAAGATGGGCTTTTCATCATATTTCATGAGTTTATCCCTCTACCTCATGTCATCTTACCTAATGCGTTACTCCATTCTTCATGAACTTAATACACTAGATGCAGGCAGGAGTCGGTCGATGTGTGCAATAATAGTAGTAGATGCAGAATCGTTTCGGTCTACTTGACACGGACGTGACGCCTATATTCATAATCTTTTCCTTGGATATCTTCATAATTATTCGCTTTTCTATCAATTGCTCGACAGTAATTTGTTCACCCACCGTGATACTTTCCTTCAAGAGAGAAGCCTCTAATGAAACCTATGGCCGCCGGGTCTACTTTCCATAATATATTTTCATATCTATCAACTAAAAATATGAAAAATACCTTTTTGCAATTTATTTAATTTTTACTTTCCACAATCGTTTACATCTATCTCTATCAGATCTAATCCTTGCAATTAACCGTGAAGGGATTGACAACCCCTTTATAGCGTTAGGTGCGAGAGTTTGATTGTTTGTGTAGGTGCATACATTGGTGACTTGCTTGTTCCTACTATTGTATTAATACCTTGGTTCTCATCAACTTAGGGAAATACTTATCTACTTTGCTGCATCACCCTTTCCTCTTCAAGGGAAAACCAACGCATGCTCAAGAGGTAGCAAGAAGGATTTCTGGCGCCGTTGCAGGGTAGGATACACATCAAGCCTACCAAGTACCCATCACAAACTCATCTCTTGCATTTACATTATTTTCTATTTGCCTCTCATTTTCGTATCCCCCACTTCTAAAACGATTTTCCTTTTTATTCGCCCTTCTTCCATTCGCCTTTTCGTTTGCCTTTTTGTTTGCCCGTGTGTTGGATCTCTTGAACTCATGGCTAGCCTCACCACTATAGCTAGTACTCCCGAGAATGAAGTTCTTAGTTTTAATCAAAGGGAGGGAGAAAACTTAAAGATGCTTGGTATAGAATTTGCAATGCTCAAACTAGATCTATTTGTAAGAAATCTACTACCGTTCTCCTTCGCAATTTTTATGTGGGTATTTCTCCTTGGAATAGATATGTCCTAGATACCATTATGGGAGGAAATTTCTTGGGAAGTCATACCTTTGATTCTTATAGAGCTATGATGAATTGGGTAGGTTCACCCCCAATCATGGTTAATGGAACAATTTTAACTTTGGAGCATGTGATGCGAAGGCTTGATATTATTGAAAAACAAGTTGCTACTGTTGAGCTTATTGAAAACTTGGATAAAAAGAATCATAATCATATTAATAAATATGGATCTAAGGTAGGAGTCACTCTAAAAAATCTAAGGGAAAAAGAACCCATAGTTAATGAAAAATTGGATCGGGATTCCTCTAGAATTGGCAAGCTAGAGGACATTATTACCAACTTGGAATCCGCTTTTGCCTTGGTTCAAACCACTCCAAACCCTTCTCCTCCTAAAGCTGCCAAGTTTATCTATGCTCCTAAAAATTAGGGTGAATCCTCAAGTAAAGGAGATGAAGATCTTAAGATGATAAGAGCAATTGATGAGACGCATACCAAAGATGACAATACCTAGATCTTTTGCGTTTTGCCTAGCTAGGGGCGTTAAACAATAGCGCTTGTTGGGAGGCAACCCAATTTTATTTTTATGTTATGTTTTTTGCTTCTTTTTTGAGTGTTCCCAACATTATTACTTATTTAGTAATTGTGTTTTGGTGTTTTAATTAGTGTTTGATCCAAGTAAGACCTTTGGGATGGTCTATGGTGGTTGTTGATTTGATCTTGTTGAAAAACAGAAACTTTTGCACCCAGTCCAGGAATTTTATAAATGGTTCAGAGAGTCGAATGAGTATGAACTTCTTACACAAGATTGATATACAAATTTCCCAGGTTTTCTAATTTTTTCAGAATTTCTTGAGTTACAGAAGTATACGAAGTTTTCATATAGCTACATATTGTTCTGTTTTTGACAGATTTTGTTTTCTTTGTGTTGTTTACCTATTTTGATCTATCTATGGGTTGTATCGGGGGGTATGAACCATGGAGAAGTTATAATACAATAGGTATTACACCAATATAAATAAAGAATGAGTTCACAACATTACCTAAAGTGGTGATTTATTTTCTTATATTAACGGATCTCACGAGTTTTATGTTAAGTTTTCTGTTGTGATGTTTTCATGTTTTGGGTAAAGATTTGATGGACTATGAAATAAGGAGTGGCAAGAGACTAAGATTGGGGATGCCCAAGGCACCCCAAGTGTTATTCAAAGATTCCAAAGAGCCTAGGATCGGGGATGCTCCGGAAGGCATCCCCTCTTCCGGCTTCAATCCATCGGTAAATTTACTTGAGCCTATATTTTTATTCATCACATGATATGTGTTTTGCTTGGAGCATCTTGTATGATATGAGTCTTTGATTTTTAGTTTGCCACAATCATCCTTGCTGCACACATATTTTGAGAGGCACGCATGAATCGTGAATTTATTAGAATACTCTATGTGCTTCACTTATATCTTTTGAGACAGGCAATTTTGCTCTAGTACTTCACTTATACCTTTTTAGAGCACGATGGTGTTTGGTTTTATATAAATAATTGAACTCTAATACCTCACTTATATTATTTTGAGAGTCTTTAAACAACATGGTAATTGGTTTAGGTTATGAATTTAGTCCTAATATAATAGGCATCCAAGAGGGATATAATAAAACTTACATATTAAGTGCATTGAGTATTATGAGAAGTTTGATTCCTTGAATAAAGTTTTGAGATATAAAGATGGTAATGTTAAGAGTCATGTTAGGAAGTAATTTTGAATTGGTAAAAATACTTGTGTAAAGGTTTGTGATTCCTGTAGCATACACGTATGGTGAACCGTTATGTAAGGAAGTCGGAGCATGATTTGTTTATAGATTGTCGACCTTTGTGTGAGGGTCGGGAGCGTGCGATGGTTTACTCCTACCAACCTCTCCCCTAGGGGCATGCATCTAATACTTTGCTTCAATGCCTAATAGACTTTTGCAATAAGTATGCGAGTTCTTTATGACTATTGTGAGTCCATGGATTATACACACTCTTACCCTTCCAGTTTTGCTAGCCTCTTCAGTACCGTGCAACTTTCGCTGGTGCAATAAACCCACCTTCCTCAAAACAGCCACCATATATCTTTCCTCAAAACAACCACCATACCTACCTATTATGGCATCTCCATAGCAATTCCTAGATATATTGCCATGCAACTTCCTCCGTTCCGTTTATTATGACACGCACCATCATTTCCATATTTCTTTGCATGATGTAAGATAGCTAGCATGATGTTTTCATGGCTTGTCCATTTTTAATGTCATTTGCTATGCTAGATCATTGCACATCCTGGTACACCGCCAAAGGCATTCATATAGGGTCATAATTTGTTCTAGTTATCGAGTTGTAATTCGTGAGTTGTAAGTAAATAAAAGTTTGATGACCATCATTATCAAAGCATTGTCCCATGAGAGGAAAGGATGATGGAAGCTATGATTCCCTCGCAAGTGGGGATGGGACTCCGGACTTTATGAAAAACAAAAGAGGACAGGGAAGCCCAAATAAAAAAAGAGGCCTTAGATGCCCACCAAAATAAAAAAATGAGAGAAAAGAGGGAAGGGACAATGCTACTATCTTTTTTCCACACTTGTTCTCCAAAGTAGCACCATGCTCTTCATGATAGAGAGTCTCCTATTTTGTCACTTTCATATACTAGTGGGAATTTTTCATTATATAACTTGGCTTGTATATTCCAATGATGGTCTTCCTCAAATTTCAGCAGGTCTTCATGAGCAAGCAAGTTGTATGCACACCCACTTAGTTTCCTTTTGAGCTATCATACACTTATAGTTCTAGTGCATCCTTTGCATGGCAATCCCTACTCACTCACATTGATATCTATTAATGGGCATCTCCATAGCCCGTTGATATGCCTAGTTGATGTGAGACTATCTTCTCCTTTTCCTTCACTACCTCCACCATATTCTATTCCGCCCATAGTGCTATATCCATGGCTCACGCTCATGTATTGTGTGACGAGTTGAAAAAGTTTGAGAAAATAAAAGTGTGAAACAATTGCTTGACTTATCATCGGGGTTGTGCATGATATAAATACTTTGTGTGGGGAAGATGAAGCATAGCCAGACTATATGATATTGTAGGGATAACTTTCTTTTTCCATTATATTTTGAAGAGATACAATTCCTTTGCTAGTATGCTTGAAATATTATTGTTTTATGTCAACATTAAGCTTTAGTTTTGAGTCTTATGGATCTGAATATTCATGCCACAATAAATAATATTACACGGATAAATATGTTAGGTAGTATTCCACATCAAAAATTCTGTTTTTATCATTTACCTACTCGAGGACGAGCAGGAATTAAGCTTTGGGATGTTGATACGTCTCCAACGTATCTATAATTTTTTATAGTGGCATGTTATTATATTATTTGTTTTAGATGTTTTATATGCATTAATATGCTATTTTATATTATTTTTGGGACTAACCTATTAATCTAGAGCCTACTGCCAGTTTCTGTTTCTTCCTTGTTTTTGAGTATTATAGATATGGAATAGTAAACGGAGTCCAAACGGAATAAAACCTTCACGATGATTTTTTGTGGAACAAAAGAGATCTATCAGGCATGGAGTTAAAGGCATGGACCTCGGTAGGAGGTCACATGCCAGAGGGCACGACCACCACCTGGCTGCGCCTGGCAGGCTTGTGACTCTCTGTTAGGAGTCCTAGCCCTAAACTTCGTCCAATAAAAAGCCAAATATTCCCCCAATACCAAAAAGAAAAACGCAAATACATTTCCTCCGCTAGAAGCCTCCATTCCCGAGAGATCCAATCTTGGAGCCTGATACGTCTCCAACGTATCTATAATTTATAAAGTATTCGTGCCATTTATATAATAATTCTATATGATTTTTGTAGGATTTTATTAGAACTAACCCGGACTAACGTTGTTTTCAGCAGAACTACCATGGTCTCATTTTTGTGCAGAAATAAAAGTTTTTGGAATGGAATGAAAATTTAGTATGATTTTTTGGGGCCAAAAGAGACCCCCAAAGCATTGGAGTTGGGCCAAAAGAGTCACGAGGAGGCCACAAGCTTGCCAGGCACGGCAAACCCCTAGCCGCGTCTAGCAGGCTTGTCACTGCCTCGTGGCCCCCCCTTGATGTGAGATCAACGCCAAAAATTCCTATAAATACAGAAACCTCCGAAGAGAAACCTAGATCAGGAGTTCCGCCGCTGCAAGCCTCCAGAGCCACGAAAAAACAATCGAGAGCCCATTCGGGCACCCTTTTGGAGGAGGAAACCATCACCAGAGGCCATCTTCATCATCCCGACGCTATCCATGACGAGGAGGGAGTAGTTCACCCTCGGGGCTGAGGGTATGTACCAGTAGCTATGTGTTTGATCTCTCTCTCCCTTGTGTTCTTGAGATGGCACGATCTTGATGTACCGCGAGCTTTATTGATATAGATAAATCATATGGAGTTTTCCCCTCTCTATCATCTTGTGATGAATTGAGTTTTCCCTTTGAAGTTTTCTTATCGGATTGATTCTTTAAGGATTTGAGAACACTTGATGTATGTCTTGCGATGGGATATTCGTTGTGACAATATGATGTTCTATTGATCCACTTGATGTATGTTTCGGTGATCAACTTGCGGGTTCCGTGACCTTGGGAATCTATGCATGGGGGTTGGTACACATTTTTGTCTTGACTTTCTGGTAGAAACTTTGGGGCACTCTTTGAAGTTCTTTGTGTTGGATTGAACATGATGAATCTGAAATTGTGTGATGCATATCGCATAATCAAGCCCACGGGGACTTGTGGTGACATTGTAGTATCTAGGTGACATTAGGGTTTTGATTGATGTGTATCTTAAGGTGTTATTTTAGTACGAACTCTAGGGTTGTTTGTGACACTTATAGGGATAGCTCATAAGATTGATTGGAAAATATAACATTGAGGTGGTTTCGTACCCTACAATAATTTCTTCGTTAGTTCTACGCTATTGGTGACTTTGGAGTGAACTCTTTGTCGCATGAGAGGTATTTACGTATGATTCAACTATGTCAATATTGTTGAGAGAAATTGCACTAGTGAAAGTATGGACCCTAGGCCTTGTTTCCAAGCATTTACACAACGTGTTGCTTGGTGTTTACTGTTAGTTACCTTGATGTTTTTATATTTTTAGATTACAAAAACCTATATCTACCATCCATATTTCACTTGTATCACCATGTCTTCGTCGAACTAGTGCACCTGTACAATTTACCATTGTATTGGGTGTGTTGGGGACAAGAGACTCTTTTTTATTTGTTTACAGGGATGTTTGAGAGAGACCATCCTCATTCGTTAGGTCATCCACTTGAGGGAAAATTGCTACTGTCCTACAAAACTCTGCGTTGGAGGCCCAACACGAGTCTACGAGAAGAAGGTTGTGTAGTAGACATCAAGCTGTTTTTTGGCGCCGTTGCCGGGGAGGTCAGTGCCTGAAGGTATATTTTTAGATCTTGCAATCAAATCTTTTAGTTTATTGTTTTTCACTAGTTTGGTTTTATAAAAGAGAACTACAAAAAATGGAATTGAGGTTGCCTCATATGTTCAACTTTTTAATGTCTTTCGTGAAAATGATGGAAAGGAAAATTGTGCTCAAGTGTAAGAAGAAGAAGTGATTAAAATGTTTTTCCCTAAATCCTTGAATGACGAGCATGATTTCAATATTATTAGTATGAATTCTCTGAATATTCATGCTAATGATATGAAAACCCACAAGCTTTGGGATGCTATGTTTGATGAAGATGATATTTTTAGTCCCCCAAGTTTTGATGAGCAAAACTATATGATTATGGCATGCCTCCTATCTATGATGATTATTGTGATGACACGTATGTTATAAAGAGTAATGACAACCATGGAACTTTTCATCATGATTTTAATATTCAAAGTGGTTATGTCAATCAAGTGTCACATGATAGTTATTTTATTGAGTTTGCTCCCACTATTATGAATGAGAAGAAGTTTGCTTATGTGGAGAGTGATAAATTTTCTATGCTTGTAGATCATGAAAAGAATGCTTTATGTGTTGGTTATATTGTGGAATTACTTCATGATGATACTGAAAATTATTATGAGGGAGGAACATATGCTTGTAGGAATTGCAATAATATCAAGTTTCCTCTCTATGTGTTCAAAGTTTTGAAGTTATGCTTGTTTTGCCTTCCTATGCTAGTTGATTCTTGCTCCCATAAAATGTTTGCTCACAAAATCCCTATGCATAGGAAGTGGGTTAGACTTAAATGCGCTTGTAATGAGATTCATGATGCTCTTTTGCATGTCTCAAATACTATTTCCTATACGAGCATCATTGAAATCATCATGCCTAGCTAAAAGGCATTAAAGAAAAGCTCTTGTTGGGAGAAAACCCAATACTTTTACTTTATGTTTTAATCATGTTTTGTGTATTTTATTTCAATAAAGTGCCAAGTAAAGCCTTTGGGATAGTGTGGATACTTGCTTGTTTGATTCTGTGCAAAAACAGAAAGTTTTGCGTCCAGTAAATGAATTATCTGATTTTACTGGAGCGTCAAACAATTCGGAAAAGTTTATACAACATTTATATGAAAATTCCTTGAGTTTTCCTTATGTTTCTGAATTTTTATAGTCATGGAAGTATGGTGATCATTCAGATCTTTACAGACTGTTCTGTTTTTGACACATTCTGTTTTGCATGCATAGTTTGCTTGTTTCAAGTGTTCCTATAGCTTATATTGAGTAATATAAATTGTGGTAATTATGTAATACATTATTTATTATGTGAGAACAATTATTAATCTTTCCTTGACAGTACCTAAGTGAATGATCTCTCTTTATTACACTAACCCTTCTCACAAAGTTTCGTTAAGTTTTGTGTGATTGAAGTTTTAAAGTTTTGGGTGAGACACCGATATGAGGAGAATAAAGAGTGACAAGAAACTAAGCTTGGGGATTCCCAAGGTACCACCAAGGTATTATCCAAGGAAGACTCAAGTGCCTAAGCTTGGGGATGCCCCGGAAGGCATCCCCTCTTTCGTCTTCAACACTATCGGTATATCTTACTTGGAGGTATATTTTTATTCGTCACATAATATGAGTTTTGCTTGGAGCATCATTTTATTTTCTTGTTATCTGTTAGGTGTTATTTATAATATTGTTTTTCAATAAAAAGTTCCAAGAATTGCCTTAGGATACTTGCATTGCATGTTTGATGTGTGTTGTGTGCAAAACAGAAACTTCTTTTGTAGTGTTTGAATTTTCACATTTTACTGGAACGTGGAAAGTGTATGAAATTTTTACAGTGTTTTAACATAAATTATTCAACATGTCCTAAATTTTCATTAATTTTTGATTTAAACAAGTACACTATTTTCATAAATTGCTATAGAATGTTCTCTTTGGACAGATTGTTGTCAGAGTTTTGTTATCTGCTTATCCTATAGTTTCCATAGCCTATATTGATAGATATAAATTGTGGAAATGATAGTATACGGGCATAGGGGCATGTGCGGTGATCTCCTGCAGCCTCGCCTGACCTAGCTCGCTACATAATGAACGCAATGACGAACTCGCACGATGATGAGAAAGAAGATGAACACGGCAGTTTACCCAGGTTCAGGTCGCTGCGAAGCGTAATACCCTACTCTTGCTTTGGTGGATTGCCTCTCGTGGAGGTTTGGGTGAATGAACTAGTACAATATGCTTGAGCCTCGTGAGGGCACTCAAAATGTGTTATTGGCTGGCTATATCATGGTGGTGTATGGAGTGACTAAGTGTTGGTTCGGGATCCCCCCCTTCTATGAAGCATCCTACCCTCTATATATAGCGGCGGCCCGGGTCCTCTTCCCTTGTCACTATGGCGGAAAGGGATCCCACAACGGCCAATTTTGAAGGGGGCAGGGGTTGGTGCTCGCCCTGCCGAAAGGCGGTCTTAGCCTGCAAAGTAACTGTCAATAATGCAGGGACGGGTTTAGCGATGACATCCACCCTAGAGGGCGGGTGGTTGTGGTCTTCTTGCACAGGAATGGAAACCTTTGGGGGCGCTTTGGGAACCCGTGCCTGTCCTTGCTTCCTTTGCACTGAAGGGGAAACAGCGCCGCCTGGCACACTGGCGCCCGCCTGTCCTTCCTTGCGTCATCCTTGACTCCTGAGGCCGGGCCTTGCATAGGAAACTCTGCCGCTCCGGAGGGGTCCTGAGGAGGCCCATCCTTCATGGTTCTTGTCGTTGTTCTTCTTCGCGAGGCTAGGGCCCTCCCGAGGGCCTCGTCCTGAATGGGGCCACGCTCTACCGCATTTGATCGATGAGGTGGGCCATGCCCTGGGCCACAAGCAGGCAGGTCTGGGTACCCCCATTCCTAGAATAACGACAGTAGCCCCCAGACCATAGCATGCTCGGGCCGTCCTCGGGGGGGAGCCCTGAGGGTGGCTAGGAACGCTACGGGCCCCATTCGCTTGAGGGCCAGTCCCGGCGCGTGTCGTGTGGCTGATGTGAGGCACCCCTCGCCCTTTTTGCCTCCACTCAAATTGCCAAGAGCCTGACTTCTAGCATTTGACCATTATTGCTTTCCCTTCCTGCACACCATCTCTTGCTTCCCTGGTCTCCCACTCTCGCAGACGCCTCCCCAGATCCAGCGCCGCTCTGTCTTCTTCCTTGTTGCTCTGGCCCCGCTAGCTCTGTGATGGCTCCCACCGACAAGTAGAAGCCAGAAGCGCAGGGCTCTGCTCTGCTCTCGTCTTGCCAGCGCTCCTGGGGTCTACCATCGCCAAGGACGAGGACCTCCGCCCCATGCTCCCATGGACGGCGGATGGGTCCAACGAGAAAGGGTGGACCCTGACTTAGGGTCGCTCCTTGGCGAAGCGACCCACGTCCAAGGCGGTATACCCCTTCTTCATTCATAGCATCTCCGTGGGGCTCGTTCTGCCCTTCTTTGCGTTCTTCACCACCATACTTGACCACTATAGGATCTAGACCCTTCACCTCCAGCCCAACTCCATCTTGCTCTTGTCCGTCTTCGCCTTCTACTGTGAGACCTTCATGGGTGTGCAGCCTTCGGTAGCTCTATTTCGTCATTACTTCAGCTTGCACTGCACGACGGCGCCCAGCGGTCGGCGTGAGTCTCTTTCATCGCGATCCAGAGAGGCAACATGCTTCTGAAGGCCAGGAAGAAGGTGGAGAACTTCAGGCACCGCTAGGTCCTCATGGATCTCAAGGTCACCAACCCTCGGTTGGATCTGCGGGAGGGGTTGCCGGAAAGACTCCTGCGTGGAGCTCCACAAAGCTCTCCGACCCCCAGGTCGAGCCTGTTCTGGAGCGCTTGACCCGCGATATTAGCGCCAAGAAGCTAACTGGTGGGATCATAGTGAAGCCTCTAGGGGGCCGGGGCCAATCCCTCGTGCCATGTGATCTGCGTGCGTGTCGACTCCCCAGAAGTGTGGCGCCGAATCTCCTCCGGTGCGCCCTGCCTCCGCCGTTGGCACGATCGAGGCGCCGGCGTCACCCCCGCTCGAACCGCCTCTCGCCGGCAAGTTGGGCGAGGATGGGGTCATGGCGATCTCCTTTGTGGCCGCCTCGGCCGTGGGTGACTCTTCTCCTCCGCGCGGCGGCCCCCTCTCCATGGGGAGCTCGGGCGCCCACGTCATTGCCGAGATGGAGTGGAAGAGGAAGTGGGTCCATGTCGAGGAGTAAGTGATCTGACTTGGCTTGGCTCATGTGTTTATGGCTTGTGCCTTGAGGACCTCCTCTTGCTTGGTGACCAGGAATGTCGACGTGTTGAAGATGAGGAAGAAGAAGGCGGGCGTCAAGCTGAAGGCAACTCCCAACGCGCCGCCTGCCCTTGCCGACACGCCGCCGCCTGTCACTAAAGAAGAGAGGGCTCATGATGCGACCCCTCAAGCCACCATCGCCGATCCCCTTGAGCCCCCGATGCTTGTTGATGTGATCTATCCTGCCCTTGGGGACATGGCGACGCCGACGTCCGGAGGGCCAACTCCTGAGGGCGTGCTGCCTGCCGATTCGTCCGTGTCCGCAGTCACCGAGCGGCCTCCGGAGCCTCGTGTCCTTCGTGACGCTGTTTCCCCGGGGGTGCCCCCCGCACCCGCATTGGGGGCTCCTCAGGGGGAGACCGTGAAGCCTCCGGTGCCCATCCTTGACGTCTTGGATGGGGCCTTTGCTGCTCTGGGTCGGGTTCATGATGCCTTTAGGAGTGCCGGTGATCGCCTTGTGAGTGGATGCCTGGAGCTCCTCTTAGGGTGGCTCTGGGACGCCGCCGCCAGTGTGGCGATGTGGGGTCAGGCCACGGCTGCTACGGGGCGAGGAGGAAACTACGGCCGCTCGCGCCACACGTGAAGAGGTGGAGGCCCGTCAGAAGACCTTCCACGAGGAACAGGCTAAGCTTGAGGGGCAGCTTCGTCAGCGGATGAAAGACCTCGAGTCCCGTGAGGCCAGGCTTGCCACCCGGGAAGCCGAGCTATCTCAGGTGGTGACAAGCCAGGATGTAGAGCGAGCACGCCTGGATGCGCAAGAGAAGGAGTTTGCTTCGAGGAAGATCCTTCCTGACACCAAGGAGGAAGCTATCGCAACGGCCGAGGAGAAGAAGGCCGCAGAGCTAAGCGCCATCCCTGCCATCAAGCTCCAGCTTCGCAAGGCGCTCCATGCCCTCCGCCGAGATGGGTTCGTGGAGCCCTTGGCCGCTCCGGAGGACGGCTTCGCGGCGCTCGCTTCGAAGCTCGTTGAGGCGCTCGAGGGTGCCATCGTCAAGGTGGATAGGGTCTTGGACAGTGAGTGTCGTGACCTCTTTTCTGAAGCCGCGACGCGCATCTTTAGCCATCTTCATATTCGTGAGCCGGGGTTCAAGTTAGACCTCGTGATCCTCCCGGTCACCCCTGAGGTCCGCGCTGGAGCCACGGCAGCGGTGAAAGGCGCCGTGGGGACGCTGGTGAAGAGGTTCACCTGCGTCATGGTTCCTCTACCCCGTGTACGCACAGTACGTCACTGTTGGGATCCCCTTAGAGTATGAAAGGAGGCCCAGGGCGATATAGTAGAGGACTATTTTTTTACTTTTGGACTTTTGAACCCTTAGGCTTTTGCACCTTCAGGGGGCCTCTAGTGCACATGCGCGGCAGTAGCTCGCAACATCCCTGTAGCAAGAACCCTAAGAACACTCTCAATACCACCAAGCAGGAGTAGGGTTTTACGCATTCGTGCGGCCTGAACCTGGGTAAAGATCCTCGCGTGCTTTTCATCAGACCGGCTCTTCGCACAACCGACCCCCCGCTAAACCGAAAGGGATCCCCGCGATCCCATAGGTGTTCGTCCCCACGACATCCTTGGCGCGCCAGGTAGGGGGCGCAAAGGTTTTGTGAACCCGTTCTGGTAATCAACGTGCCAATTCCTTCGCGCTCATCATTGCCATGGCTCCCAAGAAGAGGGGCCTGATAGCAGCTGGCCCATCCACGTCCGCCATCCCTATATCGTGCAAACAGGAGAGGGCGTAGACACAGGTGGAGGAGGAGGCGGACGAGGTTCGAAACCTCCGCGACGCTCCGGTGATCAAGGCCAAACTAGCGGCAACGCTCGCCGCGGAGACACCCATGACGGCGGCAGGAACCCCCGCGCCCCTGGTTCTCAAGACAGAGTGGTGCCGCATGTGGGTGGTACAACAAAGTCCAGGGACGGAAGGGTATCCTCCAAGGCACTCACGCGGGCCCCTATGGTGCGCCCTTCTCAGGACGTGCGTGGGGAACCGCGCCAAGGCGCCCACAATTCTCAGCGTCCCCATGGGACAGCTCCTGCGCATCCTTCCCAAGATGCATGAGACCAGCTTGCTCACCAACATGCATGCAGGAGTGGCGTACCGACGTGGGACCGCGGCGGTGCTCCTTCTAACATGGTTAGGAGTCAGAGCACCTTGCGCTCCTCACGTCGTTCATTACCGACCACGTGGGGGGAAGCGATGGCACGGGCACAGCTTCTCCTAAACTTCCCGCCAGCTGCGGAGAAGCTCGATGAATGGAGAACCACCATTCAGAGCATCCTTAGCCTCGCGGACAAGTTCGATCCATCGAGCCAGCTCGTGCCAGTCAGGAAAAGACCGGAGGCAGCGCGACCTTATCACATTCTCCTCCACAACAACAGCGCCGATCAGCGACTTGGCAGACCGACGCCCATGATGGCTACTCAACAGCATCGTCCGACCCACAGACGCGTCGCGATCAATGTCAAGTTCTTCGAGAACATGGCAAGGAAGACGCTCGAAATGCAATCAAGCGGCGACAAGAAGCGCACCTCCAGACGGATAGGTGCGCGGGGCCCACTATAGACAAGTCTGTGCTAGGGTATCCTGTCCGCCCACATTACGAGGTGGGTTGTCCAGCGTTTACCCATGAGCTGCAGCAAGCCAGTGGCCCAACTCTCGCACGTTCAAGCCAGAAGTCCCGGAGAAGTATGATGGCAAGACTCATCCGTCAGAATTCCTGAGCATCTACACCATTGCGGTGCAAGCTCCCGGTGATGAGGACATCCCTACTAATGTTACACCCACCCCGACTGCTATACATACAAGACAAATTACTAGAGCTCGCGCACGTCAATTGAATTACCAGGTACTTTCGTTTCTTGGAAATCCTTCTAATATTCATGAACATATGATGCTGCCTAAATTGGCTACTTTTGTTTTACTTATGAATGAAGGACCTAGCATGGATAAGAAGGATGACCATTGGAGCGGGATCAAGCATGGAGGAGAAGGTGCGCGCGCGGGGAAGAACAATGGAGCTTCCAGTGATGATTTTCGCATATTGAAGCCACCATAATGGGAGCGGGAAGCCTTGGACGAAATATGCATGATGCCACTTTATAAAAATTCGTCCATAGGCTAATATAGGTGCTGCGCCACCTTATTTTTGGGCCAGGCCCATGTAATTTCGAAATACCATATTATAGGCTGTTTTTAGAGTCCGTATATATGGGGAAACTGACTTAGGGTCGGTTTCGGACCCCTCCTCCAAGGGGCCACGAAATTCCCTTCTATTCCCCCATATATACAGCCCTTAGGGCTTCGTTTTAGGGTTGGGTTTTGTTTAGATTACAAGTTTGCCATAGCAGCAACTTCGCGTTCTTCGTTTGTGTTCCACGACCAGACAAAGGCGTCACAGAACCCCACTTCATCAATAAAGTTTTCCTCTTATATTCGCAAAATCCAGATTGCAATCTTAGTTTCTTGCTTGTTCTTCGTTTGCGTGCAGGAAATAGACCCTCGTGGTCAGGTTGATCGTGCTCCGGCGTGGTCAATAACCTCTCAAAGTTGGTTTAGCGATTGCTAAGGCGCGACGGCTCACACGTTCGTAGTCGGATCGTCAAAGTCTACTCCACCAAAAACGATAGCCACCATCTCATCGAAAGACAGGGACAACTTCGCCTCTATCAAGTGGTATCAGATTTCCAGGTTGCTCGGTGAGATTTTACCAGTTTTCGTAGTTTAGATCGCATCTGTTCTTCATACCTTTAGTCCACGAAAAAGCCAAAAAAAAAAATTAATTAGGGTTAGATCATCATATCCGAACCAATCTGAGCCTTTGCATAGTCTTTTCAGTATTTTGCTTTGTTGAATTGGCGGTTACATCGTCGTGTCGAGTTGCTGGTCTTAGTGTCTAGTCCTTTAGAGTTTCGAGTTCTTTTCACAGGTTGTCACGCCGCCACCGCATCGTCTTCATAGTTGCCATATACCACCACCATCATCGCCGCTGCCATATCTCATCATCCATCATCACTATCCATTGGTGTCCATATATACCACCACAAATCCTCCACCAATGTCCAGTTCGTTTTAGGTTTAGTTTCGAGATCCTTTTGATTTCGGATCCGTGTTTTGCTACCTGCGCAGGTGTCGGAAAAAAAATCGGCCGAAAATATTTTTTCCCTATCTTGATTTTAGGTTCCCCGGAGCGTTTTGAGACACTTGCTATCATAGTGATTTTTGTCGAAATTTTTGGTCGTCGCAGCCCCCGGATTGCTCCAGAAAAAAAAAATAGTCCAAAAAAAAAATTCGTGCCCATCTTGCTTATACGACGTGGCAAGAGTTTTGAGACACTCGCCATTGTAGTGACTTTTTGAAAAAAAAAAAGGCGCCAAAAAAAACGAAAATAAATAAATTTCCGAGTGTGCTTTTCCCTTGCTTACGTGTATCGTCGTGCTTTTGTTGGTGTTTTAGGCTCGTGTCTCTAGCACGGTCTAGCCTAGGACCAGCACAGTACCGTCGTTGAGCGTTTATTCAACCTTGCATCTCTGAATTGATTATTGCTGACCCTTTTTGCTACCATATTATAAGCCATCGCAGCTCCACATACTTCTACGCCGTGTGCTTGACACCACCTGGCAATCGCTCTATCCAAGCTTTGAGAGTTTTGGCTACAACGGTTGCCGATCACCGCCTGCTACTAGGTAAGAACTGGTAAGAAATTGAGATTCGCTTAAAGGATTTGTGCCACACCACCACCACCACCACGTCCCAGTAGTTTGTAGGTTTCATATTGTGTGTTTCCTATTTCTGCTAACCATGCCAGGATCACACGATGACGAGATCGACTGGGAGAGCATGACCAACAAAGCGCTCTATGATAAATTTCAGCAAATGATGGCTGAGCAGGTACAGGACTTCGTGAACAACTTTGGAGTGGCCATGGAGAAGCTAGATGGTTTGGAGAAGACATTCGACACCAAGATGGACGCCAAGTTCAATGAGGTGCTTGCTCGTCTACCTCCACCAGCTGCAGTTCCTATTCCTTTCGAACGACGAGCACGACGTGTGCCTCTCGGCCACGCCCAACATCCTGGTACTGTTGATACTGCTGCTACTTCGGTGGCTCGTGCGGCTACTGTCGTTGAGCAGGTTGAAGATTATGATGGTGATTTCGATGATGAGGGAGAGGTTGCTCCAGATCCGCCCCAGGGGCAACCACCACCATACGCACCAGGTCGACCACATGGCTACAACCGTAACGGTAGGGCTGCACCACCCCCGAAAGTACGGGATCATGACCATCTCCCTAAACTTAAATTGAATATTCCAACGTTTGAGGGTAGATATGTTCCTGATATATATCTTACATGGGAGTTAGAAACAGAACAACGTTTTACATGCTTACAATTTCCAGAGGATCGACGTGTTGCTGCTGCTGTTTGTTCATTCACTAGTTTTGCTTGTGTTTGGTGGTCAGAACATTGTAGAATACACCCTGATAATATTCCAACTACTTGGGCTGCTTTGAAAACTGCTATGCGAAATCGTTGGGTGCCACCTTATTATCAACGTGAATTGCTTCAAAATTTGCAGCGTTTAAGACAAGGAAAAAATTATGTAGAAGAATATTATCAGGAATTACAAACTGGTATGATTAGATGTGGTATTGTTGAGGAGAATGAATCTATGCTTGCACGTTTTATGGGTGGATTAAATAGAGAGATTCAGACTATTCTAGAGTATAAGGAGTATAACACTATCACTTGTTTATTTCATCTTGCTTGCAAAGCTGAATGTGAAGTGCAGGATCGACAGGCAATGGCGAGAACTACTAATTTTGCAGGCCGTACTTCATCATGGACGCCACGTACCTCCTCTACTTCCGCACGTCCTGCTGCAACACCACCTCCTTCAACCTCCAACTCTAATCGCGATACCAGGAAACAGGCTCCTACTGCACCCTCTGCGAAGAGCACACCTTCTGGGCCTGCACAGAGTTCTTCTTCATCTATTGCATCCGCAGGGCAAACACATGAGGTTATATGTCGTCGTTGCAAGGGTGGAGGTCACTATGCGAGAGAATGCCCTTCCAAGCATGTAATGATTGTTACTGAGGATGGTGGATATGCGTCCGCTAGTGATTATGATGAGGAGACTTTGGCACTTATTGCAAGTGACGAACAGGGTGGCGAGGATGTAGAACCAGAAACACAATACATGGCTGCTGATTACGCTGACAGGTATGAAAGTTTAGTTGCTCAACGTGTTCTCAGTGTGTAGGTTACACACGCTGAGCAAAATCAGAGGCACAACTTGTTCCACACAAAGGGAGTTGTGAAAGAGCGTTCTGTTCGCATCATCATCGATGGAGGGAGTTGCAATAACTTGGCTAGCATGGAGATGGTGGAGAAGCTGTCTCTAACCACCAGACCACATCCTCATCCTTATTACATCCAATGGTTCAACAATAGTGGCAAGGTTAAGGTAACACGTACTGTTCGTGTGCATTTTAGCATTACTACATATTCTAATTATGTGGATTGTGATGTGGTACCCATGCAAGCATGTTCTTTTTTACTTGGTAGACCATGGTAGTTTGATAAAAATTCTGTACACCATGGTAGGACAAATCAGTATACTCTTGTTCATAAGGATCATAATATCACTTTGCTTCCTATGTCTCCCGAACATATTATGAAAGATGACATTGCTAGAGCTAGTAAAGCAAACCAGGAGAAAAATAAGAGTGAAAATCAGATTGTAGCACAGGAATTTGAGCAACACCATAAGCATAATAAACCATCATCTACTGTTGCATCCGAAATAAAATTGAAGAGTGGATGTTTACTTGCTACTAAATCTGATATTAATGATTTGGATGTTGCTACATATGTTTGCTATGCTTTTGTATGTAAAGAGGTATTATTTTCATTCGAGGACATGCCTCCCTCTTTGCCTCCTGCTGTCATTAACATTTTGCAGGAGTTCGCTGATGTCTTTCCACAAGACGTGCCACCGGGATTACCGCCTATTCGCGGGATTGAGCATCAGATTGACTTAATTCCCGGTGCATCCCTACCCAACCGTGCGCCTGATAGAGGCGAAGTTGTCCCTGTCTTTCGATGAGATGGTGGCTATCGTTTTTGGTGGAGTAGACTTTGACGATCCGACTACGAACGTGTGAGCCGTCGCGCCTTAGCAATCGCTAAACCAACTCTGAGAGGTTATTGACCACGCCGGAGCACGATCAACCTGACCATGAGGGTCTATTTCCTGCACGCAAACGAAGAACAAGCAAGAAACTAAGATTGCAATCTGGATATTGCGAATATAAGAGGAAAACTTTATTGATGAAGTGGGGTTCTGTGACGCCTTTATCTGGTCGTGGAACACAAACGAGGAACGCGAAGTTGCTGCTATGGCAAACTTGTAATCTAAACAAAACCCAAACCTAAAACGAAGCCCTAAGGGCTGTATATATGGGGGAATAGAAGGGAATTTCGTGGCCCCTTGGGGGAGGGGTCCGAAACAGACCCTAAGTCAGTTTCCCCATATATACGGACTCTAAAAACAGCCTATAATATGGTATTTCGAAATTACATGGGCCTGGCCCAAAAATAAGGTGGCGCAACACCTATATTAGCCTACGGATGAATTTTATAAAGTGGCATCATGCATATTTCGTCCAAGGCTTCCCGCTCCCATTATGGTGGCTTCAACGTGCGAAAATCATCACTGGAAGCTCCATTGTTCTTCCCCGCGCGCGCACCTTCTCCTCCATGCTTGATCCCGCTCCAATGGTCATCCTTCTATCCATGCTAGGTCCTTCATTCATAAGTAAAACAAAAGTATCCAATTTAGGCAGCATCATATGTTCATGAATATTAGAAGGATTTCCAAGAAACGAAAGTACCTGGTAATTCAATTGACGTGCGCGAGCTCTAGTAATTGGTCCTGTATGTATAGCAGTCGGGGTGGGTGTAACATTAGTAGGGATGTCCTCATCATCCTCCCCTTCTTGAACTGACGTCGTCCTCGACGGAAGCTCATCTTCCTCACCCAAATAAGGCTTCAAATCTGCAATGTTAAAAGTGGGGCTAACCCCAAACTCTGCAGGCAGCTCAAGTTTATATGCATTATCATTTATTTTCTCTAACACCTTAAAAGGACCATCAGCACGTGGCATTAGCTTTGACTTGCGCAAATCAGGAAATCTATCCTTACGCAAATGTAACCAAACAAGATCTCCAGGTGCAAAGACAACATGTTTTCTACCCTTATCTCCAGCAAGTTTGTATTTAGCATTCATACGCTCAATGTTTTCCTTAGTTAACTCATGAATCTTTAATATCAATTCAGCACGTTCTTTAGCATCAAAATTAACCTTCTCCGAAGACGGAAGAGGCAACAAATCAATAGGTGCACGAGGTAAGAAACCATACACAACTTCAAAAGGGCACATCTTAGTGGTAGAATGTAGCGAACGATTATAAGCAAATTCAATATGAGGCAAGCATTCTTCCCACATTTTCAGGTTATTCTTCAAAACAGCCCTAAGCATAGTAGACAATGATCTATTGACTACTTCAGTTTGGCCATCAGTTTGGGGGTGACATGTAGTACTAAAAAGCAGTTTAGTCCCCAACTTAGCCCATAAACATCTCCAAAAGTGGCTAAGAAATTTAGCATCACGATCGGAAACAATTGTATTTGGCACACCATGCAACCGAATAATTTCACGAAAGAACAAATCAGCAACATGAGCAGCATCATCACTTTTATGACATGGTATAAAGTGTGCCATTTTAGAAAATCTATGCACGACAACAAATATGCTATCCCTCCCCTTCTTTGTTCGAGGTAAACCTAAAACAAAGTCCATAGATATATCCTCCCAAGGAACACTAGGTACAGGTAAAGGCATATATAAACCATGAGGATTGAGTCGTGACTTAGCTTTTTGACATGTAGTACAGCGAGCAACAAAACGCTCAACATCCCGTCTCATCTTTGGCCAAAAGAAATGTGTAGCAAGTACATCCTCCGTCTTCTTCACGCCAAAGTGTCCCATTAATCCTCCTCCGTGCGCCTCCTGTAACAACAAAAGACGAACGGAGCTAGCTGGAATGCATAGCTTGTTAGCACGGAACACAAATCCATTATTAATAACGAACTTGTTCCATGTTCTCCCTTCTTTACAATTCTGCAACACGTCTCTAAATTCAGCATCATGCACATATTGATCTTTGATGGTCTCCAAACCAAATATTTTAAAGTCAAGTTGTGAAAGCATAGTATAACGACGAGACAAAGCATCAGCAATAACATTGTCTTTACCCTTCTTGTGTTTAATGACATAAGGGAAAGTCTCAATGAATTCAACCCATTTAGCATGTCTACGGTTCAGTTTTGCTTGACTTTTAATATGTTTCAAAGATTCATGATCAGAATGTATAACGAATTCTTTGGGCCATAAATAATGTTGCCATATTTCCAAAGTCCGAACAAGAGCATATAATTCCTTATCATAAGTAGAATAATTCAGACTAGGCCCACTTAATTTTTCAGAAAAGTACGCAACAGGTTTACCATCTTGTAGTAACACACCTCCTAACCCAATTCCACTAGCATCACATTCAAGCTCGAAAGTCTTATTAAAATCAGGAAGTTGGAGTAAAGGAGCATGTGTTAACTTATCTTTCAAGACCGTGAAGGCTTCTTCCTGTGCGGTACCCCAAGAAAAAGGCACGTCCTTCTTTGTAAGCTCATTGAGAGGCGCAGCAATGGTGCTGAAATCTCTCACAAAACGCCTATAGAAACCAGCGAGGCCAAGAAAACTCCTTACTTGTGTGACCGTTTTGGGCTGCGGCCAACTCTCAATAGCTTCAATCTTGGTTGTATCAACTTCAATTCCCTGTGGAGTAACAACATAGCCAAGAAAAGATACTCGGTCGGTGCAAAAGGTGCACTTCCCAAGGTTACCAAACAAACGTGCATCACGTAGCGCAGTAAAAACAGCACGTAAATGTTCCAAATGTTCCTCCAAAGATCTACTAAAAATCAATATATCATCAAAATAGACTGCCACAAATCGTCCAATGAAAGCACGTAAAACCTCGTTCATTAATCTCATGAAAGTGCTAGGTGCATTAGTTAACCCAAAAGGCATGACTAGCCACTCATATAATCCAAACTTAGTTTTAAATGCTGTTTTCCATTCATCGCCCAATTTCATACGAATTTGATGGTATCCACTACGCAAATCAACTTTGGAGAAAATTGTAGAGCCACTTAATTCATCAAGCATATCATCTAGTCTAGGAATAGGATGACGATAACGAATAGTAATATTATTAATGCCTCTACAATCCACACACATGCGCGATGTACCATCCTTTTTAGGCACTAGAATAATAGGAACAGCACAAGGACTAAGGGATTCACGTATATAACCTTTGTCAAGCAGCTCCTGTACTTGACGCATAATCTCCTTTGTCTCCTCTGGATTGGTACGGTAGGGCGCACGGTTGGGTAGGGATGCACCGGGAATTAAGTCAATCTGATGCTCAATCCCGCAATAGGCGGTAATCCCGGTGGCACGTCTTGTGCAAAGACATCAGCGAACTCCTGCAAAATGTTAATGACAGCAGGAGGCAAAGAGGGAGGCATGTCCTCGAATGAAAATAATACCTCTTTACATACAAAAGCATAGCAAACATATTTAGCAACATCCAAATCATTAATATCAGATTTAGTAGCAAGTAAACATCCACTCTTCAATTTTATTTCGGATGCAACAGTAGATGATGGTTTATTATGCTTATGGTGTTGCTCAAATTCCTGTGCTACAATCTGATTTTCACTCTTATTTTTCTCCTGGTTTGCTTTACTAGCTCTAGCAATGTCATCTTTCATAATATGTTCGGGAGACATAGGAAGCAAAGTGATATTATGATCCTTATGAACAAGAGTATACTGATTTGTCCTACCATGGTGTAAAGAATTTTTATCAAACTGCCATGGTCTACCAAGTAAAACAGAACATGCTTGCATGGGTACCACATCACAATCCACATAATCAGAATATGTAGCAATGCTAAAATGCACACGAACAGTACGTGTTACCTTAACCTTGCCACTATTGTTGAACCATTGGATGTAATAAGGATGAGGACGTGGTCTGGTGGTTAGAGACAGCTTCTCCACCATCTCCATGCTAGCCAAGTTATTGCAACTCCGTCCATCGATGATGATGCGAACAGAACGCTCTTTCACAACTCCCTTTGTGTGGAACAAGTTGTGCCTCTGATTTTGCTCAGCGTGTGTAACCTGCACACTGAGAACACGTTGAGCAACTAAACTTTCATACCTGTCAGCGTAATGAGCAGCCATGTATTGTGTTTCTGGTTCTGCATCCTCGCCACCCTGTTCGTCACTTGCAATGAGTGCCAAAGTCTCCTCATCATAATCACTAGCGGACGCATATCCACCATCCTCAGTAACAATCATTACACGCTTGGAAGGGTATTCTCTCGCATAGTGACCTCCATCCTTGCAACGACGACATATAACCTCATGTGTTTGCCCTGTGGATGCAATAGATGAAGAAGAACTCTGTGCAGGCCCAGAAGGTGTGCTCTTCACAGAGGGTGCAGTAGGAGCCTGTTTCCTGGTATCGCGATTAGAGTTGGAGGTTGAAGGAGGTGGTGTTGCAGCAGGACGTGTGGAAGTAGAGGAGGTACGTGGCGTCCATGATGAAGTACGGCTGCAAAATTAGTAGTTCTCGCCATTGCCTGTCGATCCTGCACTTCACGTTCAGCTTTGCAAGCAAGATGAAATAAACGAGTGATAGTGTTATACTCCTTATACTCTAGAATAGTCTGAATCTCTCTATTTAATCCACCCATAAAACGTGCAAGCATAGCTTCATTCTCCTCAACAATACCACATCTAATCATACCAGTTTGTAATTCCTGATAATATTCTTCTACAGAATTTTTTCCTTGTCTTAAACGCTGCAAATTTTGAAGCAATTCACGTTGATAATAAGGTGGCACCCAACGATTTCGCATAGCAGTTTTCAAAGCAGCCCAAGTAGTTGGAATATTATCAGGGTGTATTCTATAATGTTCTGACCACCAAACACAAGCAAAACTAGTGAATGAACAAACAGCAGCAGCAACACGTCGATCCTCTGGAAATTGTAAGCATGTAAAACGTTGTTCTGTTTCTAACTCCCATGTAAGATATATATCAGGAACATATCTACCCTCAAACGTTGGAATATTCAATTTAAGTTTAGGGAGATGGTCATGATCCCGTACCTGCGGGGGTGGTGCAGCCCTACCGTTACGGTTGTAGCCATGTGGTCGACCTGGTGCGTATGGTGGTGGTTGCCCCTGGGGCGGAACTGGAGCAACCTCTCCCTCATCATCGAAATCACCATCATAATCTTCAACCTGCTCAACGACAGTAGTCGCACGAGCCACCGAAGTAGCAGCAGTATCAACAGAACCAGGATGTTGGGCGTGGCCGAGAGGCACACGTCGCGCTCGTCGTTCGAAAGGAATAGGAACTGCAGCTTGTGGAGGTAGACGGGCAAGCACCTCATTGAACTTGGTGTCCATCTTGATGTCGAATGTCTTCTCCAAACCATCTAGCTTCTCCATGGCCACTCCAAAGTTGTTCACGAAGTCCTGTACCTGCTCAGCCATCATTTGCTGAAATTTATCATAGAGCGCTTTGTTGGTCATGCTCTCCCAGTCGATCTCGTCATCGTGTGGTCCTGGCATGGTTAGCAGAAATAGGAAACACACAATATGAAACCTACAGACTACTGGGACGTGGTGGTGGTGGTGGTGTGGCACAAATCCTTTAAGCGAATCTCAATTTCTTACCAGTTCTTACCCAGTAGCAGGCGGTGATCGGCAACCGTTGTAGCCAAAACTCTCAAAGCTTGGATAGAGCGATTGCCAGGTGGTGTCAAGCACACGGCGTAGAAGTATGTGGAGCTAGGATGGCTTATAATATGGTAGCAAAAAGGGTCAGCAATAATCAATTCAGAGATGCAAGGTTGAATAAACGCTCAACGACGGTACTATGCTGGTCCTAGGCTAGACCGTGCTAGAGACGCGAGCCTAAAACACCAACAAAAGCACGACGATACACGTAAGCAAGGAAAAAGCACACTCGGAATTTTTTTTTCGTTTTTTTTTTCGGCGCCTCTTTTTTTTTTCAAAAAGTCACTACAATGGCGAGTGTCTCAAAACTCTTGCCACGTCGTATAAGCAAGATGGGCACGAATTTTTTTTTGGACTATGTTTTTTTTCTGGAGCAATCCGGGGGCTGCGATGACCAAAAAATTCGACAAAAATCACTATGATAGCAAGTGTCTCAAAACGCTCCGGGGAACCTAAAATCAAGATAGGGAAAAAATATTTTCGGCCGAAATTGTTTTAGGCCAAAACGTGCTCTGCAAAGCGTGCCAGACTCTTTTTTTTCCCGACACCTGCGCAGGTAGCAAAACACGGATCCGAAATCAAAAGGATCTCGAAACTAAACCTAAAACGAACTGGACTTGGATTAGTGGAGGATTTGTGGTGGTATATATGGACACCAATGGATAGTGATGATGGATGATGAGATATGGCAGCGGCGATGATGGTGGTGGTATATGGCAACTATGAAGACGATGCGGTGGCGGCGTGACAACCTGTGAAAAGAACTCAAAACTCTAAAGGACTAGACACTAAGACCAGCAACTCGACACGACGATGTAACCGCCAATTCAACAAAGCAAAATACTGAAAAGACTATGCAAAGGCTCAGATTGGTTCGGATATGATGATCTAACCCTAATTTTTTTGTGGCTTTTTCGTGGACTAAAGGTATGAAGGACAGATGTGATCTAAACTACGAAAACTGGTAAAATCTCACCGAGCAACCTGGAAATCTGATACCACTTGATGGAGGCGAAGTTGTCCCTGTCTTTCGATGAGATGGTGGCTATCGTTTTTGGTGGAGTAGACTTTGACGATCCGACTACGAACGTGTGAGCCGTCGCGCCTTAGCAATCGCTAAACCAACTCTGAGAGGTTATTGACCACGCCGGAGCACGATCAACCTGACCACGAGGGTCTATTTCCTGCACGCAAACGAAGAACAAGCAAGAAACTAAGATTGCAATCTGGATATTGCGAATATAAGAGGAAAACTTTATTGATGAAGTGGGGTTCTGTGACGCCTTTGTCTGGTCGTGGAACACAAACAAAGAACGCGAAGTTGCTGCTATGGCAAACTTGTAATCTAAACAAAACCCAAACCTAAAACGAAGCCCTAAGGGCTGTATATATGGGGGAATAGAAAGGAATTTCGTGGCCCCTTGGAGGAGGGGTCCGAAACAGACCCTAAGTCAGTTTCCCCATATATACGGACTCTAAAAACAACCTATAATATGGTATTTCGAAATTACATGGGCCTGGCCCAAAAATAAGGTGGCGCAACACCTATATTAGCCTATGGACGAATTTTATAAAGTGGCATCATGCATATTTCGTCCAAGGCTTCCCGCTCCCATTATGGTGGCTTCAATGTGCGAAAATCATCACTGGAAGCTCCATTGTTCTTCCCCACGCGCGCACCTTCTCCTCCATGCTTGATCCCGCTCCAATGGTCATCCTTCTTATCCATGCTAGGTCCTTCACTCATAAGTAAAACAAAAGTATCCAATTTAGGCAGCATCATATGTTCATGAATATTAGAATGATTTCCAAGAAACGAAAGTACCTGGTAATTCAATTGACGTGCGCGAGCTCTAGTAATTGGTCCTATATGTATAGCAGTCGGGGTGGGTGTAACATTAGTAGGGATGTCCTCATCAGCGCCCTACCGTACCAATCCAGAGGAGACAAAGGAGATTATGCGTCAAGTACAGGAGCTGCTTGACAAAGGTTATATACGTGAATCCCTTAGTCCTTGTGTTGTTCCTATTATTCTAGTGCCTAAAAAGGATGGTACATCGCGCATGTGTGTGGATTGTAGAGGCATTAATAATATTACTATTCGTTATCGTCATCCTATTCCTAGACTAGATGATATGCTTGATGAATTAAGTGGCTCTACAATTTTCTCCAAAGTTGATTTGCGTAGTGGATACCATCAAATTCGTATGAAATTGGGCGATGAATGGAAAACAGCATTTAAAACTAAGTTTGGATTATATGAGTGGCTAGTCATGCCTTTTGGGTTAACTAATGCACCTAGCACTTTCATGAGATTAATGAACGAGGTTTTACGTGCTTTCATTGGACGATTTGTGGCAGTCTATTTTGATGATATATTGATTTTTAGTAGATCTTTGGAGGAACATTTGGAACATTTACGTGCTGTTTTTACTGCGCTACGTGATGCACGTTTGTTTGGTAACCTTGGGAAGTGCACCTTTTGCACCGACCGAGTATCTTTTCTTGGCTATGTTGTTACTCCACAGGGAATTGAAGTTGATACAGCCAAGATTGAAGCTATTGAGAGTTGGCCGCAGCCCAAAACGGTCACACAAGTAAGGATTTTTCTTGGCCTCGCTGGTTTCTATAGGCATTTAGTGAGAGATTTCAGCACCATTGTTGCGCCTCTCAATGAGCTTACAAAGAAGGACGTGCCTTTTTCTTGGGGTACCGCACAGGAAGAAGCCTTCACGGTCTTGAAAGATAAGTTAACACATGCTCCTTTACTCCAACTTCCTGATTTTAATAAGACTTTCGAGCTTGAATGTGATGCTAGTGGAATTGGGTTAGTAGGTGTGTTACTACAAGATGGTAAACCTGTTGCGTACTTTTCTGAAAAATTAAGTGGGCCTAGTCTGAATTATTCTACTTATGATAAGGAATTATATGCTCTTGTTCGGACTTTGGAAACATGGCAACATTATTTATGGCCCAAAGAATTTGTTATACATTCTGATCATGAATCTTTGAAACATATTAAAAGTCAAGCAAAACTGAACCGTAGACATGCTAAATGGGTTGAATTCATTGAGACTTTCCCTTATGTCATTAAACACAAGAAGGGTAAAGACAATGTTATTGCTGATGCTTTGTCTCGTCGTTATACTATGCTTTCACAACTTCACTTTAAAATATTTGGTTTGGAGACCATCAAAGATAAATATGTGCATGATGCTGAATTTAGAGACGTGTTGCAGAATTGTAAAGAAGGGAGAACATGGAACAAGTTCGTTATTAATAATGGATTTGTGTTTCGTGCTAACAAGCTATGCATTCCAGCTAGCTCCGTTCGTCTTTTGTTGTTACAGGAGGCGCACAGAGGAGGATTAATGGGACACTTTGGCGTGAAGAAGACGGAGGACGTACTTGCTACACATTTCTTCTGGCCAACGATGAGACGGGATGTTGAGCGTTTTGTTGCTCGCTGCACTACATGTCAAAAAGCTAAGTCACGACTCAATCCTCATGGTTTATATATGCCTTTACCTGTACCTAGTGTTCCTTGGGAGGATATATCTATGGACTTTGTTTTAGGTTTACCTCGAACAAAGAAGGGGAGGGATAGCATATTTGTTGTCGTGGATAGATTTTCTAAAATGGCACACTTTATACCATGTCATAAAAGTGATGATGCTGCTCATGTTGCTGATTTGTTCTTTCGTGAAATTATTCGGTTGCATGGTGTGCCAAATACAATTGTTTCCGATCGTGATGCTAAATTTCTTAGCCACTTTTGGAGATGTTTATGGGCTAAGGTGGGGACTAAACTGCTTTTTCACCCCCAAACTGATGGCCAAACTGAAGTAGTCAATAGATCATTGTCTACTATGCTTAGGGATGTTTTGAAGAATAACCTGAAAATGTGGGAAGAATGCTTGCCTCATATTGAATTTGCTTATAATCGTTCGCTACATTCTACCACTAAGATGTGCCCTTTTGAAGTTGTGTATGGTTTCTTACCTCGTGCACCTATTGATTTGTTGCCTCTTCCGTCTTCGGAGAAGGTTAATTTTGATGCTAAAGAACGTGCTGAATTGATATTAAAGATTCATGAGTTAACTAAGGAAAACATTGAGCGTATGAATGCTAAATACAAACTTGCTGGAGATAAGGGTAGAAAACATGTTGTCTTTGCACCTGGAGATCTTGTTTGGTTACATTTGCATAAGGATAGATTTCCTGATTTGCGCAAGTCAAAGCTAATGCCACGTGCTGATGGTCCTTTTAAGGTGTTAGAGAAAATAAATGATAATGCATATAAACTTGAGCTGCCTGCAGAGTTTGGCGTTAGCCCCACTTTTAACATTGCAGATTTGAAGCCTTATTTGGGTGAGGAAGATGAGCTTCCGTCGAGGACGACGTCAGTTCAAGAAGGGGAGGATGATGAGGACATCCCTACTAATGTTACACCCACCCCGACTGCTATACATACAGGACCAATTACTAGAGCTCGCGCACGTTAATTGAATTACCAGGTACTTTCGTTTCTTGGAAATCCTTCTAATATTCATGAACATATGATGCTGCCTAAATTGGCTACTTTTGTTTTACTTATTAATGAAGGACCTAGCATGGATAAGAAGGATGACCATTGGAGCGGGATCAAGCATGGAGGAGAAGGTGCGCGCGCGGGGAAGAACAATGGAGCTTCCAGTGATGATTTTCGCACATTGAAGCCACCATAATGGGAGCGGGAAGCCTTGGACGAAATATGCATGATGCCACTTTATAAAATTCGTCCATAGGCTAATATAGGTGATGCGCCACCTTATTTTTGGGCCAGGCCCATGTAATTTCGAAATACCATATTATAGGCTGTTTTTAGAGTCCGTATATATGGGGAAACTGACTTAGGGTCGGTTTCGGACCCCTCCTCCAAGGGGCCACGAAATTCCCTTCTATTCCCCCATATATACAGCCCTTAGGGCTTCGTTTTAGGGTTGGGTTTTGTTTAGATTACAAGTTTGCCATAGCAGCAACTTCGCGTTCTTCGTTTATGTTCCACGACCAGACAAAGGCGTCACAGAACCCCACTTCATCAATAAAGTTTTCCTCTTATATTCGCAAAATCCAGATTGCAATCTTAGTTTCTTGCTTGTTCTTCGTTTGCGTGCAGGAAATAGACACTCGTGGTCAGGTTGATCGTGCTCCGGCGTGGTCAATAACCTCTCAAAGTTGGTTTAGCGATTGCTAAGGCGCGACGGCTCACACGTTCGTAGTCGGATCGTCAAAGTCTACTCCACCAAAAACGATAGCCACCATCTCATCGAAAGACAGGGACAACTTCGCCTCTATCACCCGGGGGTCGCGACGACGAGATACTCGCCAACTACTTCTCGTTGGTGCTTAAGCCCAATGTCAGGTCATGGTTGACGCACTTGCTAGAGGGGTCAATCGCCTCCTGGGCAGACCTATGCCATGGGTTTGTTGGCGCCTTCATAGGAGGTCATCAAGCTCCTGGCCAAGAAAGTGACCTACACGTCATCCCTCAGAAGGAGGGCAGAACTTTACGCAAATACATCCAAAGGTTCAGCCGCGTGCATCACAACATCCTAGACGTTCATCCTGTCGCTGTTATCAGCGCGTTCCATCAGAACGTGTGCAACCGCAGGATGTGGGAAGAGCTGGCGATGAACAGAATGAGGGACGTCACCGAGCTTTATGATTTGGCAGACAAATGTGCTCGGGATGAAAAGGGAGGAGGCTCCTCGGTGAAGACGTCGGCGTAGAAGTCGACTCCGAAGATGAAGACACCGATGTCTCAGCAAAGAAGGGCCGGTGGCAGAACAAGAAGCGCAAGGGCAAGACCGTGCTAGCCATCGAAGGATCTGGCAACCCCGGCATCGCCAAGAAGGGCAAGGTTGATGACCCTAGCAATGATGTTGCCGGGTGCGCCTCTTGCCACACCCTGGCGGCTGTCGGCAAGCAGTATTGCAAGATCCATCGCACCAAGGGCCACGGTCTCCAATACTGCTGGCAAGTTGAACAGCTTGCCGAGAAGGAGAAGGCCGAGTACGAGAGGCGAGACAAGGAGAAGGTCCAGGACGGTGTCGAGGGGTCCGGCAAGAAGCGTGTTGGCCAAGGAGGCCACCGCGGCAAGCCCAAGCAACAAAAAGACCGGCCAGCCTGTGGCTGCGACAAGCAAGAGGGAGAGGATATGATGATATCGAAGAGGACGGCAAGTCCAGTGAGCATGAGTTTCAGAAGGCTACAGAGATAATGTGCATGGAAGGAGGAGCCTCGTCGCATTCCTCTCACCGCCAACTTAAACAGTGGGTGCACGAGGTTAATGCAGTGAAGCCCTCTATCGGTGCGCAGGGACCTCCAAAGTGGTCCAACACTCCTCTCATCTTCGACGCCGAGGACCACCCTGATTGCATAACTGCGGTCGGGTGCTTACCGTTGTTGGTCTCGCCAACAATTCGCAACCTCAAGGTGACAAAGATGTTAGTTGACAGGGGGGCCAGCCTGAACCTAATCTCTCCTTCTTGGTGATGTGTGGATGTGTGCAAGTGTGGTTTACCACCCCCTCTCCTTCTTTTTCAAACATCTTCAAAACCCCTTTGAATCATTATTATTTCCCATTGTGTTAAAATAACTTGTTAAATAATTCTGCTAAAAGTGTTCATGGTTTAGGGAATATTATTTTGAGTATATGGGTGTTGCTCTCTTTGGTGTTTGAGCTTTGGGCTCTCGGGGATTTGCAATAAACAGGGGCTGTTTATTTAAAATGTATTTAATTTACTTGCTCTGAAAATCATCTTTGCAATTTTATTAAATAGGGCATATATCCTTCTGTGACAAAGTATTTTTGTTTTGACTAAAATCCTTTTCTTTTACTCTGGGCCTTTTTGTCTTGTTTTCTTTTATCTAAATAGGAAAACCCTGTTGTTTTATTTCAGAGAGAGAGAGACTGGGCAGTGTGCTGTCCTCCTTCTTAGCGCGGCCCAGCCCAACATCTAGCGGCGAACTGCCCCATCGCCCTCCTTTCCGTCAGGTTTAGTGGAAAAGCAGAGAGAAGCGAGCACCGCCATGAACTTCAGCCGTCGAGCGTCGTCTCCCCCGGGCCTTTTAAACCCCCTCGGGCATGAGTGCCCCTTCTCTAGGGTTCCACGCTTCTCCTCGCGTCGCCTCCATCGCATTTCTCCTCTTCCTCTCCATCTCCCCTCCACCTTCTTCTTCTGTCAGGTAAGGATTCAGAATGAGAGAGGTTCAAAGATCGTGGTCGCTGGTCCTCCTCGCCGTCGTTCCATCCTGTCGCTGCGTTGTCATCATCGGGCAAATGGTGTGCCGTTCCAAGGACGCTCCTGCGCCCCATTCCCAGTGCTAGGGCATGGAGAGGACCCCCTACAGCGTCGCGCCGTCGTCGCCGTCGGCTGCAAGCAAAGGTGCTTCGTCGCCGGACTTCTTTGCGTCTTCCTCCTCGCCGTCGCCCCTGCTTCCCCGCGTCCCCGAGCATTCCCTAGGTGAGCTCCCCGTCACCGTAGCCTGCCTTGCTTCGTCATCGTAGGTCCTCACGTCGCCGCCGGTAGTTCAAGGCATGGCCTTCAGGCCGTCGCCTCCGTCCCCCTCGTCGCGAGACGAGAAGGGGAATGGGTTCGCCTATCTCCCTGCTTTCTTCTCTGCCAGCCCACGCCACCGGAGAGCCCTGTAGTCGCCGGAATCATCACCACCATGCCTCTGTCCGCCGCTGTCTTTCTTCAGTTTCATCAGTGTGCGCCCGTGCGTGTTAGAGGAAGAGGTGCGAGATCCCCCTTTGGTCAGTAGTTCCTGTCTATCGTAGTGGCAATCGACTCGAGCCGACGGCCTCGTGGTCGCGGGATGGAATCCCCGACTCGCCCCTTTTGGTTCTTATTTTTTTCTTTGGCCGGTTGGTGTGTGTGTGTGGTGGATCCCCTGTGGCCACGGCCCGGATCTGGTGTGGCTGTGCAGTTGAGTGTGTGTGCCTGCGTGTGTGGTTGTGTGTGTTGGATCTACTGTGGCAGCAGATCCAGAGTGTGCATGTGTGTGGTCTGTATGTGTGGGTCTGGGTGTGGTGTTGTGTGTGTGACAAGTGGGTCTGGCCCCACTTCTCATACACTAGGGGGGCCTGGTGACTATGCTAGGAGGGTCCCCCTCCTATTAATTGTCTTCTTTTAGTTTTGTTTTCTGTTTATTAGTGTTTAATAGACTAATTCTATTTCTGGTAATATTTCTAAAACTGGATATGTGCATATATGAACATGGGCATTTTAGGTAAGTTTTCACTTATAGGAATGAATGGTATTTTTTTAGCTAGTGTTGTGCCATGTTGCTCCATGTAAGTATATGAGTATGATACATGATTTTGGGGTAGAATCACCCAAGGAATCCATTGGTGCAACTTATTTTGTCATTTGAGCAAGTCTGACAAAATGTCCTTTTGTCTCAAAGTGCCACTTTGTCATTTCAGTTATAATTAATCCATGCATGTTGTGATAATTGTGTCAACATGAAGTGGTAGCCTTTGATGAGTAGAATGCCATGGTATTTTCGTTTGACATGATAAACTTGCATATAAGTGGGAACCATGCTCCAAAGTGGCTATTAAAATGTTGTTGTTTTCAACATACTAAATATTTTTAAGTCTGAGAATCTGTTATTATTTTTATGCCATGATGAGTGAGTGCTACCTAGTGATGTGTTGTGTTTTAGCTCAAGCTCAGTGCTAGTGTTTTGAAGTACATGTTGTCCTCTACCATCCAGTTAATTTTCATGCCATGAGGTGGTTGATGAGGACATCCCTACTAATGTTACACCCACCCCGACTGCTATACATACAGGACCAATTACTAGAGCTCGCGCACGTCAATTGAATTACCAGGTACTTTCGTTTCTTGGAAATCCTTCTAATATTCATGAACATATGATGCTGCCTAAATTAGATACTTTTGTTTTACTTATGAATGAAGGACCTATCATGGATAAGAAGGATGACCATTGGAGCGGGATCAAGCATGGAGGAGAAGGTGCGCGCGCGGGGAAGAACATTGGAGCTTCCAGTGATGATTTTCGCACATTGAAGCCACCATAATGGGAGTGGGAAGCTTTGGACGAAATATGCATGATGCCACTTTATAAAATTCGTCCATAGGCTAATATAGGTGCTGCGCCACCTTAATTTTGGGCCAGGCCCATGTAATTTCGAAATACCATATTATAGGCTGTTTTTAGAGTCCGTATGTATGGGGAAACTGACTTAGGGTCGGTTTCGGACCCCTCCTCCAAGGGGCCACGAAATTCCCTTCTATTCCCCCATATATACAGCCCTTAGGGCTTCGTTTTAGGTTTGCGTTTTGTTTAGATTACAAGTTCGCCATAGCAGCAACTTCGCGTTCTTCGTTTGTGTTCCACGACCAGACAAAGGCGTCACAGAACCCCACTTCATCAATAAAGCTTTCCTCTTATATTCGCAATATCCAGATTGCAATCTTAGTTTCTTGCTTGTTCTTCGTTTGCGTGCAGGAAATAGACCCTCATGGTCAGGTTGATCGTGCTCCGGCGTGGTCAATAACCTCTCAGAGTTGGTTTAGCGATTGCTAAGGCGCGACGTCTCACACGTTCGTAGTCGGATCGTCAAAGTCTACTCCACCAAAAACGATAGCCACCATCTCATCGAAAGACAGGGACAACTTCGCCTATATCAAGTGGTATCAGATTTCCAGGTTGCTCGGTGAGATTTTACCAGTTTTCGTAGTTTAGATCGCATATGTTCTTCATACCTTTAGTCCACGAAAAAGCCAAAAAAAAAATTAGGGTTAGATCATCATATCCGAACCAATCTGAGCCTTTGCATAGTCTTTTCAGTATTTTGCTTTGTTGAATTGGCGGTTACATCGTTGTGTCGAGTTGCTGGTCTTAGTGTCTAGTCCTTTAGAGTTTCGAGTTCTTTTCACAGGTTGTCACGCCGCCACCGCATCATCTTCATAGTTGCCATATACCACCACCATCATCGCCGCTGCCATATCTCATCATCCATCATCACTCTCCATTGGTGTCCATATATACCACCACAAATCCTCCACCAATCCAAGTCCAGTTCGTTTTAGGTTTAGTTTCGAGATCCTTTTGATTTCGGATCCGTGTTTTGCTACCTGCGCAGGTGTCGGAAAAAAAAACAAGAAAAAAAAAAGAGTCTGGCACGCTTTGCAGAGCACGTTTTGGCCCAAAAAAATTTCGGCTGAAAATATTTTTTCCCTACCTTGATTTTAGGTTCCCCGGAGCGTTTTGAGACACTTGCTATCATAGTGATTTTTGTCGAAATTTTTGGGTCGTCGCAGCCCCCGGATTGCTCCAGAAAAAAAAAATAGTCCAAAAGAAAAATTCGTGCCCATCTTGCTTATACGTTGTGGCAAGAGTTTTGAGACACTCGCCATTGGAGTGAGTTTTTGAAAAAAAAAAAAGAGGCGCAGAAAAAAAAAAAGAGGCGCCAAAAAAAAAACGAAAAAAAAAAATTCGATTGTGCTTTTCCCTTGCTTAGGTGTATCGTCGTGTTTTTGTTGGTGTTTTAGGCTCGCGTCTCTAGCACGGTCTAGCCTAGGACCAGCACAGTACCGTCGTTGAGCGTTTATTCAACCTTGCATCTCTGAATTGATTATTGCTGACCCTGTTTGCTACCATATTATAAGCCATCCCAGCTCCACATACTTCTACGCCGTGTGCTTGACACCACCTGGCAATCGCTCTATCCAAGCTTTGAGAGTTTTGGCTACAACGGTTGCCGATCACCGCCTGCTACTGGGTAAGAACTGGTAAGAAATTGAGATTCGCTTAAAGGATTTGTGCCACACCACCACCACCGCCACGTCCCAGCAGTCTGTAGGTTTCATATTGTGTGTTTCCTATTTCTGCTAACCATGCCAGGATCACACGATGACGAGATCGACTGGGAGAGCATGACCAACAAAGCGCTCTATGATAAATTTCAGCAAATGATGGCTGAGCAGGTACAGGACTTCGTGAACAACTTTGGAGTTGCCATGGAGAAGCTAGATGGTTTGGAGAAGACATTCGACTCCAAGATGGACGCCAAGTTCAATGAGGTGCTTGCCCGTCTACCTCCACCAGCTGCAGTTCCTATTCCTTTCGAACGACGAGCGCGACGTGTGCCTCTCGGCCACGCCCAACATCCTGGTACTGTTGATACTGCTGCTACTTCGGTGGCTCGTGCGGCTACTGTCGTTGAGCAGGTTGAAGATTATGATGGTGATTTCGATGATGAGGGAGAGGTTGCTCCAGATCCGCCCCATGGGCAACCACCACCATACGCACCAGGTCGACCACATGGCTACAACCGTAACGGTAGGGCTGCACCACCCCCGCAGGTACGGGATCATGACCATCTCCCTAAACTTAAATTGAATATTCCGACGTTTGAGGGTAGATATGTTCCTGATATATATATTACATGGGAGTTAGAAACAGAACAACGTTTTACATGCTTACAATTTCCAGAGGATCGACGTGTTGCTGCTGCTGTTTGTTCATTCACTAGTTTTGCTTGTGTTTGGTGGTCAGAACATTGTAGAATACACCCTGATAATATCCCAACTACTTGGGCTGCTTTGAAAACTGCTATGCGAAATCGTTGGGTGCCACCTTATTATCAACGTGAATTGCTTCAAAATTTGCAGCGTTTAAGACAAGGAAAAAATTCTGTAGAAGAATATTATCAGGAATTACAAACTGGTATGATTAGATGTGGTATTGTTGAGGAGAATGAAGCTATGCTTGCACGTTTTATGGGTGGATTAAATAGAGAGATTCAGACTATTCTAGAGTATAAGGAGTATAACACTATCACTCGTTTATTTCATCTTGCTTGCAAAGCTAAACGTGAAGTGCAGGATCGACAGGCAATGGCGAGAACTACTAATTTTGCAGGTCGTACTTCATCATGGGCGCCACGTACCTCCTCTGCTTCCGCACGTCCTGCTGCAACACCACCTCCTTCAACCTCCAACTCTAATCGTGATACCAGGAAACAGGCTCCTACTGCACCCTCTGCGAAGAGCACACCTTTTGGGCCTGCACAGAGTTCTTCTTCATCTATTGCATCCACAGGGCAAACACATGAGGTTATATGTCGTCGTTGCAAGGGTGGAGGTCACTATGCGAGAGAATGCCCTTCCAAGCGTGTAATGATTGTTACTGAGGATGGTGGATATGCGTCCGCTAGTGATTATGATGAGGAGACTTTGGCACTTATTGCAAGTGACGAACAGGGTGGCGAGGATGCAGAACCAGAAACACAATACATGGCTGCTGATTACGCTGACAGGTATGAAAGTTTAGTTGCTCAACGTGTTCTCAGTGTGCAGGTTACACACGCTGAGCAAAATCAGAGGCACAACTTGTTCCACACAAAGGGAGTTGTGAAAGAGCGTTCTATTCGCATCATCATCGATGGAGGGAGTTGCAATAACTTGGCTAGCATGGAGATGGTGGAGAAGCTGTCTCTATCCACCAGACCACATCCTCATCCTTATTACATCCAATGGTTCAACAATAGTGGCAAGGTTAAGGTAACACGTACTGTTCGTGTGCATTTTAGCATTGCTACATATTCTGATTATGTGGATTGTGATGTGGTACCCATGCAAGCATGTTCTGTTTTACTTGGTAGACCATGGCAGTTTGATAAAAAATTTGTACACCATGGTAGGACAAATCAGTATACTCTTGTTCATAAGGATCATAATATCACTTTGCTTCCTATGTCTCCGGAACATATTATGAAAGATGACATTGCTAGAGCTAGTAAAGCAAAACAGGAGAAAAATAAGAGTGAAAATCAGATTGTAGCACAGGAATTTGAGCAACACCATAAGCATAATAAACCATCATCTACTGTTGCATCCGAAATAAAATTGAAGAGTGGATGTTTACTTGCTACTAAATCTGATATTAATGATTTGGATGTTGGTACATATGTTTGCTATGCTTTTGTATGTAAAGAGGTATTATTTTCATTCGAGGACATGCCTCCCTCTTTGCCTCCTGCTGTCATTAACATTTTGCAGGAGTTCGCTGACGTCTTTCCACAAGACGTGCCACCGGGCTTACCGCCTATTCGCGGGATTGAGCATCAGATTGACTTAATTCCCGGTGCATCCCTACCCAACCGTGCGCCCTACCGTACCAATCCAGAGGAGACAAAGGAGATTATGCGTCAAGTACAGGAGCTGCTTGACAAAGGTTATATACGTGAATCCCTTAGTCCTTGTGCTGTTCCTATTATTCTAGTGCCTAAAAAGGATGGTACATCGCGCATGTGTGTGGATTGTAGAGGCATTAATAATATTACTATTTGTTATCGTCATCCTATTCCTAGACTAGATGATATGCTTGATGAATTAAGTGGCTCTACAATTTTCTCCAAAGTTGATTTGCGTAGTGGATACCATCAAATTCGTATGAAATTGGGCGATGAATGGAAAACAGCATTTAAAACTAAGTTTGGATTATATGAGTGGCTAGTCATGCCTTTTGGGTTAACTAATGCACCTAGCACTTTCATGAGATTAATGAACGAGGTTTTACGTGCTTTCATTGGACGATTTGTGGTAGTCTATTTTGATGATATATTGATTTTTAGTAGATCTTTGGAGGAACATTTGGAACATTTACGTGTTGTTTTTACTGCGCTACGTGATGCACGTTTGTTTGGTAACCTTGGGAAGTGCACCTTTTGCACCGACCGAGTATCTTTTCTTGGCTATGTTGTTACTCCACAGGGAATTGAAGTTGATACAGCCAAGATTGAAGCTATTGAGAGTTGGCCGCAGCCCAAAACGGTCACCCAAGTAAGGAGTTTTCTTGGCCTCGCTGGTTTCTATAGGCGTTTTGTGAGAAATTTCAGCACCATTGCTGCGCCTCTCAATGAGCTTACAAAGAAGGACGTGCCTTTTTCTTGGGGTACCGCACAGGAAGAAGCCTTCACGGTCTTGAAAGATAAGTTAACACATGCTCCTTTACTCCAACTTCCTGATTTTAATAAGACTTTCGAGCTTGAATGTGATGCTAGTGGAATTGGGTTAGGAGGTGTGTTACTACAAGATGGTAAACCTGTTGCGTACTTTTCTGAAAAATTAAGTGGGCCTAGTCTGAATTATTCTACTTATGATAAGGAATTATATGCTCTTGTTCGGACTTTGGAAACATGGCAACATTATTTATGGCCCAAAGAATTTGTTATACATTCTGATCATGAATCTTTGAAACATATTAAAAGTCAAGCAAAACTGAACCGTAGACATGCTAAATGGGTTGAATTCATTGAGACTTTCCCTTATGTCATTAAACACAAGAAGGGTAAAGACAATGTTATTGCTGATGCTTTGTCTCGTCGTTATACTATGCTTTCACAACTTGACTTTAAAATATTTGGTTTGGAGACCATCAAAGATCAATATGTGCATGATGCTGAATTTAGAGACGTGTTGCAGAATTGTAAAGAAGGGAGAACATGGAACAAGTTCGTTATTAATAATGGATTTGTGTTTCGTGCTAACAAGCTCTGCATTCCAGCTAGCTCCGTTCGTCTTTTGTTGTTACAGGAGGCGCACGGAGGAGGATTAATGGGACACTTTGGCGTGAAGAAGACGGAGGACGTACTTGCTACACATTTCTTTTGGCCAAAGATGAGACGGGATGTTGAGCGTTTTGTTGCTCGCTGCACTACATGTCAAAAAGCTAAGTCACGACTCAATCCTCATGGTTTATATATGCCTTTACCTGTACCTAGTGTTCCTTGGGAGGATATATCTATGGACTTTGTTTTAGGTTTACCTCGAACAAAGAAGGGGAGGGATAGCATATTTGTTGTCGTGGATAGATTTTCTAAAATGGCACACTTTATACCATGTCATAAAAGTGATGATGCTGCTCATGTTGCTGATTTGTTCTTTCGTGAAATTATTCGGTTGCATGGTGTGCCAAATACAATTGTTTCCGATCGTGATGCTAAATTTCTTAGCCACTTTTGGAGATGTTTATGGGCTAAGTTGGGGACTAAACTGCTTTTTAGTACTACATGTCACCCCCAAACTGATGGCCAAACTGAAGTAGTCAATAGATCATTGTCTACTATGCTTAGGGCTGTTTTGAAGAATAACCTGAAAATGTGGGAAGAATGCTTGCCTCATATTGAATTTGCTTATAATCGTTCGCTACATTCTACCACTAAGATGTGCCCTTTTGAAGTTGTGTATGGTTTCTTACCTCGTGCACCTATTGATTTATTGCCTCTTCCGTCTTCGGAGAAGGTTAATTTTGATGCTAAAGAACGTGCTGAATTGATATTAAAGATTCATGAGTTAACTAAGGAAAACATTGAGCGTATGAATGCTAAATATAAACTTGCTAGAGATAAGGGTAGAAAACATCTTGTCTTTGCACCTGGAGATCTTGTTTGGTTACATTTGCGTAAGGATAGATTTCCTGATTTGCGCAAGTCAAAGCTAATGCCACGTGCTGATGGTCCTTTTAAGGTGTTAGAGAAAATAAATGATAATGCATATAAACTTGAGCTGCCTGTCGAGTTTGGGGTTAGCCCCACTTTTAACATTGCAGATTTGAAGCCTTATTTGGGTGAGGAAGATGAGTTTCCGTCGAGGACGACGTCAGTTCAAGAAGGGGAGGATGATGATGACATCCCTACTAATGTTACACCCACCCCGACTGCTATACATACAGGACCAATTACTAGAGCTCGCGCACGTCAATTGAATTACCAGGTACTTTCGTTTCTTGGAAATCCTTCTAATATTCATGAACATATGATGCTGCCTAAATTGGATACTTTTGTTTTACTTATGAATGAAGGACCTAGCATGGATAAGAAGGATGACCATTGGAGCGGGATCAAGCATGGAGGAGAAGGTGCGCGTGCGGGGAAGAACAATGGAGCTTCCAGTGATGATTTTCGCACATTGAAGCCACCATAATGGGAGCGGGAAGCCTTGGACGAAATATGCATGATGCCACTTTATAAAATTCGTCCATAGGCTAATATAGGTGCTGCGCCACCTTATTTTTGGGCCAGGCCCATGTAATTTCGAAATACCATATTATAGGCTGTTTTTAGATTCCGTATATATGGGGAAACTGACTTAGGGTCGGTTTCGGACCCCTCCTCCAAGGGGCCACGAAATTCCCTTCTATTCCCCCATATATACAGCCCTTAGGGCTTCGTTTTAGGGTTGGGTTTTGTTTAGATTACAAGTTTGCCATAGCAGCAACTTCGCGTTCTTCGTTTGTGTTCCACGACCAGACAAAGACGTCACAGAACCCCACTTCATCAATAAAGTTTTCCTCTTATATTCGCAATATCCAGATTGCAATCTTAGTTTCTTGCTTGTTCTTCGTTTGCGTGCAGGAAATAGACCCTCGTGGTCAGGTTGATCGTGCTCCGGCGTGGTCAATAACCTCTCAGAGTTGGTTTAGCGATTGCTAAGGCGCGACGGCTCACACGTTCGTAGTCGGATCGTCAAAGTCTACTCCACCAAAAACGATAGCCACCATCTCATCGAAAGACAGGGACAACTTCGCCTCTATCATAGGTCCTGATACATCTTGGTACTACCAGGATAAATTGTGAGAGGATAATCATGAGCCTCCTTAAGGATCAACTACTAAAGATGTTGGTTCTTGGGAACCACCAAACGGTTCTGAAAGAACACCACACCTTGATCATCGATAGAGAAATCCTTAGCGATACCGCTAACGACGTTCTCTTTGATCCGAGAAATACCTTATCGCGCTTTTGGCCAGCTATAATTTGATCCTTAAGAGTAGGTTTCGCCACGAGGTTGGAAAGGAATCCTTGAGGAACAATGTGGAGGTTCAACTTCTGAAATTCCTCGTAGAGAAGGGGTTGACCTTGTTGTAACATCAGGTTGTTAAAATAAGACTTACGACTTAGTGCATCAGCCATGACATTGGCTTTCCCCGAGGTGTAAGTTATCCTTAAGTCGTAATCTGTAATCAACTCAACCCACCGTCTTTCCCTGAGATTCAAATCCGGCTGGGTGAAAATATATTTCAGACTTTGGTGATAAGTGTAAATTTCGCAACGATTACCCAAAAGGTAATGTCGCCAAGTTTTTAGTGCATGGACTATAGCTGCAAGCTCAAGATCATGTGTTGGATAATTATCCTCATGTGGATGCAACTATCGAGATGCGTAAGCAATCACATGACGATCTTGCATGAGAATGCAACCTAATCCTTATCGCGAGGCGTCGCAATATATAACAAAGTCCTTAGAGAAGTCTGGTGGCACCAGAACGGGAGCATAGGTCAGGCGTCTTTTCAGCTCCTGAAAACTGTGCTTGCATTGTGGGGTCCACTCGAACTTTTTATCTTTCTTGAGGAGTTTAGTCAGAGGTTTCACAACCTTGGAGAAGTTCTCGACAAAGCGGCGACAATAGCTCGCTAGGCCAAGGAAACTCCGAACTTGCTTAACTGATTCAGGTTGAGTACAACCAAGGACGGCCTGAACTCTCTCAGGATTAATAGCAATACCTTTACCAGAGATCACGTGGCCTAGATAGGTCACTTATGGTAACCAAAATTCACACTTGGAGAATTTGGCATACAGACGATGCTCTCGAAGTTTCATCAATACCAGCCTTAGATGCTCGGCATGTTCCTATTCGTTCTTTGAGTAAATGAGTATATCGTCGAGGTAAACCACGATGAATTTATCCAGATATTCCATGAAGATCGAATTCATCAAGCAAGAGAAGGTGGCTGGGGCATTGGTTAAACCGAAGGACATGACGTGTACTCGTATTGGCCATAACGAGTAACAAAAGCCGTTTTTGGAATGTCCCCGTTTCTAATTCTGATTTGATGGTATCCCAACCTCAAATCCATCTTGGAAAAGATAGAGGATCCAGTGAGTCGATCATACAAATCGTTGATCTTGGGGAGCGGATACTTGTTCTTTATGGTGACCAGATTCACTGGCCGATAATCCACAACCATCCGATCCGATCCATCCTTCTTCTTGACGAAGAGAACGGGGCAACCCAAGGAGATGAACTAGGATGAATGAAACCTTTCTTCAAAGCCTCATAGAGTTGTTTCTTAAGTTCAGCTAGTTCTAAGGGTGCCATCTTATACGGTCTTCTGGCTATTGGGACAGTCCTTGGAATGAGCTCTATCACAAACTCTACATCCCTGACAGGTCGAATTCCCGGCAGTTCTTCTGGAAAGACATCCGGAAAGTCTCGGACTACCGGAAAATCTTCTAATTCTAGAAGAGGGCTAGCATTGAGAGAATAGAGTTGGCGCTTTACTGCTCGAGTGGAGACATTAACTATCTCACCCGATGGATGTGTAAACTGAACATTCCTAGTATGAGTATCAATCTTAGCATAGTGGGCTTTCATCCAATCCATGCCTAAGATGATATTGATGTCCGAAGACTTGAGGGCTATCAAATATGAAAGAAATACTAGCCTATCCACAAGAATCTCATTGTCATGGCTCACTCTAGAAGTTTGCCATTTTGAATCAGGAGTCTGAACTACTAAAGGACAAGGCATATCACAAAAAGACATGTTATGCAACTGTGCATAACTTTCTGAGATGAATGAATGAGATGCTCCAGCATCAAACAAAACAGATGTTGGATGAATATTGATGAGGAGCATACCTAGGATAACATCAGGATCCTCAAGGGCTTCTTCAGCAGAAACATAATTCACTCGACCACGAGAAGGAGCTGGCTTCACATAGAAAGCTTTTCCCGGCTTCCCACGTCCAGCCGGCTTGGCATTGTTCTGAGGATACTCACAGGAGTAGTGTCCTGGTTCTCCACACTTGTAGCAGACAACAATAGCACGAGGAGCAGCATTAGCAGGGGGACCTCCAAATGTCCTGGCTGGAGGGTTGGGCTGAGCTGGGCGAGGCGCCTGGAAGGATGGCCTTGCGGTGTACCTTGGCGGCAGAGCTGTGTTGGGCACCCACACCCGGCGTTTGTTGGGACCTAAGCTAGATGCAGGGCTGAAGTCACGGGTGTGCTTCTTAGTTGCCTCGTAATCAGTCTGTCCTATTTTAGCATTGATAGCCTTGTTGATGAGAGCCTGGAAGGTTATGCACACATGCAGGCGTAGATCTCGACGGAGCTCTGGATTAAGTCCCTTGCGGAACCTAGCATGTTTCTTGGCATCGGTTGACACTTCCTTCGGAGCATAACGAGCAAGATTGCCGAACTCACGACTATAAGCATCCACCGTCAGTTTGCCCTGGGTGAAAGCACATAACTCCACTCTCTTGCGATCCATCAACCCTTCCAGGATGTGATGGGTACGGAATGCCTCACTGAAATCTGCCCAAGTTGCCATGGGGCCTGCGGGACACATGGCTTCATAATTTTCCCACCACATATTAGCGGGTCCTTCCAGGAAGTATGCAGAAAAAGTCACCTTGTTGTCCTCGGATACATTGGCAGCTCGGATTTTGCAGGACATACTAGTCAGCTAGTCATCGACGTCGAGCGGGTCGACCGAATGATGAAACTTAGGTGGGCACAACTTGACGAAGTCATTGAGGGACACACCATCATTACGCTCATTGCAGGGAGGACGCGATGTGTTCTGCTCAATATGTTCCAACAGCCTGTTGGTCTCCCTTTTATTCCGCTCAGCTTCGAGCATCACTTCTGCCAGAGAGGGCGCCTACGGCAGGTTTTCTTGTCTTGGCTGGCTTACCTCGCCCTGCTCGAAGAAAGGCACGGGGTTATTCCTAGTTGACACAATCCTGGGAAAACAAACCCACAACTTAGACAAGGAAGACAACAATTCTAAGACATAAGACGAGGAATGTACTGAACAACATGGCATGCAAGGGTAAACACCCGATCAACATGGTAAAACAAACCGCCATATGAACACCATGATTCATACACACCATGACATAGTTCAGTACAAGCCCAAGTTGAGGTACAACCTACGGAAGGATGATACAACTCATCGGAGAAATTACAAGCTTCTTATACATTATCTATCTACACCTCCGGAACTCAACTCTCAACCTCAGTCATATCCCACAAGACACGCAGGACTGTGGCGATACAACTACTACAATACTAGAACTAACATCCACGTACTCAAGCATCGCCGTAGAATGCCTCATATAGGTTACCCCCGTGACCTGGGAGCTGAACCTGAGGATCTGGAAACACCCTGGCCTGCGATCCCTGGAAACCGTAAGGACACGGATGTGGCCTCGGTCCCCTCGCTGGCGGTAGCAACGGTCCTCGAAGAGGAGTGATGCCTCCAACATCGGGCCAATCTACATGAGATGGCAGATGAGTCCATGATGGGTTCAACATCTCCAAATCTCCATAGCCTGTCTGCACGACAGGTGCTAGTTGTGTCAGGGCTGTCCAAAGACGTGCACGGGTAGCATATAGCTCCATGCGTAGGGCACGTGCATCACGATCCCTGTTCTCCAACATCTGAGCAGTCACTTGCCGCCTAGGGTCCTCATGAGAATGATCATAATAGGCTGCACTAGGATAACTATCCTCTCCTCCTAGAGAAGCGGGAACATAACAGAACTATGTGTTCTGAAGCAGACCATGGTGAAACCTCATGATAGTCAGCATGGTATAGGCGGCCTCCTGAACTGCCATGTCTATGGTGACACTAACCCATAAGTCTAGTGAAGCGGCTCTGCAGCTCCAGGATATGATGGATATATCCTAACAGTACACATGTACTGGCTCTGGTTGAAATCTTGATACTGCTCCTCCACTATGTACTCTGGGTACCAACGGTAACCATCCTCCATCATAACTCTAACCAACATTGATGAGGACATGACTACCTTCGATACGACCAAAAATATTGCATATGTTCATATTTGTGAGGTGATTTCTTACAATAATTGTGCAATAATTTATTTATGTTATCCGGAACAAAAATACTTCACCTATTTTTATTTTATGCCTAAATGCAGAATGGCCGAACACTTGTATGAACCACGTGTGATGACAAAGGGAGAGGAAATGGTTGGATGCTATTCAAGAGGTCATCTCACGTTAAAGGAAATAATTAGGTGTTGTTCAAGAAGTTCTATCACGTCACTTTTAGCCCAAGAGAAGATAGAGTTCAAATCTCTCACGTTCTGAACTCAGATTCGGACTACACAGACATACCTGTCTCAAAACGCAAACAACTTTTTCATACGGATTCGGAATGGGGTGATTCTTTTTTTGATAGAAACTAGATTTCATATGCGTTTCAGCCCAGGTGGAATCAACTTAAAATTCGTCCGTATCGCGAAGATATCGGCGAAACAATCTGACATTTCAGTAGAATCCGAGTCAAACTATAAGTCCAAAGGTGTTGCATCACCTCCACTTGGGCCCATGGGCCTTGTATGACCTAGGGTTGGTTTTAGGGTGTCTTGGGACATCCTCCCACCTCCTTGGCCGCCACCCCTATCTCCTATATAAGTAGTTCAATCTAGTAGCTTTTCCTTTGGGTTTTGTTTAGTTAAAAGTTAGCCATTGCAACTTCGTGTACTTCGTTTGTGTCCAACGACCAGACCAAGACCGCTTTCGGAACCCCACCCTTATCAATACTTCATCTATATTTGCAATATTCAGATTGCATTATCATATTCTTGCTTGTTCTTCGATTTCTTGCAGGAACAGACCTTCGTGGTTAGGTCGATCGTGCCCCGACGTGGTCAATAACCTCTTGGAGATTGGTTTAGCGATTGCTAAGGCGCAACGTCGTGCATGTTCGTAGTCGGATCATCAAAGTCGTCTCCACCAAATCGATAGTTATCATCTCATCGAAGATCGGGACCCTCGCCTCTATCAAGTGGTATTAGAGCGGTATCAGTTTTCAGGTTGCTCGGTGAGAATTTCCAGTTATTCATAGATTAGATTTATTTTCCTTACCTATTGCCCGAGAGAAAGCCACACAGAAAAAGTTAGATCTATTCATCTTTTCTCCAAGCCAGTCTGAGCCTTTGCAATTATCTTTTGAGTGCTTGCATAGTTGAATTATTGGTTGCATCGTCGTGTCGAGTTGCTGGTCTTAGCGTCTGGTCTGTTAGAGTTTCGAGTTCTATTCACAACTTGTCACGCCGGCGTCGCACCATCTTCATCGCTGCTGCCATAGACCACCACCATGCCAACGTCATCCCTTTCGTTGTCACCCACCATCATTCATCAATTTTCACCACATGCTACCATTGTTCATTGTCATTATCACACTTGAGGTCGTTAACATGTACGCTTGATCCAATCTACATCTTATCTAATTTATTGGATAGAAAAAAAAAGTGAGAAAGAAAGAAAAAGAAAAAACAGAAAAAAAGTGAGAGAGAAAAAAGACAAGAAAAAAATAGAAAGAAGAGAAAAAAACAAATTTCGGATCTACCTAGACTCAATCTCGTATGTGAATTCGGATTGAATTCTGTTTTGCGCAGTGTTCAGTAAAACAAGCGTATCTTCCTCATACGAACTCGGAATTGAGTGATTCTTTTTGCAAACGAAAGCTTGAGTCAGTAGCATTCTTGAGAAAAAATATCAGAAAGTTTACATAATATTTTCTGGAGGAAAGCTGAAGAGAGAGTTTTGTATATCTTGCTTGTCGGTCATTTATCATCATTGTCTTTACTGCCATTGTGATCTTCACTTATATCTTGCTATCGAGAGCTAATTCATATCATCCCTTTCTGCTATTTGTCCTACGTCGTGACTCCATTAGTGTTCTAGGCTCGCATCTCTAGTACGGTCTAGCCTAGGACCAGCACAGTACCATCGTTGACCGTTTATTCAACATTGCATCTCTGAATTGACTATTGCTAATCTTTTGCTACCATATATTAAGCCTTCCAAGCTCCACATATTTCTACATCGTGTATACATACGTTCACCTGGTAATCGCTTTACCCAATCTTTGGAGATATTGACACCGTCGGTTGCCGGTCGCCACCTGCTGCATGGTAAGAATTTGTAAGACATTGATATTTGCTTTATTGTGAGCATTTTACCACCACATCCAGTAGTTCATAGGAACAATATACTTGGATCTTTGTTTCTTGTTTTACTAGTCATGACAGGATCCAGAGTTGTCAGTTCATGGGCTTCTTCGATCGTGGGAGACGTGCCACCACAAAAACCGATACGAGAGATGCAAAGAGATCCAAATGCACATGATCAGGTTAATGTTTCTATACCTTCATTTAATGGCCGATTTAGACCTGCTTTATATATCGAGTGGGAGTTTGAAATAAATGAAATATTTGCTTCCCATAATTTTGCTGCACATAAGAAAGTTAAGGTCGCAGTTGGTTCTTTCACTGGTTATGCTTTAGTTTGGTGGAGCAAATATTGTCGGTTACACAAAGATATTACACCTACTACTTGGGATGATTTGAAACTTGCCATGAGACACACATTCGTTCCTGCTTATTATACTCGTGACAAACTTAAAAAGTTACAATATTTAAAACAAGGTAGTGACACCGTAATGAAATATTATGATGATTTACAAATGACCTTGTTGCATTCCTCATTAGAAGAAAGTGAAGAAGATTTTATGGATAGATTTTGGGAAGGATTAAACCGTGATATTCAAGAGATACTAATTCATGAAAAGTGTTATTCTATGGATTGTTTGTTTCGTCTTGCTTGCAAAGCTGAATAGGAAATAAATAAACGCATTGCCCAAAAGGAAATAGAGCGCAAGGTGCCCATTCCAAGAGTGGATACAGTTGTTCCTTCAACTACTAGGCGTACTGTGACAACCACATCAATTCTTATGAGGGCTACATCACCTACACCATGTAACACGTCACCACCGAGAGTGCCTACATCATCTGAGTTGATCATAAAATGTAATGGCAAAGGTATTGATCTTCCACCTCCACATGAGTATGTTGAATGCCTTGTCAATTCCAATGTACCTTGTGATGAGCTACCCATTACTTTGATCACACCACCTATTTTAGAGGACTATGTTCATGATTTTACTTCGTCAAGTGATCAAATAACTACAATATCAGCAATTGTGAGTGCACCCATTGCATCAACTATTGATGAGCAAGAACCGCGTGAATCAGAAAATCAATAAAATTTGGGTCAAATATGTTTGAAAATAATTCTATCGGTGTTTAATCATTTTGATATGACCTCCAATCTTGGTGATAATTCTATGTCAAATGACATGTTGCATGTTTGCTTATTTAAGCATGTTGTAGCATCTAAGTTTGAAACGATTCGTGTTTATCTACCAATATTGGGATGGTTTAATGATGAACATTATGAATCTTTTGATAGGAATAAGGATTTCACTTATATATGCAAACTGAGTTGTAATATTGTCATGCCTTCTACTTCTTGTGATGATTTTTTGGTTCATATTTCATGACATGTGATGAGTTCCCTTGCATATATGTGTCTCATGTGTCACAACTGAGAATAATAAAAATGGATGACAAATACATATACAATGTGTACGGCTTTTCTCTTTTGGTAGACACATTTCAGATTAAGCAACGTCGAGGACGGCTTTGTTTTCAAAAAGGGGAGGATGATGAGGACATGCCTACCTTCGATACGACCAAAAATATTGCATATGTGCATATTTGTGAGGTGATTTCTTATAATAATTATGCAATAATTTATTTATGTTATCCGGAACAAAAATACTTCACCTATTTTTATTTTATGCCTAAATGCAGAATGGCCAAACACTTGTATGAACCACGTGTGATGACAAAGGGAGAGGAAATAGTTGGATGCTATTCAAGAGGTCCTCTCACGTTAAAGGAAATAATTAGGTCATGTTCAAGAAGTTCTATCACGTCACTTTTAGCCCAAGAGAAGATAGAGTTCAAATCTCTCACGTTCTGGACTCAGATTCGGACTGCACAGACATACCTGTCTCAAAACGCCAACAACTTTTTCATACGGATTCGGAATTGGTTGATTTATTTTTTTCCTGGAAACTGGATTTCATGTGCGTTCCAGCCAGGTGGAATCACCTTAAAATTCATCCATATCGCGAAGATATCGGCGAAACAATCTGACGTTGCAGCAGAATCCGAGTCAAACTATATGTCCAAAGGTGTTGCATCACCTCCACTTGGGCCCATGGGCCTTGTACGACCTAGGGTTGGTTTTAGGGTGTCTTGGGACATCCTCCCACCTCCTTGGCCGCCACCCCTTGCTCCTATATAAGTAGTTCAATCTAGTAGCTTTTCCTTTGGGTTTTGTTTAGTTAAAAGTTAGCCATTGCAACTTCGTGTACTTTGTTTGTGTCCAACGACCAGACCAAGACTGCTTTCGGAACCCCACCCTTATCAATACTTCATCTATATTCGCAATATTCAGATTGCATTATCATATTCTTGCTTGTTCTTCGATTGCTTGCAGGAATAGACCTTCGTGGTTAGGTTGATCGTGCTCCGACGTGGTCAATAACCTCTTGGAGATTGGTTTAGCGATTGCTAAGGCGCAACGTCGTGCACGTTCGTAGTCGGATCGTCAAAGTCGTCTCCACCAAATCGATAGTCATCATCTCATCGAAAGATCGGGACCCTCGCCTCTATCAAACATGGCCGTGTGACCTGGTACATCCATGCACCTAGTCAGACGGACCACCTGAGAGAAGGATAAGGGGGCATCTGACATAGAGAATGATTCAAATACATTAGAGATCCTAGCATAGATTGGACAGCATAACGTCTGTAATTGCTCAAAAAAGATTTTGAGACAACTGCAAAGATTGGATAGCATAACCACTCAGCTTTCTAGACTCAAGTTTCTAATCCAACTGATTGTCACACCAGACAATAATCTAGAACCGTAGTTCACTTGCAAACAAGCTAGCTAATAGTCCATGGTTAGTAACTCGTCATCCTAAGCAATAGATGAGAAGCCTAGTTCTTAAGCCTGAAGAAAAGATGAGGGTGACTCAGAATAGAATAACTTGGGAAGAGGAGTAAAAGATCCTTACGTTCCCTTCCACAATCAATTCCCTTACTTATCTATAATGTTTCTAGACTCAACTTCGACCGGTTTGGCTTGGTAGTCCTACAGTTAGTCAGGCTCTAATACCAATGCTATCGGGACCCCGATCCTAAGTCATAAGAATCCAGCCTATAACACATCACATCACTTTGCGGCCTCACGCACGGTAACCCCACGGTTGCAGCCTTACCTTAGCCGGGACCGTTTGTGCCTTTTGGCTCACTTATGTGAATATGTCTCTAGCATTCAAACGACAAAGAACCCGAGCTGACATGACTAGTCATAGAACCCAAGTGGCACATCCATATGGAAACAGGCATACGTAACCCAGCAATGCAGGTGTCGGCCTCAAGCGTGTGTAGACGAGTCATAGCAAGCTACAAGGACTCCATTATGTCATGGGACATAAATGTCATCACTGCACGTAGACGAGTCGTAGCAGCCTATAGGGACTCCATTACACTGCGAGACATTTCCCCAAAGAGAAAGACACAGGAGCAAAGAAGGATACATGCCAGTCAATTAATGTGTCCGGAGCAGTAGCAAGCTACCAAGGCTCGGTGGAAGCACAAAGAGGCAGTTTCCCGTAAAGAGTACTACTAAAGGCACATGAGTAGGTGTCAGATCCCATACATACCGTTGCACGTTACACGTACGCACGACATGCATGATATGCATATATACAACTATGGCATCACAACATAACCATACAACAACACAACTTTTATTTAAGAGGCTCAGAAGATCCTTGCATAATATGTTCTTACAGGTAGGGGTTACATGACCTGACACTCAAGTCATAAAAGCAAGTTCATACAAACCAAGCGGATGCATAAAGCTGCCTGAGTACAGATAGTTGAAAGGGTAAAAAGGCACATGGCCTAACTATCTACAACCCGCCACAGGGCATAAGGTCGTAGATGGGACACCAGCTATTCAGCGTCGTCGACATCTAGATAGAACCCACCTAATGGGTCTTGAGTCTCATCTGCAACATTTATTAAGAAAACATGAGTACAAATGTACTCAGCAAGTTTTTAAAGCAAACCTAGACTATTCATGCTCATGTATCAACAAGGGGAGATGTGGAGTTTATGCAGCAATGCTAGCTTTGACTCATGGCTAACCTATACTGCACATTTTTAAATATTTGTTCAAATTCTAGATATCGCACACGAGTCCACTAACTCCACATCAATACACCACCATGGATTCACTTCCGTCTCCTACGAGAGTGCCATCCACGGTACTCACACTTGTCTTGAGATTTTTATGAGTATCCATTAAATTATCTATGAACAACATAAGTTCTCCAAGTAGTCCATATCCGAGGACGTGGCTATTCGAACAGATTCATACCCTGTAGGGGTGTACTTCTTCACACACGCTCTTACGACTAATCGTTGTGTGCTCATAAAACCATGCTCCTCGACAACCTTCAAGCGGAAGCCCGGCAAGGGAGTCAGCCACGACCATCAATCACACAAGACCTCTAGTCTAGGTTATCGCCTATTTGAGACTGAAACCGCATGGAAGTCCGGCCGAAGTTTCCGCTACGGCCCCAAACAATGTGCATAGGGTTCGCAAGCTCACCATTTGGGTGACCCTTGGTACACCGTGCCACTACCTATCGCGTTGTAAGCCACCCCTAGGGTCAGCGCTACGCACGGCCTCCAGCATACTATAAACACCAGAAACTACTTACAACTCGTGGACGAAGGACTAAACGATTTATAAGTCGAGTGGGGTCCTATTTCAGGGCCCAGCATGTGGTAGTAACTAGCCTTGGATCACAAACACAGAACTCAGTTCCTAAGAACGGTCCCAATGAGACAACCCGATATGTACTCCTACATAGCCTCTCATCGCTACCTTTATCAAAACGGTTTCATCATTATGCTTATCACATCAGAACAACACTGTTTCATTCCAGTTCATCACCCAGATGGATCAGACCTAACACAACCCTAAGCATAGCAAGCATAGCAGGCAAAGTAGGTAAAGCACAACATGGCTCAAGCATCTACCAAGTATGCTAGGTTGCAAGGTTTAGCTATTTACTGTGACAATGACAGCTCATGAAAAGGAATGGGTTCATCTACCACATATGACAGACAAGTGAACGTTTGTCCTAATGCAATAAACAAGAGCAGGAGCAAGAGAATGGGATGTTATCGGAGTGATCAATGGGGTTGCTCGCCTTGTTGGGAAGCAGGAAGGTATTCTCCTTCGTTGGAATACTCGGGGGTATCCTTAGAAGCAGGGCCTACCGCAATGCAGATAAGTAACAATCAATACACGGCACGTGCAGCAATATGATGCATGATCATGACATGGCAGTATGTATGGATGAGCTAATGCAACTACTATCCAAGTTAAATGAAGTAATTTTTAATATATGTTCAAACTCGTTCTCCATTTCATATTCCATATGTTAACCTATTAGTAAATGTCAATGTTCATCTACATAGGTTGCTCTAACATGCATGATAACAGCACCATTGGATTCATTGGATTTTTCTTATAAATTTTCATATATAAATTATTTCAATCTGAGTTATAAATTACTTTATATGAATTTTCAAAGTTTTAAGTAGTTTCTGGAATTAATTTAATTCAGGAAATTCTTTATTGCATCAGCATGACATCATCATGACGTCAGCTGGTCAACAGACCGTTGACAGGTCAAACCTGACCAATGGGGTCCACTGTTTAGTGACCCAGCCTCTAACAGAAATTATTTCAAACACTAATTACTACTTAATTAGAATAGGGCCCACTATTAGTGGGTCATTAGCTTAATTAAATTAATTAATTAGTTCTTTTAAACTAATCCTAATTAACCCTAACCCGGCCCCACTTGCCAGTGACCCAGGGTCAAACCCCCGTGGTCAACACCGGCCAGACTCACCGGCGTTGAGCCGCCGGTGACCCCAGAGACGACGGAGGGGTCGGGTTTCCTCCTCCGGCGACCATTTCGCCGGCGTATGGCACTAGGCGAGCCTAGGCTCATGCACGCGTCCATCCCGGCACCTCTCAGAGGCTGAGACGGTCGGGATCGACGCCGGTGATGAGCTCGGTGTTGTCGGAGCTCGGGCGAGCACGGGCTACTCGAACTAAGGCATAACATGGCCAGAGCTTGGCACTTATGGACTCTACGCGGCCCCACAAGCTCGGCGGTGGCCTCGGAAGGACAAACCAATCACCGGAACAACGCCAGCGACGAGCTCGTGCGGCGCGGCATTTCAGGCATCGCTGGAACTAGGGCCTACAGAGGGGGAAATGACCGGGGAAGAGAGGGGAAAGGACCGGGAGCTCACTGCGGGTTCAGAGCTGACGAGAGGTTGCTCGGGGAGGGCTCAGAGGCGAAGAATCGATGGCGGCGGAGCTCGGGTCTGAGGAGGAAGAAGGGGTTGAGGACATCCCTCCAAGGCCTCTAGCGGCGTGTGGCTCGGTGCAGAGGTCGGGGACGACGAGGCGGAGCTTCTGGCAGGCTTAGGGAGGCGCGGGAGCGACTGTAACTACAATGGCGAGTGAGCAGGGCCGTTGGCCATGGCGGAGCAGAGGAGAGGGAAGAGACGGGGGGAGAATAAGCGAAAGAGAGAGAGAGATGGGGACGGCAGCGCGTCCTCATCTGCTCGCCAACGCGACGGGGGGATGCAGGTGCGCAAGGAGCTGCGTGGCCGCTCCGGCGTGAGCGCACGGCGGGAACATGCTCATCCTTCTTGCCGCCAGGAGGACGACGACGGTGCTGGGCCTAGGTGGGCTTCCTCCTTTTTTAAATTTCCAGTTTCTGTTTTCTTTTTTGACATTTGTTTTATCTTTTTTTTATTTAGGCACAAAATATCCCAAATATTTAATATAACTTAGTTTGAATATTTCAAACCTCTATAAAAAGTTTCAGAATATTTTGAATACTAAATTAATTATATTGCTTTATTTGGCATTTTCAACAGCTTTAATATTTATATTTTAAATGCTTTAGAGATTCAAATATTTTGAATGACCCCTGATATATTTATGTCCACATTTACCAGACATATGGGACATTTTTATGGGCATTTTGGATTTGTTGGTTTTTCACAAACATTGAATTGGTTTGATTCAAGTGAGGTGTTTGGGGTTTCTGTTAATCCCCATTTCAAGTTGATGCAAGAAATGAAACATGATGCACACACATGCTGACCCAAGTAAGCTAACTAGGGATGTGACACCTGGCCTCACTAGCCATTGGGCAGGCCCAGCAGCTGGATGGCTCTGGCCTAGGGCACACAGCCCTTTTTCTTTTTCTTTTTGTGTTCTGTTTTCCAAAAATCCCTCACATCAAAATAAAAATCCTATGACAAATATTTTTCCACCATAAATGTTGGAATATTCTGCAGAATTTAGTAGTGCCATTTTCATAATTTGTTAAAAACATATTTCCTAGTGTTTTATTTGAAACCTATTTTAGGCATTTTTAGCCTATATTATAATTAGTTTTACAAACCTTTTTCTCCCCAAAACCTTAGACAAATGTTCTTAGTATAGTTTTTTGGTATTTATCAGAGTACGGTAGCATTTTAGTAGTGGATTTTTGTGCTCTATTTTTGTGTGATGCTTATTATTATCGTTATTTATCACGACGACAGATTGCATTGTTGACGAGGGAGTTGGACCCGAAGACTTTGAAGACCCCGAAGACTTTGTTAAGCCAGGCAAGCATCCCATTGACCATGTTAAGAAACTTTTTCATGCATGACATATAGCACTTGTTGTTTCGATTATTTGATCATGATGTGGTGTTCCCCCCTCCGGTGGGATGCCTCCGATACTCTACCAGTTATACTTGCATCGTGCATGACCCTATCATTCTTATGAGGGTTGTGCGGGTGGGAGTAGTTAGGTTGCTAATAGATGCTACGCAAGTGGGATCGGGATTATGCATGGAGATAGAACAAAGAAGTGATTTCAAAAACCTTTCAAAAACTCCGTTGGGTGCCACTAATGCCCGAGGGAGATGATGATGAGTTGGGTAACCACTTGAGAAAGAAGTGGTGTACCGGAACAAGTTGAGGGTGTGTTTTCGAAAATGGAGAGTTTTAAGATTTCTTGACCGTCCCAACCTTACATGCACAACCACGATACCCCTTATGGGACGGGGCTATGTTGATTACTCTGGTGGGTACTAGCAAGGAGACTGCATTACTAGTGGCGGGAGTGGCATGGTCACTCTCGATACGGGGTCATGCCGGTATGGATGATCATGCGCTGTCTTCACAAGCATCGGGTACACCGTTGGTCCCTGCATGGATGCTATGTGTGATGTACATCATGTGGGTTGTGTACCAATCGAGTGGACTCTTTTTTTAGTATCTCCAAGGGAAAGGCATTGTTCGGGTGCTTACCTCAGGTAAGTTAAATACCGCAAGTCATGGATGACACGGAGGTTCCCCGAGTCTTGTGGGTAAAGTGTGCAACCTCTGCAGAGTGTAAAACTATTAGAATAGCCATGTCCATGGTCATGGACAGTTGGAGGTCCTGCTTAAACTGCGTCCGATGTTTTTCATAAACTTGGTGTGCGTGTGTGGATTTCATAGAGATGATACTTGAGATAAGTCAGATGGCTTGACTTGATGACTGAACATGAGATGTTCAACCCCCTGGTTATGACGATATCTGGAACTTGTTCATACGGATATGGGCCAACTGTTGATGCACGCTTACATAAGTTACTTGATCATGTCATTGCATACAAAATTATCTTTCTACAAACTACCTACTTAGTGCTTTGTCATGCATTGTTATACCTTGTTCCACAACTTGGGTTGCTTGCGAGTACATTCAAAGTACTCATTGGCTTGCCACTGGTTATTTGATTGGATAGGCATGGAAGAAAAGCAGTACGGTGAAGAGTTCGTTGGTGACGAACATGCGAACTAGGACGCTTCCCGGTAAGAATGTCTGTAGGTTTAAGGCAGATGGCATGGGTTCATGCTTTCGACCAAGATTTCCGTGGTTTGTTATGTTAAGGTGTTTGGCCCTTGCGGCCCGATCTATGTAAGACTTGACCTCCATGGTCTTTATTTGTGTAAGACGGTATGTAAGGATGTAAGACACTTGTTATTCAGCTTATGTGTGTTCATTGAACATTGATCTCTGGGGTCACCGCACACATGCAGTCGGTGATCACGACTTATGAGTCGGGGTCCCCACACTCAGTGATGACATCCACCCTGTGGGGCGGGTGGTTGTGGCCTTCCTGCACCGGAACAAAAATCTTTGGGGTGCTTTGGGAACCCGCATACGTCCTTGCCCCCTTTGCACCAAAGGGGAAACTGCACCGCTTGGCGTGCTGGCGCCCGCCTGTCCTTCCTTTCTTCACCCTTGACTCGTGAGGCCAAGCCTTGCATAGATATCTCTGCCGCTTTGGAGGGGGCCTGAGGAGGCCCGTCCTTCGTTGATCTCAATGTTGTTGCTCCTCGTGAGGCTAGGTCCCTCGCGAGGGCCTTATCTTGAGTGAGACCACGCCTGGCCGCATTCGGTCGATGAAGTGAGCCAAGCCCTGGGCTGCAGGTAGGCAGGTCTGGGTACCCCCGTTCCCAGAACACCGACAGTAGGTAGTAGAAACACCTCAAAGTTATTCTTTCCGATCAATCGTTTGACCTATTCCTATAAGTGTCACAAATAGCTCTAGAGTTCGTACTGAAATAACACCAATGATACATATCCACCCTAATGTCACCTAGATATTCCAATGTCACCTCAAGTATCCATGGGTAAATTATATGACATGCATCAAACAATTTCAGATGTATCATACTCAATCCAACACAAAGAACTTCAAGGAGCACCCCAATATTTATAACGGAGAACGTGGTATGAAAACGTGCAATCAACCCCTATGCATAGATCCCCAAGGTCACCGGAATCCGCAAGTTTATGCCATAACATATATCAAGTGAATCACTTGAATACCCATGTCGGCGTTCTGGGATCGTGGGTACCCAGACCTGCCTGCCTGTGGCCCAACACGTGGCCCGCTAGAATGACCCGGTATAACCCAGCAACAAGCCCCTCAAGTCAACGCTCTCGCAAGAGACCCTACCTCGCGAGGAGGACAAAGCCAAGACCTCTAGAGGAGCGACATCCCCCAGGCTGCCTCCCGAGGAGCAGAGATTCCTACACAGGTACCCAGCCTCGTGAGGCCGGAATGATGTGGGCTCTGATGGGTGAGTCAGGTGGGCACCAGTGGGCACGGAGGGGGGACAGTTTCCTCTTTGTTGCCAAGGAGGCAAGGATGTACACGGGTTCCCAAGGAATCCCACAAAGGTTTCTGTTCCAGTGCAACAAGGCCGAGACCATGAGCTTGGCAGGACGGATGTCATCGCCGAGCCCACCATTGCATCATGCCTGGAAGCTTTGTAGGCAAAGACCACCTTTAGTCAGGATAGGATGTACCTCTTGTCCCCTTTCAAATTTGGTCGTTGTGGGATCCCTTCCCGCCCGTGCAATAAGGTAAGAGGACTGTGGTCACTATAAGTAGGGACTAGCTCCCATTGTAGAAGGGAGGTTAGATCGGATATGGTTCATCTCACCCAAGAGACCTCGAGAGGTTGCTCAGCAACTGTACTAGTTCTTCCTTAGCCTCCTTGTGAGGCTAGTCCACCCCAAGCAGGAGTAGGGTTTTACACCGCAAGGTAGCCCAAACCTAGGTAAATCCTTGTGTCAATCTTCTTCTCGTTGCATGCACTTGCTAGGCTAGGCAGTAGGGTGACAAGCTTGGGACTTCGAGCCGGTTGAGATCTTCGCACACGCCTTAGTGTTCGAACCTTGATGGGTTTTGCGGAGCCCCGATTCCGACATTTGGTGCACGAGGTAGGGACGTGTCGTAATCTTCCTCTGGTTCCACCCGTCTCTGCTCCATCGTTCCTATGGCTGATGCCCTCCGAGTTCGTGCCGAGCGTCGGGCCGCTCACGTCACCCAGACGGCGCTACTGGGCCGCGGCGTCCCGCGCCGCTCCATTCCTCCAGCAGCCAACACTGCTACTAGCCCGGCTTCTCAAGAGCAGCAGGACTCGTCGCTGTCACCCTCCGTGCAGCGCGATGGCTACACCACTACTCTGTCTCCTATTCCTGCCATGACATCATCCTCCCACGCCTGCCGCGGACCGGTGGACGCACACATTGCGCTACTCATGGCACACGAGCTGATGTGTTAGCGCCCTGCCAACGACCGCTACGAAGACTGGCTTGGCCGCATCGCCGAGATCGTCGATGTCGCCGGCAAAGCTCCAGCGCCCTCCCACTCGCTCCGTCCTCAGCCATTCTAGGCGGGTGAGGTGGCCCGCGACGCGCCTCCTCCTCCATCCCTGCAAAGCGCCGACCTCGAGCCTATTCGCAAAGCACGCCCCCACGACCTGGCACGTGTGGCACCGATGCACGCACGGGACGAGGCGAGCTGCCTGGTGGTGCCGCAGCGTCAGCATCAAGACCGTGCGCCGCTGGAGGTTGCGCTGGACGGACACCAAGACCAGGCTCCCCCCGTTCATGTTGTGCCTGAGAGTGAAGCAGCCTGCCGCGCCTTCGCTGTGGAGCTGCGTCGCGTCGTCCGGCCCAGCAAGTTCAAGCCGGACCTGCCTACGCGCTACGACGGCACCACCGACCCTATGGAGTTCCTCCAGCTCTACTCGTTGAGAATCGAGACGGTCGGCGGTGGCGACAAGGTCATGGCAAACTGGTTCCTCATGGCTCTGAAGGATGGCATGCGATCTTGGCTCATCAATCTCCTTAAGGGATCGATCTCCTCCTGGGACGAACTTCACGAGCGTTTCATGGCCAACTTCTAGGGCACCCGAGACCGCCCCACCAGTGAGCGACATGCGCCGTGTGAAGCAGCATGAGGGAGAGACCCTCCACAAATACATACAACGCTTCACGAGCATCCGCCTCAAGATTCCGAAGGCGTCGGATAAAGCCATCATCTCGGCGTTCATCGATGGCATCAGAGACCTTAGGATGAGAGAGGAGCTTGCCAACCATAACAACATGTGCTCTTCCCTGGAGATGTTCAACCTGGCAAACAAGTGCGCGGAGGCCGAAGTGGGCCGCCTCTCCCACCGCGAGCATCCAGAGGTAGACCCTAAAGACAACAAGGCCAAGCCCAAGGAGGTGAAACCCAATAACACCATTGTGCTAGCAGTCGAGCCTGAGACGAAGCACGATCGATACCAGGAGGAACCCCCCAGGAGCAACCGCCCATACTGCGTGTTCCACTACACAAAAACCCACAGCACTAGCGACTGCCAGGAGCTCAGGGAGCTCGGTAATGAGCGCCTCGGTCACCGCCTCGAGCGCGATGGCCATGGCTACGGCAGTGGAGGAGGCCGCAATGAAGGCCGCCGGGGCAGCCGCGACTCACTCAGGACTGGCGCGACTAGCCTCGCGAGGACCACTAGCATGACGAGCCTGGCAACGGACCCTGGCGCGATCAGCGCCGAGAGGCCCGTCCTCAGGGCAGGGCCATTCTTCCTCCGCTACCACCGACACAAAGGATGAACGTCGATAATCAGTAGGGTGATGGGGCTGGGGGCTTCCTGGAGCCCCGTGCGATCGCCTGCATCCTAGGCGGCGCTCAGGCCCTAGCCTCCAACCGCATCTTCAAGCAGCTTTCTCGTGAGGTGAACGCCACCCTCCCAAAGCTTGAGGTCGCGCGCCCCCTCAAGTTGTTAAAGTGGGCCATCACCTTCGACTCCAAGGACCAACTCAAGTGCTCGGTCGCCCAAGGCGCGCTCCCTTTGCTCTGCACGCCCACCATCTGCAATGTCCTCGTCACCAAGACCGTCATCGACGGTGGCGTTGGGCTCAATGTCCTCTCTGTCGAGGCTTTCGAGACGCTCCAAGTGCCCTATGACTAGCTCATGCTGATCAAGCCCTTCTCGAGAGTGACTGATGGCTCCACCACACCCCTTGGGCAAATGCGCCTCCCAGTCACCTTTGGCAAGTGTGATAACTACCGCAATAAGCTCATCGACTTTGACGTCGCTCACATCAGCCTCTCGTACAACGCCATCCTCAGGTACCCGGCCCTCGCCAAGTTCATGGCGGCAACGCATCATGGCTACAATGTCCTCAAGATGCCTGGGTGCAACGGCATCATCACGGTTACCTGTGATGAGAAGGATGCAGTATGCTCCCTCGAACGCGCCTACCAGGCCGCGGCGACCAAAAACTCTGATGACGAGGGTGATGTCTTGCCTCTCGAGGAAACCCGAAGGATGAACAAGCAGCTCCTCCTCAAGAGCCGCCAGGGGGCTGGGACCTCCATAACTGGTGTCTCGGGACCCACGTTCATTAATGGGACGCATCTGCCTCCCGCATAGAAGGGTGTGCCTGGCGCCTCCCTCAGGGCAGGCTCGGGGGCTTCCACCTGGAGAGCTTCCGACCTAACCGATGCAACTGGGGAGGTGCTCGGGCACCACTCTGAGGTGCGCTTCGACGTGCACCCCCACAAGCAAGAAGCAAGGCGCGAGGTGCGAGGAGAAAGAGAGTTCATCAACAATGTGATCAAGGAGCTTTAGGCGGCGCAGGCCATGCGCGGCGAGCACCACCCTGCGCCACCCAATGCGGTAGTTGTCCTCAACGGCATGGTGTGCGTCTACGTCAACATCCTGGGCCTCGACATGGCCTCGTCGCAGGGCCTCTTCTAGCCATCGCATGTCAGACGCAATGGGGGCTTCCCCTGCAGCTACATCCACATGCCCTTTGGCCTGGCGAACGTGGGCGCTACGTACCAGCGCCTCATGCACACAACCCACGCGTCTCATGAGGCCCGATGCCACGAGATTCTTCAAGAGGTCCCAGAACCTCACGAGCCCTTCGATCCTCCGGAGCACTCAATCTCGTGACGATCCAGCTTCTACAACTTCCCTAACGCTTCAGCAGCACCGATGCTTGGTGACTTTTGGTTTGTTCAATTGAGGGCGACCCTCGGGCTGCAACATCCTCAAGCTGCTAGGGCCCGCCCCCGTAGCTATACCGTTTTGTGCATGCGTCAGACTAATTCCGCATTTAATGAATTTCCTAAGTATTCCAACGGCATGCCCGTTGCTTCGTCACCATGAATGTCACCACGCCCTTACAACCCCGCCTTCGAGCGCCTCATGATTAACGGCTCGCACGGTGTATGTGCTCGGGTCTATCCCTACATCGTTGATAAATCCAAGTGGCTGAGCTCTGTCTCATGGGACAGCCTCATGTACGTCACCTCGCCGAGGCCCTTGGTGCTTGCCCTTGCATGAGCTAATTGAGTGTGGGTGAGTCAGGGATCGTGACCTGGTTCCAATAACCGTTGTTTGGCACTTCGCCGTCACGGGAGCCGCACGCTAGGTGTCTTTCCTTGGAATTATCGCCTGAGAAGATTGGGCATGGTGTGTGTGCTCGGGTCCGTCCCCACAGTGTTGTTAAACCCAATGCCCGAGCTGTGTCTGGCGGCCTGGATCCACACATGTCACCTCCTGGGGTTGTTGGTGTTTGGCCTTATCATGCAACGGCCTCCGAAGATTCATTCGGCAGAGGTTACCCACACCCCACAGGTCTTACAAGTGCGCGTCACTCTATAAAAATTCAGGCACAACCCGCCTTTGAGGTAGGGCCTCATGAGTCCCACGCTGGTTCACTGGTGCCCAGATACACCTCCCTAGTTTAGCCATGCCAGCCACGCGTACGAACTTATTGGGTTGTACACGCACGGAGACTCTAATAGAGAGCTCCCTTCCCACGCTCAAGTGGAAGACCCATGCTCCGTGCTGGCAAACGACACTTTCACTCAGTGGCTCTGCCCATGCCTAGTGGAAGCCCCATGCTTCACGCTAGGGGATAAACATCTGAGGGAGCCCTAGCGGTTGCACCAACATCAGGATGGCCTCCTGGCTCTTCACACAGCCTCGTCACGCAGCATTCCCCTGGTATGCACACGCTAGGTGCCTGGCCGGGGGCTACGCTCAGGATAGGCCTGGCGTGAGCCACCTCACCAGGTTCTGGTACCTGGTCTTCTCGTGTCCCTCCCTGGTAAAAGCTGGCGAGGAAAGGTACAAACTCACCTCACGGGTGTCGCTCACACGTCAAAGGGGACCCCTAAGTATTGCGACTCAGGGGCCTCACTGGTCATGTAGCCCCTCAACCCTTGGTCTCGTCCTAGCGATCTGGACACCCCAACAACGGTCGAGGTATCCACGGGATTGGACCCTGTCGACACAGAGCACTAAGGCGCTCCAAATCTGCCTTGACGTTGCCATGTTCCCTTCTTGAGTGCTGCTCGCACGTCAAGGGGGACCCCTGAGCATCGCGACCCAGGGGCCTCAGTGTTTACGTATCCCCTCGCCCCTTGGTCTCGTCCTAGCAATCCGGACGCCCCAACGATGGTTGAGGCATGCGCATGATTGGGACCTACCGATGCAGAGCACAAAAGCAAGCAGGAAGGAATCAAGTCACGAGAGGAAATCACAAAATTCAAGCAATTATTACAGGCACTGAATGTCTTGCAAATTCAAAAGTCTTACGCCTCCGCGAGGCACACTAAATGTTGCACACTAAAATCTAGGAGGAGGGGCCGTCATCTCTATGGCCGTCGTCGCCGACTATCCCAGCCACGGCAAGCTCATCGTCAATGTTGTTGCTGCCATCGTCACCGAAACTTGCCTCCGCCACCGGGGGCTTGGCGGTGGCGATGCAGGTGAACTTCCCCACCAACGCGTCCATCGGACACTTCACGACCGCTTCCGCAATGGTGCGGGACTCAGGAGCAACCAGGACGATCACCGCATGGAAGCTGAAGCCGGGCTCACGGAGGTAGATCTAGTTGAAGACACGCGTTGTGTCCGTAGCAACAAGATCGCAGCACTCGTCCTCGAAGATGGTGTCCACCAAAATGGAAGCGCCTTTGAGCACCTCAACAAGCTCGGAGGAGAGCCCTACGTAGCCGACTTTGGGAGTCGCCGAAGGGTCCTAGAATCCTCCCCTGCAAATGGAGCGCAGCGACTTGCGAAGCTTGCGTTCAAGGGAGGGGAAGGCGTCGTGCTCCGTGGTTGCATTCTTCTTGGCAACAACAAGGATCCTCTCCCTCGCCTCCAGCTGGGTCGTCATCTCGGAGACGTGCCGGGCGTGGGACGCCTGGGCTTCTTCCACCTCCTCCTTCAGCTTGACCAGACGCTCGCTTTCCTTGGCTTGGTCATCAGCCACCCGGGATAGCGCGAAGTTGCAATCGACAAGCTTTGCCTCGCGGGCCTTGAGGGCCTACTCCAGCTCATGGAGTCATTGCGCGTGTGGGTCTTGATCATCTTGAAAGGCCTTGAGGTTGCCCTCTGACTCGCCATAGCGCTTCCAGGCAGACTCCGTTTCGACCAGTGTCGCGTCTCGGGCTGCCTTGGCTTTGGCGGCCTCCTTGTCCCTCTCTGTGATGGTAGGCTCAGCCCGGCTCTAGGCCGTCTTGGTGGCCGCCTCGGCCTGGGACCACCCAGAAACGAGCCCCAAGCGCTACTTCGTGAGGCGCCTTTCGACGTCCTGGAGGTTGGCCTGGAGCTGGTCGAGCATGGTGTAGGCCTCATCCAAGGCACCGAACCGGATCAGAGGACCATAGCGCGCGAGCATGAGAACCTGACCACAAGGTGGCACCGGTGCATCAGCGGGTGCCATGACCAAGGGTCCGGCAACGTGGCTAACTTGGGGTGATGGAGGCTCCGGGTTCTCCTCCGTCAGGGCGAGCGCGGACGACTCCACAACTAACTGGCCCGTGGGGGCTGGCTCGTCCCGAGGCTGCATCGCTGCGCCCTTAGGAACGGATCCCACCAGAACAAGGCGGGGAGCCGCCCCCTCCAACGGTGTCGGGGTCGCCATGGCTATGGTAGGGAGCGTTGCCTCATGAGCCTCCGCAACCCCAGCGACCGGTCTTCCAAGCGGCACGCTGGGCTGGCGCGATGCACTTCCATCACGACCAAAGGCCAATGGCACCCTAGGATAGGGGGATCCTTCAGCTCAACACTCGCCTTCTTCCTCTTCGGCACGACCTCGACCCTGGCCATTGAGAGGAGGAGGGTCGTGAACACATGAAGAATTTATGCTCAACCAGAGACGAGGAAGGTTACTTACTCCTCACACACGACCCACTTCCTCTTCTTCTCCACCTCGGCGCTTGTCGTAACTCCCACGCTTCCCTTCGGCATGGCCTTGGTCACGCCTAAGGAGCAAGCGGGCGCTCGTCGACAACCCCTGGTGTGGTGTTGCCGCCTAGAGAAGTGTGGAGGTCGCCCTAGGGAACCACGGCAGGAGAGGGCACGTCTGCCTCAGCGGCGGCTGCCCTGCCTCTCGGCTGCAACACGGGCTGGGGCGAGGCCAGCATCTCGGCCGCCTTGCTGGGGGCACAAGGAGTCCTCCGGAGTAGGCATGGCTAGGTGCTTGATTGGGGTCATCCGACCGGACATCCGAGCGGTCTGGGGGAGAAGGCTCCGCCCCCCCCCAAGCACCCTGGCGAAGTGTTGGGAGCCAGCGGCTGGGGGCTCGTCGATATCATCATCATCGTCAAGGCTGCGGATGAGCACGCTCTGCGATAGGGTACGCCTCCTCCCTGTCATCCATGGTCTCCTCCAAATCCTCCCTGCTGCAGGTGTCGCCGGAGGACACCAGCACAGGGGAATTGGGGTGCTGGGATGGTGCGAGCCCTAGGTTGTCAAAGTCAGGCATGGCGGCGGCCAGCACCCTGCCATAGTCGTGGTGGTACAGCGGTGCATAGGCCTAGGGGAGATCCCTGGGATCGCTAAAGAGGAGATTAGTCAGGGCCTTGTCTCGCTCCTCGCTTGTCAGGTTGGTGGATCCGAGCCTGATGTCGTCCCCCGTGCTCATGTACTCCCACATGGGCCTTGAGTGCACCTGGAGCAGCGCTAGGCGCTGCATTAGGAAGTCCTTCACCATCATCGCCCCGGTCAGCTTCCTGGCATCCATGTTGGAGGAGATCCGCTCCAAGACAGGTGTTGCATGCGGGTCGGTGAGCTTCGCGGAGGCCCATGCAGGAGTCTTCTTGGGCAGTCTCGTTAGGAGCTCCATATGCGAATCGACCCCTGGACATCCAACAAGACCTAGCAGTGCATGTAGCCTTCCACCTTCTTCTCGGACTTCAAGAGCACACGGTCGCTCTGGACCGCGACGAAGGAGGCGCACCCGTCATGGGGTCACATGTTGAAGTAGTGGTGAAAGAGGGCCGCTGAAGGCCTCACACCTACGAAGGCCTCGCAATGGAAACACAAGATCGACAGGAGCAAGATGGAGATGGATTGAAGGTGGAGAGCTTGGATCTCGTAGTGCGTGAGGATGGCGAAGAAGAACCCCAAGAAAGGCAGGACGAGCACACAGAAGACACTGTGGACTAAGAAGGGGTAGACCATCTTTGCCAGGGTGCGCCACACCGTACAACAGCACCAGATCAAGGTCTGCCCCCACTCATTACAGTCTCCCACCGTTGACGGGAGCACTGAGGTGAGATCCCCCTCCTTGGCGATGGTGGATGTCGTGAGCACCGGCGAGGGAGAAGAAGGGACCAAGGCTTGAGCCTCGGGCTTTGACTTCCCAGCGGGAGCCATCTGAAGGATCCCTAAGGAAGAAGAGCAAGAGGAAGGATGGTGTTGGTCCAAGATCTGGAGGAGTTTCTCGCGATGGAAAGGGGATCTAAGAAAGAGAGAAAGGCATAGGGAAGAAGAGCAATGATGGCTCTGCGGAGGGCATCTAGCTTTTGTTAGTCCGGGCAGTTGGCGAGGTGACAAGGGGGCGGAGGTGTCCATTTCCCATCGCTTGCCATGTGTTAGGCCTGGCCCGCAGGCAATTGGGGGCCCGCGGTGCTTCACCCTTCGCTCCTTGCCTTCGCCTTGAAGCCAAGGCTGGTACGCCTTGGGCCCAGGGGCTACTGTTGGTGTTCTGGGATTGGGGGTACCCAGACCTGTCTGCCTGCGTCCCAACACGTGGCCCACCATGACGGCCCTGTATGGCCCAGCAACAAGCCCCTCAAGTCAAGGCCCTCGCAAGAGACCCTACCTCATGAGGAGGACAACACCAAGACCAATAGAGGAGTGACATCCCCTCAGGATGCCTCCTGAGGAGCGGAGATTCCTATGCAGGTACCCGGCCTCGTGAGGCCAGGATGACATGGGCTCTGACAGCTAAGTCAGGCGGGCGCCAACGGGTGCAGAGTGGGGACAGTTTCCTCTTTGGTGCTAAGGAGGCAAGGACGTACATAGGTTCCCAAGAAATTCCCCAAAGGGTTACCGTCCAGTGCAACAAGGCCGAGACCACGAGCTTGGCAGGACAGATGCCATCGCCGATCCCACTGCTGCGTCACACCCGGAAGCTTTGCAGGCAAAGACGAACTTTAGTTGGGATAGGCTGTACCCCTTGTCCCCTTTCAAATTTGGCCGTTGTGGGATCCCTTCCCTCCTGTGTGATAAGGGGAGAGGACCGTGGCCACTATAAATAGGGACTAGCTCCCATCGTAGAAGTGAGGAAAGATCGGATCTGCTTCATCTCACCCAAGAGCCCTTGTGAGGTTGCTCAACCACTATACTAGTTCATCCTTAGCCTCCAAGTGAGGCCAATCCACCTCAAGCAGGAGCACAGTTTTACACTGCAAGGTGGCCCGAACCTGGGTAATTCATTGTGTCCATCTTCTTCTCATTGCATGCACTCGTTGATAGAGGCGAAGTTGTCCCTATCTTTCGATGAGATGGTGGCTATCGTTTTTGGTGGAGTAGACTTTGCTGATCCGACTACGAACGTGTGAGCCGTCGCGCCTTAGCAATCGCTAAACCAACTCTGAGAGGTTATTGACCACGCCGGAGCACGATCAACCTGACCACGAGGGTCTATTTCCTGCACGCAAACGAAGAACAAGCAAGAAACTAAGATTGCAATCTGGATATTGCGAATATAAGCGGAAAACTTTATTGATGAAGTGGGGTTCTGTGACGCCTTTGTCTGGTCGTGGAACACAAACGAAGAACGCGAAGTTGCTGCTATGGCAAACTTGTAATCTAAACAAAACCCAACCCTAACACGAAGCCCTAAGGGCTGTATATATGGGGGAATAGAAGGGAATTTCGTGGCCCCTTGGAGGAGGGGTCCGAAACCGACCCTAAGTCAGTTTCCCCATATATACGGACTCTAAAAACAGCCTATAATATGGTATTTCGAAATTACATGGGCCTGGCCCAAAAATAAGGTGGCGCAGCACCTATATTAGCCTATGGACGAATTTTATAAAGTGGCATCATGCATATTTCGTCCAAGGCTTCCCGCTCCCATTATGGTGGCTTCAATGTGCGAAAATCATCACTCGAAGCTCCATTGTTCTTCCCCGCACGCGCACCTTCTCCTCCATGCTTGATCCTGCTCCAATGGTCATCCTTCTTATCCATGCTAGGTCCTTCATTCATAAGTAAAACAAAAGTATCCAATTTAGGCAGCATCATATGTTCATGAATATTAGAAGGATTTCCAAGAAACGAAAGTACCTGGTAATTCAATTGACGTGCGCGAGCTCTAGTAATTGGTCCTGTATGTATAGCAGTCGGGGTGGGTGTAACATTAGTAGGGATGTCCTCATCATCCTCCCCTTCTTGAACTGACGTCGTCCTCGACGGAAGCTCATCTTCCTCACCCAAATAAGGCTTCAAATCTGCAATGTTAAAAGTGGGGCTAACCCCAAACTCTGCAGGCAGCTCAAGTTTATATGCATTATCATTTACTTTCTCTAACACCTTAAAAGGACCATCAGCACGTGGCATTAGCTTTGACTTGCGCAAATCAGGAAATCTATCCTTACGCAAATGTAACCAAACAAGATCTCCAGGTGCAAAGACAACATGTTTTCTACCCTTATCTCCAGCAAGTTTGTATTTAGCATTCATACGCTCAATGTTTTCCTTAGTTAACTCATGAATCTTTAATATCAATTCAGCACGTTCTTTAGCATCAAAATTAACCTTCTCCGAAGACGGAAGAGGCAACAAATCAATAGGTGCACGAGGTAAGAAACCATACACAACTTCAAAAGGGCACATCTTAGTGGTAGAATGTAGCGAACGATTATAAGCAAATTCAATATGAGGCAAGCATTCTTCCCACATTTTCAGGTTATTCTTCAAAACAGCCCTAAGCATAGTAGACAATGATCTATTGACTACTTCAGTTTGGCCATCAGTTTGGGGGTGACATGTAGTACTAAAAAGCAGTTTAGTCCCCAACTTAGCCCATAAACATCTCCAAAAGTGGCTAAGAAATTTAGCATCACGATCGGAAACAATTGTATTTGGCACACCATGCAACCGAATAATTTCACGAAAGAACAAATCAGCAACATGAGCAGCATCATCACTTTTATGACATGGTATAAAGTGTGCCATTTTAGAAAATCTATCCACGACAACAAATATGCTATCCCTCCCCTTCTTTGTTCGAGGTAAACCTAAAACAAAATCCATAGATATATCCTCCCAAGGAACACTAGGTACAGGTAAAGGCATATATAAACCATGAGGATTGAGTCGTGACTTAGCTTTTTGACATGTAGTGCAGCGAGCAACAAAACGCTCAACATCCCGTCTCATCTTTGGCCAAAAGAAATGTGTAGCAAGTACGTCCTCCGTCTTCTTCACGCCAAAGTGTCCCATTAATCCTCCTCCGTGCGCCTCCTGTAACAACAAAAGACGAACGGAGCTAGCTGGAATGCATAGCTTGTTAGCACGAAACACAAATCCATTATTAATAACGAACTTGTTCCATGTTCTCCCTTCTTTACAATTCTGCAACACGTCTCTAAATTCAGCATCATGCACATATTGATCTTTGATGGTCTCCAAACCAAATATTTTAAAGTCAAGTTGTGAAAGCATAGTATAACGACGAGACAAAGCATCAGCAATAACATTGTCTTTACCCTTCTTGTGTTTAATGACATAAGGGAAAGTCTCAATGAATTCAACCCATTTAGCATGTCTACGGTTCAGTTTTGCTTGACTTTTAATATGTTTCAAAGATTCATGATCAGAATGTATAACAAATTCTTTGGGCCATAAATAATGTTGCCATGTTTCCAAAGTCCGAACAAGAGCATATAATTCCTTATCATAAGTAGAATAATTCAGACTAGGCCCACTTAATTTTTCAGAAAAGTACGCAACAGGTTTACCATCTTGTAGTAACACACCTCCTAACCCAATTCCACTAGCATCACATTCAAGCTCGAAAGTCTTATTAAAATCAGGAAGTTGGAGTAAAGGAGCATGTGTTAACTTATCTTTCAAGACCGTGAAGGCTTCTTCCTGTGCGGTACCCCAAGAAAAAGGCACGTCCTTCTTTGTAAGCTCATTGAGAGGCGCAGCAATGGTGCTGAAATCTCTCACAAAACGCCTATAGAAACCAGCGAGGCCAAGAAAACTCCTTACTTGTGTGACCGTTTTGGGCTGCGGCCAACTCTCAATAGCTTCAATCTTGGCTGTATCAACTTCAATTCCCTGTGGAGTAACAACATAGCCAAGAAAAGATACTCGGTCGGTGCAAAAGGTGCACTTCCCAAGGTTACCAAACAAACGTGCATCACGTAGCGCAGTAAAAACAGCACGTAAATGTTCCAAATGTTCCTCCAAAGATCTACTAAAAATCAATATATCATCAAAATAGACTACCACAAATTGTCCAATGAAAGCACGTAAAACCTCGTTCATTAATCTCATGAAAGTGCTAGGGGCATTAGTTAACCCAAAAGGCATGACTAGCCACTCATATAATCCAAACTTAGTTTTAAATGCTGTTTTCCATTCATCGCCCAATTTCATACGAATTTGATGGTATCCACTACGCAAATCAACTTTGGAGAAAATTGTAGAGCCACTTAATTCATCAAGCATATCATCTAGTCTAGGAATAGGATGACGATAACGAATAGTAATATTATTAATGCCTCTACAATCCACACACATGCGTGATGTACCATCCTTTTTAGGTACTAGAATAATAGGAACAGCACAAGGACTAAGGGATTCAGGTATATAACCTTTGTCAAGCAGCTCCTGTACTTGACGCGTAATCTCCTTTGTCTCCTCTGGATTGGTACGGTAGGGCGCACGGTTGGGTAGGGATGCACCGGGAATTAAGTCAATCTGATGCTCAATCCCGCGAATAGGCGGTAATCCCGGTGGCACGTCTTGTGGAAAGACATCAGCGAACTCCTGCAAAATGTTAATGACAGCAGGAGGCAAAGAGGGAGGCATGTCCTCGAATGAAAATAATACCTCTTTACATACAAAAGCATAGCAAACATATGTAGCAACATCCAAATCATTAATATCAGATTTAGTAGCAAGTAAACATCCACTCTTCAATTTTATTTCGGATGCAACAGTAGATGATGGTTTATTATGCTTATGGTGTTGCTCAAATTCCTGTGCTACAATCTGATTTTCACTCTTATTTTTCTCCTGTTTTGCTTTACTAGCTCTAGCAATGTCATCTTTCATAATATGTTCGGGAGACATAGGAAGCAAAGTGATATTATGATCCTTATGAACAAGAGTATACTGATTTGTCCTACCATGGTGTACAGAATTTTTATCAAACTGCCATGGTCTACCAAGTAAAACAGAACATGCTTGCATGGGTACCACATCACAATCCACATAATCAGAATATGTAGCAATGCTAAAATGCACACGAACAGTACGTGTTACCTTAACCTTGCCACTATTGTTGAACCATTGGATGTAATAAGGATGAGGATGTGGTCTGGTGGTTAGAGACAGCTTCTCCACCATCTCCATGCTAGCCAAGTTATTGCAACTCCCTCCATCGATGATGATGCGAACAGAACGCTCTTTCACAACTCCCTTTGTGTGGAACAAGTTGTGCCTCTGATTTTGCTCAGCGTGTGTAACCTGCACACTGAGAACACGTTGAGCAACTAAACTTTCATACATGTCAGCGTAATCAGCAGCCATGTATTGTGTTTCTGGTGCTGCATCCTCGCCACCCTGTTCGTCACTTGCAATAAGTGCCAAAGTCTCCTCATCATAATCACTAGCGGACGCATATCCACCATCCTCAGTAAGAATCATTACACGCTTGGAAGGGCATTCTCTCGCATAGTGACCTCCACCCTTGCAACGACGACATATAACCTCATGTGTTTGCCCTGTGGATGCAATAGATGAAGAAGAACTCTGTGCAGGCCCAGAAGGTGTGCTCTTCGCAGAGGGTGCAGTAGGAGCCTGTTTCCTAGTATCGCGATTAGAGTTGGAGGTTGAAGGAGGTGGTGTTGCAGTAGGACGTGCGGAAGTAGAGGAGGTACGTGGCGTCCATGATGAAGTACGGCCTGCAAAATTAGTAGTTCTCGCCATTGCCTGTCGATCCTGCACTTCACGTTCAGCTTTGCAAGCAAGATGAAATAAACGAGTGATAGTGTTATACTCCTTATACTCTAGAATAGTCTGAATCTCTCTATTTAATCCACCCATAAAACGTGCAAGCATAGCTTCATTCTCCTCAACAATACCACATCTAATCATACCAGTTTGTAATTCCTGATAATATTCTTCTACAGAATTTTTTCCTTGTCTTAAACGCTGCAAATTTTGAAGCAATTCACGTTGATAATAAGGTGGCACCCAACGATTTCGCATAGCAGTTTTCAAAGCAGCCCAAGTAGTTGGAATATTATCAGGGTGTATTCTACAATGTTCTGACCACCAAACACAAGCAAAACTAGTGAATGAACAAACAGCAGCAGCAACACGTCGATCCTCTGGAAATTGTAAGCATGTAAAACGTTGTTCTGTTTCTAACTCCCATGTAAGATATATATCAGGAACATATCTACCCTCAAACGTCGGAATATTCAATTTAAGTTTAGGGAGATGGTCATGATCCCATACCTGCGGGGGTGGTGCAGCCCTACCGTTACGGTTGTAGCCATGTGGTCGACCTAGTGCGTATGGTGGTGGTTGCCCCTGGGGCGGATCTGGAGCAACCTCTCCCTCATCATCGAAATCACCATCATAATCTTCAACCTGCTCAACGACAGTAGCCGCACGAGCCACCGAAGTAGCAGCAGTATCAACAGTACCAGGATGTTGGGCGTGGCCGAGAGGCACACGTCGCGCTCGTCGTTCGAAAGGAATAGGAACTGCAGCTGGTGGAGGTAGACGGGCAAGCACCTCATTGAACTTGGCGTCCATCTTGGTGTCGAATGTCTTCTCCAAACCATCTAGCTTCTCCATGGCCACTCCAAAGTTGTTCACGAAGTCCTGTACCTGCTCAGCCATCATTTGCTGAAATTTATCATAGAGCGCTTTGTTGGTCATGCTCTCCCAGTCGATCTCGTCATCGTGTGATCCTGGCATGGTTAGCAGAAATAGGAAACACACAATATGAAACCCACAGACTACTGGGACGTGGTGGTGGTGGTGGTGTGGCACAAATCCTTTAAGCGAATCTCAATTTCTTACCAGTTCTTACCCAGTAGCAGGCGGTGATCGGCAACTGTTGTAGCCAAAACTCTCAAAGCTTGGATAGAGCGATTGCCAAGTGGTGTCAAGCACACGGCGTAGAAGTATGTGGAGCTGGGATGGCTTATAATATGGTAGCAAAAAGGGTCAGCAATAATCAATTCAGAGATGCAAGGTTGAATAAACGCTCAACGACGGTACTGTGCTGGTCCTAGGCTAGACCGTGCTAGAGACGCGAGCCTAAAACACCAACAAAAGCACGACGATACACGTAAGCAAGGGAAAGCACACTCGGAATTTATTTATTTTCGTTTTTTTTTCAAAAACTCACTACAATGGCGAGTGTCTCAAAACTCTTGCCACGTCGTATAAGCAAGATGGGCACGAATTTTTCTTTTGGACTATTTTTTTTGGAGCAATCCGGGGGCTGCGACGACCCAAAAATTTCGACAAAAATCACTATGATAGCAAGTGTCTCAAAACGCTCCGGGGAACCTAAAATCAAGATAGGGAAAAAATATTTTCGGCCGAATTTTTTTTGGGCCAAAACGTGCTCTGCAAAGCGTGCCAGACTCTTTTTTTTTCCCGACACCTGCGCAGGTAGCAAAACACGGATCCGAAATCAAAAGGATCTCGAAACTAAACCTAAAACGAACTAGACTTGGATTGGTGGCGGATTTGTGGTGGTATATATGGAGACCAATGGATAGTGATGATGGATGATGAGATATGGCAGCGGCGATGATGGTGGTGGTATATGGCAACTATGAAGATGATGCGGTGGCGGCGTGACAACCTGTGAAAAGAACTCGAAACTCTAAAGGACTAGACACTAAGACCAGCAACTCGACACGATGATGTAACCGCCAATTCAACAAAGCAAAATACTAAAAAGACTATGCAAAGGCTCAGATTGGTTCGGATATGATGATCTAACCCTAATTTTTTTTGTGGCTTTTTCGTGGACTAAAGGTATGAAGAACAGATGCGATCTAAACTACGAAAACTGGTAAAATCTCACCGAGCAACCTGGAAATCTGATACCACTTGATAGAGGCGAAGTTGTCCCTGTCTTTCGATGAGATGGTGGCTATCGTTTTTGGTGGAGTAGACTTTGACGATCCGACTACGAACGTGTGAGCCGTCGCGCCTTAGCAATCGCTAAACCAACTCTGAGAGGTTATTGACCACGCCGGAGCACGATCAACCTGACCACGAGGGTCTATTTCCTGCACGCAAACGAAGAACAAGCAAGAAACTAAGATTGCAATCTGGATATTGCGAATATAAGCGGAAAACTTTATTGATGAAGTGGGGTTCTGTGACGCCTTTGTCTGGTCGTGGAACACAAACGAAGAACGCGAAGTTGCTGCTATGGCAAACTTGTAATCTAAACAAAACCCAACCCTAACACGAAGCCCTAAGGGCTGTATATATGGGGGAATAGAAGGGAATTTCGTGGCCCCTTGGAGGAGGGGTCCGAAACCGACCCTAAGTCAGTTTCCCCATATATACGGACTCTAAAAACAGCCTATAATATGGTATTTCGAAATTACATGGGCCTGGCCCAAAAATAAGGTGGCGCAGCACCTATATTAGCCTATGGACGAATTTTATAAAGTGGCATCATGCATATTTCGTCCAAGGCTTCCCGCTCCCATTATGGTGGCTTCAATGTGCGAAAATCATCACTCGAAGCTCCATTGTTCTTCCCCGCACGCGCACCTTCTCCTCCATGCTTGATCCTGCTCCAATGGTCATCCTTCTTATCCATGCTAGGTCCTTCATTCATAAGTAAAACAAAAGTATCCAATTTAGGCAGCATCATATGTTCATGAATATTAGAAGGATTTCCAAGAAACGAAAGTACCTGGTAATTCAGTTGACGTGCGCGAGCTCTAGTAATTGGTCCTGTATGTATAGCAGTCGGGGTGGGTGTAACATTAGTAGGGATGTCCTCATCACTCGTTAGGCTAGGTTGTAGGGTGACAGGCTTGGGACTTCGAGCCAGTTGAGATCTTCGCACACGCCCAGTATTCGAACCTTGTTGGGTTTTGTGGAGCCCCGATTCCGACAACCCCAATGTCACTACGATTATCCGCATGCAAAAATACATCAAGTGTGCTCTAACCAAAATATTCAATCCAACATAACGAGATCTTAAAGGGAAAGATTCAACTCATCTCAACAAGATGGCATGGAGAAACAGCATATGATCCAACTATATTAACAAATCCCGTGATACATAAAGATTGTGCCATCTACAGAACAAGAGAGAGAGAGAGAGATTGAATAGATATCTACTGATACATACCCTCAGCCCCGGGGGTGAACTACTCCCTCCTTATCATGGCCTCCACCGGGATGATCAAGATAGCCACCGGTGTTGGTTTCCCATCTCCGGCAGGTTACTAGAATGGCTCTAGATTGGTTTTTCATCGATACACGGAGTTGCAACGCTGGAGCGAAGAGTCTCTCTTTATTTCTAGGGTTTCTAAGATTTATAGGAATTTTCAGCACTGGAATCACGCGCAACGGAGCCACATGGGCCCCACAAGCCATCATGGCGTGACCTGGGGGCCACGCCCTGTTAGCTTGTGGCCCACGGGTGGCTCCCCTACGGTGGTTCATTGCTCCAATATTGCTTATTTCTTCCAGAAAATATTATAAAAAAGTTTTGGGCGATTCCGAGAACTTCCATTCTCTGCACAAAAACAATACCATGGTAACTTTGTTGAAAATAGTGTCAGTCCGGGTATGTTCTAAAGAAATCGTATATAACACCCCGTTACGCCTGGCAGGATCTAGACTAGCCCCACAGACCAACACTAGTCTTTCTTGCGCACTTTGTCCTCACTCATCCGCACCCGAGACCAACTTCCCAGTCGGTCACCCATCCTAGAATTGCTCCAAGCCAAGCACGCTTAACTTTGGAGTTCTTTTCACATGGGCTCCCAGAAAAGAAGGAATTCCTTGTTGCTGTGAGTAGTCTATCATTACTATTAAGCTAGGCTCTCACATACACCACCACTTAAAGGAACGGACGTCCTCGTCGGCCCATCAGGAACGTTCCCTCTTGGCACACGTATGCGCATCCAGTCTGGCACATGTGCCATGCCGTGTGCCACGAGGGGCCACACGCGCCATACGCCACATGCCCATGCACCTGACCCGCGCATGCCTGTGTAACCGCAAGGGTCGGCTCTGATACCAATTGTAACATGCCGTTACGCCTGGCGGGATCTAGACTAGCCCCATAGACCAACACAAGTCTTTCCTGCACACTATCCTCACTCATGCGCACCCGGGACCAACTTCCCGGTCGGTCACTATCGTGGATTTATCACGGCAGATGTCCGGGTTAACGGACTTGGTTTCGAGGCCATCGCTAACGTGATGGACTCAAAGGGGTTAACAGGGACGAAGGACACGAGTGTACCCAGGTTCGGCCCCTCAAGGTGAGGTAATAGCCTACATCCTGCTTGTGTTTGTATTGCTTGTTGTATCGATTACAAGGGAGCTAAAGCTTGACCTAGCTCTCGATAACCTGACCTCTAAGTCGCCCCGGGTCTTGCCTTTATATCCTGAGGTCAAGACCACGGGTCATACAAGTTGTGGCCAACTCTCATTACACGTCCAAGTCTGCCTCTATCTTCTCTTGCCTATCCTGACCAAGTTGTCCCCGGGCGACTTGCACGCCCGGGTCTTCTCATCCGGGCCACCCTGCCGACCCATCCTGTGAGCCCCTACATTTGTTGGGCCCTCCGGTCCTCACGGCTCATCCTTGGGCTGGCTACGAGCCGTCCGGTTTAACCCGGAGCCCTCCAGGGCGGGTCTCACCGTGGGGTTATATCCCCAACAGTCACCCATCCTAGAATCGCTCCAAGCCAAGCACGCTTAACTTTGGAGCTCTTTTTGCATGGGCTCCCGAAAAAGAAGGAATTCCTTGTTGATATGAGTAGTCTATCATTCCTATTAAGTCAGGCTCTCACATCATATAAAGTGCATCAAAACCGTATAAAAGTATTGTAAACATAGGTGAATATTGCATGAATACTTCATAAATTATCGATACGTTGGAGACGTATCAACCGCGACCGCACACCAACATGGGTGGACTATGAAACTGCCTATGCCGAATGGGCGAAAGATGAAGCGGAGACCAAAGTCGCACAGGCCGAGCGGAAAAATAAAAAAGCACACAAGAAAAGAGAGTCCATCCACATCAAGAAAGAAGCAGTTGCACACACTGCTGAGGAGAGCCGGCCCGATATCCAAGAACGGTGGGTTGCCACCGGCATGGCCAAGAAGGAGAACAACGGCCTCTGGCCAGCATGACCCAATGCCTCCACCTGCCATCAAGATCGCGACGGTAGCTACCGAAGCCATTGAAGAGAGATAGCGGGAGATCCAAGCACGGTTTGGGCTGCTGCCGATAAGGCTGGTAGCGAGGGTGTCTGGCTAGCATCGGAGAAGTAGTTTGTGTATGTGTTGCCTGAATGTTTGTTTAATTAATTATGAGCATCCAAGTACTAGTACTTACCCCTGCTAGTAGTTTTTAGAGCTAATTATGATTTGTGAATTTAAGTACGTTCATCGAGTGTAAAATTCTTCTGACGTGTGATCACCAATTTTCTCTTTTCTCGCACACGGGTATTTGATGCGCTTCGTCTATGTTGTGTGTTTCCCCCGTGCAAGGTTTGAGTTTCATTATGAAATATTCAGGAGGCGCGTGATTTCAGAAGTTATTCCTCCCACTCCATACACACCCATCACATTTCCCCCAATCCCCCTCTCCCTGCAGCCCAATCCACCACCGCCGCAACCAAATCTACGTTCAGCCACAGCCTCGCTCATCGATCTAGTGAGGTAACGACCGATATCCATCATCGCTCCGGCCCGATTGCTCAGATGGAGCCTGCGAACCACCCTCAGCCTCCACATCCCCACCCCCTATCGCTGACCATCCTCGTGTAAGCCCAACCACATATCACGGAGAGGTCGAGGACCTCATGGGGTTCGATGCGCGGTGGTCCCGGTGTGTGTCGAGCCGAAGAAACACCTTGTCGCCGACACCGCCAAATTGGTGCAGGTTGTGGCCGAGATGAAGTGCCCGACCATTCTATCATTTAATTGTTGCTTGTACACGTACATATGTTAGCGGTACTGATCCACGCTTTGACCAGCAGGAAGACATCACCGCCGACTTTGGACGGGCTCTAGTCAAGTGAAAAGCCCAAGCAACTACCCATCGGGATTTACCAAGTATGAAATGTCCAGTTCAATTTTACCAATTCCAGTTGCAATGTTTAACTGTGTCAATTTCAGTTTCACGGTACAAGTTTTAATCATCATGTTAGGTTGTCTGTACTTTGTAGTTAACATGTTCGTTGTTTATTTCAGTTATGCGCACTGTGTTGTTCAAGTAGTGAACAATTATATCATTTTTTGTTGTTGTCCATTTGGTATCATGCTACTCTCCACAATGAAGATATCACTGGAGATGTTGTCCTTCAACTACCATTAGATATTTTTGGTGGATGTTGACCCTGTTGTCGTTGACATGCCTTTCCATGTACTTACGCAGGGTCACAATACACGATGATGTTGTTTACCGTCGAGGTTAGTCACATCCCAATATCTTATAGTACTTTACATCATTTTTGCAATTGCACTTTGATCCATCTCAAACGTATCTACTTTTCCAAACACATTTACTCCGATTTTGTCCTCTACTAACTCGGACTGACGCTATTTTCAGCAGAACTACCTTGGTGTTATTTTTGTGCAAAAATAAAAGTTCTCGGAATTGGAAAAAACTTTTTGTGGATTTTTTCTAGAATATATAAGGTATTTCGGAGCGAAGAATTGCCAGAGGGGGTGGACCAGAAGACCACCACGCAATCGACTGCTCCTCCCCTAGGGGCGCGGCCAAATGACTCGTGAGGCCCTCCTGGCCCCTCTGACCCTAATTCCAACTCCATAAATTCACATCCACAGAGAAAATTTTTAGACAGAAGATTTCATCGCATTTCACAAGACGGATCCGCTCCCACCTCCTGTTCTGCCGCCGAAGGGCTAATCTACATCCTGTTTTGGGCTCCAAAAAGGGGAAATTGTCGCGTTGTCATCGCCAACCCTTCTCCATGAAAACCACCATTATGCTCACCACCGGGAGTGTGTAATTCCTTTGTAGGCTTGCTGGACGGTGGTGGGATTGGATGTAATTGATCATGTAACCGAGTTAATTTTGATAGGGCTTGATCCCCAGTATCCACTATGTTCTGAGATTGATGTTACTATGACTTTGGTATGCTTAATGCTTATCACTAGGGCCCTAGTGCCATGATTTCAGATCTGAACCTATTATGTTTTCATGAATACAAGAGTGATCTGGATCCTATCTTGCAAGTTATATGTACCTATTACATGTCATGATCCGCATACCCCAAGGTGATAGTAATTGGGATTCTTTACGGTGATTGTTGTAGTTTGAGGAGTTCATGTATTCACCATGTGTTAATGCTTTGTTACGGTTCTCTATTAAAAGGAGGCCTCAATATCACTTAGTTTCAAATAGGACCCCACTCCCACGGGAGGGTAGGACAAAAGATTTCATGCAAGTTCTTATTGGAAGCACATATGACTATATGTGGAATACATGCCTACATTACATTAATGAATTGGAGCTAGTTCTGTGTCGCCCTAGTGTGTAACTCTTATATGATCAATGTCATCTAAATTATTATCCATCACCGATCCACGTTCCTAAGCATTAAATATACTGAATGTTGCCAAGTTACTATTGCTATTGCTACAATCACACCTGCTACAAAACTGCTATTGTCACTACTACTATTACTTTTGCTACTACTATTTGCCATGCTACTAAACCTTTGTTGCAGAGAGATATCCTCGGTGCGGTTCAATTGGAAACTCACCTGTCAAGGCCAATAAATATTCTTTGGCTCCCCTTGTGTCAAATCAATAAAAAGGGTGAAATACTACATGTGAAGACTAACGCGACCCCCTACACTTATGGGTTATCAAGACCTTTTTCTGGCGCCGTTGCCGGGGAGCGTAGCTCTATTTATTGTGTAAGTTGAAGTATATTCAACTGCTACTATGATAAATCTAAAAGAAAACCAAACTAAGATCATCCCCTCTCGCACGAGAGGAGGTAAGGAACTGCCATCTAGCTCTGCTTTAGATTCCCCTATTGTTTTGGATCCACTTTCTACACCACCACCTATTGATCGTACTGATATGTCACATGAACTTGATGATGCTACTTCTGAAATTAATGATGGAACTATTCCTACACATGTTGAAACTGAACATGTGCCACTGAATGAATTACTTGATGCTTGTATTACTAAAGCTAGAGAAATTGAGAATGCTGAAATTGAGGAAGACTTTGAATCACCTATTACCCCTCGCTCACCAAATATATATGAGTTGCCTTTTGTACCTGAAGGTTATGCTATGGATGATGAGGTAGCTAGGGACATTCTTGCTTGTGAAAATAGAGATGATGTGAAGAAACTATTATCCGAATTAAAAGAAAAAACTATCATGGAGAAAATGAAACGTGATCCTAAATTTGCTACTTCTCCTATATTTGTTACTAATATGGATTATGAGTTCTCTTTAGACCCTGAGTTAATTCCTATAGTAGAGTCCGATCCTTTCCATGGTTACGAAAACGAAACTATTATCGAATACCTTATGAAACTGAATGATATTGCTGCTTTGTTTACCAATGAAGAAAAGATTCGCTACTAATATATCCTTCAGATTTTTTCCTTTCTCACTAAAAGGTGAGGCCAAGGAATGGTTCTTATCACTTACTCCTGGTTGCATACGTAGTCCCCAGGACATGCTTCAACACTTTTCTGCAAAATATTTCCTGCTCATAAGAAACAAGCTGCCTTATAGGGAATATTTAACTTTGCTCAAATTAAAGAAGAGAATCTCCCTCAAGCTTGGGGGAGTTTTCTCCGGTTACTACGAGCTTTGCCTGATCGTCCACTTGAGAGGAATTAAATACTTGATATTTTTTATAATGGACTAATTGATGCTTCTAGGGATTTCCTAGATAGTTGTGATGGTTGTGTTTTCAGGGAAAGAAATGTTGGACAAGACAAAGAATTATTGAATAACATAATGCAAAATGCCGATGATTGGACACTCCCTGAACCACCTTCAGATCCTATTCAAAAGAACAGAGGTATTCTACTTCTCAGTCCCAAAGATATGCAAGAAGGAAAAAGATCTATGAAAGAAAAAGGTATTAAAACTAAGGATGTCAAAAATTACCACTATTGAAGAAATACATGGACTTGATACCCCGACACAGATAGTAAAGGTAAACTCTCTTTGTTCCTTTAATAAAGTGATATACCTCACACTAAGACTCCTAAACAATGCATGGATGAATTTGGTAATTACGTTGTTAAGCAAGAGCACTTCAACAATTATGTTAAGAATCAATTGCAATGTAGTGCTATGATGATAGATCGCTTAAATGACTTGATGTTTAGAATTGCAAATGATGTGAAAGGTTTAGGCAAATATGCTTCTATAGTTCACACTCAACTAGACCAAGTCGCCAAATCACAAAATGATTTACTTGCTGAAATGAATAATATAAATGATCATGCTATTAGAGTAGTGACTAGAGGAGGTAGAATGACCCAAGAACCTCTTTATCCTGAAGGTCGCCCTAATAGAATTGAACAAGATTAATTGAAAATTAATGAAGATACACCTAGTTCATCTAAGGAGAAGAAGAGAAATAAACATGAATAGGAACTTCCATGCTTGTAGTGAACCTGTTATAGAAAAATCTGTTGAGAAAAACAATGAAGTTTGTGTTTCTGATGCCGAGACTCAGTCTGTTAGTGAGCATACACCTAGTGACAATGAAAATGATAATATCTATGATGATGCTCATATAGATGCTCAACCAGACAATAACGAAGAAAATGATAATGATGTGGAAATTGAACCTGTTGAGGATCTTGATAACCCACCTTCTAAAAATAAACGTTATGATAAGAGAGAGTTTGTTGCTAGGAAACATGGAAGGGAAAGAGAGCAATGGGTTCAAAAACCTATGCCATTCCCTCGTAAAGCCACTAAAAGCAAAGATGAGGAAGATTCTGTGCACTTTGCTGAAATGATTAGACTTGTCCATTTACGCACTCGCTTGGCTGATCTATTAAAAATGCCTCCCTATGCTAAGTATATGAAAGATACTATCACTAATAAAATAAAGATACCTGAAACTGAAATTCCCAACATGCTTGCTAATTATTATTATGATGGTGGAGTGCCTAAGAAGTTAGGGGATCTGGGTATACCCACAATACCTTGCTCTATTAAAAGGAATTATGTTAAAACTACTTTTTGTGATTTAGGGCCGGTGTTAGTGTTATGCCTTTCTCCCTTTATAAAAGACTTGAATTGAGTAAACTCACACCAGAAGAGATATATTTACAAAAGGCCGATAAATCCACTGCTTTCCCTATTGGAATTTGCGAGGACGTTCTCGTCATGGTTGCAAATGTTACCATCTTACCAGACTTTGTTATTCTTGATATGCCGGAGGATGACAATATGTCAATCATCCTTGGTAGACCTTTCCTAAATACTGCAAGGGCTGTTATAGATTGCAATAACAGCAAGGTCACCTCTCATATTAATGGCAAGCAACATACCGTGCATTTTCCAAGGAAGCAAACTTTTGTTAATAATATTAATGTCATTGATCCTATTCCCACGATTATCATTGGAGATATTACAATCCCTCTCCCAACTTTCAAGAAGAAGAAATATTATAATCTTATTGTTGGGGAGATATAAATCCAAATTGCGGTAACCTAGTGACATATGAAGATTCTTCGTTTCCATGTTAATCGGAAACTTATATTAATAAGACTTGATCAACCTTATTAACAAACTCTTTTTGAAAGATGTGAGATTGATGAATTGAATATTCACAACTCTCTGTATTACAAGTTTGTATTATATTTTCTTAGTAAAAATAAAAATAAAATTCCATGAAATTCCTGTTTTATGTTTTTCTCGTGCATGAAAATACCTCAAAAATAAAAAGTCTCAGATTTACACAAAAAATTAACATGACTTTTTTTGCAATAAATAAAAAACTTTGGTGTAAAAATTACTGAGGGGGGCATGCAAGTGCGCCACCACGCAACAAGCCGCGCCCCTCCCCTAGGGGCGACCGGTTGGCTTGTGGGGCCCACAGGGCCCCTGCCTTATCTCTTCATCCCACTCCTTCTCCTACACCGGAATATAATTCTCTAGCCATCTCTCTCCCGTGTTCTTCACCCAGAACCTGAAATTTTCGATCTCTTTGCTCGGAACTCCGTTTCCGAAACTGTTTTGAGGAATTGTTCCTTGGTATATGACTCTCCCATTCCTCCAATTAGTTTTTATTTTAGTGGTTTATATTTTGTATAAGTTGCTGCACTTGGTGCTACAAAAAATATGCTTGCATGTCTAATTCTTTGAGTTCCAAGTAGTGGGAATGCTTGATATGTCCTCTAGGCATCCATATGAGTAATTTTGTGGCCCTTAAATTTCAGAAATTTTTGTTCGGGAAAGATGAGTTTCTTTAGGAGGAGTGCTTCAAGGAGGCATTCTTCAGGAGAGTCGTCGAGCGGAAGCTCGGTTCGACAAGGCTATATAGAGCCCAGAGCTAATCAAATAGTCAAGGCCGATGCAAAATCTTGTCAATGGCCAAGCGATAAGTTCATGACAAATGCGGGAATCAAAGTGGAATTTGATCATTTCATTGAATATACCGGCCTCACCGACTTCCTTGCAGGCCCATGCCTATCTTTTCGCCTGCACCTGCCCTTTTTGACTTTCAGGCTGGACAAAGATATTATGTTCTTGAGGACGAGGTGCGAGAGAACAATGCTACGATGGAGGCTGCCACCTTGGTAGTGGAGGCTGCCCGTCTGGCACAGGAGGTGGCCAGAAATGCCACCATGAGTTACCACTTCAACTATTACTCAGATCGCCAGTGGTGATTACCAAGCTAGGAAAATGCCTAAGCTTGCGGGAGTACGTATTTCTCACCGACTTCACATGCATGTTCTCACACTTCATACAAATTGTCAGTGTACATCCTCTTTCTTTGTATATCCATGTTAGCTTTATTTTTCTCCTTGAATTTTTTTGAAAATATTTCCCACTTATTTTCTTTTCTTTTCCTCGTTTCTTTAGTGTAGTACTAAAAGGAAAACCCAAAAAGATTTCCTTTGCTTGTTGGGAGCTTTCCCGTGTAAATAAGTTTTCTCGTTCTAGTTTTCCCTTAGTTCCTTTGCTTGCTTAAGAAAAAACAAAAACTCCAAAAATATTTCAATGTGTTTCTCTGAATTTCTTTTCTTCTGTTGAGTTTTCGAAAGGAGAAGACCATGATGAAAATGTTGAGTGGATCTCACATGCTTTATTGATGATCTAACAGAGAGCCAATTTTGACTTGGCCCATGTGCATTAAAATGGTTAGAATATGGTATGGTAGTATGGTATTTCCCTTTGAGAAATTCAAGCGGCTTGACTTGGCCCATGTGCAAACATGTAATTGAATCAAAACCAATGTAGCCTTCATGATGTTTAAATTTAGATTCGTCATATCCTACTGAAAGCACATTTGCTCCCTTGGTGGTTTTGGTAATTAATAACAACATATGAGTCATTGAACTAATGTTTCCACCAAGAATATTTCAGGAAAAGTTCAATGATAGGGATGGCAAAAGGATTGTGGAAATTGTGGAAGTACCCCAAGATTCAAGGAAATAGGTTGGCCGAGCTTCAAGCAAGAGGACTCTACATTTTACATTTGTGAGAAATCATTTTGAGTCCATAGGCAAGCCAATACTATTAAAAGGGGGTAAGGGTTTGATGGTGAACAAAATGCTCATACGTGCACAAGTGATAGTCACCAAAAACATTCACAAGCTCTCCCAACCAAGTCTGTACCTAGCCAAACATGCAAAATCGGTGCAACCAACTTTCCTATCCCGGTGCCACCGATTCCAAACCCTAGGCAGACTCAGCCAAACCCCAGCCACTTCGGTGCAGCCGACACTGCTTTCGGTGCCATCGAGTTCGGTTGCCAACTTTCTGTTACGCAAGTTCACACTTTTGGTCCGTCCGAGAATGTTGAATCGGCGTCACAGAGTCTGGCAATTCTGACCGTTGGTCACCTTGTCGGTGCAACCGAAATTCCTATATTGGTCTCATCGAGATTCAAAAGTTGCCACCTTTTGGCCACTTCGGTACCATCGAGATTAACACATCTATGTCACCGAGTTGGTCATTTTGTGTGTAATGGTTGGATTTTTGGCGATGCCTATATATACCCCTTCACCAACACCCACTCGAAAGAGAAGTACTTAGAACTATTCCAAACCTATCCTACTTAGTTTTCTGAGAGAGAGCCACCTACCCTGGTGTTGAGGTCAAGATCTTCCACTCCAACCATATGGATCTTGATTTCTAGCCTCTCCAAGTTGATTTCCACCAATCCCATCTCTTCTACCAAGCCAAATCTGTGTGAGAGAGAGATTGTGTGTTGAGGAGTCTATCATCTTGAAGCACAAGAGCAAGGAGTTCATCATCATTACCGAGGCTATTACCATTTGGAGGGTGGTGCCTCCTAGATTGGTTAGGTGTTGCTTGGGAGCCTCCTACTTCGTGTTGTGGAGTAAACCAAGAAGTTTGTAAGGGCAAGGAGATCGCATACTTCATGAAGATCTACCTTGAGTAAGGCTAGTCCTCCATGGACGTAGGCCGTCATGGTATAGTCAAGGTTGCTTCTTCGTGGAACCCTCCGTGGACTCTTGCGGCCATTACTCTCTGTGGGTTGAAGATTCCATGAATGTGGATGTATGATAGCACCACCTATCGAAACCATGGGAAAAATCATCATGTCTACAATTGCGTTTGATCTTCCTACCCTATCCTTTTACTCATGCTTGTTGTTACTTGATATGTTATGAATGCTAAAACTTGCCAAGAATTAAAAGTGGGAAAAAGCATAGTTTTCTTTGGTCAAGTAGTCTAATCACACACCCCCCCTCTAGACCTACTTTTGATCCTACAAGTGGTATCAGAGCTTTGGTCTCCATTGCATTGTTTTCAGAACCTAGGAGAACTATAGCATCTAGTGAGGGAAATTATCGCCGTAGAGGTCCGTAATTTCATGGCACTAATTTTGCTAGTTGGAAGCATAAAATGAAAATGCACGTACTTGGTCATAATCCTGTCATTTGGGTTGTTGTTCGTGTTGGCTTGCAAGGTGAATTCTTTGGTGATGGAAGAGAACCGGATCATGAAGCGAATGCGGAAGAATTTAAGATCTTCAACTGCGTATGCCCCGAATAATTCGACAAAATCAGCTGTCTTGAACAGGCTAAAGAGATTTGGGTTACTTTGGTTTATATGCATGAAGGAACTGAGTCCGTGAGAGAATCCAAGTTAGATGTTCTTCAAGGTCAACTTGATAAGTTCAAGATGAAGGATGGTGAAGGAGTTGCTGAGATGTACTCTAGGCTAGCTCCCATCACCAATGATATTGCCGGCTTAGGAAGCGAAGAAATGACTAACAAGTTCATCATCAAGAAGATAATTCGAGCCTTGGATGAGAGATATGACAACGTGTGCACTTTCATCCAAATGATTCCCAACTACAAAGATCTCAAACCAACGGAAGTGATTGGTAGAATTGTTGCGCATAAGATGACACTCAAAGACAAGGAAGAGCTTCACCACAAGTCTAGCGGTGCTTACAAAACCACAAGTGATGCTCCTGCTACCTCAGGCGACAGCCTTGTTACAAATGAAGAGATAAGCCTCATGGTCAAGAAATTCAGCAAGTTCTACAAGAATAGAAGCAAAGATCATAGCTCCAACTCAAGACATGAAGAGAAGCATTCATCAAATCATGACCAAAACTGCTACAATTGTGGGAAGCCCGGACACTACTCCAATGAGTGCTCGGCTCCCTACAAACGAAAAGAAGAGTCACTTAGAAGATGAAGCTCAAGAGATGAATCACCTCGAAGAGAGAGGAGTAGAGATGATCGTTATGAACGAAGATCCTCAAGGAGAAGTAGGGACTCGGAGAAGAAGGACAAGTACACCAAGAGCTACTCAAGAAGGAAACATCAAGCTCATGTTGGTGAATGGGTTTATGGCTCTGACTCCGACAACCACTCCGAGAGAAGCTATCACTCCAACTCCGACTATAGTCAAGATGATGGTGTTGTCGGAATTGCACTAGTGACCACCAACTCCCATGATCTATTTTATTCACCAAATGAAGGGAGTGCAAGTTGCTTCATGGCTAAAGGCCCCAAGGTATCACACCCCGAATATCTTGATTTCTATAGTGATGAAGATGATTTGCTTTATGATGATGACTTGCTATGTGATAAAACTAGTGATGTTGATCATATTGAACTTGATATTTCTCATGCTAGTCAAGATAGGTTAATTGACGATGATAAGATGAAAATAGAAGAACTAACTAAAGAACTCAACACTCTTAAGTTAGCCCATGAATCTACTCTTGAAGATCATAGAGAGCTTGTAAGAACTCATGAGAACTTACGCTTCGAGAAGCTCAATTTGGAGCAAGAACATGAATTTCTTAAAGCTATCAATGACGATCTCCGAAAGAAGACTTCATCTTATCTTGCCAAACGACTACTCTTGTCTACATTCATGCCACAAGTCAAATCTAAGCAAACCACAAAGGCAAGAAATGTTCTTCATGTAGTGGCAACAATAAAAATGCTAAATCCAATGATGTTGCTCCCAGTAGTTCTATTGATTCGACTAATGATGATTCTCTTAGCCAAGTTACACTTGAGCTAGAAAATTCTTTATTGAAATGAATTATAGAGAAAGGTATCTACAAGAGTCTTGAAGGGTACAAACAATTTTATGAGATTGTACGCAAGCATGGAGGATACCGGAAGAATCATGGTGTTGGCTACTTCAACGCTAATGGAGTTGAATGGGAAGAAGGTCAATACCCCAATCCCAAGTTCGTTCCTCAAAAGGAAAAGTATGAAAATACTCTTCTCAAGGGAACAAAGTTGCAAGATGACCTTCCACCACAAGACACCAACCTCAAGGGAAAGAACAAGCTCCAAGAGGACTTTGACTCCTATGAAGATGAACCCCAAGCTTTGGTGAAGTGGGTTCCCAAGGCTACTACAAGTTCAACTTCTACAAGTGCTACTTCAACACCAAGGACCCCCATCAACTTGATGTGGGTCCCCAAGAAGAAGAACTAGAAAGTTCTTGAGGGGTGACTCCGCCAATGAAATTCGCTCACATTCATTGTTGGCAAGACCTATTTGCAATCAACATCAACCCTATGCAATAGATCAAGGAGTCACACATTCCCTCAAAGGTAAGCAAGGGACAAGGTATTCAACAAATCAATAGACATCATCACATATGCTTTGCACTCCATGTCCATAGATACCCTTGTATTTGTCTCTTGTATGTTGGGACTAACCCATGTAGGTGAGAAGAGTAAGGAAACAACAAGGATGCTCCCAACTCTTGGTGATCTTCATCAACTTTGAGCATCCACCACTATGTCAGCGGTACTGATCCACGCTTCGATCACGTTTGCATATCGGGCAATGAGATAAACATTAACAAGCATCAAGTGAGGAAACTAAGAACAAATGTTAGGCAAAAGAGATTGATGATTGAAATTAAACTCTTTATTTACACATTATCCAAGACATAGGTGAACTTTAGGATGGTAAGTAATCTGGTGCCATCTTTTCCTGCCCAGAACAAGTTACTCTATTAGGCATGAATACCTGAAAGTTGTCTCTTTTTAGTGGTTTCCGAAGGAATTTACTCAAGATTACCTTGCAAACTATCTGAACGGAGTGGAGGCAATGAAGGTTATAGTATATAATTCATGCAACCATGATAATGGTCTACAAGTCTTCCTGAAGATGGTAAAGAATGGATGGGCGATCACACAAGGGGTTGGAAAAAAGTTGTGCGCACCTTTCGCATGGAGGAGGGCACATTATGGGTATTCCATTTCCTCAACACCATCGACAGCCGTAAGCGTGTGGGATGTGCGCAATGTCACACATGCATTTGCACGCCGTAAGCGTGTACGATTGGCATCAATATCACAAACGGTTCCAAACCTGTGTGCGTGTGTAATGTAGGACAATAAGAAGACAATTGACACACGAAGCGCATGTGTGATCGGAATAACTATCGCACACGATTATTACATTGGCACGTTGGCGATAGTAGAGCCACTACACATAGTTAAAAGTTTTGGATTATGTGTCATAATGTACCTATCGCAAATAGGTCATGGGATTAAATGTTTTTGATATATGTATTTCGCACATGATTGTATCAAAGCCATCGTCTCGGATGTGTTATTGATCACAAACGTAACATCAAATTGTGGCATGTGGGATAGGCTACGACTTCGCATACGCTTACTTTACTCGAATCGTTAGCAGGCGCTCGCCCCATCACAGACGATGTTTGGGTGTCGTGTTGGATGCCCCCTTATCGCCCACACAGGCAAGGCGAAGGTTTGGAGCCGCGTCGTGGAACGGGGTTAAAAAACCATTTGTATAGGACCTAACAGTACTAGTGTATATTATATCCGCAATGAACTATTGAGAAATTAATATATGTTATTAGTTTCACATTTCTATCTATTTTTCTACTCATTTATAGCTCTAGCTATTACATATATTAAAACATAATAATAGAACACAGATCATAAACACATTGAAATATAACAATATTAAGATTGGTGTGTAGACATTGCAATCGACATCGAAAGGATTCAAAATAAATAAATCACATCCATGACTGCCACCCTTTCCTACGGAGCCTCTTGGCTCTGAACTTGTGCAGGCGTTCGTCCAAGCGGTTGACACGCTCGCGGTACAACTGGAGCACGATCTCGAGCCCCAAGCTGACTATTTCATCGAAGATGACCATCTGGAGGATGCGACGACCATGTTCTTCTACTGTAACCCCAGTGGACATCTAGGCCAAGGAGGCACTCAAGCCTGCCAACTAGCATGTTGACATCAAGGGGGGCGCAAACAAGGCGAACAACAGGACCCATGCAAATAGTTCGGCTGGCATCCAGTGCATGTATGGTGGGGTCGGGCTCTTGTTCAATTATGGTGCGGACAACTACTACCCATTCATGGCAAGGAGTTTGGTACTAACAGGACATGGACACAGCTGCAACGGCTTGTCGGGTGGGATATCAGGCAAGCAGTGATGGATCCGCTTGTGTTCCATCGCGCACTGTGCCTCTCTCTCGGCGGCCCTACATCACTCTAGTTGTGTGGCGTGTCTTGCCCCCTCAGTGTGAGCACACCTGTTTTGCTCTACGGTGCACCAGCGACGATCTTGTTGCACGGCCCGCGGTAGCCTCTCGGTGGTGAAGTGCCTATCTTGCTCTGTGGCGCTGTCACGCCCTATGCCAAGGGTCTTCTCAACCCTGGCAATGACGCATAGCATAGCTATCCAGTGTGTTGCCAGGGATGCCCTTAGCCTTGGCAGGCCGTTGCGCCTACACCGGATTGTTTTCCTTGTCGAGAAGGTTAACCACAGAGGCGGCTCTTCATCAGGTTGGCATGCTTGGAAATGGTAATGGAACTATAGGTTGTGCTAGTTGTGCCTCCGCATGTGTTGCACACCGCCTAGGCTTATCCTCAATCGATTGTGGTAGGAAACCGATGGGAAGCGGCGGAAACTAGTAGCGTGTTTGGATAATACCATCAACAGAAAACTTTTTAAAGAGGGAAGCACGCTAAGGATGGGTTTTGCAAGGATTTCGGTGAGCCGGGTGGGAAGGTTGCATGATTGCATGCGAGAACCAGTACGGTTGTGAGGGAATAGGCTCACCGACTCCTCTTCGAGCCAACGCGTGGCCAAACTAAACACTTGCGCGGTGCTCAAGCATGCACATGAATCCTCCAATGTGAATGCAGTGACAAGACATGTGAGAGGAGGCCAGGATGACGCGCAGGCAGACAGGTAATAATAATAAAAACGTCTACGACTTTATTACATAGAAAAATGTTGTTCCCTACGTAGCATCAACAATGATTTCATCAATCTCGGACAATTTTTGGTCACAACACACGAAGCTTGTTAGCAGGAATCGTCTGTGTTATTTTTGGTCTTCGCACACGATTCTGATTACTGATCATATTGCCAAGTATCACAAACATCTTGTTACGTTGAACCGTTTTTGTTTTGTTGGATCATTGCACACAGTTTACTCGAATGAACGTATTCCGGTTATCGCACGCACCTGCATCTTTATAGCCATTTATATTATTCTGGCTAATCGCAAATAGTTCATGTGGATCAACCATCACACACAATCATTTTATTGGTGACAGTTTTATTACCATGCCATTTGCAATTGATACATTGCACAGAGTTCAGTTGAAGGGTCCTATACATGTGTCTCTTAGGACTTTCCTACAGTAGTGAGTCATTTTCCCTAATAAAATGGACTCTAAAAGAAACCTACTAGGTGTATTTCAAAATTAGATGGGCCTGGCCCAAACATAAGGTCGTGCAACACCTATATTAAGCTATGGACAAAATTTATGAAAGGTTATCTTGTATATTTCGTCCATTTCCTTATGTGTCATCATGGTGACTTCAAAGTGCTGAAAACTCCACTAAAAACTCCATTATTGATCCCCTTGAGCGTGCCATCATCTCCATGCTTGATCATGCTTCAATGTCCATCCTTCTTGTCCATGTTGGACCCTTCATTTGTAAGCAAAACAAATGTATCCAATTAGGCAGCATCATATTCTCATGAACATTAGAATCATTACCAAGAAACGAAAGTACCTCGTAAAATAATTGGCTCGCAATATATCTAGTAATTGGTCTAGTATGTATAGCAGCAGGAGTTGTGGGTGTAACCATAGTAGTGATGTCCTCATCACAAGGTCTGAGGTGTTGTATGATGGCCGCACAATCGGACTGGATTTTTGAGAGTACATCTTTTGCCTCCTCCTCGGATATGCATCGCTGGAGAACGCCAGTGATGTTGTGCCCCTGGTCGTTGAAGGATTCATCGTGCTCTGTCTGGTCTTTGACCAACTCCTAGCACAAGAGATATGCTGTGATGGGATCCGTCCATGGTGCGATTACTTCCATAATTTCATGTGCCGGGTTAGTATCTTCTATTGTCGAGCCCTTGATTATCCCCTCGTCTGGCTCGACCGTTGGTGGGCTAATCATCTCATGGGCGGACTATTGAGCTACCTCCTTGCCACCTTTCCATATGACCGATGGTTTAAACAATCATTAGAGGAAAGTGTTTTCTGACACTTGGTCACATTTGTCGCCCATCTGGGCAAGGATATCGACAACTTGACTGTTAGCTATATGGTGAAATTACATACCTTCAAAACAGGCTGAATTGGTCATGACGACACTGTGATAAGCTGCCATTTTTGCGGTCTTTGGCATCAAACTCTCCATTGACTTGGGAAATTGTGATATTCGAGTCTGTTCGGACCTCACGACGTTGAATGCACATGCAGTAGCACCTCATACCAGACTGCGTTGTTGGAATTAGTGTACATGATTTGTAGTACATACTTAATACTATCGCTAGTTGGTGAGCTCAGAACCACCCTAGCTCCTAAACCGGTGAGCATTTTTGAGCCGTCAAAGTACAATACCCATTTTGAGTATGTACTATGCTCTCGAGGGTGCTCGACTTCTATCCACTCGGCTACAAAGTCATCCAATACCTGGGATTCAATAGCCTGGTGTGGCCGATAAGTGATTACGAAAGGTAATAGCTCGATGGTCCACTTTGCAATTCGACTTGTGGCGTCACTGTTATTGATGATGTCATGTAGTGGTACCTTAGAAGCCACGATGATCGAGCACTCTTGGAAGTAGTACCTTAGTTTCCTAGAAATCATGAAGACTGCATATGTGATCCTCTGGTAGTGCGGGTACCTGGTTTTACATGTTGGGTTCTATTGTATGTGCATCGCATGCAAATAAAAAATTCCTATGCACAGAACATCCAGGAACATGCTACAGAGATGGGTCTGAAAGCACATTTGCTCCCTTGGTGGTTTTGGTAATTAATAACAACATATATGTTATTGAACTAATGTTTCCACTAAGTTTGTTTTCGGAAAAGTTCAATGATGGGTTGGCAAAAGGATTGTGGAATACCCCAAGATGCAAGGAAATAGATTGGCAAAGCTTCAAGCAAAGGACTCTACATTTTACATCTGTGAGAAATCACTTTGAGTCCATAGGAAAGCCAATACTATTAAAAGGGGGTAAGGTTTTGTTGGTGAACAAAATGCTCATACGTGCACAAGTGATAGTCACCACATACACCCACGAGCTCTTCCACAAAAGTCTGTCCAAAGCCAAATACTCAAAATCGGTGCAACCAACAGATTCTAGTCGGTGCCGCCGATTCCAGAACCAAGATAGACTCAGCCAAACCCTAGCCACTTTGGTGCAACCGATTATGCTTTGGTGCAACCGACTTTGAGTTGCCAACTTCTTGGCATGCAAGTTTACAAAATCGTTCCCTCCAAGTTTTGTGAATCGGCATCACTGAGATTAGGCAATCTGACAGTTGGTCACCTTATCGATACAACCGAGATTCCTATATCGGTCTCACCAAGATTCGAAAGTTGCCACCTTTTGTTCACTTTGGTACCACTGAGATTAACACATCGGTGTCACTGAGTTGGTCATTTTGTGTGTAATGGTTGGATTTTTGGAGATGCCTATATATACGCTTCCACCACCACTCACTCGCAAGAGAAGCACTCAGTATTATTCTCCACTCATACCTATTGATTTTCTAAGAGAGAGGCAGCTACTCATGTATTGAGATCATGCCATTCCATTCCTATCATATGAATCTTGATCTCTAGCCTCCCCAAGTTGCTTTCCACCCAATCAATCTCTTTCGTGTGTTGAGGAGTCTATCATCTTGAAGCACAAGAGCAAGGAGTTCATCGACACTATCGAGCCTATTACCTTTTGGAGGGTGGTGCCTCCTAGATTGGTTAGGTGTCGCTTGGAAGCCTCCTACTTCGTGTTGTGAAGTGAACCAAGAAGTTTGTAAGGGCAAGGACATCACGTACTTCATGAAGATCTACCCCGAGTTAGGTTAGTCCTCCGTGGACGTAGGCCATCATGCTATAGTCAAGTTTGCTTCTTCGGGGAACCCTCCGTGGGTAGAGCCCTCCATGGACTCTCGCGACCGTTACCCTCCGTGGGATGAAGACTCCATGAACGTGGATGTACGATAGCACCACCTATCGTAACCATAGGAAAAATCATTGTGTCACCAATTGTGTTTTATCTTCCTACCCTCTCTTTACTTACATTCTTGTCTTTACTTTACGCTGCTATACTCGTAGACATGCATGTGTAGGGTGTACTTGCCATACTATGAATGCTAAAATCTGCCAAGAACTAAAATTGGGAAAAGGTAGATTTTTATTTGGTCAAGTAGTCTAATCACCCCCCCTCTAGCACTGCTTTAGACGCTATAGGGTCACAGATCATTATCACTAGACGCGCAGTGTCATGCAGTGGAAGTAGAGTTGGGGAAGCGCACCTAGAGTTGTCTCCTCCTCGTCTGATATCCCTCTATGAACCGGTCGTTGGATCCCACGTACAGTTTCGCTGAAGCGGCGCAAATGCACCGCCTTTAACAGTATCCACACATGCAGGAGGAACACCGCGCGGCAGACTGCTAATTCCAATCACATAGTCGGCGGCGAGTGGAGGTGTCTACTTGTAACACATGCAAAGCCCTAATGACGATGCGAAAGCAATCAACTCAATGAGTGTGACGCACCTCAACTCTTGGGCCTTCCCTTAAGCGTGTGACTCTTTAGATTCTTGGTCACTTGGTCGCAAGTCAGATCACATCTGGCTCGGCTAGTCGGTAGCAGCCTCTGGCAAAGCGTGCCGACTCCAAGTTTCCAAAGAATTTGGTTAGGCGAACCTATACTTCACACTTCTATTCCCATTGCCACATGATATATGTTGCCATGCTCAAGGCGACATGGTCATCCTTGTTGCAGCACGACCACTTTCTCGTTCCGGTGAATCCAACCAACATTTTGGATTATCTCATAATCCTCATCGCATGACCAAGCTTATCCAGGGCGGATCACCTGAGGGGCTGAGAGTATATCTCTCTTGATCGGAGGGGCAAATCCCATCTTGCTCGACCATGTCTCGCACCATGGGCCTCGACAAGCCCGAACCCTACCTTTGTAACTACCCAGTCACGGAGTAGCGTTTGGTTGACCCGAAGCAGGTTTGTCACCATCCCGAGTATATGTGCCAGCTCAGGTCTTAGGATATAGAATGTCTGTTGTACTAGAGACTCAGAGATGAGCTATCGTTGCGTCTCATATTCGGGTCTCTCCAACTCAGACCTTATCTTGACTCGGATCCGACTGCATCGAATCCAACCAGATTTTCTAAGTGCATATTATCCGGCTAGCATTCAATCCTACATGGTCAGTGAGACCAAACCATCCATCGTGTCATATGCTAGTCTAACTGGCCGCACGTCCACACAACCCTTTCGACTAGGGGCTGATGACCCACAAGTATAGGGGATCAATCATAGTCCTTTCGATAAGTAAGAGTGTCGAACCCAACGAGGAACAGGAGAAAATGACAAGCGGTTTTCAGCAAAGTAATCTCTACAAGCACTAAAATTGTAGGTAACATATAGTTTGATAGCAAGGTAATTTGTAACGAGCAAGTAACTGTAATGGTAAACGAGGTGCAGCAAAGTAGCCCAATCCTTCTGAGGCTAAGGATAGGCCAGAACAATCACCAGTAATAGGCAAAGTATTTTTGAGGGTACACGGGAATTTCGTATAGTCACTTTTATCATGTTGGTTTGATTCATGTTCGCTACTTTGATAATTTGATATGTGGGTAGACCGGTGCTAAGGTGTTGTTCTTACTTGAACTAACAACCTACTTATGATTAACCCCCTCGCAAGCATCCGCAACTATGAGAAAAGTATTAAGACAAAGTCTAACCATAGTATTAAACATGTGGATCCAAATCAGCCCCTTACGCAGTAGCGCATAAACTAGGGTTTAAGCTTCTGTCACTCTAGCAACCCATCATCTAATAACTACTCCACAATACATTCCATTAGGCCCATGAATGGTGAAGTGTCATGTAGTCGGCGTTCACATGACACAACTAAGGAAATCACAACATACATATCATCAAAATATCAAACACATATCAAATTCACATGATTACTCGAAACATGACTTCTCCCCTGACCTCAAGAACAAATGTAACTACTCACAAATAATATTCATGCTGAAGGTTAGAGGAGTAATTAATAGCATAATGGATCTGAAAATATAATCTTCCATCAAACAAACCATATAGTAATCAACTACGCAAGGTAATCAACACTACTAGTCACCCACGGTACCAATCTGAGGTTCCGGTACAAAGATTGAACACAAGAGATGAACTAGAGTTTGATAGGAGATGCTGTTGTTGAAGATGTTGATGAAGATTGGCCTCCCAAAGACGAGAGGGGTGTTGGTGATGATGATGGCTTCGATTTCACCCTTCGGGAGGGAAGTTCTCCCGGCGGAATCGCTCTACCGAAGGGCAAAAGTGCTCCTGCCCAAGTTCTGCCTCGAGGTAGCGGCGCTTCATCCCGAAAGTCCTCCTCCTAATTTTTTAGATTTTTTCGTGAATTTATACCAGAAGATGGGCTCCGGAGGTGGGCCTGGGTGAGCATCACCCACCAGGTCGCCCAGGGGGTGCCTAGCGTGCCCTGGTGGGTGCTCCTCACCAAGTGGCCCCCCTTTGGTACATTTTTGCTCCAGTATTTTTTATTAATTCCAAAAATAATCTCCGTAAAGTTTTAGCTTCATTAGAGTTGTGCAGAATAGGTATCTCTGACGTGCTTTTCTTGGGTCTAGAAAAGCTGCCGGTATTCTCCCTCTTTGTGTAAACCTTGCATATTATGAGAGAAAAGGCATTAGAATCACTCCCCAAAGCATTATTATCCAACAAAACAAAGTAAATAATAGTAGGAAATCATGATGCAAAATGGACGTATCAACTCCCCCAAGCTTAGACCTCGCTTGTCCTCAAGCAAAAGTCGAAATTGAAAAGCATGTCCACATGGTTTGAGAGAGAGGTGCCGATAAAAACAAAATAAGGACACTCGAAGAAAGAGTTTGGTTTAGGTTTTTGGATGCACAAGTAGTATCTCTACTTAGTGCAGAATTTTTGGCTAGGAAAGATATTGGGCAAGCACCACATGTAAAGGATCTATGACAATATAACTTCTATGTGGAGATGAACAAACATAAATCATTGTACCGTCTTCCTCGTCCAACGTCAACAATTTTGACATATAATGTTTGATGGGGGCTCACAATCATAAAAGATGTCCAAGATAGTGTATTTGCATGTGAATCTTCTCTTCCCTAATTAATTATTTCATGAATTGCATAATTGACCAATGCTATGTTTGTCAATCTCCAATAAATTTTACTAATTATACTTTTCCTTATGTGATATCATTACTCACCATAAGGTTAGCATATTATTCCTTTCATTTATTTGTCCTTATTTTATTTAATTGCAACAATAAAGTAGAGAAGAAAAAACTCAAACTAAACTTTATTATATAACTTTCACACGATTACATAGATAGATAGGCCATAGAACTAACACACGAAAATAGATCATGCTAAACTTTTATTTGACTAAGGCAAAGGGAAACTAAAGATAAAACTAGAATAGGTAAAGGTGAATAAAAGTGATGGTGATATAATAACGGGGCACCTCCCCTAAGCTTGGCTTAAGACAAGGGGAGTGCCCATACCCGTGTACTCAAATCTCCCTTGGTGGTGGTGGTGAAGAAGGTGGAAGTGTTGAAGAAGATGATGAGGACATCCCTACTAATGTTACACCCACCCCGACTGCTATACATACAGGACCAATTACTAGAGCTCGCGCACGTCAATTGAATTACCAGGTACTTTCGTTTCTTGGAAATCCTTCTAATATTCATGAACATATGATGCTGCCTAAATTAGATACTTTTGTTTTACTTATGAATGAAGGACCTATCATGGATAAGAAGGATGACCATTGGAGCGGGATCAAGCATGGAGGAGAAGGTGCGCGTGATGAGGACATCCCTACTAATGTTACACCCACCCCGACTGCTATACATACAGGACCAATTACTAGAGCTCGCGCACGTCAATTGAATTACCAGGTACTTTCGTTTCTTGGAAATCCTTCTAATATTCATGAACATATGATGCTGCCTAAATTAGATACTTTTGTTTTACTTATGAATGAAGGACCTATCATGGATAAGAAGGATGACCATTGGAGCGGGATCAAGCATGGAGGAGAAGGTGCGCGCGCGGGGAAGAACATTGGAGCTTCCAGTGATGATTTTCGCACATTGAAGCCACCATAATGGGAGTGGGAAGCTGTGGACGAAATATGCATGATGCCACTTTATAAAATTCGTCCATAGGCTAATATAGGTGCTGCGCCACCTTAATTTTGGGCCAGGCCCATGTAATTTCGAAATACCATATTATAGGCTGTTTTTAGAGTCCGTATGTATGGGGAAACTGACTTAGGGTCGGTTTCGGACCCCTCCTCCAAGGGGCCACGAAATTCCCTTCTATTCCCCCATATATACAGCCCTTAGGGCTTCGTTTTAGGTTTGGGTTTTGTTTAGATTACAAGTTCGCCATAGCAGCAACTTCGCGTTCTTCGTTTGTGTTCCGCGACCAGACAAAGGCGTCACAGAACCCCACTTCATCAATAAAGCTTTCCTCTTATATTCGCAATATCCAGATTGCAATCTTAGTTTCTTGCTTGTTCTTCGTTTGCGTGCAGGAAATAGACCCTCGTGGTCAGGTTGATCGTGCTCCGGCGTGGTCAATAACCTCTCAGAGTTGGTTTAGCGATTGCTAAGGCGCGACGTCTCACACGTTCGTAGTCGGATCGTCAAAGTCTACTCCACCAAAAACGATAGCCACCATCTCATCGAAAGACAGGGACAACTTCGCCTATATCAAGTGGTATCAGATTTCCAGGTTGCTCGGTGAGATTTTACCAGTTTTCGTAGTTTAGATCGCATCTGTTCTTCATACCTTTAGTCCACGAAAAAGCCAAAAAACAAATTAGGGTTAGATCATCATATCCGAACCAATCTGAGCCTTTGCATAGTCTTTTCAGTATTTTGCTTTGTTGAATTGGCGGTTACATCGTTGTGTCGAGTTGCTGGTCTTAGTGTCTAGTCCTTTAGAGTTTCGAGTTCTTTTCACAGGTTGTCACGCCGCCACCGCATCATCTTCATAGTTGCCATATACCACCACCATCATCGCCGCTGCCATATCTCATCATCCATCATCACTCTCCATTGGTGTCCATATATACCACCACAAATCCTCCACCAATCCAAGTCCAGTTCGTTTTAGGTTTAGTTTCGAGAGCCTTTTGATTTCGGATCCGTGTTTTGCTACCTGCGCAGGTGTCGGAAAAAAAAAAAAAGAGTCTGGCACGCTTTGCAGAGCACGTTTTGGCCCAAAAAAAATTTCGGCTGAAAATATTTTTTCCCTATCTTGATTTTAGGTTCCCCGGAGCGTTTTGAGACACTTGCTATCATAGTGATTTTTGTCGAAATTTTTGGGTCGTCGCAGCCCCCGGATTGCTCCAGAAAAAAAAAATAGTCCAAAAGAAAAATTCGTGCCCATCTTGCTTATACGACGTGGCAAGAGTTTTGAGACACTCGCCATTGTAGTGAGTTTTTGAAAAAAAAAAAAAAAGAGGCGCCGAAAAAAAAAAAAAAAAAGAGGCGCCGAAAAAAAAAAACGAAAAAAAAAATCTGATTGTGCTTTTCCCTTGCTTAGGTGTATCGTCGTGTTTTTGTTGGTGTTTTAGGCTCGCGTCTCTAGCACGGTCTAGCCTAGGACCAGCACAGTACCGTCGTTGAGCGTTTATTCAACCTTGCATCTCTGAATTGATTATTGCTGACCCTTTTTGCTACCATATTATAAGCCATCCCAGCTCCACATACTCCTACGCCGTGTGCTTGACACCACCTGGCAATCGCTCTATCCAAGCTTTGAGAGTTTTGGCTACAACGGTTGCCGATCACCGCCTGCTACTGGGTAAGAACTGGTAAGAAATTGAGATTCGCTTAAAGGATTTGTGCCACACCACCACCACCACCACGTCCCAGCAGTCTGTAGGCTTCATATTGTGTGTTTCCTATTTCTGCTAACCATGCCAGGATCACACAATGACGAGATCGACTGGGAGAGCATGACCAACAAAGCGCTCTATGATAAATTTCAGCAAATGATGGCTGAGCAGGTACAGGACTTCGTGAACAACTTTGGAGTTGCCATGGAGAAGCTAGATGGTTTGGAGAAGACATTCGACTCCAAGATGGACGCCAAGTTCAATGAGGTGCTTGCCCGTCTACCTCCACCAGCTGCAGTTCCTATTCCTTTCGAACGACGAGCGCGACGTGTGCCTCTCGGCCACGCCCAACATCCTGGTACTGTTGATACTGCTGCTACTTCGGTGGCTCGTGCGGCTACTGTCGTTGAGCAGGTTGAAGATTATGATGGTGATTTCGATGATGAGGGAGAGGTTGCTCCAGATCCGCCCCATGGGCAACCACCACCATACGCACCAGGTCGACCACATGGCTACAACCGTAACGGTAGGGCTGCACCACCCCCGCAGGTACGGGATCATGACCATCTCCCTAAACTTAAATTGAATATTCCGACGTTTGAGGGTAGATATGTTCCTGATATATATCTTACATGGGAGTTAGAAACAGAACAACGTTTTACATGCTTACAATTTCCAGAGGATCGACGTGTTGCTGCTGCTGTTTGTTCATTCACTAGTTTTGCTTGTGTTTGGTGGTCAGAACATTGTAGAATACACCCTAATAATATTCCAACTACTTGGGCTGCTTTGAAAACTGCTATGCGAAATCGTTGGGTGCCACCTTATTATCAACGTGAATTGCTTCAAAATTTGCAGCGTTTAAGACAAGGAAAAAATTCTGTAGAAGAATATTATCAGGAATTACAAACTGGTATGATTAGATGTGGTATTGTTGAGGAGAATGAAGCTATGCTTGCACGTTTTATGGGTGGATTAAATAGAGAGATTCAGACTATTCTAGAGTATAAGGAGTATAACACTATCACTCGTTTATTTCATCTTGCTTGCAAAGCTGAACGTGAAGTGCAGGATCGACAGGCAATGGCGAGAACTACTAATTTTGCAGGCCGTACTTCATCATGGACGCCACGTACCTCCTCTGCTTCCGCACGTCCTGCTGCAACACCACCTCCTTCAACCTCCAACTCTAATCGCGATACCAGGCAACAGGCTCCTACTGCACCCTCTACGAAGAGCACACCTTTTGGGCCTGCACAGAGTTCTTCTTCATCTATTGCATCCACAGGGCAAACACATGAGGTTATATGTCGTCGTTGCAAGGGTGGAGGTCACTATGCGAGAGAATGCCCTTCCAAGCGTGTAATGATTGTTACTCAGGATGGTGGATATGCGTCCGCTAGTGATTATGATGAGGAGACTTTGGCACTTATTGCAAGTGACGAACAGGGTGGCGAGGATGCAGAACCAGAAACACAATACATGGCTGCTGATTACGCTGACAGGTATGAAAGTTTAGTTGCTCAACGTGTTCTCAGTGTGCAGGTTACACACGCTGAGCAAAATCAGAGGCACAACTTGTTCCACACAAAGGGAGTTGTGAAAGAGCGTTCTGTTCGCATCATCATCGATGGAGGGAGTTGCAATAACTTGGCTAGCATGGAGATGGTGGAGAAGCTGTCTCTATCCACCAGACCACATCCTCATCCTTATTACATCCAATGGTTCAACAATAGTGGCAAGGTTAAGGTAACACGTACTGTTCGTGTGCATTTTAGCATTGCTACATATTCTGATTATGTGGATTGTGATGTGGTACCCATGCAAGCATGTTCTGTTTTACTTGGTAGACCATGGCAGTTTGATAAAAATTCTGTACACCATGGTAGGACAAATCAGTATACTCTTGTTCATAAGGATCATAATATCACTTTGCTTCCTATGTCTCCCGAACATATTATGAAAGATGACATTGCTAGAGCTAGTAAAGCAAAACAGGAGAAAAATAAGAGTGAAAATCAGATTGTAGCACAGGAATTTGAGCAACACCATAAGCATAATAAACCATCATCTAGTGTTGCATCTGAAATAAAATTGAAGAGTGGATGTTTACTTGCTACTAAATCTGATATTAATGATTTGGATGTTGCTACATATGTTTGCTATGCTTTTGTATGTAAAGAGGTATTATTTTCATTCGAGGACATGCCTCCCTCTTTGCCTCCTACTGTCATTAACATTTTGCAGGAGTTCGCTGACGTCTTTCCACAAGACGTGCCACCGGGATTACCGCCTATTCGCGGGATTGAGCATCAGATTGACTTAATTCCCGGTGCATCCCTACCCAACCGTGCGCCCTACCGTACCAATCCAGAGGAGACAAAGGAGATTATGCGTCAAGTACAGGAGCTGCTTGACAAAGGTTATATACGTGAATCCCTTAGTCCTTGTGCTGTTCCTATTATTCTAGTGCCTAAAAAGGATGGTACATCGCGCATGTGTGTGGATTGTAGAGGCATTAATAATATTACTATTCGTTATCGTCATCCTATTCCTAGACTAGATGATATGCTTGATGAATTAAGTGGCTCTACAATTTTCTCCAAAGTTGATTTGCGTAGTGGATACCATCAAATTCGTATGAAATTGGGCGATGAATGGAAAACAGCATTTAAAACTAAGTTTGGATTATATGAGTGGCTAGTCATGCCTTTTGGGTTAACTAATGCACCTAGCACTTTCATGAGATTAATGAACGAGGTTTTACGTGCTTTCATTGGACGATTTGTGGTAGTCTATTTTGATGATATATTGATTTTTAGTAGATCTTTGGAGGAACATTTGGAACATTTACGTGCTGTTTTTACTGCGCTACGTGATGCACGTTTGTTTGGTAACCTTGGGAAGTGCACCTTTTGCACCGACCGAGTATCTTTTCTTGGCTATGTTGTTACTCCACAGGGAATTGAAGTTGATACAGCCAAGATCGAAGCTATTGAGAGTTGGCCGCAGCCCAAAACGGTCACACAAGTAAGGAGTTTTCTTGGCCTCGCTGGTTTCTATAGGCGTTTTGTGAGAAATTTCAGCACCATTGCTGCGCCTCTCAATGAGCTTACAAAGAAGGACGTGCCTTTTTCTTGGGGTACCGCACAGGAAGAAGCCTTCACGGTCTTGAAAGATAAGTTAACACATGCTCCTTTACTCCAACTTCCTGATTTTAATAAGACTTTCGAGCTTGAATGTGATGCTAGTGGAATTGGGTTAGGAGGTGTGTTACTACAAGATGGTAAACCTGTTGCGTACTTTTCTGAAAAATTAAGTGGGCCTAGTCTGAATTATTCTACTTATGATAAGGAATTATATGCTCTTGTTCGGACTTTGGAAACATGGCAACATTATTTATGGCCCAAAGAATTTGTTATACATTCTGATCATGAATCTTTGAAACATATTAAAAGTCAAGCAAAACTGAACCGTAGACATGCTAAATGGGTTGAATTCATTGAGACTTTCCCTTATGTCATTAAACACAAGAAGGGTAAAGCCAATGTTATTGCTGATGCTTTGTCTCGTCGTTATACTATGCTTTCACAACTTGACTTTAAAATATTTGGTTTGGAGACCATCAAAGATCAATATGTGCATGATGCTGAATTTAGCGACGTGTTGCAGAATTGTAAAGAAGGGAGAACATGGAACAAGTTCGTTATTAATAATGGATTTGTGTTTCGTGCTAACAAGCTATGCATTCCAGCTAGCTCCGTTCGTCTTTTGTTGTTACAGGAGGCGCACGGAGGAGGATTAATGGGACACTTTGGCGTGAAGAAGACGGAGGACGTACTTGCTACACATTTCTTTTGGCCAAAGATGAGACGGGATGTTGAGCGTTTTGTTGCTCGCTGCACTACATGTCAAAAAGCTAAGTCACGACTCAATCCTCATGGTTTATATATGCCTTTACCTGTACCTAGTGTTCCTTGGGAGGATATATCTATGGACTTTGTTTTAGGTTTACCTCGAACAAAGAAGGGGAGGGATAGCATATTTGTTGTCGTGGATAGATTTTCTAAAATGGCACACTTTATACCATGTCATAAAAGTGATGATGCTGCTCATGTTGCTGATTTGTTCTTTCGTGAAATTATTCGGTTGCATGGTGTGCCAAATACAATTGTTTCCGATCGTGATGCTAAATTTCTTAGCCACTTTTGGAGATGTTTATGGGCTAAGTTGGGGACTAAACTGCTTTTTAGTACTACATGTCATCCCCAAACTGATGGCCAAACTGAAGTAGTCAATAGATCATTGTCTACTATGCTTAGGGCTGTTTTGAAGAATAACCTGAAAATGTGGGAAGAATGCTTGCCTCATATTGAATTTGCTTATAATCGTTCGCTACATTCTACCACTAAGATGTGCCCTTTTGAAGTTGTGTATGGTTTCTTACCTCGTGCACCTATTGATTTGTTGCCTCTTCCGTCTTCGGAGAAGGTTAATTTTGATGCTAAAGAACGTGCTGAATTGATATTAAAGATTCATGAGTTAACTAAGGAAAACATTGAGCGTATGAATGCTAAATACAAACTTGCTGGAGATAAGGGTAGAAAACATGTTGTCTTTGCACCTGGAGATCTTGTTTGGTTACATTTGCGTAAGGATAGGTTTCCTGATTTGCGCAAGTCAAAGCTAATGCCACGTGCTGATGGTCCTTTTAAGGTGTTAGAGAAAGTAAATGATAATGCATATAAACTTGAGCTGCCTGCAGAGTTTGGGGTTAGCCCCACTTTTAACATTGCAGATTTGAAGCCTTATTTGGGTGAGGAAGATGAGCTTCCGTCGAGGACGACGTCAGTTCAAGAAGGGGAGGATGATGAGGACATCCCTACTAATGTTACACCCACCCCGACTGCTATACATACAGGACCAATTACTAGAGCTCGCGCACGTCAATTGAATTACCAGGTACTTTCGTTTCTTGGAAATCCTTCTAATATTCATGAACATATGATGCTGCCTAAATTAGATACTTTTGTTTTACTTATGAATGAAGGACCTATCATGGATAAGAAGGATGACCATTGGAGCGGGATCAAGCATGGAGGAGAAGGTGCGCGCGCGGGGAAGAACATTGGAGCTTCCAGTGATGATTTTCGCACATTGAAGCCACCATAATGGGAGTGGGAAGCTGTGGACGAAATATGCATGATGCCACTTTATAAAATTCGTCCATAGGCTAATATAGGTGCTGCGCCACCTTAATTTTGGGCCAGGCCCATGTAATTTCGAAATACCATATTATAGGCTGTTTTTAGAGTCCGTATGTATGGGGAAACTGACTTAGGGTCGGTTTCGGACCCCTCCTCCAAGGGGCCACGAAATTCCCTTCTATTCCCCCATATATACAGCCCTTAGGGCTTCGTTTTAGGTTTGGGTTTTGTTTAGATTACAAGTTCGCCATAGCAGCAACTTCGCGTTCTTCGTTTGTGTTCCGCGACCAGACAAAGGCGTCACAGAACCCCACTTCATCAATAAAGCTTTCCTCTTATATTCGCAATATCCAGATTGCAATCTTAGTTTCTTGCTTGTTCTTCGTTTGCGTGCAGGAAATAGACCCTCGTGGTCAGGTTGATCGTGCTCCGGCGTGGTCAATAACCTCTCAGAGTTGGTTTAGCGATTGCTAAGGCGCGACGTCTCACACGTTCGTAGTCGGATCGTCAAAGTCTACTCCACCAAAAACGATAGCCACCATCTCATCGAAAGACAGGGACAACTTCGCCTATATCAGCGCGCGCGGGGAAGAACATTGGAGCTTCCAGTGATGATTTTCGCACATTGAAACCACCATAATGGGAGTGGGAAGCTTTGGACGAAATATGCATGATGCCACTTTATAAAATTCGTCCATAGGCTAATATAGGTGCTGCGCCACCTTAATTTTGGGCCAGGCCCATGTAATTTCGAAATACCATATTATAGGCTGTTTTTAGAGTCCGTATGTATGGGGAAACTGACTTAGGGTCGGTTTCGGACCCCTCCTCCAAGGGGCCACGAAATTCCCTTCTATTCCCCCATATATACAGCCCTTAGGGCTTCGTTTTAGGTTTGGGTTTTGTTTAGATTACAAGTTCGCCATAGCAGCAACTTCGCGTTCTTCGTTTGTGTTCCACGACCAGACAAAGGCGTCACAGAACCCCACTTCATCAATAAAGCTTTCCTCTTATATTCGCAATATCCAGATTGCAATCTTAGTTTCTTGCTTGTTCTTCGTTTGCGTGCAGGAAATAGACCCTCGTGGTCAGGTTGATCGTGCTCCGGCGTGGTCAATAACCTCTCAGAGTTGGTTTAGCGATTGCTAAGGCGCGACGTCTCACACGTTCGTAGTCGGATCGTCAAAGTCTACTCCACCAAAAACGATAGCCACCATCTCATCGAAAGACAGGGACAACTTCGCCTCTATCAGAAGCCTTCTTCAACATATATTTAAGGATAATGTTTTCCACCCTTAGATCATCATTCTCCAATTCAAGATTTAATATCATTTGGCATAAGGCCTCCTTGCTTTCCTGCAGAAAACGAGACGGGATAAATTGGACCTTAGGTTCGTAGCTTCTAGGGAGGCTTGACTTCTTGAATTTTTACATGCATGTCTCTAGGTTGAGGTAATGGATCATCCTCTTCCTCAGAGCTATCATCTATTGTTTCCTGCATGGTAGAATCTTCTTCCTCCTACAAGGTCCATAAATAGGAGTAAATATCCCCAAAGATCTTGGGGTCAACATGGCTCTCCCAACCTGAATCGCGAGATGACATATTTTCAGATCTCTTAGGAAAACAGCAAGAAACAAGAACAGGGGATTTCTTTGCGATAGAGTCGTCAAAACAGTCGGGGTATATATAGAGAATTTTTATTCTTGGGAAACAAGTATTTGGAAGAAAAACTGAGTCGGGAAGGCATCCGAGGTGGGCAGCACCCACCAGGGCGTGCCCATGGGTACCTGGCGCGCTCTCGTGTATGGTGCTCACCTCGATCACCTTCTGGTTTATTTTTCTATTCCTAAAATTCTAAAATATTCCAAAACTGACAGAAAATATTTTTGCGCATTTTTGGAGTCCGTTTACTTACCGTATCATGTACCTCCTATTTTTAAGTATTTTGGAGTGTTCCGAAATGTTTTTTTATGTGCTCCTCCGGCGTCATGGTTTGGATAACATGGCTTTTAATGTTAATAGGCGAACCTAAGATATAGTGCTTAATTCATTGTCCATTGACCACCTTCGGGATAGTACCTTCGGCATTATTAATCTTGATAGCTCTAGAACGAGTGTACCCATCGGAGGAAGGAAAATGCCCCATGTAATCAAAACCCCACACGTCAAATGATTCAACAACAAGTGAATAATTCATAGGCATTTCTTGACACTTACCAATATTACCAATTCTTTGGCATTCAACACAAGACAAGACAAACTTATGAGCATGCTTGAAGAGAGTAGGACAATAAAATCTAGATTGTAATACCTTATGAGAAATTCTATCTCCCGCATGATGTCCTCCACAAGCTGTGGGATGACATTTCCGTAGGATGTGTTCCTATTCATGCTCAGGTACGCAATGCCTAATAATACAATCTACTCCTTCTTCATAAAGATGTGGGTCATCCCAAAAGTAATTATCGATGTTCTACGAACGGGGGCACCCAGACCTGCCTGCCTATGGCCTAGGGCATGGCCCACTTCATCGACCCAACCCCGGTCGGGCGCAGCCTCACTCAAGACAAGGCCCTCGCGAGGGCCCTAGGCTCGAGAGGAGGAGCAACATCAGGACTGGCAAGGGATAGGCCTCCTCAGGCCCCCTCTGAAGCAGCGGAGATCTTCATGCAAGGCCCGGCCTTGGGATTCAAGGGTGGCGTAATGAAGGATAGGTGGGCGCCAGCACGCCACACGGGGCAGTTTCCCCTTTGGTTTAAAGGGAGCAGAGACATATGCGGGTTACCAAAGCACCCCCCCAAAGGTTTCCATTCCGGTGCGACAAGACCACAACCACCCGCCTCGCAGGGCGGATGTCAACGCTGAGCCCATCCTTGCATCGTCGATAGCTACTTTGCAGGTGAAGACCGCCTTTGGGTAGGGCGAGCACGTACTCCTGTCCCCCTTCAAATTTGGTCATCGTGGGATCCCTTCCTGCTAGCAATAAGGGAAGAGGACCCAAGCCACCGCTATATAGAGAGGGTAGGCTGCATCGTAGAGAGGGACCGGCCGGATCCATTCCACTACTCACCCATCACCGAGCCACAGAGGGCCTCGAACACCTCAAAGGGAGCCCTCACGAGGCTCTGAAACATTGTAATAGTTCATCCACACCACCTCCTTGAGAGGCAATCCACCAAAGCAGGAGTAGGGTATTACGCTTCGCAGCAGCCTGAACCTGGGTAAACTGTCGTGTCCATTCTCTTCCTCGCCATCGTGCGAGTTCGTTGACGTGTTCATCGAGTAGAGAGCTAGGTTGGGCGAGGCTGTAGGGGATCCTCGCACATTCCCCTGTGTTCGAATCTTAAGACTTTTTGGGAGCCCGAAATCTGGCATTTGGCGTGCCAGGTAGGGTACGTGTCAAAGCTTCCTCACTCGCGGCGATGGTCAGGCCCCAGCTTGACGACTCCATGGCGGGCGAGACCCACGGCGATGGTCAACCCCTGACGCGTGACGGTGCTTGGGCGCATGGGCCGCCCCCGCGGTTGCCTGCATCCTCGGTGGGTTGCAGGCACCACCCTCCGAGCGCCATGTCAAGCGTTTCCTATGCCACATAGGAGCGGTTCGGCCGCGGCCCGAGCCCGCGCAGAACCGCGCATGGCTAGGAATCGACATCACCTTTGGCCCCAACGACCGCCCCAAGACGACGGCAGACGCTGGAATGCTTCCTATGATGTGCACACCGACCATATGCAGCGTCACCTTCTCCAAGACTCTCATAGATGGTCACGTTAGTCTCAACGTCATCTCCGTGGATGCCTTCGACACGCTGCAGCTACCCCGTGACCAGCTCGTGCCTTCAAGGTCCTTCTCTGGGGTGGTCGACGGGTCCATTGTCCCCATGGGGCAGGTGCGCCTACCCGTCACCTTCAGCACCCATTCCAACTTCCGCATCGAGCACGTCGACTTCGATGTCGCCCACACCCACCTCCCGTACAACGCAATACTCACCTACCCCGCGCTCACTCAGTTCATGGCAGCAACGCACCCGGGCTACAATGTCGTCAAGATGCCCAGGAGCGGCGGCGTCCTCACCGTCGTGGGGGATGTCAAGGATGCGTCCCACGTGCTCAAGCTCTCCTACAAAGCCGCGGCCGCGGCGCGCACCTGTGTCGGGGGCGCCGCGCTAGACGTAGAGGACCCCGAGGGCATCCTCCCAGACGTCACGCCAGTGAAGAAGCAGCAGCTATTCTCCCAGAGTCAGGCGGAGACGAAGCGGGTGCTGGTGGACGAAGGAAACCCCGGTCCCACCTTCACCATCGGTGTCGGCTTGCCTCAAGATCAAGAGGAGGCTTTAGTGGCCTTCCTCCGGGCGAACAAAGATGCGTTCGCATGGAGCGCCTCCAACCTGGTGGGAGGCTCAATGGACGTGATCGAGCACCACCTCATGGTGTGCCCGAACGCACGTCCGATGAAGCTAAAGGCAAGAAGGGAAGCTCCGGAGAAGCACGTGTTCATTGCCTAGGAGGTCAGCAAGCTCGAGAAGGCAGGGGGTCATTCGGGAGGTGTGCTACCTAGAGTGGTTGGCCAACCCAGTGGTGTTCCCAAAGAAGTGCGGGAAGGAGTGTATGTGCGTCGACTTCACGAGCCTCAACAAAGCTTGCCCCTAGGACCCGTTCCCGCTGTCGCTACCGCGCATCGACAAAGATCGCCCACCGCGGAGTGCGACCTCCTATGCTTCCTGGACGCCTTCTCGGGGTACCACCGAGGTGACCTTCCAGCGGCTGATGCACATTGCCCTGGGGCCGTAGCTTGGGAGAAATGCGGAAGCCTATGTCGACGGCATCGTGGTCAAGTCTAGGGCGTCCAAGACCCTGGTCGAAGACTTAGAAGAGACATTCGCGAGACTGAGGGAAGTGAGCCTGAAGCTCAACCCTGAAAAATGTGTCTTCAGGGTCACCTCGGGCAAACTGCTCGGTTTCCTGGTGTCGCACCGAGGAATCGAGGCGAACCCCGAGAAGGTCAAGGCCATAAGCAAGATGAGCGTGCCCAGACCCTCAAGGAAATGCAGAAACTAGCAGGGTGTGTAACCTCCTTGGGGCGTTTCATCTCCAAGCTTGGCGAGCGGGCCTTGCCGTTCTTCAAGATCATGAAAAGGAATGACCCTTTCGAATAGACCTCGGAGGCGGACGCAGCCTTTGAGGAACTCAAGCGATACCTCATGAGTCCGCTAGTGATGGTAGCTCGACACCCTCGGGAGCCCCTGCTGCTATACCTGGCTGCCACCCCCCACTTCGCCAATGCTGCACCGATGGCAATCAGGAAGGAGCAGGTCGGCACGTGCGCCAAGACGACATGCGCCGGCGGGCCCCCAAGCATGGAGCCAGGGGGCTCGCAGGATCCTCAGGAGCCTGTGTCCCTCCAAGACGAAGCACCTGAGCCCCAAGCTGCTCCAATGGTCCCTGAAGTGCTCTACCCTCCTGAGCTCCAAGTTGCTCCAACGGTCCCTAAAGCGCTCTACCCTCCCAAGGCCCAAGCCGCTGCAAAGGCCTCTAAAGCGCTCGGCCCTTGTGAGCCTCCCCCTGCACCGATGGTCCCCGAGGCGCCCAGGCATCTTAGGCCCGCAACGGGGCAGGACACCTCAGAGGGCCTCACTCTTGTTGAGCACTCGGTGTATTATGTCAGAACAGTGTTGCAGGACGCACGCTCGCGCTACCCCATGTAGCAGAAGCTCCTCCTAGCGCTCCTCGTCGCTTCGAGGAAACTATGCCATTACTTCTAGGGGAATCCCAACAAGGTCGTCTCTGCTTACCCCTTGGAGAAAATCCTACATAACCCCAATGCGGCGGGAAGAGTCACCGAATAGAACATCGAGTTGCAGGTCTTCAACATCGAGTTCAGCACGACCAGGGTCATCAAAGGGGCGGCCCTAGCAGATTTTGTGGCGGAATGGACAGACGCCCTGGACAGGGGGCTAGACGGGAGCCAGTACCTCGCCCCTGGCGACAAGGCACCAGAAGGATGGATCATGCATTTCGACGGAGCCTTCACGTGCAAGGGAGCGGGGGCTGGGGTCATGCTCACTTCCCCGACAAGAGACAAGCTTAGTTATGTTGTGCAGCTCTGCTTCCAGCATGGAGAGAAGGTCTCCAACAACATTGCGGGCTATGAGGGCCTCATCACCGGCCTCAAGGCAGCGACGGCTCTGGGAATCTGGTGCCTCACCGTCATGGGCGACTCCCAGCTCCTTGTCAAGTTCTCCAACAAGGAATATACGCCCAAGGACGAGCACATGGAGGCATATTTGGAAGAGGTACGAAAGATCGAAAAACATTTTCAGGGCTTTGAGTTGCAATATATCGCACGCAGCACGAACAATGAAGCCGACAACATCGCCAAGAGGGCCTCGCATCGCGAGCCCCAGGACCCAGGCATCTTCGAGGAGCGGCTCTTCAAACCCTCCGCGGCACCGCATGCTGAGGACCTGGCGCCACGAGGTGAGGATCACCCCCCCCCCCACTGCCGTCCTAGGGAGCACCGAACTGTGGCCAGGCCTCAGGAACCCAACTCCTCCTGGCCTTGGAGCCTCAGGTTGACAGCTGGATGCAGGAGTTCATGGCGTATCTACTTCACGGCATGTTGCCGGAAAAGGAGGAAGACGCAGAGCGCGTGGCCCGACAGGCCATGACCTGTTGGATTTCGGGCTCCGCAAAACCATTAAGATTCGAACACAGGAGCGTGTGTGAAGATCCCCTGCAGCCTCATACGACCTAGCTTGCTACTCGATGAACACAGTAGAGAACTTACACGATGATGAGGAAGAAGATGAACATGACAGTTTACCCAGGTTCGGGACGCTGCGAAGCGTAATAACCCTACTCCTGCTTTGGTGGATTGCCTCTCTGGAGTTTTTTGTGGATGAACTAGTACAATGCGCTTGAGCCTCGTGAGGGCGCTCAAGATGTGTTCTTGGCTGGCTATCTCGTGGTGGTGCGTGGAGTGACTAAGTGTTGGATCGGATCTGTCGGGGGATCCCCCTCTATGAAGCGGCCTACCCTCTATATATAGGATGGCCCAGGTCCTCTTCCCTTATCACAATGGCAGGAAGGGATCCCACAAAGGCCAATTTCGAAGGGGGATGGGGGTTGGTGCTCGCCTTGCCCAAAGGCGGTCTTCGCCTGCAAAGTAGCTGTCGATCCCGTAGGGGCGGGCTCAGCGATGATGCCCGTCTTGTAGGACGGGTGGTTGTGGTCTTCTTGCACCAGAATGGAAACCTTTGCGGGTGCTTTGGGAACCCGCGTACGTCCTTGCTTCCTTTGCACCAAATGGGAAACTACGCCGCATGGCGCACTGGTGCTCGCCTGTCCTTCCTTGCGTCATCTTTGACTCTTGAGGCCGGGCCTTGCATAGGAGCCTCCGTCGCTCCGGAGGGGTCCTGAGGAGGCCCATCCTTCGCGAGTATTGTCGCTGTTCTTCCTCGCGAGGGCCTTGTCTTGAGTATGGGCCTTGCCTGGTCCCATTTGGCTGATGGAGTGGGTCATGCCCTAGACCGCAGGCAGGCAGGTCTGGGTACCCTCATTCCTAGAACACCGACAATAGCCCCCGGGCCCAACGTGCGCTCGAGCTGGCTTATGGGTGAAGCCTCGAGGGAGGCTCAGAGTGCCACGAGCCCCTAACGCCCGCGGGCTAGGCTTGGCATGTGCTAAACGCCTCGGCGGTGACGCCTCCGCTCCTCGAGGCTGTCCAAAAGCACACCTAGTTGGATTGACGTGACACGTGGGCACAGCGCAGGCCATCATTGCTTCCCATGAAGTGCTGCCGCTGCTGTGGGCCGCATGGACGTGACTCTTCAAAGGGCAATGGAGGCGACGTGGATGGGACACCATTGACCAAACTGCCCTGTGTCGCCCGAGGGGCGCGCAACGCCTGCCCTCCCACAATGCCTCATGGCCACGGTTAAGCCTATAAATCCGCCCTGTCCCTAGCCAGGGGAGGGTATTGCAGTCTTGATGATTCCCCTTGCTTCCTTCACTCCGCCAGCACAAAACCCTCTTTCCTTCTCGTCCCCCTGTCCCTCATGGCATCCGGCGGAAGCGGTACAGGCGCAGGGAAACGGCCGGCTCCTCCGGCACCTTCGTCCTCCTCTGGAGGCACTGGCGAGGCGCCCTCTGGGTTGGCACGAGTTCACCAGCGGTGGGCCCTGGCCGACGAGTAAGTACTCTGGCGCCTCCCTTTTCTCTCATTCTTCTGTCCACCATCTAGAGCTTGATCCCCTTCCCCTCCTTCCAGGGTTCCCGTGGCCAAGTAGTACATGCTTGGCGAGCTTCAGGAGGAGGTAGAGATGCTATAGGCCTAGCTGACTACCGCTGAGGGCGCCTTCAATGCCCCCTCCGAGGCGAGGCCGAGGCCCGGGCAGAATCGGCGTCCCTCCAAACCCAGGTCCAAGAGGCGGCCAACGTGGAGCAAGCCGCCAAGGACGAGGCGACGCATGCCAGGCTGCTGGAGTCCCTTCATGCCAAGAAGTTCCAGGACATTGCGTGCCGCGCGACCGGCGCGGTGAGCCGGTTCGCTAGGGACGCCCCCGCGCTGCCGCACGTGCGAAGTGATGGGGGCTACCTTGAGTTCTTTCGGAAGGTGGTTGAGGCATTGGAGACCGGCGTCTCTCGTGTCGACGTGGACAGCGCGTCCGACGCGCCGGACCTTCTGGACCTTGCCTTGACGCTCGTCTACTCCAACTTGCGCCGCCTCACCCCGCAGCTCGACCTCCGGCGCCTTGGAGAGAGAGTGCCCGACGAGCTCCAGCGACCCCTCCGAGACGGGACGCGCCCGCTTGTGGAGGCCATGGCAGACCGATTCATCCAGGTGCCCGCCTCAAGCGAAGAGGACGGCTCTGGCGTCGGGCCAGCTAGCGGCGCGGGCGGCAGCGGCGACTCCTCCCCTTAGGCATCCTCCCTTCCCCTTTACTGGTACCTGTAATGCTTGAACAAGAACCCTGCCTCGTGGGGCGTTAATCTTCTGCATGTTACCTTTGTCGTCTTGTTTTTCTTCCTCGATTTGCTGGTTGCGGTGTTGGTTGGTGTTGTTGTGGTCGTCGCCCTGCATCAGCCCTCGATACGATCCCCGCGAGGCTCTCCCCCTCTAGGGGTGAATCGCGTCTCTGGCTCTTGTTGGGCCTTGGGCATTGCGACTCATTGCGATCGAGCCCCTCCTAGCATGTCGCCTCCTTTGTTGCTTCGTTCCTCAAGGGCCTTGGTAGCCGCACGTAGTAGTCACAGTTCTTGCATTTTTAGGTTAGCGTGTGCAGTCTTCATTTCATACCTAGGGCCGTTATTAGGCCTGGAGGTTCCTCGAGGGTTCGATAGTGTACTTAGCTTTGTATGACGCTGGCAATCTCGTGTCGCGAGGCGAGACGGGCTGTTCTGTCAAGTTGTGGCTCCGTCCATGATATCTTCTTCTTACCTGTTGAATGGTCTGGGGGCCTTTTGGCACTCTGCGTCTATAGGTCCCAGTCTCGCACATTTCCCCACCAACATTAGGTACAGCTAGAGAGGATGCACCTCACGAGGCGAGGCCTCGGTACTCCTGATGCTGACCGGAAACCATGGACGACACCAGGAAGTCGGGTGGCATTATGATCGCTAAGGCTCTTGAGGCACGTTGCCCAGGAGCCCCCTTTTTCGATGCTCAAACCGCTCTACGTCGTCAGGTCCCAGTTCCGTGCATTTCCCCACCACCGTTAGGTATGACCGAAAACCAAGGACGCACTTCCCGAGGAGGGGCCTCGACACCCCCAATACCGACCAGAAACCAAGGACGGCACCAGGGGGACGAGTGGCCTTATGACCAGTAAGGCTCCTGAGGCATGCTACCCAGGAGCCCCCCTTGACGCTCGAGCGATCCCCCATTCCATTCCTCTAGGTGCTGCCTCAGGAGGCTCTAGGGCCTCCTGAGACTCCATGTTGTGATGTCGAGCTGCGGTCGGAGCCCCCGAGCGGGGGTTTACTGCTAAAAATTGTGTGCCCATGAGGCGGCGAGGCCTCGTCGTCCAGATTTGTGATGCCTTGGGGCGGCGCGAAGCATTGGGCTCCTTTCGAAACACCATTCAGAAAGACAGAATTCAAGTTTGGCAAAACAAGAAAACGAAAAGAGAAAAGTCCCTGCCCCTTTTTCTTTTAAAACATAAGATCACAAAATCTTCGAGCTTTTGACATGCTCAAGCACAAAAAGGGCCATCAAAGGGTGCAACTTGAAATACAAAAAAGAGCGAGAAAACGGCCGTGTCCAGATTTTTTGGGGTTGTCCCCGCCTTCGTCTTCCCCTACCGCTGAGCGTAGGGCATCCACGTTGCATGGGCATAGGCATTGATGGGCAGTGTTGTCTTCTCCGCCAGCTCCGGGCTGTGGCTGCCACATTGCATGGGACGGACCCCTCCGCATCCTCGGGGGGGGGGGGGTATACAGTCCGCTCATTGTTACGTGAGAGTGTCACAGCCCTGGGCTAGCCCCCAGGCGCATGGCTTTGTGGCTCGTAGCCCCGTCAAAGATCATCCCATGCATTTCTGCCCGATTATGCACCCTTATGACCCTAACCTGGTAACATCGTCCCCCGTGCAACCCCAGGATTGCGCTCCTGAGGCCCAAACATGAGCACGATGCATCGGCGCGGCCATAAGGGTGTTTTGTCGGTGAAGATTACCTCGTGAGGCATCCATGTGCCCTCCGGAAAAATCCCAAGGATCTCATGAGACCCGGCCTTCCAAGGGCGTATCAGCGCCATAATTGCCACGGGTGGCCTGCGTTGCTCGCCTTGCCGCTCCCCCAGGTCATCACTCCTAGGGCCTAAGGGCTTGGCTTGTCGTCACTTTTCCGTGGGGGCACCGGCTAGTGCCACGCCCCGCGGCCTAGGGGCGCCCTCCTACCCACGCCGCCTGGGCCCGGCGCTCTGCTAACGGGAGCCCCCAGGCCCGGCTCGAGGAGGACGCCTAGGGTACTTCTCACTCTTGGGGGGTGCTAGCGCCTATGGCGGGCGCTTGAGCCTCCCCCCTGTTAGGTGGGCCAGGTAGTATGACGTAGCATGGTACGTAGGGCTCGACGTAGGTGCTCGGTTCGCCTCCTAAGTCATCTATCGGTGCGCCAGGGACGGTCCTTCCTGGCGGTGGGGGGAGGTCACCCCGTGTGCTTCCCTCATAGGCCCTCCTTCGCCGGTCCTCTAAGAGGAATTGCTTACCTTTGCCGCCACCGTTGGGTGGGCCTCGCATCCCCTGGCGTAGATTCCCCCCTTGGTGCCCCGACGCGCCTCCGCCGTTGTTGCTTGCTTGTCCGGACGCCTACCCCGCCCGCTCGCTGCACCGGATAGCGTGCTCCCACCTGGCCAACCTGGGCTGTTGAGGGCCCGGTGGGTTATGGGGAGGCGCGTTAGTGTGCGCACCGGGCACCTCGCCGTTTCCTCCGTGCAACTGGTGGTTGTCGTCGTGCTGCGTCCCAAGACCGGTCACCGAGATTCGGAGGAGAAGGAGCACAGAGTGTGGCGCGCCCCGCTCGGCCCTGTCCGACATTGGAGGGGCCCTTCTGTCGGCAGGCCGGGGGCAGGTTCAGCACGTGGGCCCCCGGAGCCTGGCGCCTGTGGTCTTGAAGAAGAGTGCGAGAGGATGGCGCTCTGGGCGACGGCGACCAGCTCTGCGATGTGATTCGCCCATGCGTCGAAGCCCCCATGCGTCGAGGTCTCCCACATAGGTTTGACGTGTTGCTGATGCCGGGGGCGCTGCCCGTTCACCGTGCGCCTGAGCGGCGCGGGGAGCATTAGAGGCAATAATAAATTAGTTATTATCATATTTCCTTGTTCATGATAATCGTTTATTATCCATGCTATAATTGTATTGATCGGAGACTTGAATGCATGTGTGGATACATAGACAAAACCATGTCCCTAGTATGCCTCTAATGGACTAGCTCGTTGATCAAAGGATGGTTAAGGTTTCCTAGCCATGGACATGAGATGTCATTTGATAACGGGATCACATCATTAGGAGAATGATGTGATGGATAAGACCCAAACTACAAACATAGCATATGATCGTGTCAGTTTATTGCTACTGTTTTCTGCATGTCAAGTATATGTTCCTATGACCATGAGATCATGCAACTCACGGATATCGGAGGAGTGCCTTGTGTGTATCAAACGTCGCAACGTAACTGGGTGACTATAAAGGTGCTCTACAGGTATCTCCGATGGTGTTTGTTGAGTTGGCATGGATCGAGACTGGGATTTGTTACTCCGTGTAACGGAGAGGTATCTCGGGGCCCACTCGGTAATGCAACATCACAATAAGCCTTGCAAGCAATGTGACTAATTGTTAGTTGCGGGATCTTGTATTACGGAACGAGTAAAGAGACTTGCCGGTAACGAGGTTGAACTAGGTATGGAGATACCGACGATCGAATCTCGGGCAAGTAACATACCGAAGAACAAAGGGAACGATATACGGGATTGACTGAATCCTTGACATAGAGGTTCGACCGATAAAGATCTTCGTAGAATATGTAGGAACCAATGTGGACGTCCAGGTCCCGCCATTGGTTATTGACCGTAGAGGTGTCTCGGTCATGTCTACATAGTTCTCGAACCCGCAGGGTCTGCACACTTAAGGTTCGGTGACGTTTCGGTAGTGTAGAGTTATGTATGGTGGTGACCGAAGTTTGTTCGGAGTCCCGGATGAGATCCCGGACATCACGAGGAGCTCCGGAATGGTCCGGAGGTAAAGATTCATATATAGGAAGTCCCAGTTTGGTTTCCGGAAAAGTTTCGGGCTCATCGGTAGTGTACCGGGAGTGCCGGTAGTGTACCGGGAGTGCCGGTAGTGTACCGGGAGGCCTCCGGGAGGGGTATTTCGACCCCAAGAGGTCCATGGGCTGTGGGAGAATAATAACCAGCCCTTAGTGGGCTGGGAAAACAGCCACAAAGGCCCATGGCGCAGGAGAGAAAGTCCTAAAGCAAAAAGTGGAAAATCAGCCAATAGGAGGCAATCCTACTCCAACTAGGATTGGAGGTGAAGTAGGATTTCTTCCCACCTCCTATTTCGGCCGACCCAAAGGCCTTGGCTGCCTCTCCTCTCCTCTCCTCCTATATATACTAGTGGATTGGGTGGTTTTTGGACAGAATTTCCGGCCACGTGCTACCCGTTTCACCGGTGCACAGTTTCTCCTCTAGATCGGTTTTCCGCAGCGCTTAGGCGAAGCCCTGCCGGAATTGCTCCACCACCATCACCGGAGCGCCGTCACGCTGCCGGTGAACTCTCTCTCCTATCCACCTCCTCTTGCTGGATCAAGACGGTGGAGATCGTCATCAAGCTGCACGTGTGCTGAACGCGGAGGTGCCGTCCGTTCGGCGCTAGATCGGAAGGACCGTGATCGAGATCGCGAGACGGTTCGTGATGAGATCGTGGAACGGATCGTGATGAGTTCGCGGGACAGATCGTGATCAAGATCGTGAGACGGATCGTGATGAGATCGCGGGACGGATCGTGATGAGTTCACGGGACGTATCGTGATGGGATCGCGGGACGGATCGTGATGAGATCGCGGGACGCTCGGCGATTTGGATCGCGAAGATGTTCGACTACACCAACCGCGTTTCTTAACGCTTCCCGCTTAGCGATCTACAAGGGTACGTAGATCCACTCTCCCTCTCGTAGATGCTCATCACCATGGATAGGTTTGCGTGTGCGTAGGAAAATTTTTGTTTCCCATGCGACGTTCCCCAATCAGTGGCATCATGAGCTAGGTTGATGGTTCGATGAGATCTCGAGTAGAACACAAAAGGTTTGTGGGCGTTGATGCTTAGATTGCTTCCTCCCTTGGTCGTATTTTGGTTCAGCGGGATTGTGAGATGAAGCGGCCCGGACCAACATTACTCGTACGCTTACGAGAGACCGGTTCCCTCGACGCAACTTGTTGCCTAGATGGCTTGCGGGTGACAGTTTCTCTCACTTTAGTTGGATCGGATTCGACAAAGGCGGTCCTTGAGAAGGTTGAAAAGCAAACTAGTGTATCACCGTTGTGGTTTATGCGTAGGTGAGAATCGTTCTTGCTAGATACCCATAGCAGCCACGTAAAATATGCAACAACAATTAGAGGACGTCTAACTTGTTTTTGCAGGGTATGTTGTGATGTGATATGGCCAATTACATGATGAGATATATGTGATGTATGAGATGATCATGTGATGTATAGATTATCACGACTTGCATGTCGATGAGTACGGCAACCGGCAGGAGCCATAGGGTTGTCTTTAATTATTGTATGACCTGCGTGTCAATCATTAAGCGCTATGTAAGGCTTTACTTTATCGCTACGGTAGCAATAGTAGTAGAAGCATGCAGGGCGTGACAACCCCAATGGCAACACATTGATGGAGATCAAGATGATGGAGATCATGGTGTTGTGCCGGTGACGATGGAGATCATGCCGGTGTTTCGAAGATGGAGATCTTAAACACAAGTTCATGGCCATATCATGTCACTTATGAATTGCATGAGATGTTAATCCTTTTATGCACCTTGTTTTGCTTAGTACGGCGGTAGCATTATAAGGTGATCCCTCACTTGAATTTCAAGATGAACTGTGTTCTCCCCGAGTGTGCACCGTTGCGAAAGTTCGTCGTGTTGAGACACCACGTGATGATCGGGTGTGATAGACTCTACGTTCACATACAACGGGTGCAAGCCAGATTTGCACGCGCAGAACACTCGGGTTAAACTTGACGAGCCTAGCATGTACAGACATGGCCTCGGAACACGAGAGACCGAAAGGTCGAACATGAGTCATATAGTAGATATGATCAACATAATGATGTTCACCATTGCAGCCACCTCAACTCACGTGATGATCGGACTTGAGTTGGTGAATTTGGATCATGTATCACTCGAATGATCGGAGGGATGTCAATTTGAGTGGGAGTTCTTAAGTAATATGATTAATTGAACTCATTATCATGAACATAGTCAAAGTGTCTTTGCAAATTATGTTGTAGATTACTAGCTCGCGCTGTAGCTCCCTTGTATTTTTATATGTTCCTAGAGAAATAGAATTGAAAGATGTTCGTAGCAAAATTGCGGACTGGGTCCGTGATCTGAGGATTGTCCTCACTGCTGCACAGAAGGCTTATGTCCTTAATGCACCGCTCGGTGCGCCACCCCCTCTAGCGTCGTCTATAGATGTTGTGAACATCTAACAGGCACGTTTCGATGACTACTTGATAGTTTAGTGCGTCATGCATTACGGCTTAGAATTGAGGCTCCAAAACGTTTTGAACGTCATGGAACATATGAGATGTTCTAGGAGCAGAGATTGTGATCTCAGGCTCGTGCCTTTGTTGCGAGATATGAGATCTCCAACAAGATTCTTTGCTTGTAAGATGAAGGAGAATAGCTCAATCGTTGAGCATGTACTCAGATTGTCTGGGTACTACAATCGCTTGAATCAAGTGGGAGTTGATCTTCCAGATAAGATAGTGATTGATATAGTTCTCCAAGTCACTGTCACTAAAGCTACTAGAACTTAGTGATGAACTATAATACACCAGGGATAGAAGTATTGATCCCTGAGCTGTTCGCGATGTTTGACACCGCGAAGGTAGAAATCAAGAAGGAGCGTCAAGTGTTGATGGTTAATCAAACCACTAGTTTCGAAAAGGGCAAGAGCAAGGAGGGAAACTTCATGGATAGCAAGTCAATTGCTGCTCCAGTGAAGCAACCCAAAGTTGAACTCAAACCCGAGACTAAGTGCTTCTATTATGAGGTGAGAGGTCGCTGAAGCGGAACAACCCTAGATACTTGGTAGATAAGAAGGCTGGCAACATCGACAGAAGTATATTTGATATACGAGTTATTGATGTGTACCTTGCTAGTACTCCTAGTAGCACCTGGGTATTGGATACCGGTTCGGTTGCTAAATGTTAGTAACTCGAAATAAAAGCTACGGAATAAACGGAGAACTAGCTAAGGGTGAGGTGACGATGTGTGTTGGAAATGTTTCCAAGGTTGATGTGATCAACATCGCACGCTCTCTCTACCTTCAGGATTAGTAACGAACCTAAATAAATGTTATTTGGTGTTTTGCGTTGAGCATGAACATGATTAGATCATGTTTGTTGCAATACGATTATTCATTTAAGTCAGAGAATAATAGTTATTCTGGTTACATGAATAATACCTTCAATGGTCATGCACCAAGTGAGAATGGTTTGTTGAAATCTTGATCGTAGTAGTACACATGTTCATAACATTGATGTCAAAAGATACAAAGTTAATAATGATAGTACCACATACTTGTGGCACTGCCGTTAAATGTCATATTGGTATAAAGCGCATGTAGAAACTCCATGCTGATGGATATTTGGACTCATCGATTTCGAATCGGTTGAGACATGCGAACCATGCCTCTTGGGCAAGATGACTAAAGGACCCCGTTGGATGGAGCAAGCAAGTGATTCATTGGAAATGATACATGTTGATGTATGCAATCTAGTGAGTCTTGTAGCGTGCAGTGGATATCGTTATTTTCTTACCTTCACTGATGATTTGAGTAGATATAGTGTATATTTACTTAATGAAACACAAGTCTGAATCGTTTGAAAGGTTCAAGCAAATTCAGAGTGAAGTTTAAAGATCATCGTGACAAGAAGATAAAAATGACCGCGATATGATCGTGGAGGTGAATATCTGAGTTACGAGTTTGGCATACAACTTAAGACAACGTGAAATTTGTTTCACAACTAACGCCACCTGGAACACCATGCTGTGATGGTGTGTCCGAACATCATAGTCATGCTCTATTGATATAGTGCATACTGTGATGTCTCTTATCATTTTACTACTATAATTTTTGGGGTTATGCATTAGAGACAACTACATTCACTTTAAATAGGGCATCATCTAAATCCGTTGAGATGACACCGTGTGAATTATGGTTTGATAGAAACCTAAGCTGTCATTTCTTAATGTTTGGGGCTGCGATGCTTGTGTGGAAAATGTTTTCACATAATAAGCTAGAACCCAAAGCGGACAAATGTATCTTCATAGAATACCCTAAGAACAGATGGGTATGCCTTCTATCTCAGATCCGAGTGCAAAGTGTTTGTTGCTAGAACTGGGTCCTTTCTCGAGAAAAGGTTTCTCTCAAAAGAATTGAGTGGGAGGAAGATAGAACTTGATGAGGTTGTTAAACCTTTGTTCAACCAGAGAGTAGCGCAGCGCAGAAAGATGTTTCTGTGAAGCCTACGTTAGTTGAAGAGGAAGTTAATGATGATGATCATGAAGCTTCAGGATCAAGTTACTATCGAACTCCGTAGGTCGACAAGGATGTGTACTGCTCCTGAGCGGTACGACAACTCTGTCTTGGAGGTCATGTTGTTGGACAACGATGAACCTACGAGCTATGGATAAGCGATGATGGGCCCGGATTCCGACAAATGGTTGGAGGCCATGAAATCCGAGATAGGATCCATGTATTAAAACCAAGTGTAGACTTTGGTAGACTTGCTCGTTGGACGGCAGGTCGTTGAGTACAAATGGATCTTTAAAATGAAGACAGACACTGATGGTGAATGTCACTATTTGTAAAGCTCGACTTGTTGCAAAGATGTTTGTGACAAGTTCAAGGAGTTGACTACGATGAGACTTTCTCACTCGTAGCGATGCTAAAAGTCTGTTGGAATTGTGTTAGCAGTTGCTGTGTTTTCAATTATGAAATCTGGCAGATGGATGTCAAAACATCGTTTCCTTAATGGTTTACTTGAGGAAAGGTTGTATGTGATACAACCAGAAGGTTTTGTCAGGCCTAAGGATGCTAAAAGGTGTGCAAGCTTCGGTGATCCTTCCATGGACTGGAGCAAGCATCTCGGAGTTGGAATATATGCTTTGATGAGGTGATCAAAGTTTTGATGTTTATACAAAGTTTATGAGAAACTTGTATTTGCAATAAAGTGAGTGGGAGCACTATAGAATTTCTGATCAGTATATGTGGATGACATATTGTTGTTCAGAAATAATGTAGAGTTTCTGGAAAGCATAAAACGGTTATTTGGAAAGTGATTTTCAAAGGAAGACCTGGATAAAGCTACCTAATTGTTGAGCATCAAAATCTATAGAGATAGATCAAGATGCTTGATGAGACTTTCAATGAGTGCATACCTTCACAAGATTTTGAAAGAGTTCAAAATGGATCAGCCAGAGAAATAGTTCTCGTCTGATTTGTAAGGTGTGAAGTTGAGTGAGACTCAAAGCTCGACAACGGCAGAAGAAAGAGAAAGGACGAACGTCGTCCCCTATGCCTTAGCCATAGGCTCTATATTATGCCATGCTGTGTACCGCACCTATGTGTGCCTTGCCATGAGTTTGTCAAGGGGTACAAGAGTGGTCCAGGAGTGGATCACTGGACAGCGGTCGGAATTATCCTTAGTAACCAGAGGACTAAGGAAATGTTTCTTGATTATGGAGGTGATAAAGAGTTCGTCGTAAATAGTTACGTCGATGCAAGCTTTAACACCTATCCGGATGACTAGTAGTAGCAATCTGGATACGTATAGTGGAGCAGCCATTTGGAAATAGTACCAAGTGGAGTGTGGTAGCAGTGTTTACGGTTTGACATAGAGATTTGCAAAGTACACACGGATCTGAATATCGCAGACCCGTTGACTATAAGACCTCTCTCACATGCAAAGCATGATCGAGCCCCAAAACTCATTGGGTGTTAGATTCATAACAATGCGAATCACATGGTGATGTGAACTAGATTATTGACTCTAGTGCAAGTGGGAGACTGTTGGAAATATGCCCTAGAGGCAATAATAAATTAGTTATTATCATATTTCCTTGTTCATGATAATCGTTTATTATCCATGCTATAATTGTATTGATCGGAGACTTGAATGCATGTGTGGATACATAGACAAAACCATGTCCCTAGTATGCCTCTAATGGACTAGCTCGTTGATCAAAGGATGGTTAAGGTTTCCTAGCCATGGACATGAGATGTCATTTGATAACGGGATCACATCATTAGGAGAATGATGTGATGGATAAGACCCAAACTACAAACATAGCATATGATCGTGTCAGTTTATTGCTACTGTTTTCTGCATGTCAAGTATATGTTCCTATGACCATGAGATCATGCAACTCACGGATATCGGAGGAGTGCCTTGTGTGTATCAAACGTCGCAACGTAACTGGGTGACTATAAAGGTGCTCTACAGGTATCTCCGATGGTGTTTGTTGAGTTGGCATGGATCGAGACTGGGATTTGTTACTCCGTGTAACGGAGAGGTATCTCGGGGCCCACTCGGTAATGCAACATCACAATAAGCCTTGCAAGCAATGTGACTAATTGTTAGTTGCGGGATCTTGTATTACGGAACGAGTAAAGAGACTTGCCGGTAACGAGGTTGAACTAGGTATGGAGATACCGACGATCGAATCTCGGGCAAGTAACATACCGAAGAACAAAGGGAACGATATACGGGATTGACTGAATCCTTGACATAGAGGTTCGACCGATAAAGATCTTCGTAGAATATGTAGGAACCAATGTGGACGTCCAGGTCCCGCCATTGGTTATTGACCGTAGAGGTGTCTCGGTCATGTCTACATAGTTCTCGAACCCGCAGGGTCTGCACACTTAAGGTTCGGTGACGTTTCGGTAGTGTAGAGTTATGTATGGTGGTGACCGAAGTTTGTTCGGAGTCCCGGATGAGATCCCGGACATCACGAGGAGCTCCGGAATGGTCCGGAGGTAAAGATTCATATATAGGAAGTCCCAGTTTGGTTTCCGGAAAAGTTTCGGGCTCATCGGTAGTGTACCGGGAGTGCCGGTAGTGTACCGGGAGTGCCGGTAGTGTACCGGGAGGCCTCCGGGAGGGGTATTTCGACCCCAAGAGGTCCATGGGCTGTGGGAGAATAATAACCAGCCCTTAGTGGGCTGGGAAAACAGCCACAAAGGCCCATGGCGCAGGAGAGAAAGTCCTAAAGCAAAAAGTGGAAAATCAGCCAATAGGAGGCAATCCTACTCCAACTAGGATTGGAGGTGAAGTAGGATTTCTTCCCACCTCCTATTTCGGCCGACCCAAAGGCCTTGGCTGCCTCTCCTCTCCTCTCCTCCTATATATACTAGTGGATTGGGTGGTTTTTGGACAGAATTTCCGGCCACGTGCTACCCGTTTCACCGGTGCACAGTTTCTCCTCTAGATCGGTTTTCCGCAGCGCTTAGGCGAAGCCCTGCCGGAATTGCTCCACCACCATCACCGGAGCGCCGTCACGCTGCCGGTGAACTCTCTCTCCTATCCACCTCCTCTTGCTGGATCAAGACGGTGGAGATCGTCATCAAGCTGCACGTGTGCTGAACGCGGAGGTGCCGTCCGTTCGGCGCTAGATCGGAAGGACCGTGATCGAGATCGCGAGACGGTTCGTGATGAGATCGTGGAACGGATCGTGATGAGTTCGCGGGACAGATCGTGATCAAGATCGTGAGACGGATCGTGATGAGATCGCGGGACGGATCGTGATGAGTTCACGGGACGTATCGTGATGGGATCGCGGGACGGATCGTGATGAGATCGCGGGACGCTCGGCGATTTGGATCGCGAAGATGTTCGACTACACCAACCGCGTTTCTTAACGCTTCCCGCTTAGCGATCTACAAGGGTACGTAGATCCACTCTCCCTCTCGTAGATGCTCATCACCATGGATAGGTTTGCGTGTGCGTAGGAAAATTTTTGTTTCCCATGCGACGTTCCCCAACAGAAACTACGCCGCCTGGCGCACTAGTGCTCGCTTGTCCTTCCTTGCGTCATCTTTGACTCCTGAGACCGAGCCTTGCATAGGAGCCTCCGCCGCTCCGGAGGGGTCCTAAGGAGGCCCATCCTTCACAGGTCTTGTCACTATTCTCCCTCACGAGGCTAGGGCCCTCGTGAGGGCCTTGTCTTGAGTAGGGTCCTGGCCTGGTCCCATTTGGCTGATTAAGTGGGCCATGCCATGGACCACGGGCAGGCAGGTCTGGGTACCCCCATTCCCAGAACGCCGACACAGCCTATTGCTTACAAGACAGTGACTTGTACCGTAGGTGCCCGAACGATGTCACGCTGCGGTGCATCTCCAAGGAGCAGGGATGCGAACTGCTGGCCGACATCTACGAAGGAGACTGCGTGCATCACTCCTCTTCGCGCACGCTTGCAGGGAAGGCGTTCCGATCAGGCTTCTACTGGCCCTCGGCGCTTGACAACGGCATCGAGCTGGTTCAGTCTTGCGAGGCCTGCCAGTTTGATGCCAAGAAGATTCACCAACCCACATAGGGCCTCCAGACCATTCTGCTCTCCTGGCCCTTGGCGGTCTGGGGCCTAGATATTCTGGGGCCCTTACCGCGAGCAGCGGGTGGATACCGCTACCTCTACATCGCCATCGACAGGTTCACCAAATGGGCGGAGGTGAAGCCCGTCCGCACCATCCCTACCGGGTCGGCCGTCAAGTTCATCAAGGGCCTCGTGAGCCGCTTCGGCGTCCCCAACCGCATCATCACTAACAATGGTTCGCAGTTCACAAGTAACCTCTTCAAGACCTATTGTGCTAACCTTGGAACGCAGATATGTTACGCCTCGGTGGCCCACCCACGGAGAAACGGCCAGGCGGAGCGTGCCAACACGGAAGTCCTACGGGGACTCAAGGCAAGGAGCTTCAAGAAGAAGCTTGAAGCTTGCAGCAAGGGTTGGGTCGATGAGCTTCAGTCGGTGTTGTGGTCCATCCGCACCACCCTGACTAAGCCCACTGGCGAGACCCCGTTCTTCCTCGTCTACAGAGCCGAAGTTGTCCTCCCCCACGAGATCAAGCACTGATCCCCGTGGGTCTTGGCATTTGACGAGGAGCGTCAAGATGACGATCGGGGAACAGACCATGTGCTCAGAGAGAAGGCGTGTCATCGGGCCTCGCTCCGAGCTGCGCGGTACCAGCAAGCACTACGGTGCTACCACTGCCGCAACATTCGCTCCAAGACCCTCTAAGTTGAAGACCTTGTCCTGAGGCAGGTTCTCTCCAAGGAGGGCTTGCATAAGCTCTTGCCTATGTGGGAGGGCCCATGCAAGGTCGTTCATGTCTCCAGGCCTGGCACCGTGTACTTGGAAACTCAGGACGGGGTCCCCATCCAGAACACATGGAACATCCAGCACCTCCAGAAGTTCTACCCATGACACTCTCACGTAATAATGAGCGGGTTGTATACGCCCAGAGCCCCCCAAGGACGCGGAGGGGTTCCTCCCATGCAATGTGGTAGCCACAGCCTAGAGCTGGAAGAAAAGACAACACTGCCCATCAATGGCTATTCCCATGCAACATGGATGCCCTACGCTCAGCGCTGGGGGAACACGAAGACTACTCTAGGTGCCGGACACGGCCGTTATTTGCTTTTCTCCTGTTTGGATTTGCCAGCCTTTATGAAATTAAACTCGGGTTTTTCCAAATCACGTTTTAAATGGAAGGGTCAAAGATTTGTTTTCATTGCCATTCCTTATGTCTCTTTCTCTTTCTCTGAGTAAAGCACTCGCCTACTCCCCTCCCCATCGTACCCCACGTGCGGGGGCTGGGGACAAGATGCTTACATCTCGCCAAGGCCTTGGCGCCCGGATCCTTGCATGGCACTCATGGGTGGGTTAGTAGGCCCATGCCGCCTAGTACTCACCCGGGGGCTCCATTCACGACCTGGCGCACCATCTTGGAAAGGAAACAATTTTTTCTTCAGATAGCTTGAGCGTCTAAGGGGGCTCCTGGGCATCGCGCCTCAGGAGCCTTACCGATCATAAGGCCACTCAACCCCCTGATGTCATCCTTGGTTTCCGGTCGGTGTCAGGGGTATCGGGGCCTCGCCTCGTGAAGTGCGTCCTTGGTTTCCGGTCGTACCTAACGACGGTGGGGAAATGCGCAGGACTGGGACCCGCCAACGTAGGGCTACTTGAACGACAACTCGAAGCCTCGAGAAGCCTTAGGAAGCCTAGCCTTCCTGTGGTAGGAAGCAAAATTTTCGGGGGCTGCTTGAGCGTCTAAGGGGCTCCTGAACATCGCACCTTAGGAGCCTTACCGGTCATAAGTGATGAGGACATCCCTGCTAATGCTACACCCAGAACTCTAGCTGCTATACATACAGGACCAATTACTAGAGCTCGCGCACGTCAATTGAATTACCAGGTACTTTCGTTTCTTGCAAATCCTTCTAATGTTCATGAACATATGATGCTGCCTAAATTAGATACTTTTGTTTTACTTATGAATGAAGGACCTGGCATGGATAAGAAGGATGACCATGGGAGCGGGATCAAGCATGGAGAAGAAGGTGCGCGCACGGGAAAGAACAATGGAGCTTCCAGTGATGATTTTCGCACTTTGAAGCCACCATAATGGGAGCAAGAAGCCTTGGACGAAATACGCATGATGCCACTTTATAAAATTCGTCCATAGGCTAATATAGGTGCTGCGCCACCTTATTTTTGGGCCAGGCCCATGTAATTTCGAAATACCATATTATAGGCTGTTTTTAGAGTCCGTATGTATGGGGAAACTGAGTTAGGGTCGGTTTCGGACCCCTCCTCCAAGGGGCCACGAAATTCCCCTCTATTCCCCCATATATACAGCCCTTAGGGCGTCATTTTAGGTTTGGGTTTTGTTTAGATTACAAGTTCGCCATAGCTGCAACTTCGTGTTCTTCGTTTGTTGTTCCACGACCAGACAAAGGCGTCACAGAACCCCACTTCATCAATAAAGCTTTCCTCTTATATTCGCAATATCCAGATTGCAATCTTAGTTTCTTGCTTGTTCTTTGTTTGCGTGCAGGAACAGACCCTCGTGGTCAGGTTGATCGTGCTCCGGCGTGGTCAATAACCTCTCGGAGTTGGTTTAGCGATTGCTAAGGCGCAACGTCATCACTCGTTCGTAGTCGGATCGTCAAAGTCTACTCCACCAAAAACGATAGCCACCATCTCATCGAAAGATAGGGACAACTTCGCCTCTATCAATAAGGCCATTCGACCCCCTCGTGTCATCCTTGGTTTTCGGTCGGCATCAGGAGTGTCGGGGCCTCGCCCCATGAAGTGCATCCTTGGTTTCCGGTCATACCTAACGGTGGTGGGGAAATTCGCGGGACTACGACCTGCCGACGTAGATCTACTTGAGTGTCGAAGGGGGCTCCTGAGCATCGTGCCTCGTGAGCCTTACCGGTCATAAGGCAACTCGACCCCCTCATGTCATCCTTGGTTTCCGGTAGGCATCAGGAGTGTCGGGGCCCAGCCTCGTAAGGAGCGTCCAACCAAGCTGGTCGTACCTTGCGATGGTAGGGAAATGTGCCGGACTGGGACCTGCAGATCTAGAGCGCTGACAGAGCTCCCAACCCACCTCAATCGCAAGAAGAAGTATGACGGGCAAACAGACCCTGCGAGCGCCACAGCTGTGCCTCCACAACCCAAAAGCCTATCGTGGGCCTATCAAGCTAAGTATCCTAACTACGACCGGAAGGAAACTCCAAATGATAAAATGAAAAAGGTACTGATAGAGAGGGGTAGGCGCCCGAGTGCGTTACATGCCCATAGGGTCTCCCTTAGTTCTTGGATTGCAGGTACATAAGAAGAGGAGGAGAAAGAAAGTGAAAAGCCGCACGGGGGCTATCACCTTGGCAGCCCCGACGTCGGCACACCAGCGCTCAGTCGGTGTCCTCCTCTTCCTTCATGGCCCCCTGGAAGTGCGCCGAGACGGACGCCCCCGGAGCGGAAGAGCGGCGCCTTGGCGGCTGGCTACCCCCGAGACCCGAGCGCGCTAGCATGACGACGCGTCATAGCTGATGTTGTTGTTGTCTCTCGGGCTCCCTTCGGAGGTGGTGTCGCTATTGCTGAAGGCGCAGCATCCTTCATGAAGGGCAAGCTCATCTCCAAGATCGCCACGACTGACGTCTTCCGGGCAGCACCCCAGGCACTCGCCCTCTCCCCCGAAGATCTTGATGAAGAGCGTCGCCTCCCCGTCATACTTGAAGTGGAGGGTGCGCCTCCCCTTCAGGCCACGAGCGCAGGCGAACGCTTGCCACCCGTGGTTCAAGTACACTTAGCCTCTGGGGGTGACCTCGACCTCCACCAGGGATGCCACGCTGCAGCAATCGTCAGCCTGCAGCCATAGGCTGGCAGGCCCTCTAACCGGCAGTGCCTTCGTGAAGTAGTACGGAAGCTGGAACCAAGCGGCCTCCGGCCTTTCCGCCCGCATCACGAACTCCTGGGCCATCTCAGTCGAATGGAGCCACGGACGCGACAGACGGGTGGCCACTGCTGACCTCCCACCTCGGTCGCCCCTGCCTTGGCCACTACAACCACCCGCGCTGGACGACGTTCCACCACGGCCGCCGCGGTGCATTGGAAAGCAACCTTGCTCGCCGAGAGCCACCGTCGGTGTCACGGCATACTTCTAGGGGCGATCACGGCCCATCCAGGGTGGCGGAGCAGCAGGATACTCCCCGGGAGCCTTTCCCTTCTCGGTAGCAGAGAACTTCCTCACCGGCACCATTGCTGGGAAGCGACGGTTCGAGGGGAATGGAGACAAAGAAGACAAAGATGAGTGAGGGTTTTGTCGCCCTCGCCCGTTTATATACATCGAAAGACCGCCCGGCACCCCCTCGCGTTCCGGGCGCGCGCGACCCTTTGAAGGGTCGCATCCGCATGGCCCGAAGCAGCAACAACATTCAATAGGAAGCAATGATGGCCGGCGCTACACCCGGGTGTCGTGTCAGTTTAACTGGGAGCGGTTTCGGACGCCCTCGGGGAGCGGAGGCACCACTGCCGGGGCATTCGATGCGTGTCCGGCCTGGCACGCGTGCGTTTGGGGGTCGTGGCGCTTTGGGCCGTCCTCCAGGCTTCGCCCATAAGACAGCTCGAGTGTGCCTTGGTACTGGGGGCTACTGTCGGTGTTGTGGGAATGGGGGTACCCAGACCTGCCTCCCTGCGGCCCAGGGCATGGCGCACTTCATCGGCCCAACCCCGGATGGGTGCGGCCTCACTCAAGACAAGGCCCTCGCTAGGGTCCTAGGATCGTGAGGAGGAACAACGTCAGGACCGGCAAGGGATGGGCCTCCTGATGCCCCCTCCGGAGCGGCGGAGATCTTCATGCAGCACCCGGCCTTGGGAGTCAAGGGTGACGCAATGAAGGACAGGCGGGCGCCAGCATGCCAGACTGCGCAGTTTCCCCTTTGGTGCATAGGGAGCAGAGACGTACACGGGATCCCAAAGCACCCCCCAAAGGTTTCCATTCAGATGCGACAATACCACAACCACCCGCCCCGTAGGGGGTGTGTCAGCACTGAGCCCATCCCTGCTCCGTCGACAGCTACTTTGTAGGCGAAGACCGCCTTTGGGCAGGGCGAGAACATACTCATGTCCCCCTTCAAATTTGGCTATTGTGGGATCCCTTCCCGCCATTGTGATAAGGGAAGGGAGCCCTCATGAGGCTCTAAAACATTGTACTAGTTCATCCACACCACCTCCTCGAGAGGCAATCCACCAAAGCAGGAGTAGGGTATTACGCATCGCAGCGGACCGAACCTGGGTAAACTGTCGTTTCCATTCTCTTCCTCGCCATCATGCAAGTTCGTTGTTATGTTCATTGAGTAGCGATCTAGGTTGGGCAAGGTTGCAGGGGATCTTCGCACACGCCCATGTGTTCGAATCTTAAGGGTTTTGCGGAGCCCGAAATCCGACAATAATGTCTCAAGTCATAGAAGTTTTTTTTGTTTTGTTGGTATGTGAAGCTAGGTGGTATATATTTGGCGACAATGTAATTAGCATAATTAGCATACCAAGGTGTGTTGTGTGAGACACTTATTGCAGCTAGTTGTTTGTTAGGGAAACTATCATCAATAGGTACTGGGTCATCAAGAATATTTTCTAACCTAGATAAATTATCAGCTATGGGGTTCTTAGCTCCTTTCCTATCAACGATATGCAATTCAAATTCTTGAAGCAAAAGAACCCACCTAATAAGTCTAGGTTTAGCATCTTTATTTTCCTGAAGATATTTTATAGCAACGTGATCGGTGTGAACAATAACTTTCGAGTCGTCAATATAGGATCTAAATTTATCACAAGCAAACACAACTGCTAAAAATTCTTTTTCATTAGTAGCATAATTTCGTTGGGCACTATCTAGAGTTTTACAAGCATAATGGATAACATTTACTTTCTTATCAACTCTTTGTCCTAGGACAGCACCAACAACATAATCACTAGCATCACACATAATTTCAAAAGGCAACTTCCAATCAGGTGGTTGAACGATAGGTGCAGTGGTTAAGGCTTTCTTTAGTGTTTCAAAGGCTTACACACAATCATCATCAAAGACAAAAGGAATATACTTTTGCAAAAGATTAGTAAGTGGCCTAGAAATTTTAGAGAAGTCTTTAATGAACCTCCTATAAGAACTAGCATGAGCAAGGAAACTCCGAATATCTTTAATATCTTTAGGACACAACATTTCTCAATTGCATCAACTTTAGCTTTATCCACCTCAATAACTCGCTCAGATATTTTATGCCCCAAGACAATACCTTCATTAACCATAAAGTGGCATTTCTCCCAATTCAAGACAAGATTAGTTTGTTCACATCTCTGCAAAACTTGATCAAGGTTGCTTAAGCAATCATCAAAAGAAGTTCTGTAAACGGAAAAATCATCCATGGAAACCTCTAAAATCTTTTCACAAAAATCAGAGAATATAGCAGCCATACATCTTTGGAAGGTAGCACGTGTATTGCATAGACCAAAAGGCATACGTCTATAAGCATAGTTTCCAAAAGGGCAAGTAAAGGTGGTTTTCTCTTGATCTGATTGTGACACGGGTATTCGAGATAAACCAGAATATCCATCTAGGAAACAAAAGTGTGTGTGTGCTTAGATACTCTATCTAGCATTTGATCAATGAAAGGCAAAGGGTAATGATCTTTTCTAGTAGCTTTATTTAATTTTCCAAAATCAGTTATCATTCTATAGCCAGTGACAACTCTTTGTGGAATGAATTCATTCTTATCATTAGGAACAACGGTAATACCTCCTTTTCGTATGGACACAATGAATAGGACTTACCCATCTACTATCAGCTATGGGATAGAGTATACCTGCTTCAAGAAGCTTTAATATTTTAGTTCTTACCACTTCTTTCATCTTGGGATTCAATCGCCGTTGGTGATCAACAACGGGTTTAGCGTTCGGTTCCATATTGATCTTGTCCCGACATAGAGTGAGACTAATTCCCTTAAGATCATCAAGAGTATATCCAATAGCAGCCCAGTGCTTCCTTAGAATTTTCAATAATCTCTCTTCTTCATGTTCTGAAAGGTTAGCACTAATAATAACAGGATATATCTTTTTCTCATCAAGATAAGCATACTTCAAAGTGTGAGGCAATTGTTTCAATTCAAACACAGGATCACCTTTAGGTGGACGAGGCCCTCCAAGGGTTTCAATAGGCAAATTGTGCTTCAAGAGAGGTTGTTGTTCGAAGAAAATTCGATCTATTTCATTTCTTTCACGCAAGTGCATATCATTTTCATGGTCTAGCAAATATTGTTCTAGTCGACCAGTAGGAGGCATAGAAATAGAAGCAAGACCAATTATCTCATCCTTACTGGATAATTCTCTATCACGAGGTTGTCTATTAAACATGGAAAAATTAAACTCATGAGACACATCACCAAACTCAACACTGATAGTTTCCTTTTTGCAATCTATCTTAGCATTAACAGTGTTCAAGAAAGGTCTACCAAAGATAATGGGACAAAAGTCATCTTGTGGGGAACCAAGAACCAGAAAATCCGTAGGGTATTTTATTTTCCCACACAAGACTTCAACATCTCTGATGATCCCAAGTGCTGTGCTGGTGTCTCTATTGTCAAGTTTAATAGTAACATCAATATCTTCTATTTCAGCAGGTGCTATTTCATTCATAATTTCTTGATATAAGGTAAAAGGAATAGCACTCACGCTAGCACCTAAATCACATAAGCCATGATAACAATGATCCTCTATTTTGACTGAGACAACATGCAAGCCAACTATGGGTCTATGTTTGTATTTTTCATCGGGTTTAGCAATTCTAGCAGCTTCATCATAGAAGTAAATGACATGCCCATCAACATTTTATACCAAGAGATCTTTAACCATAGCAACAGACTACTGGAATTAGCTAATTTGTCGTCTGTCAGTTCTTTGCCGTGAGCTGGCGGACGGCAAAGAAGCTCTTTGCCATCCCTTTCCAAAAAACAGACAGCAAAGAACTAGCTGACGGCAAAGAAGCTCTTTGCCATCAGCAGCTTCTTTGTCGTCTGCTGGCAGACGGCAAAGGAGGTTTGCCGTTAGCTAGCAGATGGCAAAGAGGGAGGTAGGCCCACTAATGAGCTGCTTACAAAAAAACCTAATGGTCCCCCTCTTTGCCGTCTGCTAGAAGACAGCAAAGAGCAAAAAGTCATACGACAAAGGCGGGGCACACAGCAAAGAATTTAGATAACTAATGGCGCCCACCCTGCCCCTCTCTCTGTTTCTCTCCCTCTCCTCCACCCGCTGCTGCCCCGCCCCTCTCTCTCAGTTTCTCTCCCCGACGACCACCGCACGCACGCCACCCCCACCACTCACCGCCGCCCCACCATCCCTCCCCTCTCTCCCTCCTCGGCGCCCCCGACACCCCACAGCCACCGCCCCCGCCGCCCCATGCCCCGCCCCCCATCCCATCTCTCTCCACTACTCTCTTGCGCACGTCGCCGTCCCCATCTCGTGCCGCCACCCTGCCCCGTGCCGCCATCCCCATCCGCCGATGCCACCACGTCCCAGCGCGTCGCCCTCCTCCAATGCCGCCACCCCTTGCCTCCTCCAACCCACCACCGGCGGCCTCCGCCACCTACACCGCCGGCATCGGCCTCCTCCACCTGCACCAATGTCGGCCTCCACCTCCCGCACTCCGATGAGCCCCCTCCCCCTCTCTATTTTTTCATTTTTTATCTGTTTTAGTAAATTTTGTGGTCTATTTTAGTATTAATTAAATTTAGTTTAGTTGTAGTTAGCTTAATTAGTTGTAGTTAGTTGTAGAAGATGTAAGAAATGTAGTTTAGTTGTAGTTAGTAAGATTTTAGGAATTAGGGTTACTTAGCTTATTTAGTTAGGTCTAGCATTAGTTAAATTTTAGGTCTACTATTAGTTAAATTTAGTTAGGTTAGTTAGGTGAAAGAAGTACAAGATGCAGAAAGTTCAGTTAGGTTAAAGGACCTCTGATGCAAAAAAGAAGAAGAAGAAGAAGAAGAAGAAGAAGAAGAAGATGAGGAGAAGAGGAGAAGAAGAAGAAGAAGAAGAAGAAGAAGAAGGAGAAGAAGAAGATGAAGAAGAAGAAGAAGAAGAGAAGAGGCCCCAATCACCAACACCACTAACCCCCAACCTCCGAGGCCACCGACCCTCGACCCCCGAAGCCACCGACCCCAACCCCCGACGCCCCGGACCCCCGACCCCCGACCACCGACCACCGACGCTGATAGAGGCGAGGGTCCCGATCTTTCGATGAGATGATAACTATCGATTTGGTGGAGAAGACTTTGACGATCCGACTACGAACGTGCACGACGTTGCGCCTTAGCAATCGCTAAACCAATCTCCAAGAGGTTATTGACCACACCGGAGCACGATCAACCTGACCACGAAGGTCTATTCCTGCAAGCAATCGAAGAACAAGCAGGATATGATAATGCAATCTGAATATTGCAAATATATATGAACTATTGATAAGGGTGGGGTTCCGAAAACGGTCTTCATCTGGTCGTTGGACACAAACGAAGTACACGAAGTTGCAATGGCTAACTTTTAACTAAACAAAACCCAAAGGTAAAGCTACTAGATTGATCTACTTATATAGGAGCAAGGGGTGGCGGCCAAGGAGGTGGGAGGACGTCCCAAGACACCCTAAAACAAACCCTAGGTCGTACAAGGCCCATGGGCCCAAGTGGAGGTGATGCAACACCTTTGGACTTGTAGTTTGACTCGGATTCTGATGCAACGTCAGATTTTTTTTGTCGATGTCTTCGCGATCCAGACGAATTTTAAGGTGATTCTAACTGTGCTGTAACGCATATGAAATCTAGTTTCCAGCAAAAAAAGAATCACCCAATTCCGAGTCCGTATGAAAAAGTTGTTGGCATTTTGAGATAGGTGTGTCTCTGCAGTCCGAATCTGAGTCCAGAACGTGAGAGACTTGGACTCTATCTTATCTTGGGCTAAAAGTGACGTGAGAGAACTTCTTGAACAACACCTAATTGTTTCCTTTGACATTAGAGGACCTATTGAATAGCACCCAACCATTTCCTCTTTCTTTGTCATCACACGTGGTTCATACAAGTGTTCGACCATTCTGCATTTAGGCATAAAATAAAAATAGGTGAAGTATTTTTGTTCCGGATAACATAAATAAATTATTGCATAATTTTTATAAGAAATCACCTCACAAATATGCATGTATGCAACATTTTTGGTCGTATCCAAGGTAGTCATGTCCTCATCATCCTCCCCTTTTTGAAAACAAAGCCGTCCTCGGTGTTGCTTAGTCTGAAATGTGGCTACCAAAAGAGAAAAGGCATACACATTGTATATGTATATGTCATCCATTTTTATTGTTCTCAGTTGTGACACATGTGACATATATATACAAGGGCACTCATCACATGTCATGAAATAGAAAGCCAAAAGATTATGACAAGAAGTAGAAGGCATCACAATATTGCAACTCAGTTTCCACATATAAGTGAAGTCCTTATTCATATCAAAAGATTCATGATGTTCATCATTAAACCATCCGAATATTGGTAAATAAACGTGAATCGTTTCAAATTTAGATGCTACAACATGCTTAAATAAGCAAACATGCAACATGTCATTTGACACAGAATTATCACCAAGATTGGAGGTCATATCAAAATGATTAAACACCGGCAGAATTATTTTCAAACATATTTGACCCAAATTAGATTTATTTACTAATTCACACGGTTCTTGCTCATCAATAGTTAATTCAATGGGTGCACTCACAATTGTTGATATTGTAGTTATTTGATCACATGAGGAAGTATAATCATGAACATAGTCCTCTAAAATAGGTGGTGTGATCAAAGTAACGGGTAGCTCATCATAGGGTACATTGGAATTGACAAGGCATTCATCATACTCATGTGGAGGTGAAAGATCAATACCTTTGGCATTACCTCTTATGATCAACTCAGATGATGTAGGCACTCTCGGTGGTGATGTGTTACATGGTGAAGGTGATGTAGCCCTCACAAGATTTGATGTGGTTGTCACAGTATGCCTAGTAGTTGAAGGAACAACGGTATCAACTCTTGGAATGTGCACGTTGCGTTCTATTTCCTTTTGGGCAACACGTTGATTTATTTCCTGTTCAGCTTTGCAAGCAAGACGAAACAAACGATCCATAGAATAACACTTTTCATGAATTAATATCTCCTGAATATCAAGGTTTAATCCTCCCCAAAATCTATCCATAAAATCTTCTTCACTTGCTTCTAATGAGGAATGCAATAAAGTCATTTGTAAATCATCATAATATTGCATTACGGTGTCACTACCTTGTTTTAAATATTGTAACTTTTTAAGCTTGTCACGAGTATAATAAGCAGGAATGAATGTGTGTCTCATGGCAAGTTTCAAATCATCGCAAGTAGTCGGTATAATATCTTCGTGTAACCGACAATATTCGCTCCACCAAACTAAAGCATAACCAGTGAAAGAACCAACTGCGACCTTAACTTTCTTATGTGCAGCAAAATTATGGGAAGCAAATATTTCATTTATTTCAAACTCCCACTCAATATATAAAGCAGGTCTAAATCGGCCATTAAATGGAGGTATAGAAACATTAACCTGATCATGTGCATTTGGATCTCTTTGCATCTCTCGTATCGGTTTTTGTGGTCGCACGTCTCCCACGATCGAAGAAGCCCATGAACTGACAACTCTAGATCCTGTCATGACTAGTAGAAACAAGAAACAAAGATCCAAGTATATTGTTCCTATGAACTACTGGGATGTGGTGGTAAAATGCTCACAATAAAGCAAATATCAATGTCTTACAAATTCTTACCATGCAGCAGGTGGCGACCGGCAACCGACGGTGTCAATATCTCCAAAGATTGGGTAAAGCGATTACCAGGTGAACGTATGTATACACGATGTAGAAATATGTGGAGCTTGGAAGGCTTAATATATGGTAGCAAAAGATTAGCAATAATCAATTTAGAGATGCAATGTTGAATAAACGCTCAACGACGGTACTGTGCTGGTCGTATGCTAGACTGTAGTAGAGACGTGAGCCTAGAGCACTAATGGAGTCACAGCGTAGGACAAATAGCAGCAAAGGATGATATGAATTAGCTTTGGACAACAAGATATAAGTGAAGAACACAATGGCAGTAAAGACAATGGTGATAAATGATCGCCAAGCAGGATATACAAAAACTCTCTCTACAACTTTCCTATGTACGATGATACGTCAAAATTTTGATATTTTTCCTCAAGAATGCTACTGACTCAATCTTTCGTATGCAAAAAGAATCACTCAATTCCGAGTTCGTATGAGGAAGATACGCTTGTTTTACTGAACACTTTACAAAACAGGTTTCACTCCGAATTCAGACACGAGATTTGAGTCAAATAGATTCGAAATTTGTTTTTTTTTCTCTATTTTTTTCTTCTCTTTTTTTTATCTCACTTTTTTTTATTTTTTCTTTTTTCTTTTTTTCTCTCACTTTTTTCTCTCAACCAAATAAGAAGCAGATTGGATCAAGCATAGATGTGAACGACCTCAAGTATGATAATGACAATAACAATGGGTAGCATGTGGTGAAAATTGATAGATGGTAGTGGGTGACAACGATAGGGATGACAGTGGCGTGGTGGTGGTATTTGGCAGCAGAGATGAAGATGGTGCGACGCCGGCGTGACAAGTTGTGAATAGAACTCGAAACTCTAAAAGACTAGACGCTAAGACCAGCAACTCGACACGACGATGCAACCGATAATTCAACTATGCAAGCACTGAAAAGAAAATTGCAAAGGCTCAGACTGGTTTGGAGAAAAGATGAATAGATCTAACTTTTTGTGTGTGTGGCTTTCTCTTGGGCAATAGGTAAGGAAAATAAATCTAATCTATGAATAACTGGAAATTCTCACCGAGCAACCTGAAAACTGATACCACTTGATAGAGGCGAGGGTCCCGATCTTTCGATGAGATGATAACTATTGATTTGGTGGAAAAGACTTTGACAATCCGACTACGAACATGCACGACGTTGCGCCTTAGCAATCGCTAAACCAATCTCCAAGAGGTTATTGACCACGCCGGAGCACGATCAACCTGACCACGAAGGTCTATTCCTGCAAGCAATCGAAGAACAAGCAGGATATGATAATGCAATCTGAATATTGCGAATATATATGAAGTATTGATAAGGGTGGGGTTCCGAAAGCGGTCTTGGTCTGGTCGTTGGACACAAACGAAGTACACGAAGTTGCAATGGCTAACTTTTAACTAAACAAAACCCAAAGGAAAAGCTACTAGATTGATCTACTTATATAGGAGCAAGGGGTGGCGGCCAAGGAGCTGGGAGGACGTCCCAAGACACCCTAAAACAAATCCTAGGTCGTACAAGGCCCATGGGCCCAAGTGGAGGTGATGCAACACCTTTGGACTTGTAGTTTGACTCGGATTCTGATGCAACGTCAGATTGTTTCGTCGATATCTTCGCGATCCTGACAAATTTTAAGGTGATTCTAACTGTGCTGTAACGCATATGAAATCTAGTTTCCAGCAAAAAAAGAATCACCCAATTCCGAGTTCGTATGAAGAAGTTGTTGGCGTTTTGAGACAGGTGTGTCTCTGCAGTCCGAATCTGAGTCCAGAACGTGAGAGACTTGGACTCTATCTTCTCTTGGGCTAAAAGTGACGTGAGAGAACTTCTTGAACAACACCTAATTGTTTCCTTTGACATTAGAGGACCTGATAGAGGCGAAGTTATCCCTGTCTTTCGATGAGATGGTGGCTATCGTTTTTGGTGGAGTAGACTTTGACGATCCGACTACGAACGTGTGAGACGTCGCGCCTTAGCAATCGCTAAACCAACTCTGAGAGGTTATTGACCACGCCGGAGCACGATCAACCTGACCACGAGGGTCTATTTCCTGCACGCAAACGAAGAACAAGCAAGAAACTAAGATTGCAATCTGGATATTGCGAATATAAGAGGAAAGCTTTATTGATGAAGTGGGGTTCTGTGACGCCTTTGTCTGGTCGTGGAACACAAACGAAGAACGCGAAGTTGCTGCTACGGCGAACTTGTAATCTAAACAAAACCCAAACCTAAAACGAAGCCCTAAGGGCTGTATATATGGGGGAATAGAAGGGAATTTCGTGGCCCCTTGGAGGAGGGGTCCGAAACCGACCCTAAGTCAGTTTCCCCATACATACGGACTCTAAAAACAGCCTATAATATGGTATTTCGAAATTACATGGGCCTGGCCCAAAATTAAGGTGGCGCAGCACCTATATTAGCCTATGGACGAATTTTATAAAGTGGCATCATGCATATTTCGTCCAAAGCTTCCCACTCCCATTATGGTGGCTTCAATGTGCGAAAATCATCACTGGAAGCTCCATTGTTCTTCCCCGCGCGCGCACCTTCTCCTCCATGCTTGATCCCGCTCCAATGGTCATCCTTCTTATCCATGATAGGTCCTTCATTCATAAGTAAAACAAAAGTATCTAATTTAGGCAGCATCATATGTTCATGAATATTAGAAGGATTTCCAAGAAACGAAAGTACCTGGTAATTCAATTGACGTGCGCGAGCTCTAGTAATTGGTCCTGTATGTATAGCAGTCGGGGTGGGTGTAACATTAGTAGGGATGTCCTCATCAGGACCTCTTGAATAGCACCCAACCATTTCCTCTTCCTTTGTCATCACACGTGGTTCATACAAGTGTTCGACCATTCTGCATTTAGGCATAAAATAAAAATAGGTGAAGTATTTTTGTTCCGGATAACATAAATAAATTATTGCATAATTCTTATAAGAAATCACCTCACAAATATGCATGTATGCAACATTTTTGGTCGTATCCAAGGTAGTCATGTCCTCATCAGACGCCATCGCCCCCCGACCCCCGACCACCGACGCCATTGCCCCCCGACCCCCGACCACCGACGCCATCGCCCCCCAACCACCGACACCACTGACCCCCAACCACCGACGCCATCGCCCCCCGACCATCGACACCACCGACCCCTGACCACCGACGCCATCTACCCCCAACCACGAACGCCACCGACCCCCAACTCCCGACACCCCCGACCCCCGACCGCTGACGCCATTGACCCCTGATGCCACTGTCTCCTGATGAAACTTGCTAGTCTGTTCCGGTCTTCGTGTCGATGAAACTTGCTAGATATAGGTGTCTTCAATCATCAGTATGCGTGACCACTATGCGTGTCCTGTTCTTAAGGGTTACATCTATAAATATGCATTCATTAGCATATTTATAATCGTGATTCTTTCGAATTGTCCAACGTTATCCATGGACAGCCCGAGTATGTGTCGATTGGGTTCGTTTTCCCATATGCTCTGCTCCGGATCGGATGTAGAATTTCGTCAGTGCCTCCCTATTGTTCTCCGGGTACACATCCTCTCTGCTTATTGCCGAGACGTGTATCAGGAGAATAGCGGGGAGGTGCTGCCGAAATTGTGCGTCGGATCCGGAGCGGAGCATGGGAAAACGAACCCAATCTAGGATAGCTATAAAATCACCTATACTTAGCAATTTTTCCTCCAAAATGACTTGATATGCTTAGTTAGCTAGAAAATGGCATAACTACCTAGGATAGCTCAATAATGATTTATAGCTAGCTTAGCTAGTTCATTTATGACATAATTAGCTCACTTAGGTACAAAATGGCATAACTACCTAGGATAGCTCAATAATGATCTATAATTAGCTTAGCTAGTTCATTTATGACATAATTAGCTCACTTAGGTAAAAAAATGGCATAATAACCTTGGTTTAGCTCCAAAATGACCTATACTTAGCTTATTTTCCTCAAAAATGACATAATAACCTTACTTACCTTCAAAATTATATATTCTACCTAGGATAGCTATAAAATGACCTATAGTTGGCATTTTTTCCTCCAAAATGACTTGATATGCTTAGTTAGCTAGAAAATGGCATAACTACCTAGGATAGCTCAATAATGATCTATAGCTAGCTTAGCTAGTTCATTTATGACATAATTAGCTCACTTAGGTACAAAATGGTATAACTACCTACGATAGCTAAATAATGATCTATACTTAGCTTACCTAGTTCATTTATAACATAATTAGCTTACTTAGGTAAAAAATGTTATAATAACCTTGGTTTAGCTCCAAACTATCATATAATTAGTTTATTTTCCTCCAAGATGACAAAATAACCTTACCTAGCTCCAAAATGACCAATTTTAACTAGGATAGCTCTAAAATGACCTACACTTACCATTTTGTCCTCCAAAATGAATAAATATGCTTAGTTAGCTAAAATGGCATAACTACCTAGGTTAGCTCCAAAATGACCTATTTACCTATCTTAGCTCTAAAATGACCTGCACACTTAGCATTTTTACCTACCTTAGCTAAAAATGGCATTTTTACCTACCTTAGTTAAAAGAAGAAGAAGATAAAGAAGAGGAGAGGAGAAAAAGAAAGAGAAGATAAATTCTTCTTCTTCTTTTTCTTCTTCTTTTTCTTCTTGTTCTTCTAGCTAGTCTTCTTCTTGTTCTAACTTTCATCTTTCCTAATTTGCAGATTTGCTATAGATGAGGAAGCTTGCATTGATGGAGTGTACTCTTCTACTTGTGCTTCCTTTTTGTTTATGGAAACTTGTTGGAAACTTGTTTTGGATATGCATGTATGTATGGATATGTTGTTGGAAACCATTGTATGTTGGATATGTTGTTGGAAACTTGTATGTTGGATATGTTGTTGGAAACTTATTGTTGGTATGCTTGTTGAAACTTATTGTTGGTATGCTTGTCAGAAACTTGTATTGTTGATATGTTGGATATATATGTGCAATTTTATCAAATTGAATGATTTTAAGGAAAAAAAGAAAAAACAAGGGCTATATAGCAACTTTGCCATCTGCTGGCAGACGGCAAAGGTCTTTGTCGTCAGCTCACAGACGGCAAAGCTGCCACATGGCAGCTACCTGTGCAACCTGGGGTAGCACTAGGCTGGCCTAGGTGGGTTCTTTGCCGTCCGCAAGCAGACAGCAAAGACCTAAGGTTCTTTGTCGTCTGCCAGCGAACGGCAAAGAACCCACCTAGGCCGGCAAAGAAACAGGTGCTTTGCCATCCGCTAGCAGACGATAGAGAACTAAGGTCTTTGTCGTCTGCCAGCAGATGGCAAAGCACACCGTTAAGCCCTTAACGGACCTAAGTTGCCACGTGTGCCGTCCATGCCCTTTGCCGTCCGCTGGCAGACGGCAAAGATGCAAATGTCTTTGTCGTCTGCCAGCAGACGGCAAAGCGTGTTGCGGAACGTTGCATGGGAAACAAAAAAATTCCTATGTACACGCAAGATCTATCCATGGTGATGAGCATCTACGAGAGGGAGAGTGGATCTACATACCCTTGTAGATCGCTAAGTGGGAAGTGTTAAGAAACGCGGTTGGTGTAGTCGAACGTCTTCGCGATCCAAATCGCCGAGTGTCCCGCGATCTCATCACGATCCGTCCCGTGATCCAATCACGATCCGTCCCATGAACTCATAATGATCCGTCCCGCGAACTCATCACGATCCGTCCCGCGAACTCATCACGATCCGTCTCGTGATCTTGATCACGGTCCTTCCGATCTAGTGCCGAACGGACGGCACCTCCGCGTTCAGCACACGTACAGCTTGATGACGATCTCCGCCTTCTTGATCCAGCAAGAGGGAGCGGAGAGGTAGAAGAGTTCTCCGGCAGCGTGACGGTGCTACGGCGATGGTGGTGGAGCTATTCCAGCAGGGCTTCGCCTAAGCACTACAGAAAACCGATCTAGAGGAGAAGCTATGCACTAGAGGAACGGGTGGCACGTGGCTGAAAATCTTGTGCCAAAACCCTAAAATCCTCTAGTATATATAGGAGGAGAGGAGGAGGAGGCTTGGCTGCCAAAGAGGCAGCCCTTGGGTTGGCCAAACCAAGGAGGGAGGAGTCCTCCTCCTCCACTCCTAGTAGGATTAGGACTCCTTCCTTATTTGGCCTTTTTTTTCCTTTTTCCACCTTTTTCCTTTTGGGCTTTTCTTCCTAGCCGGATGGGCCTTGTGTGGGACTTCCACCAGCCCACAAAGGGCTGGTATTTACTCTCCCACAGCCCATATAGCCTCTTGGGTCGAAATACCCCTCTCGATGGTCCCCCGGTACACTGCCGGCACTCCGGGTACACTACCGATGAGCCCGAAACTTTTCCGGCGACCAAAATAGGACTTCCTATATATCAATCTTTACCTCCGGACCATTCCGGAGCTCCTCGTGACGTCCAGGATCTCATCCGGAACTCCGAACAACCTTAGGTCACCACCATGCATAACTCTATACTACCGAAACATCACCAAACCTTAAGTGTGCAGACCCTGCCGGTTCGAGAACTATGTAAACATGACCGAGACACCTCTACGGTCAATAACCAATAGCGGGACCTGGATGCCCATATTGGTTTCCACATATTCTATGAAGATCTTTATCGGTCGAACATCTATGTCAAGGATTCAGTTAATCCCGTATGATGTTTCCCTTTGTTCTTCGGCATGTTACTTACCCGAGATTCGATCGTTGGTATCTGTATACCTAGTTCAACCTTGTTACCGGAAAGTCTCTTTACTCGTTCCGTAACACAAGATCTCGTGGCTAACACTTAGTCACATTGCTTGCAAGGCTTATTATGATGTTGTACTACCGAGTGGGCCCTGAGATACCTCTCCGTCACACGGAGTAACAAATCCCAGTCTTGATCCATGCCAACCCAACAGACACCTTCGGAGATACCTGTAATGCACCTTTATAGTCACTCAATTATGTTGCAACGTTTGATACACACAAGGCACTCCTCCGGTGTCCGTGAGTTGCATGATCTCATTGTCAAAGGAACATATACTTGACATGCAGAAAACAGTAGCAATAAACTGACACGATCATACGCTACGTTTGTAGTTTGGGTCTTGTCCATCACACCATTCTCCTAATGATGTGATCCCGTTATCAAATGACATCTCATGTCCATGGCTAGGAAACCTTAACCATCTTTGATCAACGAGCTAGTCTATTAGAGGCATACTAGGGACATGGTTTTGTCTATGTATCCACACATGCATCTAAGTCTCCGATGAATAAAATTATAGCATGGATAATAAACGATTATCATGAACAAGGAAATATGATAATAACTAATTTATTATTGCCTCTAGGGCATATTTCCAACAAAGCGCCCTTTATCATGGCTTATTCAGCCGGACGGTTGGCCGTCTGCTGGCGGACGGCAAAGCCTTTGCCGTCCGGGATGGCTGATGGCAAAGTGCCTGATTCCTGTAGTGACACAAAGTTCTATTTTAATTTATTAGAGGGCTTATGTGTTCTTATATTACTCTTCCGAACCACAGTTGATACCTTAGCATGTTCCTTTATCCTAACAGGGAAATGTGGTTTCTCAATATAAGCAGTATGCACAATTGGATCAACATTGTAAATAATAGTTTCTTATTTAGCTATGACCGGTTATTTAATTTCTTTTTTAATAGGGGGATGATATTTAAACCATTTCTTCTTAGGGAGATCAACATGAGTAGTAAATGCTTCACAGAAAGAGACTACTATCTCAGAGTCAAGTCCATATTTAGTGCTAAACTTATGAAAAGTATCGATATTCATAAAAGATTTAACATAATCGAATTCAAGATTTATACCTGACTCATTACCTTTGTCGAGTTCCCAATCTTCAGAGTTGCGTTTAATTCTTTCTATGAGATCCAACTTAAAATCAATAGTCTTCTTCATATAAGAACCAGCACAAGAAGTATCGAGCATGAATTGATCATTATGAGAAAGCCGAGCATAAAAATTATGAATGATAACTTCCCTTGGAATGTCATGATTGGGGCATGAATATAACATGGAATTTAGCCTCCCCCAATCTAGAGCAATACTTTCTCCTTCATGAGGCCAAAAAATATATATATAATTCCAATCACGGTGAACTAGATGCATAGGATAAAACTTTTGATGGAATTCCAATTGCAAATGATTCTAGTTCCACGATCCAACATCATCACATAGCCTATACCATGTCAATGCTTTTCCCTCCAAATATAAAGGGAAAACCTTATTCTTCACTTCATCTCCGGATAAACCTGCAAGCTTAAATAATCCACATATTTCGTTTGCATATAAAAGACGCATATCACGATGTTCAGTTCCATCTCCTGCATAAGGTTTAGCAAGCATTTTTTTCTAGCATACCTGTAGGAATTTAATAAGGTTTAGCAAGCAGTTTTTCTAGCATATAGGGGATCAATCTTAGTCCTTTCCATAAGTAAGAGTGTCGAACCCAACGAAGAGCATAAGGAAATGGCAAGCGGTTTTCAGCAAGGTAATCTCTGCAAGCACTGAAAATGTAGGTAACCGATAGTTTGATAGCAAGGTAATTAGCAACAAGCAAGTAACGGTAACGGTAAACAAGGTGCAGCAAGGTAGACCAATCCTTTTGAGGCAAAGGACAGGCCAAAACAATCACTAGTAATAGGCAAAGTGTTCTTAAGGGTACACAGGAATTTCGTCTAGTCACTTTTATCATGTTGGTTTGATTCGTGTTTGCTACTTTGCTACTTTGATATGTGGGTGGACCAGTGTTAAGGTGATGTTCTTACTTGAAATAACAACCTACTTATGATTAACCCCCTCGCAAGCATCTGCAACTACGAGAAAAGTATTCAGACAAAGTCTAACCATAGCATTAAACATGTGGATCCAAATCAGCGCCTTACGAAGTAGCACATAAACTAGGGTTTAAGCTTCTGTCACTCTAGAAACTCATCATCTAATAACTACTCCACAATGCATTCCCTTAGGCCCAGGAATGGTGAAGTTTCATGTAGTCGACGTTCACATGACACCACTAAGGAAATCACAACATAAATATCATCAAAATATCAAACAGATATCAAATTCACATGATTACTCGCAACATGACTTCTACCGTGACCTCAAGAACAAAGGTAACTACTCACAAATAATATTCATGCTCAATATAAGAGGAGTATTAAATAGCATAATGGATCTGAACATATAATCTTCCACCAAACAAACCATATAGTAATCAACTACGCTAGGTAATCAACAATACTAGTCACCCACAAGTACCAATCTGAGGTTCCGATACAAAGATTGAACACAAGAGATGAACTAGGGTTTGAGAGGAGATGGTTCTGTTGAATATGTTGATGAATATTGGCCTCCAAAATATGAGAGGGGTGTTGGTGATGACGATGGCTTCGATTTCCCCCTCCGAGAGGGAAGTTCCTCAGGGGAATCGCTCCGCCGGAGGGCAAAAGCGCTCCTGCCCAATTTCCGCCTCGAGGCGACGTTGCTTCCTCCTGAAAGTTCTCCTCCTAATTTTTTTAGGGTTTTTGGGAATTTATACTAGAAGATGGGCTTTAGAGGTGGGCCTGGGTGAGCATCACCCACCAGGTCGCGTTAGGGGGTGCCTGGCGCACCCTGGTGGGTGATCCTCACCAGATGGCCCCCCTCCAGTATATTTTTGCTCCAATATTTTTTATTAATTCCAAATATAATCTCCGTAAACTTTTAGCTTCATTGGAGTTGTGCGGAATAGGCATCTTTGATGTGCTTTTCTTGGGTCTAGAATTCCAGCTGCCGGTATTCTCCCTCTGTGTAAACCTTGCACGTTATGAGAGAAAAGTCATTAGAATCACTCCCCAAAGCATTATTATTCAAAAAAAACAAAGTAAATAACAATAGGAAATCATGATGCAAAATGGATGTATCAGGGACCATTTAGGATAGTCATCATACAATCATAGTCTCACAGAGAAGTCACGTACTTGTTAATACACATCATCGATAATGTCAAAGGACTATCTTTATTCATAAACACATAGGAAATATCATCATACATGATTGCCTCCAGGGCATATCTCCAACATTACAAGGGGTAAGAACTTTGGAAACATAATAAACTAGCATTAACCTTTAGCTTATGACCCTCTATGTCATGCTTGACGATGAGGACTGCGCTGACGACTTAATTTGTTGACAAAATATTAAGCAACATTGGTTCGCTAGTGTTGGGAGCGGCCAAAATTGGGTTGGTGCTGAGGAGTACCTTGATATGTCTCCATCGTATCTATAATTTTTTTGATTGTTTCATGCCAATGTTCTACAACTTTCATATACTTTTGGCAACATTTTATATTATTTTTGGACTAACTTACTTATCAAGTGCCCAGTGCCAGTTCCTGTTTTTTATGTGTGTTTTGTTTTGCAGAATATCCATAACAAATGAAGTCCAAATGCGATAGAAATTTATGGAGATTTTTTTGGAATATATGTGAATTTTGGGAAGAAGAATCAATGCAACATGGTGCCCAAGGCCCCACCACGCAACAGGGCGCGTCCAGGGGGTTGATCGCACACTATTAGCTTGTTCATCCCCCTTAAGTCGGTCGGGCCCTACTTTTGCCGCAAGAAAGATAATTTTTCGGTGAAAATCCTCTCAAAATTTTATCCCGGTCGGAGTTACGGATCTCCATATATTTAAGAAAAGGTGAAGGGCCAAAACACAGAAGCAAAAACAGAAGAGGAATAGAGAGAGGGAGAGATCCAGTCTCGGAAGGTCTCCTGCCTTTCGGGTGAAATGGCAGCCATGGACGAGAGGGTAAACTCTCCTCACATCTAGGGGATACCAAGGAATAAGAAGAAGGAGGGGGCTCTCTCCTCCTCTCTCCTCGTGGCGCCGGAGTGTCGTCGAGGAAACCATCGTGACAGTGATCTTCACCAACAACTTCGTCGCCGTCATCACCACCATCATCACCTTCCCTCATCTATCTACAATGGTCCGCTTTGCCGCATCCTGTTGTACCCCCTACTTCAACATGGTGCTCAATGCTATATATTATTATCCGACGATGTGTGGTTATCCTATGATGTTTGACTAGTTCCTTTTTGTCATATGGGTTGATTGATGATCTTGATTGGTTTGAGTTGTATGTTGATATGGTGCTGTCCTATGGTTCCCTCCATGTCGTGCAAGCATGAGGGATCCCCGATGTAGGGTGTGTCAGTATGTTTATGATTCGCTTATAGTGGGTGGTTAGAGTGGCAAAAGCTTACACCCGAGTAAGGGGGTTGTTGCGTATGGGACTAATGGGGACTTGAAGTGTTGATGATATGGTTGGGTTTGCCTTAATGATCTTTAGTAGTTGCGGATGCTTGCTAGAGTTCCAATCATACGTGCATATGATCCAAGTATGGAAAGTATGTTAGTGCATGCCTCTCCCTCGTATAAAACTGCAACAATGATACTGGTCTACTTATCAATTGTGTAGGACAATCTCGCAAATCCTACCACCACTTTTCCACACTCACTATATTTAATTTCTTGTTCTTTTATTAAAAAAGCACCTAACTTTTATTTACTTGTTCTTTATTATCTTACAAACCTATCTTACAATGCCTACAAGGTACTTCTAGTTTTATTCCCGCAAAGTAATTTTATTCTTGTTCTAGGTAAAGTAAGCATTGGCGAGCGTAGAGTTGTATCAGTGATCGATAGAACTTGAGGGAATATTAATTCTACCTTTAGCTCCTCGTTGGGTTTAACACTCTTACTTTTCGAAAAAGGCTACAAACGATCCCCTACACTTGTGGGTTATCATACCTTTATTCCTCTAGCGAAGCACTGGCCTTTGTTGTCCACTTGAAATTCTTTGTTTGCTTGAAAGTCTGTATAATGCGAGGGCCTTTCTTCCTAATCTTGAAATAAATCGACTTATGGAGGCCACACTGAGGGAGTCCTGGACTAAGGGGTCCTCAGGCCGTCGGCCTATCTCTTAATAGGCCGGCTTGGTTGGCTAGTCTCTGATTATTGCACGAAGGGCTGGATACATTGAGAGCCCACATTCTAGAAGGAAGTCCCAAAGGCGCATCATGCACTCCAAGTCAAGATGAGGAAATCGGCATCTCTATCATCGGCAGGAAACTTACCATGTGTAAACCCTAGTACCCCCCGGTGCCTATATAAACCGGGAGGGTTTTAGATTGTAGGGTAGAGAAACTCGCCTAGGGTTTTTGCTATTCGATCTCGAGGTAGATCAACTCTGTAACCTTCATATCATCAATACAATCAAGCAGGACGTAGGTTTTTACCTCCATAGGAGGGCCCGAACCTAGGTAAACATCGTGTCCTTTGTCCCCTGTTACCATCGATCCTAGTTTCACAGCTCGGGACCCCCTATCCGAGATCCGCCAGTTTTGACACCGACATTGGTGCTTTCAGTGAGAATTCCATTGTGACCGCCAAAGGAATCGATGGCTCGCGTTGTCATCAACGAAGAGGTCCGCAGCATGGACACTTTTGTCCCCAGGCAAATCTTTGCTTTCGGCAGCATCGTGATGCATGTTGACCCGACCGGCCGCCTGGGCCAGGTCTGTAGACTCATGGGGCGATCTTTTGCTAACCGGGCTCGTAGTCTCGCTTGCCGTGCCCGAAGACTTTGAGGCTTTAACCTCGGATTCCGCTTTCGATCTCACCCACGGGATCCACCCAAGCTATGACCTGGATTTTAGTCAGGATCCGTCCATAGCGCCAGACGTTCAGATACCGGTTCCTATCGAACACTTCCCTCGTGTGGACGCATCGGAGGCTAACTCCAAAATCTCTGAGCAGGTTCACCTGATCGAGCTCTCGATACTCAATGAGGCCCCAGATTGGATCTTGTCGATGAAAATTACCGACGACCCAACCCTGATCCATGCTTATATCTGTCTCAAGGTGGGCCAAGAAGTATTTTTCATCCCACCCACCACCCACTTGATAGCCACTATCGAGGACTTAACCGACATGTTGGACTATGCCTCCGAGGAGGCAGAATACATGGATGAGGAAGATTGCGCTCCCACCCCCGTTAACACCGGACGATGGGCCATGACCTCCACCTACGACGTCTACATAGTGGACACTCCATCCGATAACAGCGAGCTCACACCCAAGAACGATGGCGACAAATCGGGCGAAGCGCCGTCAAGGCACCGAAAGTAGCATAAAAGATCAAAGGTAAAAAAAAGGGAAGAAAAGCTATCGTTGGCACCGGGGACGGAGATACCCCGGAAGACCTTGGCGATCCTGATATCCCTGAACACCCGCTAGAGGGTCAGGAGAGGCCAGAAGATTAGCGCAACCCTGATGATCTAAACGATTCCGAGGACGACAACTACCTCCCCCTGTCGAGGACGAGGACATCTCGGAAGCCAAAGATTTCACCATCCCCGATAACCATGAAGATCAAGAATAGTATAGCCAACAGCTTATAGTCATGGCCCGCAGTTTGAAGGCAAAAGAATGGCAGCTTAAGGCCGAACAGGACAACCTCAACGATCGATGGAAGAGGGTCCTTGATAGAGGCGAAGTTGTCCCTGTCTTTCGATGAGATGGTGGCTATCGTTTTGGTGGAGTAGACTTTGACGATCCGACTACGAACGTGTGATGACGCCGCGCCTTAGCAATCGCTAAACCAACTCTGAGAGGTTATTGACCACGCCGGAGCACGATCAACCTGACCACGAGGGTCTGTTTCCTGCACGCAAACGAAGAACAAGCAAGAAACTAAGATTGCAATCTGGATATTGCGAATATAAGAGGAAAGCTTTATTGATGAAGTGGGGTTCTGTGACGCCTTTGTCTGGTCGTGGTACACAAACGAAGAACGCGAAGTTGCAACTATGGCGAGCTTGTAATCTAAACAAAACCCAACCCTAAAACGACGCCCTAAGGTCTGTATATATGGGGGGATAGAGGGGAATTTCGTGGCCCCTTGGAGGAGGGGTCCGAAACAGACCTTATCTCAGTTTCCCCATACATACGGACTCTAGAAATAGCCTATAATATGGTATTTCGAAATTACATGGGCCTGGCCCAAGAATAAGGTGGCGCAGCACCAAGATTATCCTAGGGACGAATTTTATAAGTAGCATCATGCATATTTCGTCCAAGGCTTCTTGCTCCCATTATGGTGGCTTCAAAGTGCGAAAATCATCACTAGAAGCTCCATTGTTCTTTCCTGCGCGCGCACCTTCTATCCATGCTTGATCCCGCTCCCATGGTCCTCCTTCTTATCCATGCTAGGTCCTTCATTCATAAGTAAAACAAAAGTATCTAATTTAGGCAGCATCATATGTTCATGAACATTAGAAGGATTTGCAAGAAACGAATGTACCTGGTAATTCAATTGACGTGCGCGAGCTCTAGTAATTGGTCATGTATGTATAGCAGTCGGAGTTGTGGGTGTAGCATTAGCACTGATGTCCTCATCATCCTCCCCTTCTTGAACTGAAGTCGTCCTCGACAGAAGCTCATCTTCCTCACCCAAATAAGGCTTCAAATCTGCAATGTTAAAAGTGGGGCTAACCCCAAACTGTATAGGCAGCTCAAGTTTATATGCATTATCATTTATTTTCTCTAACACCTTAAAAGGACCATCAGCATGTGGCATTAGCTTTGACTTGCGCAAATCAGGAAATCTATCCTTACGCAAATGTAACCAAACAAGATCTCCAGGTGCAAAGACAACATGTTTTCTACCCTTATCTCCAGCAATTTTGTATTTAGCATTCATACGCTCAATGTTTTCCTTCGTTAACTCATGCATCTTTAATATCAATTCAACACGTTCTTTAGCATCAAAATTAACCTTCTCCAAAGATGGAAGAGGCAACAAATCAATAGGTGCACGAGGTAAGAAACCATACACAACTTCAAAAGGGCACATCTTAGTGGTAGAATGTAGCGAACGATTATAAGCAAATTCAACATGAGGCAAGCATTCTTCCCACATTTTCAGGTTATTCTTCAAAACAGCCCTAAGCATAGTAGACAATGATCTATTGACTACTTCAGTTTGGCCATCAGTTTGGGGATGACATGTAGTACTAAAAAGTAGTTTAGTCCCCAACTTAGCCCATAAACATCTCCAAAAGTGGCTAAGAAATTTAGCATCACGATCTGAAACAATTGTATTTGGCACACCATGCAACCGAATAATTTCACGAAAGAACAAATCAGAAACATGAGCAGCAGCATCACTTTTATGACATGGTATAAAGTGTGCCATTTTGGAAAATCTATCCATGACAACAAATATGCTATCCCTTCCCTTCTTAGTTCGAGGTAAACCTAAAACAAAGTCCATAGATATATCCTCCCAAGGAACACTAGGTACAGGCAAAGGCATATATAAACCATGAGGATTGAGTCGTGACTTAGCTTTTCGACATGTAGTGCAGCGAGTAACAAAACGCTCAACATCCCGTCTCATCTTTGGCCAAAAGAAATGTGTTGAAAGTACGTCCTCCGTTTTCTTCACGCCAAAGTGTCCCATTAATCCTCCTCCATGTGCCTCCTGTAACAACAAAAGACGAACGGAGCTAGCTGGAATGCATAGCTTGTTAGCACGGAACACAAATCCATCATTAATAACGAACTTGTTCCATGTTCTCCCGTCTTTACAATGCTGCAACACATCTCTAAATTCAGCATCATGAACATATTGATCTTTGATGATCTCCAAACCAAATATTTTAAAGTCAAGTTGTGAAAGCATAGTATATCGACGAGACAAAGCATCAGCAATAACATTTTCTTTACCCTTCTTGTGTTTAATGACATAAGGGAAAGTCTCAATGAATTCAACCCATTTAGCATGTCTACGATTCAGTTTTGCTTGACTTTTAATATGTTTCAAAGATTCATGATCAGAATGTATAACAAATTCTTTGGGCCATAAATAATGTTGCCATATTTCCAAAGTCCGAACAAGAGCATATAATTCCTTATCATAAGTAGAATAATTCAGACTAGGCCCACTCAGTTTTTCAGAAAAGTACGCAATAGGTTTACCATCTTGTAATAACACACCTCCTAACCCAATTCCACTAGCATCACATTCAAGCTCGAAAGTCTTATTAAAATTAGGAAGTTGGAGCAAAGGAGCATTTGTTAACTTATCTTTCAAAACCTTGAAGGCTTCTTCTTGTGCGGTACCCCAAGAAAAAGGCACATCCTTCTTTGTAAGCTCATTGAGAGGCGCAGCAATGGTGCTGAAATCTCTCACAAAATGCCTATAGAAACCAGCGAGGCCAAGAAAACTCCTCACTTGTGTGACCTTTTTTGGCTGCGGCCAACTCTCAATAGCTTCAATCTTGGCTTTATCAACTTCAATTCCCTGTGGAGTAACAACATAGCCAAGAAAAGATACTCGATCGGTGCAAAAGGTGTACTTCCCAAGGTTACCAAACAAACGTGCATCACGTAGAGCAATAAAAACAACACGTAGATGTTCCAAAATTTTCCTCCAAAGATCTACTAAAAATCAATATATCATCAAAATAGACTACCACAAATCGTCCAATAAAAGCACGTAAAACCTCGTTCATTAATCTCATGAAAGTGCTAGGTGCATTAGTTAACCCAAAAGGCATGACTAACCACTCATATAATCCAAACTTAGTTTTAAATGCTGTTTTCCATTCATCACCCAATTTCATACGAATTTGATGGTATCCACTACGCAAATCAACTTTGGAGAAAATTGTAGAACCACTTAATTCATTAAGCATATCATCTACTCGAGGAATAGGATGACGATAACGAATAGTAATATTATTAATGCCTCTACAATCCACACACATGCGCGATGTACCATCCTTTTTAGGCACTAGAATAATAGGAACAGCACAAGGACTAAGGGATTCGCGTATATAACCTTTGTCAAGCAGCTCCTCTACTTGACGTATAATCTCCTTTGTCTCCTCTGGATTGGTACGGTATGGAACACGATTGGGTAGGAATGCACCGGGAATTAAGTCAATCTGATGCTCAATCCCGCGAATAGGTGGTAATCCCGGTGGCACGTCTTGTGGGAAGATGTCAGCGAACTCCTGCAAAATGTTAATGACCGCAGGAGGCAAAGAGGGAGGCATGTCCTCGAATGAAAATAATACCTCTTTGCATACAAAAGCATAGCAAACAGATGTAGCAACATCCAAATCATTAATATCAGATTTAGTAGCAAGTAAACATCCACTCTTCAATTTTATTTCGGATGCAACATTAGATGATGGTTTATTATGCTTATGGTGTTGCTCAAATTCCTGTGCTACAATCTGATTCTCACTCTTATTTTTTTCCTGTTTTGCTTTACTAGCTCTAGCAATGTCGTCTTTCATAATATGTTTCGGAGACATAGGAAGCAAAGTGATATTTTGATCCTTGTGAACAAGAGTATACTGATTTGTCCTACCATGGTGTACAGAATTTTTATCAAACTGCCATGGCCTACCAAGTAAAATAGAACATGCTTGCATGGGTACCACAGCACAATCCACATAATCAGAATATGTAGCAATGCTAAAATGCACATGAACAGTACGTGTTACCTTAACCTTGCCACTATTGTTGAACCATTGGATGTAATAAGGATGAGGATGTGGTCTGGTGGTTAGAGATAGCTTCTCCACCATCTCCATGCTAGCCAAGTTATTGCAACTCCCTCCATCGATGATGACACGAACAGAACGCTCCTTCACAACTCCCTTGTGTGGAACAAGTTGTGCCTCTGATTTTGCTCAGCCTGTGTAACCTGCACACTGAGAACACGTTGAGCAACTAAACTTTCATACCTATCAGCGTAATCAGCAGCCATGTAGTGTGTCTTTGCTTCTGCATCCTCGCCACCCTGTTCTTCACTTGCAATGAGAGCCAAAGTCTCCTCATCATAATCACTAGCGGACGCATATCCACCATCCTCAGTAACAATCATTACACGTTTGGAAGGGCATTCTCTCGCAAAGTGACCTCCACCCTTGCAACGACAACATATAACCTCATGTGTTTGCCCTGTGGATGCAATAGATGAAGAAGAGCTCTATGCAGGCCCAGAAAGTGTGCTCTTCGCAGAGGGTGGATTAGGAGCCTGTTTCCTGGTATCGCAGTTGGAGTTGGAGGTGGGAGTAGGTGGCGTTGCAGCAGGACGTGTGAAAGTAGAGGAGGTACGTGGCGTCCATGATGAAGTGCGACCTGCAAAAAAAGGAGTTCTCGCCATTGCCTGTCGATCCTGCACTTCACGTTCAGCTTTGCAAGCAAGATGAAATAAACGAGTGATACTGTTATACTCCTTATACTCTAGAATAGTCTAAATCTCTCTATTTAATCCACCCATAAAATGTGCAAGCATAGCTTCATTCTCCTCAACAATACCACATCTAATCATGCCAGTTTGTAATTCCTGATAATATTCTTCTACAAAAAAATTCCTTGTCTTAAACGCTGCAAATTTTGAAGCAATTCACGTTGATAATAAGGTGGCACCCAACGATTACGCATAGCAGTTTTCAAAGCAGCCCAAGTAGTTGGAATATTCGCATGGTGTATTCTACAATGTTCTGACCACCAAACACAAGCAAAGCTAGTGAATGAACAAACAGCAGCAGCAACACGTCTATCCTGAGGAAATTGTAAGCATGTAAAACGTTGTTCTGTTTCTAACTCCCATGTAAGATATATATCAGGAACATATCTACCCTCAAACATCGGAATATTCAATTTAAGTTTAGGGAGATGGTCATGATCCCGTACCTGAGGGGCGGGTGCAGCCCTACCATTACGGTTGTAGCCATGTGGTCGACCGGGTGCGTATCGTGGTGGTTGCCCCTGAGGCTGATCTGGAGCAACCTCTCCCTCATCATCATAATCACCATCATAATCATCAACCTGCTCAATGACAGTAGCAGTAGGAGCCACAGAAGTAGCAGCAATATCAACAGTACCAGTATGCTGGCCTTGGCCGAGAGGCACACGTCGCGCTCGTCGTTCGAAAGGGATAGGAGCTGCAGCTGGTGGTGGTAGACGGGCAAGCACCTCATTGAACTTGGCGTCCATCTTGGTGTCGAATGTCTTCTCCAAACCATCGAGCTTCTCCATGGCCTCTCCAAAGTTGGTCACAAAATCTTGTACCTGGTCAGCCATCATTTGCTGAAATTTATCATAGAGCGCTTTGTTGGTCATGCTCTCCCAGTCGCTCCCGTCGTCGTGTGATCCTGACATGGTTAGCAGAAATAGAAAACACACAAGAATATGAAACCTACAGACTACTTGGGCGTGGTGGTGATGGTGGTGGTGTGGCACAAATCCTTTAAGCGAATCTCAAATTCTTACCAGTTCTTACCCAGCAGCAGGCGGTGATCGGCAACCGTTGTAGTCAAACTCTCAAAGCTTGGATAGAGCGATTGCCAGGTGGTGTCAAACACACAATGTAGATGTATGTGGAGCTGGGACGGCTTATAGTATGGTAGCAAAAAGGGTAAGCAATAATCAATTCAGAGATGCAAGGTTGAATAAACGCTCAACGACGGTACTGTGCTGGTCCTAGGCTAGACTGTACTAGAGACGCGAGCCTAAAACACCAACAAAATCACGACGCTACACGTAATCAAGGGAAAAGCACACTCTGGAATTTTATTTTTTTGGTTTTTTTTTGGCGCCTCTTTTTTTTGCGCTCTTTTTTTTTGCTCAAAAAAATCACTATAATGGCGAGTGTCTCAAAACTCTTCCCACATCGTATAAGCAAGATGGGCACGAAAATTGTTGGACTATTTTTTTTCTTTTTCTGGAGCAATTCGGGGGCTGCGACGACCAAAAATTTCGACAAAAATCACTATGATGGCAAGTGTCCCAAAATGATCCGAAGAACCTAAAACCAAGATAGGGAAAAATATTTTCAGCCGAATTTTTTTTGGGCCAACACGTGCTCTGCAAAGCGTGCTAGACTCTTTTTTTCCCCGACACCTACGCAGGTAGCAAAACACGGATCCAAAATTAAAAGGATCTCGAAACTAAACCTAAAACGAGCTAGACTTGGATTGGTGGAGGATTTGTGGTGGTATATATGGACACCAATGGATAGTGATGATGGATGGTGATATATGGCAGCGGTGATGATGGTGGTGGTATATGGCAACTATGAAGACGATGCGGTGGCGGCCTGACAACCTGTGAAAAGAACTCGAAATTCTAAAGGACTAGACACTAAGACCAGCAACTCGACACGACGATGTAACCGCAAATGCAACAAAGCAAAATACTGAAAAGACTATGCAAAGGCTCAGATTGGTTCGGATATGATGATCTAACCCTAATTTATTTTGTGGCTTTTTCGTGGACTAAAGGTATGAAGAACAGATGCAATCTAAACTATGAAAACTGGTAAAATCTCACCGAGCAACCTGGAAATCTGATACCACTTGATAGAGGCGAAGTTGTCCCTGTCTTTCGATGAGATGGTGGCTATCGTTTTGGTGGAGTAGACTTTGACGATCCGACTACGAACGTGTGATGACGCCGCGCCTTAGCAATCGCTAAACCAACTCCGAGAGGTTATTGACCATGCCAGAGCACGATCAACCTGACCACGAGGGTCTGTTTCCTGCACGCAAACGAAGAACAAGCAAGAAACTAAGATTGCAATCTGGATATTGCGAATATAAGAGGAAAGCTTTATTGATGAAGTGGGGTTCTGTGACGCCTTTGTCTGGTCGTGGTACACAAACGAAGAACGCGAAGTTGCAGCTATGGCGAACTTGTAATCTAAATAAAACCCAACCCTAAAACGACGCCCTAAGGGCTATATATATGGGGGAATAGAGGGGAATTTCGTGGCCCCTTGGAGGAGGGGTCCGAAACAGACCTTATCTCAGTTTCCCCATACATACGGACTCTAGATACAGCCTATAATATGGTATTTCAAAATTACATGGGCCTGGCCCAAGAATAAGGTGGCGCAGCACCTATATTATCCTAGGGACGAATTTTATAAGTAGAATCATGCATATTTCGTCCAAGGCTTCTTGCTCCCATTATGGTGGCTTCAAAGTGCGAAAATCATCACTGGAAGCTCTATTGTTCTTTCCCACGCGCGCACCTCCTTCTCCATGCTTGATCCCGCTCCCATGGTCCTCCTTCTTATCCATGCTAGGTCCTTCATTCATAAGTAAAACAAAAGTATCTAATTTAGGCAGCATCATATGTTCATGAACATTAGAAGGATTTGCAAGAAACAAAAGTACCTGGTAATTCAATTGACGTGCGTGAGCTCTAGTAATTGGTCCTGTATGTATAGCAGTCGGAGTTGTGGCTGTAGCATTAGCAGGGATGTCCTCATCAGTCCTACCAACTGAGGAAGGATACGGTACCGACCTATTGGACCAACCCAAAAACTATCCATGCCAAAGGCTACTGCCCCAATTCGATGACGATCTTACAGATACGTCGTCACCCAAACATACTCCATACGACAAGCCAGACCGCCCTCCTCGAGAACGAGACATGACGGCTGACGATACCAGTTAAAGGCCGACGATACCCCAAAGACGGGGGAAAGGGCCAAGATAGCCTGAGGACGGGTTTGACCTGCTACATGACTTGGACTATACAGGAGATCGTACGAGATCCATCTACAGATCCAGAGGGTACTCACCCAATAGATGGGAGGGGTACCAGCCTTGGCTCGACCGTGACAATAGAGGTCGGGAACAAAACAGGGCCAGAACAAACACCGATTACCGGCGTGACATAGCTCGAGTCAGAGGCGCTGCCCACCCATTGTGCTTCACAGACGAGGTGATGCAGCATCAGTTCCTAGAGGGATTTAAATCCGTGAACATAGAGCAATACAATGGGACAACTGACCCAACAGTATGGATTGAGGATTTCCTCCTCCACATCCTCATGGCGCAAGGAGATGATCTCCACGCCATCAAGTATCTACCCCTAAAGCTTAAGGGGCCAGCTCGGCACTAGTTAAACAGCCTCCCCGAAAATTCCATCGGGTGCTGGGAGGATTTGGAGGATGCATTCCGATCTAACTTCCAAGGCACATATGTTTGGCCGCCGGACTCCTCCGACCTGAGCAACGTCGTCCAAAAGCCAGGAGAGTCTGCTCGGCAATGTTGGAACCGGTTCTTCACCAAGAAACACCAGATCGTTGACTGCCCGGACGCCGAGGCAATAGCCTCCCCCAGGCACAATATTTGGGACGAATGGCTAGCACGCCAGCTCGATCAGGATAAAGCTAGGACAATGTCCGCCCTTACATCACTCATGACTCGCTTTTACGTGGGCGAGGATAACTGGTTAGCAAGACGGAGCCACAATCCGAAGACCCCGGAAACTCCGAAGTTCGGGACAGAAATGGGAAACCAAAATGCAACAAGAATAAGCGCCAGCACAGTAATAGTGATGCCGATGACACGGCCGTCAACGTCGGCTTCCGCAATTCTCGACCCGGGTGGCGAAAGAAGCCTCCTAAAGGCAATCACGAGGGACCCACCCCGCTAGACAAGATCATGGAGAGGCCTTTCCAGATGCATGGCACTCAAGAGAAGCCTACCAACCACACCAACCGTAACTGTTGGGTGTTCAAACAGACCGGCAAACTCGCGGCCGAGGAGCAAGGCGAGGGCCCACGCAGCAAGGACGAGGATGAACCCCTTGGTTCGATCGGTGTCGGACAGAAGCAGTTCCCTCCAAAAGTAAAGACCGTGAATATGATATACGCCACTCATATACCCAAAAAGGAGAGGAAGCGCGCCCTTTGGGAGGTCTACGTCGTAGAGCCCGTGGCCCCGAAGTACAACCCATGGTCGGCGTACCCGATCACCTTCGATCGACGAGACCACTCGACCAGTATCCGTCAGGGATTCAGCCGCCCTTGTCCTAGACCCCATCATAGACGGGTATCACCTCACTAAAGTCCTAATGGATGGAGGAAGTAGCCTTAATCTGATTTACTCATACATGGTGAAAAATATGGGTATAGATCCATCAAGGATCAAACCCAGCAACACTACCTTTAAAGGAGTGATCCCCGGTGTCGAAGCCCGGTGCAAGGGATCTGTAAGCCTAGAAGTAGTGTTCGGTTCGCTCGATAACTTTCGAAGCGAAGACTTGATCTTCGACATTGTACCTTTCTGTGGAAGCTATCATGTCCTGCTAGGTCGTATGGCATTTGCTCGCTTTAATGTTGTCCCACGCTACGCATACCTCAAGCTCAAGATGCCCAGGCCCAAGGGGGTCATCACTGTCAACGGCAACACAGAGCGCTCCCTCCAAACTGAGGAACATGCATTGGCCCTGGAGGCCGAATTCCATTACAATGATGATCTTCAAACACTGACATCTGCCGTAAAGGCACGAAAGGTTGAGAAGCGAGCTCGGTTTCAAACCGAACTCACAGAACCTCCTCCTCCCCAGAAATAGAGACTGGCCCCCCATTGCACATCCCTAATACCAGCAAAACATGTGCCAAGAAGGCACAACTTCTCACTTAAGATTCCATGGGAAGTAGTGGGGAGCAACTATCAAAGCACCAGTGTTCGGCTAGACCAAACTACTCGCAATATAAGTCTTCAGACATATAACACGTACCATCAAGGACCTGCTAAGGCGTAACGCTCATCAATAGTTCGGCGACTTCTCAAGATCCTCTTTCCAAGGTCTGCTCGCTGACAACATTACCCATAAAGGAATCCAACCACCTAGGAGGAACATGAGTGGACAGGCGATAGGGCATATCGAGGACGTCAGGCCACCCGTCGAAGACTCCAGGTACAACCCCTCCTGTAAACTATACATTTCATCCTCAAGTACCTGTAAATAGTTGCTTCGGCAATTTGAGCTATAAGAGTTATTAATCAAAATATAAGACCATCATGAATGGCTGCTTCGATGTCTTTCTGTTCGTACATACTCTATTTCCTCCCTCCTTAAGTGCTTCTTGCAACACTGTTTCGTACACATTACGATGCAACCGGCTAATAGACTGGGGGCTCAAATTTAAAAAAATTGCCCTAAGCACACTTGATTATTTGTTTGTTGTCTCGGAGTTTGCTTTATATGCATTGGTTCCGAACTATGTCTTGGGTCAATAGTTGGGTTGCCTGGCTCCTGTGCTTGCCCCTTTATGTTCCACTCGTTCGGCTAAGAGGGAAAAGGGAGAACCACTACGATTGTGTTTCCAGATAGCATGGTCAAGCACCTACGATCGTTCGGCAATAAAGCATTATGGTCTGATTGCCTTGTCCACCTCACACTACGGCCTTGGGGTACCGATAGCTCGGTGAAGGGTCATAGTGTGGAGGTAGACACACTTCACGTAGTATCTACATGAGGGCTAAAGTCGACGACTTGCAACTTTCAGTTTAAACGAACACACGGGAGTTATAACGAATGCAAAACATAAAAGACATGATAAACCATGCATCATAACCATAAAAGCATTAAAAGGTCATTGGACATATTACAATGCATTTGCTCATAAAAGTTATCTTTTAAGCACTAAGCTTCTATTGACCGAGCACCCTCCATCACTACGGAGAAGTATTACTTAGGGCACCTATGCTCCTTTCCGGGGGCGGAGGAGCGTGCTTATCTTTGTCAGATCAAGCCCCGGCCAGTGCACCTTAGCCCTGGCAAAGACCATCCGAGCTCCCTCGATGCAGGAAGAACGCCTTAGCGCGTCAATCCGGGGCGAGGCATCGCTCAGCTTCCGCACCAGGCGAAGTAACTGTCTGGCAATGGCTCATCGGGCCACAGCCGGATGCAGAGATCCTTCTTGGCCGGTTCCACCATCCTGTGTAGCTCCTGCAACTGCTTCATTTGCTCGGTGAGAAGAGGAGAGCGCTCGGGGACTTCAAACTGCGCCCAAAATAGCCGAGCTTCATCTCCTTCTTCTTGCGAAGCGTAGAACTGGTTCGCATCCGCTATGCTCTTTGCCAGGTCCGAACAGACGCTAAGGAAGACCACACCTGGGTGAGCAACACGAACTTGCTATCATCGAAGGAACACTGCAATAAATATGGCTTACCATCTGTAATAGCCTTGACTTGGCGGATCTGTTCTTCAAAGAACTGCCTATCCACCTGCTCTTGTTGGAGATCGGATTTTAGAGTGGATAGCTCGGTGGCTTGCTCCTTGCCCTTTTGCTCAAGGCCCTCGCACTTCAGGCTGGCGTCCTTGAGCTCCTGCTGAACCTCCTCCACCCGAGCCTCATTCTTGGCACCTGTGGTTTTCAAGGCGGACAGCGCGGCACCCGCTTGTTCGGCCGCTGCCTTCTTGTCTACGGCCTCTTGCTTCATCTTCTGCAGCTGAGCCTTGAGCTTCTCAATATCCTTCACCGAGGTTGTGTAAGCAATAAACATATAACCATACTGAATCGATAGTGCGAATTACTAATGATGAAAAATTCGGATATTACAATCCGGCTTACCTTGCGGCTCGTCGAACCTCTTGTTCAGAGCGTCAAGCTCATCTTCGGAGCTCTCGAGCTTCCGATTTAGCTCGTCAAGCTCGATGGCATTAATGGCCGGCACTAATGACGAGGCCTACAAACATCAAATCCTTATCAGTTTATATGGGTTCGAACCTCCAAACTTTCAAGACCATGACCCTATGTTCTATCCTTTTAAGGACTGTTAGAACGTTATAGGATGAGTAATGTCTAACACATTGTTTGGTCGTTTCTTTGTATTTGACCCTCGGGTGAGTTTTTTCACAACTCACCCAGGGATCGGGGGCTGCTATATATATAACGATAGCACAAACCTAATAAATTAAAATTTCAGAAAGAGAACATTACGTAGCTCACCTGGAAGCCCATCAGGAGACCATTGAATGCCTCCTTCAGCCCGCTATAAACGGACTGAATGCTTTGCAAAACTACACCCATAAGGGTGTAGTGATCCTCAGAGATGGAGGTGCTTGATAGATCCTCCTCCATGACCGGCCACCTGGTCATTGGTGGCGTCGATGGTGATCGGTTATCCCGATCTCCAACCGGAGATTGAACCGGTGGCTCCGGAGGTGTGGTGCGCTACGGATATGACCTCGGAGGGGACTGGATGTCCCTTTGTCCGGTCTCCTCAGTGTCCGAGGGGGCTCCTCCTCCCGGTCTTTGGTTGCCGAGGCATTAACCTCAACCATGACATCGTCACCCCCACCACCTATGTTCGGTTCCAAAGGACGCTAGTGGGATGACAACTCCGTGGCATCCTTCGGGCGCCCAGAGGTGTGGGATGCGACGCGGTCCCACTCGGTGCTAGCCCGAAGGGTGGAGTCTCCCCATCCGAAACTTGGTCGATGGGGAGAACATGTGGTGGGTTGTGGATCAAAAGGCGCTCATGTGTTAATAGCATCTAAAACTTGTCATAAATAGCTCGGGGAGTCTTCAGATTCTTACCTTCAAGCTGGGGCCTTGACCCTTAGGTTTCGCTGACGAACCTTCTCGAAGTTCTCAGACTCGGTGTGTGAGTCTGAACTTTCGTCGGGCGGGATAAACCTCGCCCGACGTGCCCTTTTCGGGGCTGGAGGAGGTATCTCCTCCATGGTGTCCGACGACATCGCCTTCTTTCTTGGGAGGGGTGAATCCCCATCCTCCATGTCTTCATGTGCTTCCTCGTGATTAGAGGAGGCATGGGTTTCCTCGGACGCAACGTCCAGCTGGCCCTTTATGCGGGGATCCTTTCCCTTTCTTCTTTGGTACCTGGTAAGGCGCCATGACGAGCATCTCCGACAACAGCTTCGACCTGGGGTCTTTAGGCTGCGGTGCCAGGCAGTTGATTCCCGTGGCTTTGCTCAACCACTTCTGCAAAAGATGAGGGGAAGGGAGTCTAGATCTTTTATCGGACAACAAAGCCGATCAATTGAAATTATATTATACCTGGGTAGGAGGGTTATCGGCGTGTAGGCCCTGATCCTTCGCCTTGGCTAGCCAACTCTGTCGGGGCTTGAACATCTCTTCCACAGCTTCTCTGGAGTGGTACGGAAGAGATGACGAACTGTAGGCTCATCATCAAGCTGATAAGCCCACATGGGGGAGTTTCGGAGCTGGAAGGAAAGGATGCGGCGTCGAAGCATGATCTGGATCATGTTGACCAGATCGATCTTGGCCTTAATCATCGAGGCGATGCGCTTATGCAGCATATCCACATCTGCATCCGGCCCCCAGTCGAGGCCCTTTCAGAGCTAAGAGGTCAATATTGTGTGGGGGGGGGTCCGGATCTGAACTCAAACGGAGCAGCCCGACCTTCTTCTCTTGGATCGGTGATATAAAACCAGTCCTTTTGCCAAATCTTGATGGTATCGATGAAGGCGCGAGTCGGCCATCCAACACGGGGGAGCTTGATGATGACCGCCCCTCCACAGTCCGTGTGCTCGCTCGCGACGGTCTTCAGCTTGACATTGAAGACGTTGAGTCATAGAACGAAGTGTGGTTCGACCCGCAGAAAGGCCTCACAGACGATGATAACACAAATATGTGCATAAAGGAGTTCGGGGGGGGGGTGAAAGCACATTTGCTCCCTTGGTGGTTTTGGTAATTAATAACACCATATAAGTCATTGAACTAATGTTTCCACCAAGTATATTTCAGGAAATGTTCAATGATAGGATTGGCAAAAGGAGATTGTGGACATACCCCAAGATCAAGGAAATAGATTGGCCAAGCTTCAAGCAAGACGACTCTACATTTTATATTTCTGAGAAATCACTTTGAGTCCATAGGAAAGCCAATACTATTAAAAGGGGGTAAGGTTTTGTTGGTGAACAATATGCTCAAACGTGCACAAGTGATAGTCGCCAAAAACATCCACAAACTCTCCCACCAAAGTATGTTCTATACCTAACACTCAAAATCGGTGCAACCAACTTTCCCATACCGGTGCCACCGATTCCAGAACCTAGACAGACTCAGCCAAAACCCTAGCCACTTCGGTGCAACCGATTCCATACCGGTGCCACCGAGTTTAGGTTGCCAACTTTCTGTTACGCAAATTCACATTTTCGGTCCCACCGAGAATGTTGGATCGGCATCATCAAGATTGGAAATCTGACCATTGGTCACCTTATCCGTGCAACCGAGTTTCCTATATCGTTCTCACCGAGATTCAAAAGTTCCCACCTTTTGGTCGCTTTGGTACCACCGAGATTAACACATCGGTGTCACCAAGTTGGTCATTTTGTGTGTAACGGTTGGTTTTTTGGGGATGCCTATATATACCCCTTCACCACCACCTACTCGAGAGAGAAGCACTCAGAACTATTCCATGCCTATCCTATCAAATTTTCTGAGAGAGAACCACCTACCCTTGTGTTGAGGTCAAGATCTTCCACTCCAATCATATGGATCTTGATCTCTAGCCTCCCCAAGTAGCTTTCCACCAATCCCATCTCTTCCACCATGCCAAATCTATGAGAGAGTGCTTGGGTGTTGAGGAGTCTATCATCTTGAAGCACAAGAGCAAGGAGTTCATCGTCATTACCGAGCCTATTACCTTTTGGAGGGTGGTGCCTCCTAGATTGGTTAGGTGTCGCTTGGGAGCCTCTTACTTCGTGTTATGGAGTGAACCAAGAAGTTTGTAAGGGCAAGGAGATCGCCTAATTCGTGAAGATCTACCCATAGTGAGGCTAGTCCTTCGTGGACGGAAGCCGTTATGGAATAGTCAAGGTTGCTACTTCGTGGACCCTTTTGGGTGGAGCCCTCCGTGGACTCTCGCGACCGTTATCCTTCATGGGTTGAAGACTCCATAAACGTGGATGTATGATAGCGCCACCTATCGGAACCACGGGAAAAATCATCGTGTCTACAACTACGTTTGATCTTCCTACCCTATCCCTTCTATACATGCTTGTTGTTACTTTCCGCTTCTATATACTCTTAGACTTGCATGTGTAGGGTGTACTTGACTTGCCATGAAATACTAAAAACTGTCAACCCTAAAACTTGGTATAGGCAAAACTTTTAATTGGTTAAGTAGTCTAATCACCCCCCCTCTAGACTTACTTTCGGTTCTACAAGTGGTATCAGAGCTTTGATCTCCATTGCTTAGGTCTCACAACCTAGGAGAGTATGGCGTCTAGTGAGGGAAGTTATCACCGTAGAGGTTCGTACTTTGATGGCACTAATTTTGCTAGTTGGAAGCACAAAATGAAAATGCATATTCTTGGTCATAACCCTGCCGTTTGGGATGTTGTTCGTGTTGGCTTCCAAGGTGAATTCTTTGCGGATGGACGGGAACCGGATCATGAAGCAACCATGGATGAGTTGAAGATGTTGCAACTCAATGCTCAACATGCGACATTCTCTTCAACTGCTTATGCCCCAAAGAATTCAATAAAATTAGCCGTCTTGAGAATGCAAAAGAGATTGATACTTTGGTTGATATGCACGAAGGAACCGAGTCCGTGAGAGAATCCAAGTTAGATGTTCTTCAAGGTCAACTTGACAAGTTCAAGATGAAGGATGGTGAAGGAGTCGCAGAAATAGCTCTCATCACAAATGAGATTGCCAACCTAGGAAGCAAAGAAATGACCGACAAATTCATCATCAAGAAGATACTTAGAGCTTTGGATGAGAGATATGACACCGTGTGCACATTGATCCAAATGATGCCAAACTACAAAGATCTCAAGCCTACGGAAGTCATTGGAAGGATTGTTGCTCATTAGATGACACTCAAAGATAAGGAAGAACTTCATCACAAGTCTAGGGGTGCTTACAAAGCCACAAGTGATGCTCCCGCAACTTCAAGCAACAACCTTGCCACCAACGAAGAGATAAGCCTCATGGTCAAAAATTCAACAAGTTCTACCAGAATAGAGGCAAAGAAAGAAACTCCAACTCAAGATATGAAGATAAGCGTTCGTCAAGTCGTGACCGCAATTGCTACAATTGTGGGAAGCCTGGACACTACTCAAATGAGTGCACGCCTCCCTACAAAAGAAGAGAAGATTCACCTCGACGACGAAGCTCAAGGAATGAGTCACCAGAAAGAGAGAGAGAGAAGGAGTAGAGATGATCGTTATGAACGAAGACACTCAAGGAGAAGTAGAGATTCAGAGAAGAAGGACAAGTACACCAAGAGCTACACAATAAGAAAACATCAAGCTCATGTTGGTGAATGGGTTTCCGGCTCCGACTCCAACACCAACTCTAAGAGAGAAGCTATCACTCCGACTTCGACTATAGTCAAGATGATGGTGTTCCCGGAATTGCTCTAGTGACTACCAACTCCTACGATATATTTGATTCACCAAACGAAGGGAGTGGAAGTTGCTTCATGGCTAAAGGCCCCAAGGTATCACACCCCGAGTATCTTGATTTTGATAGTGATGAAGATGACTTACTTTGTGATGATGACTTGCTTTGTGATAAAACTAGTAATATTGATCAAAATGAACTTGATAATTCTCATGCTAGTCAATATGAGTCATTTGATGATGATAAGATGAAAATAGAATAACTAACTAAAGAACTAAACACTCTTAAGTTAGCTCATGAATCTACTCTCGAAGATCATAGAGAGCTTGTGAGAACTCATGAGAAGCTACGCTTCGAGAAGCTCAACTTGGAGCAAGAGCATGAGTTTCTCAAAGCTATCAATGACGATCTCCGAAAGAAGACTTCATCTTATCTAGCCAAACGACTACTTTTGTCTACTTTCATGCCTCAAGTTAAAACTAAGCAATCTAGTAACAAAGGCAAGAAAGGTTCTTCATCTAGTAGCAACAATAAAAATGCTAAACCTAATGATGTTGCTTCTAGTAGTTCTATTGATTACACTAATGATGATTCTCTTAGCCAAGTTACACTTGAGCAATAAAATGCTTTATTGAAAGGAATTATAGAAAAAGGTATCTACGAGTCTTGTCGGATGTAAGCAATTTGAGGAAATTGTACGCAAGCACGAAGGATATCGGAAGAAGCGTGTTGTTGGCTACTTCAACGCTAATGGAGTTGAATGGGAAGAAGGTCAATATCCCAAGCCCAAGTTTGTTCCTCTGAAGGAGAAGTATGAGAATACTCTTCCCAAGGGGACAAACACTCAAGATGACCTTCCACCACAAGACCACAAGCTCAAGGGCAAGAACAAGCTTCAAGAGGACATTGACTCATATGAAGATGAACCCCTAGCTTTAGTGGAGTGGGTTCCCAAGGCTACTTCAAGCTCAACTACTACAAAGGCTACTTCAACACCAAGGATCCCCATCAACTTGATGTGGGTCCCCAAGAAGAAGAACTAATAAGTTCTTGAGGGGTGACTCCGCCAATGAAATTCACTCACATTCATTATTGGCAAGGACTTTTTGCACTCAACATCAACTCAATGCAATAGTTCAAGGAGTCACACATTCCCTCAAAGGTAAGCAAGGGACAAGGTAATCAACTATTCAATGGACATCATAACATATGCCTTGCACTCCATGTCCATGGATATCCTTGTATTTGTCTCTTGTGTGTTGGGACTAACCCATGTAGGTGAGAGGAGTAAGGAAACAACAATGATGCTACCAACTCTTGGTGATCTTCATCAACATTGAACATCCACAACTACCTCACCAACATGAAGTCTTCATCGACAAACCCAAGGTTAGTTTATCCCTCTTACGGGGGGGATGTCACATCAAGGGGAGCTTTACTCTAAGACTTGAGTCAAAGCATCTCTTTGCATGTGACAACATTAAATGCTTTATGTAAAAGTGGTAACCCCACTTGTGCTTAAACAATGAGTATGACCTATGATCAAGTACTCTTACTTGGCTCCTAAGTCAAATACTCATATATAGATGACTTCGTCATTGCCCAAGTGCTTGTTAGATGCTAGTGTGTTTGTGCATGTTTGTCATGATTTCTTTTGACATCTTATTGTGTGAGCATGTTGGTCTGCATTTATTTTCTCATTCGAGGACATCCAATTGTTGCTATTTGGTTATTGATTTTATCTTTTGCCAATTGGATGGACAAGAATGCCTAGGACCACTCTCTAGCTATCTATGTTTTCTCACCTCATATTCCATTCATGCTGCATCAAAAATTTGAACAAGTGCTTTTCGATCCCTCTATGTGTGGAGCACTCGGAGTTCCGTATCGACAAGGACTGACCATTAAAACCTCCCAAGTGCATCTTGGTGGAACTAACCCCATAATCTCGGTCTCATCAAATGCCTAGGGTTGATCTGGTTTTCAATCTCGGTAACACCGATTTCATATTCTCGGTTACATCGAGTTTCCCTGTCAGATGACAGTTGTGGAACTCGGTGACACCGAAAACATAAAATCGGTATCACCGACAATGGAGGGTATATATGCTATGGACCCCGACGCTTTGAAATTTCTATCTTCAAACATCGCACCTCAAAACCCTAAGCTGCCGCCTCAAGACCCCTGGTCGTCGCCTTTGTCTTCCTGCGCTCCTCCGTCGCTCGGAATCGCCGCCGTCGATGGAATCTGCTCCATCGTCGCCGCCGTAGCCGATCCGCACCAAGTTAGGGTACGGATTCGACCTCCCTTGCGCTCTCCCTTATGATTCTTGCGCATTGGACTTGATTTTCTCTATAAGACACTCATTGCACTTATTCCTATCCACAAGAAATCCCCATAGGCTAGCGAACCATTGATTTCTAGGGTTTTGCCTTCCGCTCGACGCAACTCGGCAGAACCGAATCAAGAAAACCGGTACCACCAATTTTCATTTCTGTGTGCTGAGAATTGTCTTGGTGAAACCGAGCACTCCTTTTTGGTCTCACCGAAAAGGGTGCCAAGTTTCTGTTAAGAGGGACAGTCAGTCTCGGTGTCACCGAAACTTTTGCGTCGGTCTTACCGATTTGTTTCTGACAGAATGCAAAACCTTGAAAATCCTTTTTCAAAATTTCAAAAACCAAGTGATAATTTTGTGATGACTCATCTGCTTCTACTCATCTATATTCCATTCATAGGGTCAGCATGTTAGATGCAGAGGACAATCAGAACATGCCAGAGCAAGGTGTAGACATGAGTTCAGGCACAAGCCCAGAGCCCAGTTCATTTTCAGATCCAGGCACCCCCAGCTCCCATGGGTTGCCCAAAGCTCCTACAAGGACCAGAAAGAAGCTGAACTCAGATGAAGAGGATTCAGACTTTATCCTTGAGGAGATTCTTGCTAAGAAGCAAGAGAAAGCTGCTAAGAAGTCTGCTACTGGAGCCACTTCTTCCAGGAGGGTTGTCAGCAAGATCTATGCTCCTGCTTCAACATTCAAGGCTCATGAGACTGCCAGAGCAACTATCTCAGTTGAAGTCCCCAAGAAAGCTATGCCTAAGAAGGCAGAGGAGAAAAATTCCAAGAAGAGGATTATTCATGTGACTGGCAGGCCTACTTCCATGTATGAAGATCCGGAGGAAGCAACTGGTGTTGCTGCTAAGGAAGAGGAGGATGAGCCAGCAACAAAGGCTCCTCCCAAGAAGAAGGCCAAGAAGCTCATGGCTGATGCTATGCCAAAGACTGGCACATCCAAGAAGCCTGCTACTGAGAAGCCTAAGAGGACATCCAGGCAGATTCCAACTTCTGAGAAGAACAAAGGGACTGCCTCCAGAGCTGAAGAGGATGATGACTTGACAACTTTGATGAAGCTCAGACCACATCTTCCAGTACACAATGCCAGCTACCCACTAGCTGAGGATATGAAGAAGAGGAAGGATTCAGGATTGAGAGCTTGGAGAGCTATAGATCCTTATGCCCAGAGGAAGAAGACAGCTGTGGACTACAGATTTTGTACCAAGGAGCAACATGATATCTATGAGACTTTGCTCTTTGACAAGAGTCCAGCTATGAGTGATATGCGATATGTTGACTGGAAATTCATCAAGGAGAATGATGACTACTTTCCAAGTGTCCAAGACAATTTCCATTGCATAGATTTGGATGAGTTTGTTGGCAGAGAATTCACAGCTTGGAATGATGAGATGATTATGCAATTCTACTCCACTGCACATTTCTATGGAGATAGTAGAATTGTATGGATGATTGAAGGTGCAAGGTATGAATCAACTATTGAAGAATGGGCTGCTATCTTAGGAGTTCCTAAAGCACAGGATGGTGACTTGGATGTATACTCAGAATCCAAGGCGATCCACAATGTTATGGCAAATATGTACAAGGAGATCCCTGCTACCAATTTGAAGTCTCACAGGCTAGGATCTATCTATTTTCTTCAGGCTGGCCTCCGCACAATGAACACCATTCTGAGGCATACTTTGATGCCCAAGTCAGGAGATGACAAAATGATCCGAGGCCAGTCCATCAATATGTTGATCCACCTTGACAGACATACCAGGATCAGAGTCATGGATTTGATTGTTGAGACAATCAAGAGGGTTGCTGCTGACCAAAAGCACTCTTGTTGTTATGCACCCTACATCCAAATGCTTATCAATTCAAAATTGGAGAAGCACATCTTTGCTCCAGATCATCCTCATTTACCCCTACAGCCAGATCTCGAGGACAATGTTGTGGTGATGGATGTTGATCATCCCACTTCAGCTGCAGCTCAAGCAAAAGCAGAGGCAGTTAGAGCCACTAGTGCTCAAGCCCCTCGATCCAGGAATGAGCAAATGGATCTATTGATATCATCAGTTCAGGGCATGTAGAAGGACATTACGGGGATTCTGGACAACTAGAACAGTATTGTCAGGATCTTTGAAACTAGGATCAAGACCCTTAATGACTAAGACAATCACAGAGCTTCAGAAGGAAGTTGACTCCGTGCACATCCCTCGGGTCTCTTCTACTTCAGATGATGATGATGATGATGATGATGATGATGATGATGAGGAGGAGGAGGAGGAGGATGAATCACCTCTAAGGCTGGGCACTCATTTCACCACTCAGACTAGATCAGCCACAGTGCCTGCACTAGACTTCAGGCCCTCTTCATCAGCTCCTGCTACTGTCAGCACAGCTCCTGCTCCATCTGCTCCAGTTCCTCCAGCTGTCACTCCAACTCCATCCACGACATCTGCAGAGATCTTCGTTGATGTTGTTATCTCGACTCCTTCATCAACAATCGGAGGAGTTCAGCCCAAGAACAATTAGATGTATACCTTTGAACTTTTTGGTAACTTGTTGCCAAAGGGGGAGAAGTGTATATAGATCTTTAGGCTTCGAGCGAGAGAGCGTTTTGGTGTTTGGTGCTTTTCAAAACATTTAGTTCTTTTGGTTACCTTCGAGCGAGAGAGCGTTTTGGTGTTTGCAAATTTTCAAAACATTTGGTTCTTTTGGTTTGACGTGAAATACTTTTGTTTTTATGTGTGATCATAAGTTGTTATGTGTGATGCAACTATTTCCTATCATCTTAATGCTTATGAGATGATCATTCACCTTTGCTTGATTGTGTTGTGCGTTGTTATTCATTCTAATTATTCTCGCACACCACCAAGTTGTATGTGACATGGAAGAAGTGCCCCGTATACCTAATCGGTTGTGCATTTGCATTCAAATGCAAAATCAAAATAATGCACAAATTTAGGGGGAGCTCTTGCTTATCACATACCTCTCAAAGCGATGATTATATTCATTGATTTTATCATATGTCGAAGCTTTGATCTATATGTTGTCATGAATTACCAAAAAGGGGGAGATTGAAAACACATTTGCTCCCTTGGTGGTTTTGGTAATTAATAACAACATATAAGTGATTGAACTAATGTTTCCACCAAGTATATTTCAGGAAATGTTCAATGATAGGGTTGGCAAAAGGAGATTGTGGACATACCCCAAGATGCAAGGTAATAGATTGGCCAAGCTTCAAGCAAGAGGACTCTACATTTCATATTTGTGAGAAATCACTTTGAGTCCATAGGAAAGCCAATACTATTAAAAGGGGGTAAGGTTTTGTTGGTGAACAATATGCTCAAACGTGCACAAGTGATAGTCGCCAAAAACATCCACAAACTCTCCCACCAAAGTATGTTCTACACCTAACACTCAAAATCGGTGCAACCAACTTTCCCATACCGGTGCCACCGATTCCAGAACCTAGACAAACTCAGCCAAAACCCTATCCACTTCGGTGCAACCGATTCCATACCGGTGCCACCGAGTTTAGGTTGCCAACTTTCTATTACGCAAATTCACATTTTTGGTCCCACCAAGAATGTTGGATCGGCGTCATCGAGATTGGAAATCTGACCGGTCACCTTATCGGTGCAACCGAGTTTCCTATATCGGTCTCACCGATATTCAAAAGTTGCCACCTTTTGGGCACTTCGGTACCACCGAGATTAACACATCAGTGTCACCGAGTTGGTCATTTTGTGTGTAACGGTTGGATTTTTGGGGATGCCTATATATACCCCTTCACCACCACCTACTCGAGAGAGAAGCACTCAAAACTATTCCATACCTATCCTATCAGATTTTCTGAGAGAGAACCACCTACCCTTGTGTTAAGGTCAAGATCTTCCACTCCAATCATATGGATCTTGATCTCTAGCCTCCCAAAGTAGCTTTCCACCAATCCCATCTCTTCCACCATGCCAAATCTTTGAGAGAGTGATTGGGTGCTGAGGAGTCTATCATCTTGAAGCACAAGAGCAAGGAGTTCATCGTCATTACCGAGCCCATTACCTTTTGGAGGGTGGTGCCTCCTAGATTGGTTAGGTGTCGCTTGGGAGCCTCCTACTTCGTGTTGTGGAGTGAACCAAGAAGTTTGTAAGGGCAAGGAGATCGCCTACTTCGTGAAGATCTACCCATAGTGAAGCTAGTCTTTCGTGGACGGAAGCCGTTATGGAATAGTCAAGGTTGCTACTTCGTGGACCCTTTTGGGTGGAGCCCTCCGTGGACTCTCGTGTCCGTTACCCTTCGTGGGTTGAAGACTCCATAAACATGGATGTACGATAGCGCCACCTATCGGAACCACGGGAAAAATCATCGTGTCTACAACTACGTTTGATCTTCCTACCCTATCCCTTATATACATGCTTGTTGTTACTTTCCGCTGCTATATACTCTTAGACTTGCATGTGTAGGGTGTACTTGACTTGCCATGAAATGCTAAAAACTGTCAACCCTAAAACTTGGTATAGGCAAAACTTTTAATTGGTCAAGTAGTCTAATCACCCCCCCCCCTCTAGACTTACTTTCGGTCCTAAGGGGGGTCATGGAAGTCTAGTCCATAGAAGAACATGAGCCCCCGGACAAAGGGATGGAGTGGGAAGCTTAGTCCCTGGATGAAGTGGGGGGTGAATACCACCCTCTCGCCTGGCTTGGGGGTGGGAACCACCTGGTTCTTCTCCGGAGCATGGTGGTAGATGTTGGCAGGGAGGTAACCAGCATCCTTCAGGTCCCGGATGTCTTGGTTAGTGACCGTGGAGGCCTCCCACTTGCCGTTAGAGCCCAAACCCGCCATCGCTAAAGCTCGGAGGAGAAGTTGAGGAAGAACTGGATCTGGGCTCTCAAAGCTTGGAGAAGATTGAGGAAGCAGAGGATGCGAGTGGGGAGCGTGAATAGGCCTTGAGGGTTTTCCCTTTATGAGGCATGACGACGAGTAACCACCCTTTACTGTGCCACAAATCCCTCCGCTTCCCAAGACGTGCATGTCGTTATACGTGTGTGAAGAAACTTGATATGATTAATCATATCCCATATAAAATGGAGCACGATTTAAGCATTGATGAATCATGTTAAGATAAAAACAGCCTCGAACCGTGAATCGAGTTTTCATAACTGGTTCAGTGGTCATGGTGGGCCGCGATCGTTCGTCACAAAGGTTGTCAGTATACACTGTTTACACTTTGACGTTTGGCCTTCGGGACTAAGCAACTCACGGTGTTCGGACGATCATATGATCGGAAACGTTACGCGTCATCGGAAACCAAACTAATCCCGTCCGATCATTAAATGGGAAGAAGCACCCCGCGAGCCGAAGACTCGAGTTACATGGAGAAGCTGAAGCCAAGACCCTTGGCGTTGGGGGCTAGTTTGGGGGCTACTGAGGGAGTCCTGGACTAAGGGGTCCTCGGGCTGTCAACCTATCTATTAATAGGCCGGCTTGGTGTGCCAGTCTTTAATTGTTGCAGGAAGGGCCGAATACATTGAGATTCCACATTCTAGAAGCAAGTCCCAAAGGCGCGTCATGCACTCCAAGTCAAGATGAGGAAATCGACATCTCTATTCTCGGCAGGAGACTTACCATGTGTAAACCCTAGTACCCCTGGCGCCTATATAAACTGGGAGGGTTTTAGATTGTAGGGCAGAGAAACTTGTCTAGGGTTTTAGCTATTCGATCTCGAGGTAGATCAACTCTGTAACCTTCATATCATCAATACAATCAAGCGGGACATAGGGTTTTACCTCCATAGGAGGGCCCGAACGTGGGTAAACATCGTCTCCTTCGTCCACTGTTACCATCGATCCTAGTCTCACAGTTCGGGACCCCCTACCTGAGATCCGCCGGTTTTGACATCGACAACAACATCCTACTAGTATTTGGATGTGCTTAAGCTCCACTGGCATGTCTAACAGTGTTGGTGCCCTCATCTTTCTCGGTTTTTGCCTCTGTTCATCTATGGTATACAATAAAGTCGGGTAATTTGCTGAATGGGAGGCCAAAGACACACTTTTCGGATTTAACTTGATGTTGTATACTCAGAGGTTTTTGAATATTTCCTAAAGATCGTCAATGAGCCTAGCAAACCGTGTGCTTTTGATAACTATGTCATCTACATAAGCCTCGATTATTTAGCCGATTTGTGGATCAAGACATGTTTGAACCATCTTATGATTAGTGGCACCAGCATTTTTAGTCCAAATGCCATTGTATTAAAACAAAATGGTCCATAGGGAGTAATGAACCTAGTGGCAGCCTGGTCGAATTCTTTCATCATAATATAGTGATAACCCGAATAGGCGTCGAGGAAACAAAGTAGGTGATGTCCTATTGTGGCATCTATGATTTGCTCAATCTGAGGTAGCAAGAATGGATCTTTCGAGCATGCCTTATTAATGCCTTTGAAGTTCACACAAAGGCGCCACAATTTCTCCTTTTGGGTACCATTACCAGCTTTGCGAGCGACTAGAAATGCTCGATTTCTAAGATGAATCCGACCTCTAGCAGTTTGTCTAGTTCTCCTCCCATTACCTATCGTTTTGGTTTCGAGAACCTTCGGAGCGCCTGTTTAACATGCTTAAATCCCTCAATTATGTTGGGGTTATGCTCCGCAAGGTTTCTCGGGATCCCCGTCATAGTGATGGGTGCCACACGAAAATATCCCAATTTTCTTGAAGGAAGGTGACCAGTGCTTCCTCTAGCACAGTGTCCAACAAAGTTTCATTGGAGAATGTTTTAGAGGGGTCATCAGGGTGGACTTGAAATTTTACTATTTCGTCGGCTAGTTTGAATGATGTGGATTTGGACCTTTTGTGGAGGATGACGTCATCACTATCGACGGTTGCACGTAGTTCTATCAACTCTTCAACTACAATGGCCTCGATTTCTGCCTCCAGGCCGAGTGTCGTCGTCTTGTTCTTGACTTTGAGCTATTTGTCCACACTACTTTGTATTGTAATCACAACATTTGGCCTTGTCATCTTGAGCTTCCTGTAAGCATAGTGCGGGACGTCATGGAATTTAAATTCAGCGAATGCGTCTCGTCCGAGGAGTGCGTGATATCAACTTCGAAAAGGGGCGATCTTAAAGGTTAACTTCTCGATCTCGTAGTTATCTAGTGTTTCGAATATCACGTCTAATGTGACACTTCCTATGCATCATGCCTCTTTTACTAGGATAATTCCTTGAAAGGTGGTTCAACTTTGCTCAATGTCAGATTTGTTGAACTACATCTTCTGCAAGGTGTCCTCGTAAATGAGGTCCGGGCTACTACCGCCATCCACTAGGAATCCGGGCAATCGGGAGTTGTTGAAAATTGGGTCGAGGATGAATGTTGCTACTCCATGACTGGATCTTGACATCGGCTGGTCCTCCTGACCGAAATTGAACATCATATACGACCATTTGCTATTTGAGGCGACTACATGATTGACATAGTTGATTTCCCGAAGGACTCGCATTCGCTGACTCCGGGAGGGATGAGTCTCGTAGATCATTAGTATTTTGTCATCCTCGGACGACTAATCCTCCCATGACGCTTTTCCTCGGTTTTTTGAGTTTTGATGTTTTCTAGGATGTCAATTCATTCCTTTGCCACTTGCATAATGACCCAACATGCTCGAAGCTTGTGCGTTGGTTGTACATTCAATGTAACAGAGTGATTGCACATGGCTCGTCCAAAATCGCGTACATCGTTGATCTCGACCCCTTGCCGGAATGCTTCTTCTTGTGTCGGACTGGTTGAGTGGTTTAGCAATCCTGGTTCGCTTGTGACGTTGGTTATGTCTTAGGTGTTTGGTGTTGTTGGCTGAATCCATCGGGCCGTGAATGGACTCCCTATGTCGTTTATCAGCCAGACATGCATCTTCCATGGAACAGTATTTTTTTACAATGTCAGATAGCTCGAGGAACATTCTAACACGTCTATGTGCCAAGGTGTTCGCGATTCCCGCATCATGCAAATTGAATCGAAATGCAGCTAAGGCCTCGACATCACAAAATTCTAGCATATTGATTGTTACAGAGAAGAATCTTAACTAGAACTGCCAGACTCTTTTTTTTGTTTTTTTGCTACGGATGCCAAATCCCATATGTCGGTTGGCCCTGAGTTGTCAAGGCACTATGCGATGTGAGGGGTGGGTGGAAGAGGAAATTTGATTTGAGGCTGACTAGTCCTCGGCCTCCTAGAGAGGTCTTCCCTAGGCTAATGTAGCATCATCCTTAGGGCCGACTGTGCGGTCACGTTTGTTGGGTCACTGGGTTGAGTCTTCGGATCCGAGCTCGAGGCTTGGTCTGACCAAATGCAATTTTATCTTGGGTTGGGTGTGATATCGGATCTTGGGTGGTGATCGCTTGAGGGCTTCCGACCGGTTCGACGTTATAACCACATGTTCGATCGTCAGATTTATCTTGTCGAGGTTTAGGTCCTCACGGGGGGTAGGAGCGCTAAAGTGCTCCTGCATCTTGATTAAGCCGAGGATTTGAGGTTCCAAGATGGAGATTGTGCCTGTATCATTTTGATCATCAAGTGTTTCTTACATCCAGCTTTTGTGACCACACAACGGGACCAGTATGTGCCACCAATGTCGGAGCTAAATTTGGCAGATCTTGTGTAGGGGGTCTCGAGCTAGTGGTCTCTGTTAGATGGTAACAAGAGAGACACAGTGTTTACCTAGGTGTGGGCCGTCTCGAAGAGTTAAAACCATACGTCCTACTTGTATGTTATTGATTTTGGAGGGGTACAAAGTACATGTGATTTAAGTCGAGATCACATGATTAAGTCTAAGATCTTGCCCCTGCAAACTAAACCCCTCGGCTTATATAGGGCTGAGGGGTACCTAGGGTTACACATGATAGGTTGCATCTAGGAAAAAACATGTTGAATGTCCCAATATGTCTTGAAGTGTGCGCCAAGTCTTCGGATGGTTCCAACTTGAGTACTCCAAGGGTTATGTTCAGTATGACCCATAGAAGGGGTCCTCATCTCGAGCCCGTGAATAATGGGCCAACTTAGCGAGTATCCCATAACCCAGGAAACCGTCACCCGATGCCCCATCCCAGCAGGGCAAGACATCCCCGACGCGCATCAGCTACGCCTCCCTAGCGCGTCAGAGCTATGTTCCCGATGAGTGTCGTGCCCCGACCCTGTCCCCATCACGCGCAAGCTCTGTCCTCTGCGAGCGAGCTGTGCCCAGGGCTTGTGGGAGCTTCAGCTAGGCCGCAATGTGTTGGAAATATGCCCTAGAGGCAATAATAAATTAGTTATTATCATGTTTCCTTGTTCATGATAATCGTTTATTATCCATGCTATAATTGTATTGATCGGAGACTTAAATGCATGTGTGGATACATAGACAAAACCATGTCCCTAGTATGCCTCTAATAGACTAGTTCGTTGATCAAAGGATGGTTAAGGTTTCCTAGCCATGGACATGAGATGTCATTTGATAACGGGATCACATCATTGGGAGAATGATGTGATGGACAAGACCCAAATTACAAACGTAGCATATGATCGTGTCAGTTTATTGCTGCTGTTTTCCGCATGTCAAGTATATGTTCCTATGACCATGAGATCATGCAACTCACTGACACCGAAGGGATACTTTGTGTGTATCAAACGTCGCAACGTAACTGGGTGACTATAAAGGTGCACTACAGGTATCTCCGAAGGTGTCTGTTGAGTTGGCATGGATCAAGACTGGGATTTTTTACTCCGTGTGACGGAGAGGTATCTCAGGTCCCACTCGGTAATGCAACTTCACAACAAGCCTTGCAAGCAATGTGACTAATATGTTAGCCACGGGATCTTGCATTACGGAACGAGTAAAGAGACTTGCCGGTAACAAGGTTGAACTAGGTATGGAGATACCGACGATCGAATCTCGGGCAAGTAACATACCGAAGAACAAAGGGAACGTTATACGGGATTGATTGAATCCTTGACATAGAGGTTCGATCGATGAAGATCTTCGTAGAATATGTAGGAACCAATGTGGACGTCCAGGTCCCGCCATTGGTTATTGACCGTAGAGGTGTCTCGGTCATGTCTACATAGTTCTCGAACCCGCAGGGTCTGCACACTTAAGGTTCGGTGACGTTTCGGTAGTGTAGAGTTATGTATGGTGGTGAACGAAGGTTGTTCGGAGTCCTGGATGAGATCTTGGACGTCACGAGGAGTTCCGGAATGGTCCGGAGGTAAAGATTCATATATAGGAAGTCCCAGTTTGGTCGCTGGAAAAGTTTCGGGCTCATCGGTAGTGTACCGGGAGTGCCGGTAGTGTACCGGGAGACCTCCGGGAGGGGTATTTCGACCCCAGAGGGTCCATGGGCTGTGGAGAGTAATGACCAGCCCTTAGTGGGCTGTAGGAACAGCCACAATAAGGCCCATGGCGCAGGAGGCAAAAGTCCTAAAGGAAAAAGGTGAAAAAAGGCAAAAAGGAAGAGTCCTACTCCTACTAGGAGTGGAGGAGGAGTAGGACTCCTCCCCCTTTGGCCGGCCGACTCCTAGGGGGCCTTGGCCCTGCGCCAAGGCTGCCTCTCCCTCCCTCCTTTATATACTGGTGGATTGGGGGCTGTTTAGACATAGATTTTACGGCCACGTGCTACCCGTTCCACCGGTGCTCCTCTAGATCGGTTTTCTGCAGTGCTTAGGTTAAGCCCTGCCGGAATCACTCCACCACCATCACCGGAGCATCGTCACGCTGCCGGTGAACTCTCTCTCCTCTCCACCTCCTCTTGTTGGATCAAGACGGTGGAGATCGTCATCAAGCTGCACGTGTGCTGAACGCGGAGGTGCCGTCCGTTCGACGCTAGATCGGAAGGACCGTGATCGAGATTGCGAGACAGTTCGTGATGAGATCGCGGGACGGATCGTGATGAGTTCACGGGACAGATCGTGATGAGTTCGCGGGACGGATCGTGATCAAGATCGTGAGATGGATCGTGATGAGATCGCGTGACGGATCGTGATGGGATCGCGGGACGGATCGTGATGAGATCGCGGGACGCTCGGCGATTTGGATCGCGAAGATGTTCGACTACACCAACCGCGTTTCTTAACGCTTCCCGCTTAGCGATCTACACGGGTACGTAGATCCACTCTCCCTCTCGTAGATGCTCATCACCATGGATAGGTTTGCGTGTGCGTAGGAAATTTTTTGTTTCCCATGCGACGTTCCCCAACAGTGGCATCATGAGCTAGGTTGATGGTTCGATGAGATCTCGAGTAGAACACAAAAGGTTTGTGGGCGTTGATGCTTAGATTGCTTCCTCCCTTGGTCGTGTTTTGGTTCAGCGGTATTGTGGGATGAAGTGGCCCGGACCAACCTTACTCGTACGCTTACGAGAGACCGGTTCCCTCAACTGCACTTGTTGCAACAGATGGCTAGCGGGTCTCAGTTTCTCCTACTTTAGTTGGATCGGGTTCGACAAAGGCGGTCCTTGAGAAGGTTGAAAAGCAAACTAGTGTATCACCGTTGTGGTTTATGCGTAGGTGAGAATCGTTCTTGCTAGATACCCGTAGCAGCCACGTAAAACATGCAACAACAATTACAGGACGTCTAACTTGTTTTTGCAGGGTATGTTGTGATGTGATATGGCCAATTACATGATGTGATACATGTGATGTATGAGATGATCATGTGATATATAGAATTTCACGACTTGCACGTCGATGAGTACGGCAACCGGTAGGAGCCATAGGGTTGTCTTTAATTATTGTATGACCTGCGTGTCAATCATTAAGTGCTATGTAATGCTTTACTTTATGCTAAGCGGTAGCAATAGAAGTAGAAGCAGGGCTGGCGCCACAACCCCAATGGCAGCACATTGATGGAGATCAAGATGATGGAGATCATGGTGTTGTGGCGGTGACGATGGAGATCATGCCGGTGTTTTGAAGATGGAGATCTTAAACACAAGTTCATGGCCATATCATGTCACTTATGTGATGTTAATCCTTTTTATGCACCTTGTTTTGCTTAGGATGACGGTAGCATTATAAGGTGATCCCTCACTTAATTTCAAGATAAATTGTGTTCTCCCTGAGTGTGCACCGTTGCGAAAGTTCGTCGTGTTGAGACACCACGTGACGATCGGGTGTGATAGACTCTATGTTCACACACAACGGGTGCAAGCCAGATTTGCACATGCAGAACACTCGGGTTAAACTTGACGAGCCTAGCATGTACAGACATGGCCTCGGAACACAAGAGACTGAAAGGTCGAACATGAGTCATATAGTAGATATGATCAACATAATGATGTTCGCCATTGCAGCCACCTCAACTCACGTGATGATCGGACTTGAGTTGGTGAATTTGGATCATGTATCACTCGAATGATCGGAGGGATGTCAATTTGAGTGGGAGTTCTTAAGTAATATGATTAATTGAACTCATTATCATGAACATAGTCAATAGTGTCTTTGCAAATTATGTTGTAGATTACTAGCTCACGCTATAGCTCCCTTAAATTTTTATATGTTCCTAGAGAAATAGAGTTGAAAGATGTTGGTAGCGATATTGCGGACTGGGTCTGTGATCTGAGGATTGTCCTCATTGCTGCACAGAAGGCTTATGTCCTTAATGCACCGCTCAGTGTGTCATCCCCTCTAGCGTCATCTGTACATGTTGTGAACATCTGACAGGCACGTTTCGATGACTACTTGATAGTTTAGTGCGTCATGCATTACGGCTTAGAATTGAGGCTCCGAAACGTTTTGAACGTCACGGAACATATGAGATGTTCTAGGAGCAGAGATTGTGATCTCAGGCTCGTGCCTGTGTTGCGAGATATGAGATCTCCAACAAGATTCTTTGCCTGTAAGATGAAGGAGAATAGCTCAATCGTTGAGCATGTACTCAGATTGTCTGGGTACTACAATCGCTTGAATCAAGGAGGAGTTGATCTTCCAGATAAGATAGTGATTGCTATAGTTCTCCAAGTCACTGTCACTAAAGCTACTAGAACTTAGTGATGAACTATAAAACACTAGGGATAGAAGTATTGATCCCTGAGCTGTTCGCGATGTCTGACACCACGAAGGTAGAAATCAAGAAGGAGCGTCAAGTGTTGATGGTTAATCAAACCACTAGTTTCGAAAAGGGCAAGAGCAAGGAGGGAAACTTCATGGATAGCAAGTCAGTTGCTGCTCCAGTGAAGCAACCCAAAGTTGAACTCAAACCCGAGACTAAGTGCTTCTATTATGAGGTGAGAGGTCGCTGAAGCGGAACAACCCTAGATACTTGGTAGATAAGAAGGCTGGCAACATCGACAAAAGTATATTTGATATACGAGTTATTGATGTGTACCTTGCTAGTACTCCTAGTAGCACCTGGGTATTGGATACCGGTTCGGTTGCTAAATGTTAGTAACTCGAAATAAAAGCTATAGAATAAATGGAGAACTAGCTAAGGGTGAGGTGACGATATGTGTTGGAAGTGTTTCCAAGGTTGATGTGATCAACATCGCACGCTCTCTCTACCTTCAGGATTAGTGACAAACCTGAATAAATGTTATTTGGTGTTTTGCGTTGAGCATGGATATGAATAGATCATGTTTGTTGCAATACGGTTATTCATTTGAATAAGAGAATAATGGTTATTCTGTTTGCATGAATAATACCTTCAATGGTCATACACCCAGTGAGAATGGTTTGTTGAAATCTTGATTGTAGTAATACACATGTTCATAACATTGATGTCAAAAGATACAAAGTTAATAATGATAGTACCACATATTTGTGGCACTGCCACAGAATGTCATATTGGTATAAAGCGCATGAAGAAATTCCATGCTGATGGATCTTTAGACTGATTCGATTTCGAATCGGTTGAGACATGCGAACCATGCCTCTTGGGCAAGATGACTAAAGGACCCCGTTGGATGGAGCGGGCAAGTGATTCATTGGAAATGATACATGTTGATGTATGCAATCCAGTGAGTCTTGTACCGTGCAGTGGATATCGTTATTTTCTTACCTTCACTGATGATTTGAGTAAATATAGTGTATATTTACTTAATGAAACACACGTCTGAATCGTTCGAAAGGTTCAAGAAAATTCAGAGTGAAGTTTAAGATCATCGTGACAAGAAGATAAAAATAACTGCGATATGATCGTGGAGGTGAATATCTGAGTTACGAGTTTGGCATACAACTTAAGACAATGTGAAATTTGTTTCACAACTAACGCCACCTGGAACACCATAGTGTGATGGTGTGTTCGAACGTCATAGTCATGCTCTATTGGATATAGTGCGTGCTATGATGTCTCTTATCGATTTCTACTATAATTTTGGGGTTATGCATTAGAGACAACTACATTCACTTTAAATAGGGCACCATCTAAATCCGTTGAGATGACACCGTGTGAATTATGGTTTGATGGAAACCTAAGCTGTCATTTCTTAATGTTTGGGGCTGCGACACTTGTGTGGAAAATGTTTTCACCTAATGAGGTCGAACCCAAGGCGGACAAATGCATCTTCATAGAATACCTAAGAACAGTTGGGTGAACCTTCTATCTCAGATCCGAGTGCAAAGTGTTTGTTGCTAAAACTGGGTCCTTTCTCGAGAAAAAGTTTCTCTCGAAAGAAGTGAGTGGGAGGAAGATAGAACTTGATGAGGTTGTTAAACCTTTGTTCAACTAGAGAGTAGCGCAGCGCAGAAAGATGTTTCTGTGAAGCCTACGTTAGTTGAAGAGGAAGTTAATGATGATGATCATGAAGCTTCAGGATCAAGTTACTATCGAACTTCGTAGGTCGACAAGGATGTGTACTGCTCCTAAGCGGTATGACAACCCTGTCTTGGAGGTCATATTGTTGGACAACGATGAACCTACGAGCTATGGAGAAGCGATGATGGGCCCGGATTCCGACAAATGGTTGGAGGCCATGAAATCTGAGATAGAATCCATGTATGAAAACCAAGTATAGACTTTGGTAGACTTGCTCGTTGGACGGCAGGTCGTTGAGTACAAATGGATCTTTAAAATGAAGACAGACGCTGATGGTAATTATCACCATTTGTAAAGCTCGACTTGTTGCAAAGTTGTTTGTGACATGTTCAAGGAGTTGACTGCGATGAGACTTTCTCACTCGTAGTGATGCTAAAGTCTGTTGGAAATATGTTAGCAATTGCTGCATTTTTCAATTATGAAATCTGGCAGATAGATGTCAAAACATCGTTTCCTTAACGGTTTTACTTGAGGAAAGGTTGTATGTGATACAACCAGAAGGTTTTGTCAGTCCTAAGGATGCTAAAAGGTGTACAAGCTTCAGTGATCCTTCTATGGACTGAAGCAAGCATCTCGGAGTTGGAATATGCACTTTGATGAGATGATCAAAGTTTTGAGTCTATGCAAAGTTTATGAGAAACTTGTATTTACAATAAAGTGAGTGGGAGCACTATAGAATTTCTGATAAGTATATGTGGATGACATATTGTTGATCGAAAATAATGTAGGATTTCTGGAAAGCATAAATGGTTGTTTGAAAAGTGATTTTCAAAGGAAGACCTGGATAAAGCTACCTAATTGTTGAGCATCAAAATCTATAGAGATAGATCAAGATGCTTGATGAGACTTTCAATGTGATGAGGACATCCCTACTAATGTTACACCCACCCCGACTGCTATACATACAGGACCAATTACTAGAGCTCGCGCACGTCAATTGAATTACCAGGTACTTTCGTTTCTTGGAAATCCTTCTAATATTCATGAACATATGATGCTGCCTAAATTGGATACTTTTGTTTTACTTATGAATGAAGGACCTAGCATGGATAAGAAGGATGACCATTGGAGCGGGATCAAGCATGGAGGAGAAGGTGCGCGTGCGGGGAAGAACAATGGAGCTTCCAGTGATGATTTTCGCACATTGAAGCCACCATAATGGGAGCGGGAAGCCTTGGACGAAATATGCATGATGCCACTTTATAAAATTCGTCCATAGGCTAATATAGGTGCTGCGCCACCTTATTTTTGGGCCAGGCCCATGTAATTTCGAAATACCATATTTTAGGCTGTTTTTAGAGTCCGTATATATGGGGAAACTGACTTAGGGTCGGTTTCGGACCCCTCCTCCAAGGGGCCACGAAATTCCCTTCTATTCCCCCATATATACAGCCCTTAGGGCTTCGTTTTAGGGTGGGTTTTGTTTAGATTACAAGTTCGCCATAGCAGCAACTTCGCGTTCTTCGTTTGTGTTCCACGACCAGACAAAGGCGTCACAGAACCCCACTTCATCAATAAAGCTTTCCTCTTATATTCGCAATATCCAGATTGCAATCTTAGTTTCTTGCTTGTTCTTCGTTTGCGTGCAGGAAATAGACCCTCGTGGTCAGGTTGATCGTGCTCCGGCGTGGTCAATAACCTCTCAGAGTTGGTTTAGCGATTGCTAAGGCGCGACGTCTCACACGTTCGTAGTCGGATCGTCAAAGTCTACTCCACCAAAAACGATAGCCACCATCTCATCGAAAGACAGGGACAACTTCGCCTCTATCAAGTGGTATCAGATTTCCAGGTTGCTCGGTGAGATTTTACCAGTTTTCGTAGTTTAGATCGCATCTGTTCTTCATACCTTTAGTCCACGAAAAAGCCACAAAAAAAATTAGGGTTAGATCATCATATCCGAACCAATCTGTGCCTTTGCATAGTCTTTTCAGTATTTTGCTTTGTTGAATTTGCGGTTACATCGTCGTGTTGAGTTGCTGGTCTTAGTGCCTAGTTCTTTAGAGTTTCGAGTTCTATTCACAAGTTGTCACGCCGCCAACGCATCGTCTTCATAGTCGCCATATACCACCACCATCATCCCCGCTGCCAGTTATCCATTGGTGTCCATATATACCACCACCAATCCGAGTCCAGCTCGTTTTAAATTTCGTTTCGAGATCTTTTTGATTTTGGATTCGCGTTTTGCTACCTGTGTAGGTGTCGGAAAAAAAAAACGAGTCTGGCACGCTTTGCAGAGCACGTTTTGGCCCAAAAAAATTTCGGCCGAAAATATTTTTTCCCTATCTTGATTTTAGGTTCTCCGGAGCGTTTTGAGACACTTGCTATCATAGTGAGTTTTGTCGAAATTTTTTGGTCGTCGCAGCCCCCACATCGCCCCAGAAAAAAAAAAAATTCGTGTCTATCCTGCTTATACGACTTGGGAAGGGTTTTGAGACACTCGCAATTATAGTGTTTTTCTGAGCAAAAAAAAAAGAGGCGCAAAAAAAAGGCGCAAAAAAAACGAAAAAAAAAACCCAGAGTGTGCTCTTCCCTTGATTACGTGTATCGTCGTGCTTTTGTTGGTGTTTTAGGCTCGCGTCTCTAGCACGGTCTAGCCTAGGACCAGCACAGTACCGTCGTTGAGCGTTTATTCAACCTTGCATCTATGAATTGATTATTGCTGACCTTTTTTTTGCTACCATATTATAAGCCATCCCAGCTCCACATACTTCTACGCCGTGTGCTTGACACCACCTGGCAATCGCTCTATCCAAGCTTTGAGAGTTTTGGCTACAACGGTTGCCGATCACCGCCTGCTACTGGGTAAGAACTGGTAAGAAATTGAGATTCGCTTAAAGGATTTGTGCCACACCACCACGTCCCAGTAGTCTGTAGGTTTCATATTGTGTGTTTCCTATTTCTGCTAACCATGCCAGGATCACACGATGACGAGATCGACTGGGAGAGCATGACCAACAAAGCGCTCTATGATAAATTTCAGCAAATGATGGCTGAGCAGGTACAAGACTTCGTGAACAACTTTGGAGTGGCCATGGAGAAGCTAGATGGTTTGGAGAAGACATTCGACACCAAGATGGACGCCAAGTTCAATGAGGTGCTTGCCCGTCTACCTCCACCAGCGGCAGCTCCTCTTCCTTTTGAACGACGAGCGCGACGTGTGCCTCTCGGCCACGCCCAACATACTGGTACTGTTGATACTGCTGCTACTTCGGTGGCTCGTGCGGCTACTGTCGTTGAGCAGGTTGAAGATTATGATGGTGATTTCGATGATGAGGGAGAGGTTGCTCCAGATCCGCCCCAGGGGCAACCACCACCATACGCACCAGGTCGACCACATGGCTACAACCGTAACGGTAGGGCTGCACCACCCCCGCAGGTACGGGATCATGACCATCTCCCTAAACTTAAATTGAATATTCCGACGTTTGAGGGTAGATATGTTCCTGATATATATCTTACATGGGAGTTAGAAACAGAACAACGTTTTACATGCTTACAATTTCCCGAGGATAGACGTGTTGCCGCTGTTGTTTGTTCATTCACTAGTTTTGCTTGTGTTTGGTGGTCAGAACATTGTAGAATACACCATGCTAATATTCCAACTACTTGGGCTGCTTTGAAAACTGCTATGCGTAATCGTTGGGTGCCACCTTATTATCAACGTGAGTTGCTTCAAAATTTGCAGCGTTTAAGACAAGGAAAAAATTCTGTAGAAGAATATTATCAGGAATTACAAACTGGTATGATTAGATGTGGTATTGTTGAGGAGAATGAAGCTATGCTTGCACGTTTTATGGGTGGATTGAATAGAGAGATTCAGACTATTCTGGAGTATAAGGAGTATAACACTATCACTCGTTTATTTCATCTTGCTTGCAAAGCTGAACGTGAAGTGCAGGATCGACAGGCAATGGCGAGAACTACTTTTTCTGCAGGTCGCACTTCATCATGGACGCCACGTACCTCCTCTACTTCCACACGTCCTGCTGCAACACCACCTACTTCAACCTCCAACTCCAACCGCGATACCAGGAAACAGGCTCCTCCTCCACCCTCTACCAAGAGCACACCTTCTGGGCCTGCACCGAGCTCTTCTTCATCTCTTGCATCCACAGGGCAAACACATGAGGTTATATGCCGTCGTTGCAAGGGTGGAGGTCACTTTGCGAGAGAATGCCCTTCCAAGCGTGTCATGATTGTTACTGAGGATGGTGGATATGCGTCTGCTAGTGATTATGATGAGGAGACTTTGGCTCTCATTGCAAGTGAAGAACACAATGGCGACGATGCAGAACCAGAAACACACTACATGGCTGCTGATTACGCTGACAGGTATGAAAGTTTAGTTGCTCAACGTGTTCTCAGTGTGCAGGTTACACAGGCTGAGCAAAATCAGAGGCACAACTTGTTCCACACAAAGGGAGTTGTGAAGGAGCGTTCTATTCGCATCATCATCGATGGAGGGAGTTGCAATAACTTGGCTAGCATGGAGATGGTGGAGAAGCTGTCTCTAACCACCAGACCACATCCTCATCCTTATTACATCCAATGGTTCAACAATAGTGGCAAGGTTAAGGTAACACGTACTGTTCGTGTGCATTTTAGCATTGCTACATATTCTGATTATGTGGATTGTGATGTGGTACCCATGCAAGCATGTTCTGTTTTACTTGGTAGACCATGGCAGTTTGATAAAAATTCTGTACACCATGGTAGGACAAATCAGTATACTCTTGTTCATAAGGATCATAATATCACGTTGCTTCCTATGTCTCCCGAACATATTATGAAAGATGACATTGCTAGAGCTAGTAAAGCAAAACAGGAGAAAAATAAGAGTGAAAATCAGATTGTAGCACAGGAATTTGAGCAACACCATAAGCATAATAAACCATCATCTACTGTTGCATCCGAAATAAAATTGCAGAGTGGATGTTTACTTGCTACTAAATCTGATATTAATGATTTGGATGTTGCTACATCTGTTTGCTATGCTTTTGTATGCAAAGAGGTATTATTTTCATTCGAGGACATGCCTCCCTCTTTGCCTCCTGCTGTCATTAACATTTTGCAGGAGTTCGCTGACGTCTTTCCACAAGACGTGCCACCGGGATTACCGCCTATTCGTGGGATTGAGCATCAGATTGACTTAATTCCCGGTGCATCCCTACCCAACCGTGCGCCCTACCGTACCAATCCAGAGGAGACAAAGGAGATTATGCGTCAAATACAAGAGCTACTTGACAAAGGTTATATACGTGAATCCCTTAGTCCTTGTGCTGTTCCTATTATTCTAGTGCCTAAAAAGGATGGTACATCGCGCATGTGTGTCGATTGTAGAGGCATTAATAATATTACTATTCGTTATCGTCATCCTATTCCTAGACTAGATGATATGCTTGATGAATTAAGTGGCTCTACAATTTTCTCCAAAGTTGATTTGCGTAGTGGATACCATCAAATTCGTATGAAATTGGGAGCTGAATGGAAAACAGCATTTAAAACTAAGTTTGGATTATATGAGTGGCTAGTCATGCCTTTTGGGTTAACTAATGCACCTAGCACTTTCATGAGATTAATGAACGAGGTTTTACGTGCTTTCATTGGACGATTTGTGGTAGTCTATTTTGATGATATATTGATTTTTAGTAGATCTTTGGAGGAACATTTGGAACATTTACGTGCTGTTTTTACTGCGCTCCGTGATGCCCGTTTGTTTGGTAACCTTGGGAAGTGCACCTTTTGCACCGACCGAGTATCTTTTCTTGGCTATGTTGTTACTCCACAGGGAATTGAAGTTGATAAAGCCAAGATTGCAGCTATTGAGAGTTGGCCGCAGCCCAAAACGGTCACACAAGTAAGGAGTTTTCTTGGCCTCGCTGGTTTCTATAGGCGTTTTGTCAGAGATTTCAGCACCATTGCTGCGCCTCTCAATTAGCTTACAAAGAAGGACGTGCCTTTTTCTTGGGGTACCGCACAGGAAGAAGCCTTCACGGTCTTGAAATATAAGTTAACACATGCTCCTTTACTCCAACTTCCTGATTTTAATAAGACTTTCGAGCTTGAATGTGATGCTAGTGGTATTGGGTTAGGAGGTGTGTTATTACAAGATGGTAAACCTGTTGCGTACTTTTCTGAAAAATTAAGTGGGCCTAGTCTGAATTATTCTACTTATGATAAGGAATTATATGCTCTTGTTCGGACTTTGGAAACATGGCAACATTATTTATGGCCCAAAGAATTTGTTATACATTCTGATCATGAATCTTTGAAACATATTAAAAGTCAAGCAAAACTGAACCGTAGACATGCTAAATGGGTTGAATTCATTGAGACTTTCCCTTATGTCATTAAACACAAGAAGGGTAAAGACAATGTTATTGCTGATGCTTTGTCTCGTCGTTATACTATGCTTTCACAACTTGACTTTAAAATAGGGCATTAGAGACAACTACATTCACTTTAAATAGGGCACCATCTAAATCCGTTGAGATGACACCGTGTGAATTATGGTTTGATGGAAACCTAAGCTGTCATTTCTTAATGTTTGGGGCTGCGACACTTGTGTGGAAAATGTTTTCACCTAATGAGGTCGAACCCAAGGCGGACAAATGCATCTTCATAGAATACCTAAGAACAGTTGGGTGAACCTTCTATCTCAGATCCGAGTGCAAAGTGTTTGTTGCTAAAACTGGGTCCTTTCTCGAGAAAAAGTTTCTCTCGAAAGAAGTGAGTGGGAGGAAGATAGAACTTGATGAGGTTGTTAAACCTTTGTTCAACTAGAGAGTAGCGCAGCGCAGAAAGATGTTTCTGTGAAGCCTACGTTAGTTGAAGAGGAAGTTAATGATGATGATCATGAAGCTTCAGGATCAAGTTACTATCGAACTTCGTAGGTCGACAAGGATGTGTACTGCTCCTAAGCGGTATGACAACCCTGTCTTGGAGGTCATGTTGTTGGACAACGATGAACCTACGAGCTATGGAGAAGCGATGATGGGCCCGGATTCCGACAAATGGTTGGAGGCCATGAAATCTGAGATAGAATCCATGTATGAAAACCAAGTATAGACTTTGGTAGACTTGCTCGTTGGACGGCAGGTCGTTGAGTACAAATGGATCTTTAAAATGAAGACAGACGCTGATGGTAATTATCACCATTTGTAAAGCTCGACTTGTTGCAAAGTTGTTTGTGACATGTTCAAGGAGTTGACTGCGATGAGACTTTCTCACTCGTAGTGATGCTAAAGTCTGTTGGAAATATGTTAGCAATTGCTGCATTTTTCAATTATGAAATCTGGCAGATAGATGTCAAAACATCGTTTCCTTAACGGTTTTACTTGAGGAAAGGTTGTATGTGATACAACCAGAAGGTTTTGTCAGTCCTAAGGATGCTAAAAGGTGTACAAGCTTCAGTGATCCTTCTATGGACTGAAGCAAGCATCTCGGAGTTGGAATATGCACTTTGATGAGATGATCAAAGTTTTGAGTCTATGCAAAGTTTATGAGAAACTTGTATTTACAATAAAGTGAGTGGGAGCACTATAGAATTTCTGATAAGTATATGTGGATGACATATTGTTGATCGAAAATAATGTAGGATTTCTGGAAAGCATAAATGGTTGTTTGAAAAGTGATTTTCAAAGGAAGACCTGGATAAAGCTACCTAATTGTTGAGCATCAAAATCTATAGAGATAGATCAAGATGCTTGATGAGACTTTCAATGTGATGAGGACATCCCTACTAATGTTACACCCACCCCGACTGCTATACATACAGGACCAATTACTAGAGCTCGCGCACGTCAATTGAATTACCAGGTACTTTCGTTTCTTGGAAATCCTTCTAATATTCATGAACATATGATGCTGCCTAAATTGGATACTTTTGTTTTACTTATGAATGAAGGACCTAGCATGGATAAGAAGGATGACCATTGGAGCGGGATCAAGCATGGAGGAGAAGGTGCGCGTGCGGGGAAGAACAATGGAGCTTCCAGTGATGATTTTCGCACATTGAAGCCACCATAATGGGAGCGGGAAGCCTTGGACGAAATATGCATGATGCCACTTTATAAAATTCGTCCATAGGCTAATATAGGTGCTGCGCCACCTTATTTTTGGGCCAGGCCCATGTAATTTCGAAATACCATATTTTAGGCTGTTTTTAGAGTCCGTATATATGGGGAAACTGACTTAGGGTCGGTTTCGGACCCCTCCTCCAAGGGGCCACGAAATTCCCTTCTATTCCCCCATATATACAGCCCTTAGGGCTTCGTTTTAGGGTGGGTTTTGTTTAGATTACAAGTTCGCCATAGCAGCAACTTCGCGTTCTTCGTTTGTGTTCCACGACCAGACAAAGGCGTCACAGAACCCCACTTCATCAATAAAGCTTTCCTCTTATATTCGCAATATCCAGATTGCAATCTTAGTTTCTTGCTTGTTCTTCGTTTGCGTGCAGGAAATAGACCCTCGTGGTCAGGTTGATCGTGCTCCGGCGTGGTCAATAACCTCTCAGAGTTGGTTTAGCGATTGCTAAGGCGCGACGTCTCACACGTTCGTAGTCGGATCGTCAAAGTCTACTCCACCAAAAACGATAGCCACCATCTCATCGAAAGACAGGGACAACTTCGCCTCTATCACAATGAGTACATACCTTGACAAAGATTTTGAAAGAGTTCAAACTGGATCAGTCAGAGAAAGTGTTCTCACCTGATTTGTAGGGTATGAAGTTGAGTGAGACTCAAAGCTCGACCACGGCAGAAGAAAGAGAAAGGACGAACGTCGTCCCCTATGCTCTAGCCATAGGCTCTATATAGTATGCCATGCCGTGTACCGTACTTGTGTGTGCCTTGCATTGAGTCCGTCAAGGGGTACAAGAGTGATCCAGGAGTGGATCACTGGACAACGGTCAACATTATCCTTAGTGACTAAAAGACTAAAGGAATTGTTTCTCGATTATGGGGGTGATAAAGGGTTCGTCGTAAGGAGTTACGTCGATGCAAGCTTTAACACTAATCCGGATGACTCGTAGTAGCAATCTGGATACGTATAGTGGAGCAGCCATTTGGAATTAGTACCAAGTGGAGTGTGGTAGCAGTGTTTATGGTTTGACTTAGAGATTTGCAAAGTACACACGGATCTGAATATCACAGACCCGTTGACTATAAGACCTCTCTCACATGCAAAGCATGATCGAGCCCCAGAACTCGTTGGGTGTTAGATTCATAACAATGTGAATCACATGGTGATGTGAACTAGATTATTGACTCTAGTGCAAGTGGGAGACTGTTGGAAATATGCCCTAGAGGCAATAATAAATTAGTTATTATCATGTTTCCTTGTTCATGATAATCGTTTATTATCCATGCTATAATTGTATTGGTCGGAGACTTAAATGCATGTGTGGATACATAGACAAAACCATGTCCCTAGTATACCTCTAATAGACTAGCTTGTTGATCAAAGGATGGTTAAGGTTTCCTAGCCATGGACATGAGATGTCATTTGATAACGGGATCACATCATTGGGAGAATGATGTGATGGACAAGACCCAAATTACAAACGTAGCATATGATCGTGTCAATTTATTGCTGCCGTTTTCCGCATGTCAAGTATATGTTCCTATGACCATGAGATCATGCAACTCACTGACACCGGAGGGATACTTTGTGTGTATCAAACGTCGCAACGTAACTGGGTGACTATAAAGGTGCACTACAGGTATCTCCGAAGGTGTCTGTTGAGTTGGCATGGATCAAGACTTGGATTTGTTACTCCGTGTGACGGAGAGGTATCTCAGGGCCCACTCGGTAATGCAACTTCACAACAAGCCTTGCAAGCAATGTGACTAATATGTTAGCCATGGGATCTTGCATTACGGAACGAGTAAAGAGACTTGCCGGTAACGAGGTTGAACTAGGTATGGAGATACCGACGATCGAATCTCGGGCAAGTAACATACCGAAGAACAAAGGGAACGTTAGACGGGATTGATTGAATCCTTGACATAGAGGTTCGACCGATGAAGATCTTCGTAGAATATGTAGGAACCAATGTGGACGTCCAGGTCCCGCCATTGGTTATTGACCGTAGAGGTGTCTCGGTCATGTCTACATAGTTCTCGAACCCGCAGGGTCTGCACACTTAAGGTTCGGTGACGTTTCAGTAGTGTAGAGTTATGTATGGTGGTGACCGAAGGTTGTTCGGAGTCCCGGATGAGATCTTGGACGTCATGAGGAGTTCCGAAATGGTCCGGAGGTAAAGATTCATATATAGGAAGTCCCAGTTTGGTCGCCGGAAAAGTTTCGGGCTCATCGATAGTGTACCGGGTGCCGGTAGTGTACCGGGAGACCTCCGGGAGGGGTATTTCGACCCCAGAGGGTCCATGGGCTGTGGAGAGTAATAACCAGCCCTTAGTGGGCTGGAGGAACAGCCACAATAAGGCCCATGGCGCAGGAGGCAAAAGTCCTAAAGGAAAAAAGGTGAAAAAAGGCAAAAAGGAAGAGTCCTACTCCTACTAGGAGTGGAGGAGGAGTAGGACTCCTCCCCCTTTGGCCGGCCAACTCCTAGGAGGCCTTGGCCCTGCGCCAAGGCTGCCTCTCCCTCCCTCCTTTATATATTGGTGGATTGGGGGCTGTTTAGACATAGATTTTATGGCCACGTGCTACCCGTTCCACCAGTGCTCCTCTAGATCGGTTTTCTGCAGTGCTTAGGCGAAGCCCTGCCGGATTCACTCCACCACCATCACCGGAGCGTCGTCACGCTGCCGGTGAACTCTCTCTCCTCTCCACCTCCTCTTGCTGGATCAAGACGGTGGAGATCGTCATCAAGCTGCACGTGTGCTGAACACGGAGGTGCCATCCGTTCGGCGCTAGATCGGAATGACCGTGATCGAGATCGCGAGACAGTTCGTGATGAGATCGCGAGACGGATCGTGATGAGTTCGCGAGACGGATCGTGATGAGTTCACGGGACGGATCATGATGAGTTCGCGGGACAGATCGTGATCAAGGTCGCGGGACGGATCGTGATGGGATCGCGGGAAGGATCGTGATGAGATCGTGGGACGCTCGGCGAGTTGGATCGCGAAGATGTTCGACTACACCAACCGCGTTTCTTAACGCTTCCCGCTTAGCGATCTACAAGGGTACGTAGATCCACTCTCCCTCTCGTAGATGCTCATCACCATGGATAGGTTTGCGTGTGCGTAGGAAATTTTTTGTTTCCCATGCGACGTTCCCCAACACAATGCGCACGAGCTCTAGCCAGGGTACGTGAGGGCTCTGGACCTTGCGCAACATGACATCCCCATCACACATGAGCTCCGTCTCTAGCATGATGTGAACTTTGACGAGACGCGGGCGAGTTTCGGTGGCCTTCCTCCCGATGCAGGTGAGTCCAAGCAACCTTCCTTCGCGCAGCGGGCCTGATGGGTGACATTCTCGTCGCGGTCTTCTCACCACTTTGGCTACATATGGGGTCGGAGTTGGCGTGGTGCACTGCCCGGACATGACCGAACACTATTATATTGCGCCTAGACTTGGTCCCGGTTTGAGATACGTCGGTTAGTCCGGACGTTTAGGAAGAAAATAAGGGAGTAAGCTTGTATGAGTTTATTTGACCGAACACTGATCGTGCGGATTAGAAAGTAAGGGATCTGTACTAGCAGACCCCTTAAAAATGGCCAAACCAGTAAAACTGACGTTTTCAATTCCGTTGTGTCAAACAACACCCCGATTAGAGCTCGTAAAAGTGATCAAACCTGTAAACTTTTTACAGGCCCCCTGAGAATCCACCACCACAACCTTTTTATTTACAGATTTGGAGGAAAAACCGTGGGTGTCCCGTAAACCAGTCAACACTACGCGGCAAGGGAATTCCTCCATGCGCACACGGCCTCCAATGACCATCTGCAATGGAATTCGTCGGAATCTTGTCGGAAACTCGAACATCTACGGAGGAGCTAGCTACAACGACGAAGGAGCTAGTTAGCTCCTGGATCGATTCAGCGACGTGGGAGTTAGCTAACTAGCTCTTGGATCGATTTAGTAACCACAAAGATGGGAGCCAGCTAGCTCAGCTATGGCGACGGGCACTCCGTGCGACCCGTCCTGGACACCGACGACTCCGTAGTTGGCCGCTTCTTGCATTGTCCGCCGGCTTTGTAGAAGCAAGTTACCTCACTATGGAAACCAGACCTGGCCAAACGGGCCGTCCCGGCATGCCACGACACGACCTGGCTGTAAACGGGACCAACACGACACGTCCTGTCCACACACGTTTAGTAAACGGGCCGTGTCGTGCCAGCTCGTGGGCTGCGCTTCCAGGCTCAGGCACGGCCTCATTACTAAACAGGCCGGCACGTTGGCCGTTTAGGACGAGCTACACTTTTTCAACATGTTGGACTCATATTTAGGCCTGTCGGGCTGTATTTTAAGTATATATATTATTATTTTTCTTCTAAAAATACATAAAAAAATAAATTGGTCGTGTCGTTCTGACCCGTGTGCCTAGCCTTCAGGCCAGGCATGACCCAAGGCGTGCAGCGTGCCTGGCCCGATCCGTTTACGACCGTGCCCATGACGGATCGTGCCGGCGTGCTGGCCTGGTTAGCCTGGCCGTTTGGCTAGCTACGATGGAGAGAGACGAGAGGAAGGGGAAGACGTGAAAAAAAAATAAACGAACATTTGATTTACAATTTACGTTTAAGAGATCTGTTCGGTCGTAGCTCCCTTAAAATGTTTTTCGCGAACTGAAAACCATGTATTTTTTGTTTGGCGGGGATGTGGTAGAGATGGTCTGAGTCTCGTATCGCCCGTTGGTGACCGGTCAAGAGATCGGTGCATTGGGACCGTCGATTTCTTATCGGATGGATGTCAATGCATGCCAATGTGCCCGTGGGGCCGTTGTTCCCCAATCCGGTTCACCCTTCCGCCTCGTGCTCTCCTTCCATGGCGGCACAAATCACAACTCCGATTCTAGCCCTGCTTCCTCCTCCGTGCCCTCGCCCGCTTCGGTGCCTTCGGGAACTAAACCCAATCTGGCCTTCCCGCTCCCGATCCCGTCGACTCGTGGTCGCCTGCGCAGGCTCCGGCGGCGGTGGGTCGCCGGCGGAGAAGCCGCGCCAGGGACCCTCCCTGCCACCGCTATCGGAAATACGTTGGGGACAGCTGCTAGCGCCGTCACCGGACAACGCTGCGGCCGTGGCGCTGACGGCCGCGCTGGTCTGGGGCGGCGCATCGCTACTTCTGCAGCTGGTGCTCATTTCCGCCTCCATCTTCGCCGCCGCCCTCAAGTACTCCTTCGTCGCCGCGCTCCTACTCTTCGTCCTCATCGCGCTGCTGTGAGTGACGCGTGTTCCTTTCTTCTCCTCCGTCCACGACTCCACCCCTGCACGCGCTTTGCAAAACATTTCCTAGTTATACTTGTTTGTGTTTAGACCACTGTATTAAACTGCTTCAAAACCCGTTCGTTGCACAAACCTCTGCATTTTCCTTGCTGTGACATATTGTGCCTGTGCAATTTGCAATGCACTATATATATTGGTTAAGCACTGGCTCTCTCATTATCTTAAAGAGGGTAAGTACTACGGACTGGTTTTGAAATGTGTACTCACTGGCAGTTTGGTTAAATTTTGCCTGATTAAGAGAGTTTGTAATTGGACACAAAGCAATAAGTAGTTCTTAGAAAGTGAAAGGCCAAAAAAATAAACAGATGACTGTGATTGTTTGTATGTTTTCTGTTTCTGTAATGGGCCAATGGAAGAAGTTAACTTGCTTGCTTCATTCACAGTCATGTCGTGGTTGCAAATTTGATTTGCAGGGTAGCATATAAATTTTGCTCCTCAACTATGCTGCTATACAATGCTATGCCATGTAATAAAGGTTCCCTAACATTTAGATTACAAAAATAGATACCAGTATACAACTTTAGTTAGAAGGGCCACTACACCAGTGCAGTTTAATTTATAATTTTATATGAGTTATTTAACACAACTTGGACTCTGGGTGACCAAAATATGAATAAACATATTCCGGAGGAAAATACCAAAAGGCAGTGACTGATGTTGGGCAAGCCTCTAGGATGGCCTGATCTTCACAAATTGGAGGTGGATGTGAGGAAGAACATGAGGATAAATCGAGAGGAAACATGTGGGGAAACACACAAATCAACACACATAGATGCAAATAAACATACACATAGATAGATCCATGATCCAAATCATCCAAAGAGAGAGAGGTCTACGATCCAAATCATCCAAAGAGAGAGATGGGACACAATAGGGTTCTTCCCCAAGTTCTACAACAAGGAGGGCTTCATGCTTCTATGAAGCTTTTCTTCTCCACCAATGGAGGTCTTGACGATTCACTTGGGAAATCCTTCTCCTTTAGGAGGTCTTATTGATTCACTTGGGGAGTCCTTCTCCCTTAGGACGAATTCTACAAGGGGATATTATATATATGTGCATGGGGAGCTCATGAACTATAATTTGTGTGTGTGTGTGTGTGTGAAGGGGTAAGTGAGGGCGAAAGGGTAAATTAGATGGGCATTGCCCAAATTTTGCGTGCAGGCGATAGTCTTGTGGCAGCAGAAGGCTTGGAGCCTCCCGTAGATGCTGTCCGGACTGTCTGGTGGTTTAGTTTTTGCACCACTTCTTCCGTCGTCGCTTCCACGCTTTCTTCTTGGATGGTGTTATCATCCCCTTGTGCTTGCACTCCATCTCGATATGCGTGAAGCTCCCCTCAACTCTATACATGCATGAGGGGGTCAAGTAATATACCATCCAAGAGAGAACCAAGCAGACACGCATAACGGATATAATTCATCTTAATAATGTGATGCCCGTCTCTTGGCGATGGAGTTAATGTTGGAAATATGCCCTAGAGGCAATAATAAATTAGTTATTATTATATTTCCTTGTTCATGATAATCGTTTATTATCCATGCTATAATTGTAGTGATCGGAGACTTAAATGCATTTGTGGATACATAGACAAAACCATGTCCCTAGTATGCCTCTAATGGACTAGCTCGTTGATCAAAGGATGGTTAAGGTTTCCTAGCCATGGACATGAGATGTCATTTGATAACGGGATCACATCATTAGGAGAATGATGTGATGGATAAGACCCAAACTACAAACATAGCATATGATCGTGTCAGTTTATTGCTACTGTTTTCTGCATGTCAAGTATATGTTCCTATGACCATGAGATCATGCAACTCACGGATATCGGAGGAGTGCCTTGTGTGTATCAAACGTCGCAACGTAACTGGGTGACTATAAAGATGCTCTATAGGTATCTCCGATGGTGTCTGTTGAGTTGGCATGGATCGAGACTGGGATTTGTTACTCCGTGTGACGGAGAGGTATCTCAAGGCCCACTCGGTAATACAACATCACAATGAGCCTTGCAAGCAATGTGACTAATTGTTAGTTGCGGGATCTTGTATTATGGAACGAGTAAAGAGACTTGCCGGTAACGAGGTTGAACTAGGTATGGAGATACCGACGATCGAATCTCGGGCAAGTAACATACCGAAGAACAAAGGGAACGTTATACGGGATTAACTGAATCCTTGACACAGAGGTTCGACCGATAAAGATCTTCGTAGAATATGTAGGAACCAATGTGGACGTCCAGGTCCCGCCATTGGTTATTGACTGTAGAGGTGTCTCGGTCATGTCTACATAGTTCTCGAACCCGTAGGGTCTGCACACTTAAGGTTCAGTGACGTTTCGGTAGTGTAGAGTTATGTATGGTGGTGATCGAAGTTTGTTCGGAGTCCCGGATGAGATCCCGGACGTCACGAGGAGCTCCGGAATGGTCCGGAGGTAAAGATTCATATATAGGAAGTCCCAGTTTGGTTTCCGGAAAAGTTTCGGGCTCATCGGTAGTGTACCGGGAGTGCCGGTAGTGTACCGGGAGACCTCCGGGAGGGGTACTTCGACCCCAAGAGGTCCATGGGCTGTGGGAGAATAATAACCAGCCCTTAGTGGGCTGGGAAAATAGCCACAAAGGCCCATGGCGCAGGAGAGAAAGTCCTAAAGCAAAAAGTGGAAAATCAGCCAATAGGAGGCAATCCTACTCCAACTAGGATTGGAGGTGAAGTAGGATTGCTCCCACCTCCTATTTCGACCGACCCAAAGGCCTTGGCTGCCTCTCCTCTCCTCTCCTCCTATATATACTAGTGGATTGGGTGGTTTTTGGACAGAATTTCCGGCCACGTGCTACCCGTTCCACCGGTGCATAGTTTCTCCTCTAGATCGGTTTTTCGCAGCGCTTAGGCGAAGCCCTGCCGGAATCACTCCACCACCATCACCGGAGCGCCGTCACGCTGCCGGTGAACTCTCTCTCCTCTCCACCTCCTCTTGCTGGATCAAGACGGTGGAGATCGTCATCAAGCTGCACGTGTGCTGAACGCGGAGGTGCCGTCCGTTCGGCGCTAGATCGGAAGGACCGTGATCGAGATCGCGAGACGGTTCGTGATGTGATCACGGAACGGATCGTGATGAGTTCGCGGGACAGATCGTGATCAAGATCGTGAGACGGATCGTGATGAGTTCACGGGACGGATCGTGATTGGATCGCGGGACGGATCGTGATGAGATCGCGGGACGCTCGGCGATTTGGATCGCGAAGATGTTCGACTACACCAACCGCGTTTCTTAACGCTTCCCGCTTAGCGATCTACAAGGGTATGTAGATCCACTCTCCCTCTCGTAGATGCTCATCACCATGGATAGGTTTGCGTGTGCGTAGGAAAATTTTGTTTCCCATGCGACGTTCCCCAACAGTGGCATCATGAGCTAGGTTGATGGTTCGATGAGATCTCGAGTAGAACACAAAAGGTTTGTGGGCATTGATGCTTAGATTGCTTCCTCCCTTGGTCGGATTTTGGTTCAGCGGGATTGTGAGATGAAGCGGCCCGGACCAACATTACTCGTACGCTTACGAGAGACCGGTTCCCTCGATGCAACTTATTGCTTAGATGGCTTGCGGGTGACAGTTTCTCTCACTTTAGTTGGATCGGATCCGACAAAGGCGGTCCTTGAGAAGGTTGAAAAGCAATCTATGTATCACCGTTGTGGTTTATGCGTAGGTGAGAATCGTTCTTGCTAGATACCCGTAGCAGCCACGTAAAACTTGCAACAACAATTAGAGGACGTCTAACTTGTTTTTGCAGGGTATGTTGTGATATGATATGGCCAATTACATGATGTGATACATGTGATGTATGAGATGATCATGTCATGTATAGATTATCACGACTTGCATGTCGATGAGTACGGCAACCGGCAGGAGCCATAGGGTTGTCTTTAATTATTGTATGACCTGCGTGTCAATCATTAAGCGCTATGTAATGCTTTACTTTATCGCTACGGTAGCAATAGTAGTAGAAGCATGCAGGGCGTGACAACCCCGATGGCGACACGTTGATGGAGATCATGGTGTCATGCCGGTGACGATGGAGATCATGCCGGTGCTTTCTAGATGGAGATCAAAAGCACAAGTTCATGGCCATATCATGTCACTTATGATTTGCATGTGATGTTAATCCTTTTTATGCACCTTGTTTTGCTTAGGACGACAGTAGCATTATAAGGTGATCCCTCACTTAATTTCAAGATAAATTGTGTTCTCCCCGAGTGTGCACCGTTGCGAAAGTTCGTCGTGTTGAGACACCACGTGATGATCGGGTGTGATAGACTCTACGTTCACATACAACGGGTGCAAGCCAGATTTGCACGCGCAGAATACTCGGGTTAAACTTGACGAGCCTAGCATGTACAGACATGGCCTCGGAACACAAGAGACCGAAAGGTCGAGCATGAGTCATATAGTGGATATGATCAACATAATGATGTTCACCATTGAAGCCACCTTAACTCACGTGATGATCGGACTTGAGTTGGTGAATTTGGATCATGTATCACTCGAATGACCCGAGGGATGTCAATTTGAGTGGGAGTTCTTAAGTAATATGATTAATTGAACTCATTATCATGAACATAGTCAAAGTGTCTTTTCAAATTATGTTGTAGATTACTAGCTCGCGCTGTAGCTCCCTTGTATTTTTATATGTTCCTAGAGAAATAGAGTTGAAAGATGTTGGTAGCAATATTGCGGACTGGGTCCGTGATCTGAGGACTGTCCTCATTGCTGCACAGAATGCTTATGTCCTTAATGCACCGCTCGGTGCGCCACCCCCTCTAGCGTCGTCTATAGATGTTGTGAACATCTGACAGGCACGTTTCGATGACTACTTGATAGTTTAGTGCGTCATGCATTACGGCTTAGAATTGAGGCTCGGAAACGTTTTGAACGTCACGGAACATATGAGATGTTCTAGGAGCAGAGATTGTGATCTCAGGCTCGTGCCTGTGTTGCGAGATATGAGATCTCCAACAAGATTCTTTGCCTGTAAGATGAAGGAGAATAGCTCAATCATTGAGCATGTACTCAGATTGTCTGGGTACTACAATCGCTTGAATCAAGTGGGAGTTGATCTTCCAGATAAGATAGTGATTGATATAGTTCTCCAAGTCACTGTCACTAAAGCTACTAGAACTTAGTGATGAACTATAATACACCAGGGATAGAAGTATTGATCCCTGAGCTGTTCGCGATGTTTGACACCGCGAAGGTAGAAATCAAGAAGGAGCGTCAAGTGTTGATGGTTAATCAAACCACTAGTTTCGAAAAGGGCAAGAGCAAGGAGGGAAACTTCATGGATAGCAAGTCAGTTGCTGCTCCAGTGAAGCAACCCAAAGTTGAACTCAAACCCGAGACTAAGTGCTTCTATTATGAGGTGAGAGGTCGCTGAAGCGGAACAACCCTAGATACTTGGTAGATAAGAAGGCTGGCAACATCGACAGAAGTATATTTGATATACGAGTTATTGATGTGTACCTTGCTAGTACTCTTAGTAGCACCTGGGTATTGGATACCGGTTCGGTTGCTAAATGTTAGTAACTCGAAATAAAAGCTACGGAATAAACGGAGAACTAGCTAAGGGTGAGGTGACGATATGTGTTGGAAGTGTTTCCAAGGTTGATGTGATCAACATCGCAGGCTCTCTCTACCTTCAGGATTAGTGACGAACCTAAATAAATGTCATTTGGTGTTTTGCGTTGAGCATGAACATGATTAGATCATGTTTATTGCAATACGGTTATTCATTTAAGTTAGAGAATAATGGTTATTCTGTTTACATGAATAATACCTTCAATGGTCATGCACCCAGTGAGAATGGTTTGTTGAAATCTTGATCGTAGTATTACACATGTTCATAACATTGATGTCAAAAGACACAAAGTTAATAATGATAGTACCACATACTTGTGGCACTGCCGCTAAATGTAATATTGGTATAAAGCGCATGTTGAAACTCCATGCTGATGGATATTTGGACTCATTCGATTTTGAATCGGTTGAGACATGCGAACCATGCCTCTTGGGCAAGATGACTAAAGGACCCCATTGGATGGAGCGAGCAAGTGATTCATTGGAAATGATACATGTTGATGTATGCAATCTAGTGAGTCTTGTAGCGTGCAGTGGATATCGTTATTTTCTTACCTTCACTGATGATTTGAGTAGATATAGTGTATATTTACTTAATGAAACACAAGTCTGAATCGTTTGAAAGGTTCAAGCAAATTCAGAGTGAAGTTTAAAGATCATCGTGACAAGAAGATAAAAATGACTACGATATGATCGTGGAGGTGAATATCTGAGTCACGAGTTTGGCATACAACTTAAGACAATGTGAAAGTTGTTTCACAACTAAACGCCACCTGGAACACCATAGTGTGATGGTGTGTCCGAACATCATAGTTATGCTCTATTGGACATGGTGCGTAATATGATGTCTCTTGTCGTTTTACTACTATAATTTTGGGGTTATGCATTAGAGACAACTACATTCACTTTAAATAGGGCACCATCTAAATCCGTTGAGATGACACCATGTGAATTATGGTTTGACAGAAACCTAAGCTGTCATTTCTTAATATTTTGGGATGTGACACTTGTGTGGAAAATGTTTTCACCTAATGTGGTCGAACCCAAGGCGGACAAATTGCATCTTCATAGAATACCCTAAGATCAGTTGGGTGAACCTTCAATCTCAGATCCTAGTGCAAAATGTTTGTTGCTTAAACGGATCCTTTCTCGAGGAAATGTTTCTCTCGAAATAATTGAGTGGGAGGAAGATAGAACTTGATGAGGTTGTTAAACCTTTGTTCAACCACAGAGTAGCGTAGCGCAGAAAGATGTTTCTGTGAAGCCTACGTTAGTTGAAGAGGAAGTTAATGATGATGATCATGAAGCTTCAGGATCAAGTTACTATCGAACTTCGTAGGTCGACAAGGATGTGTACTGCTCCTAAGTGGTACGACAACTCTGTCTTGGAGATCATGTTGTTGGACAACGATGAACCTACGAGCTATGGAGAAGCGATGATGGGCCCGGATTCCGACAAATGGTTAGAGGCCATGAAATCCGAGATAGGATCCATGTATGAAAACCAAGTGTAGACTTTGGTAGACTTGCTCGTTGGACGGCAGGTCGTTGAGTACAAATGGATCTTTAAAATGAAGACAGACACTGATGGTGAATGTCACTATTTGTAAAGCTCGACTTGTTGCAAAGATGTTTTTGACAAGTTCAAGGAGTTGACTACGATGAGACTTTCTCACTCGTAGTGGTGCTAAAGTCTGTTGGAATTATGTTAGCAGTTGCTATGTTTTCAATTATGAAATCTGGCAGATGGATGTCAAAACATCGTTTCCTTAACGGTTTACTTGAGGAAAGGTTGTATGTGATACAACCAGAAGGTTTTGTCAGGCCTAAGGATGCTAAAAGGTGTGCAAGCTTCGGTGATCCTTCCATGGACTGAAGCAAGCATCTCGGAGTTGGAATATACGCTTTGATGAGGTGATCAAAGTTTTGATGTTTATACAAAGTTTATGAGAAACTTGTATTTGCAATAAAGTGAGTGGGAGCACTATAGAATTTCTGATAAGTATATGTGGATGACATATTGTTGATCAGAAATAATGCAGAGTTTCTGGAAAGCATAAAACGGTCATTTGGAAAGTGATTTTCAAAGGAAGACCTGGATAAAGCTACCTAATTGTTGAGCATCAAAATCTATAGAGATAGATCAAGATGCTTGATGAGACTTTCAATGAGTGTATACCTTGACAAGATTTTGAAAGAGTTCAAAATGGATCAGCCAGAGAAATAGTTCTCGTCTGATTTGTAAGGTGTGAATTTGAGTGAGACTCAAAGCTCGACAACGGCAGAAGAAAGAGAAAGGACGAACGTCGTCCCCTATGCCTTAGCCATAGGCTCTATATTATGCCATGTTGTGTACCGCACCTATGTGTGCCTTGCCATGAGTCTGTCAAGGGGTACAAGAGTGGTCCAGGAGTGGATCACTGGACAGCGGTCGGAATTATCCTTAGTAACCAGAGGACTAAGGAAATGTTTCTTGATTGTGGAGGTGATAAAGAGTTCGTCGTTAAGAGTTAGGTCGATGCAAGCTTTAACACCTATCCGGATGACTAGTAGTAGCAATCTGGATACGTATAGTGGAGCAGCAATTTGGAAATAGTACCAAGTGGAGTGTGGTAGCAGTGTTTACGGTTTGACATAGAGATTTGCAAAGTACACACGGATCTGAATATCGCAGACCCGTTGACTATAAGACCTCTCTCACATGCAAAGCATGATCGAGCCCCAAAACTCATTGGGTGTCAGATTCATAACAATGCGAATCACATGGTGATGTGAACTAGATTATTGACTCTAGTGCAAGTGGGAGACTGTTGGAAATATGCCCTAGAGGCAATAATAAATTAGTTATTATCATATTTCCTTGTTCATGATAATCGTTTATTATCCATGCTATAATTGTATTGATCGGAGACTTAAATGCATGTGTGGATACATAGACAAAACCATGTCCCTAGTATGCCTCTAATGGACTAGCTCGTTGATCAAAGGATGGTTAAGGTTTCCTAGCCATGGACATGAGATGTCATTTGATAACGGGATCACATCATTAGGAGAATGATGTGATGGATAAGACCCAAACTACAAACATAGCATATGATCGTGTCAGTTTATTGCTACTGTTTTCTGCATGTCAAGTATATGTTCCTATGACCATGAGATCATGCAACTCACGGATATCGGAGGAGTGCCTTGTGTGTATCAAACGTCGCAACGTAACTGAGTGACTATAAAGGTGCTCTACAGGTATCTCCGATGGTGTCTGTTGAGTTGGCATGGATCGAGACTGGGATTTGTTACTCCGTGTGACGGAGAGGTATCTCAGGGCCCACTCGGTAATACAACATCACAATGAGCCTTGCAAGCAATGTGACTAATTGTTAGTTGCGGGATCTTGTATTATGGAACGAGTAAAGAGACTTGCCGGTAACGAGGTTGAACTAGGTATGGAGATACCGACGATCGAATCTCGGGCAAGTAACATATCGAAGAACAAAGGGAACGTTATACGGGATTAACTGAATCCTTGACACAGAGGTTCGACCGATAAAGATCTTCGTAGAATATGTAGGAACCAATGTGGCCGTCCAGGTCCCGCCATTGGTTATTGACTGTAGAGGTGTCTCGGTCATGTCTACATAGTTCTCGAACCCGCAGGGTCTGCACACTTAAGGTTCGGTGACGTTTCGGTAGTGTAGAGTTATGTATGGTGGTGACCGAAGTTTGTTCGGAGTCCCGGATGAGATCCCGGACGTCACGAGGAGCTCCGGAATGGTCCGTAGGTAAAGATTCATATATAGGAAGTCCTAGTTTGGTTTCCGGAAAAGTTTCGGGCTCATCGGTAGTGTATCGGGAGTGCCGGTAGTGTACCGGGAGACCTCCGGGAGGGGTACTTCGACCCCAAGAGGTCCATGGGCTGTGGGAGAATAATAACCAGACCTTAGTGGGCTGGGAAAACAGCCACAAAGGCCCATGGCGCAGGAGAGAAAGTCCTAAAGCAAAAAGTGGAAAATCAGCCAATAGGAGGCAATCCTACTCCAACTAGGATTGGAGGTGAAGTAGGATTGCTCCCACCTCCTATTTCGGCCGACCCAAAGGCCTTGGCTGCCTCTCCTCTCCTCTCCTCCTATATATACTAGTGGATTGGGTGGTTTTTGGACAGAATTTCCGGCCACATGCTACCTGTTCCACCGGTGCATAGTTTCTCCTCTAGATCGGTTTTTCGCAGCGCTTAGGCGAAGCCCTGCCGGAATCACTCCACCACCATCACCGGAGCGCCGTCACGCTGCCGGTGAACTCTCTCTCCTCTCCACCTCCTCTTGCTGGATCAAGATGGTGGAGATCGTCATCAAGCTGCATGTGTGCTGAACGCGGAGGTGCCGTCCGTTCGGCGCAAGATCGGAAGGACCGTGATCGAGATCGCGAGACGGTTCGTGATGTGATCACGGAACGGATCGTGATGAGTTCGCGGGACAGATCGTGATGAGTTCACGGAGACGGATCGTGATTGGATCGCGGGACGGATCGTGATGAGATCGCGGGACGCTCGGCGATTTGGATCGCGAAGATGTTCGACTACACCAACCGCGTTTCTTAACGCTTCCCGATTAGCAATCTACAAGGGTATGTAGATCCACTCTCCCTCTTGTAGATGCTCATCACCATGGATAGGTTTGCGTGTGCGTAGGAAAATTTTGTTTCCCATGCGACGTTCCCCAACAGTCAAGTCCATCGTGTTGACAGTGGGGCGCCCCGCACCAGTGACGAGGGGAGTACACGAACTATATTGGAAAGAAACAACTTTCGTTGGTAACTTGATGTGTTGTATGTGGGGATCCAACAAAGACTAAGTGCATATTCATGATTTCCTTCTGGACATTGGGAATGAAAAAGATAATCAATGTAGTGTATCATTTGTATTTTTGCATGGATTTGTTGACATGAACAGTAGGAGAGGGCCTCAGAGCCTTACTACACATTCTTTTTGGAACGAGGGTATCCAGACCTGCCTGCCTACGGCCAAGGACGTGACCCACTTCATCGGCCAAACGGGGCCAGGCATGGCCTCGCTCAAGACAAGGCTCTCGCGAGGGCCCTAGGCTGGCGAGGAGGAACAACGACAAGACCCGCGAAGGATGGGCCTCCTCAGGACCTCTCCGGAGCGACGAAGATCTCTATGCAGGGCCCGACCTCGGGTGTCAAGGGTGACGCAAGGAAGGACAGGCGGACGTTAGTGAGCCAGGCGGCACCTTTTCCTCTTTGATGCAAAGGGAGCAAGACCATACACGGGTTCCCAAAGCACCACCCAAAGGTTTTCATTCCAGTGCAAGAAGACCACAACCACTCGGCCCGCGGGGTGGATGTCATTGCTGAGCCCATCCCTGCGCTGTCGACAACTACTTTGCAGGCGAAGACCGCCTTTGGACAGGACGAGCACGTACTGTTGTCCCCCTTCAAAATTGGCCGTTGTGGGATCCCTTCCCGCCATTGTGATATGGGAAGAGGACCCGGGCCACCGCTATATGTAGAGGATAGGTTGCACCATAGAGAGGGACGGGAACCCGCTGAGCCGACCATCCGAGCCACCGTGGAATCCATTCCAGCACTCATCCACCACCAAGCTGCAGAGGGCCTTTGTCAAATTTCGGGCTCCGCAAAACCCTTAAGATTCGAACTCAGGGGCGTGTGTGAAGATCCCCTGCAGCCTCGCCCGACCGAGCTCGCTACTCGATGAACACAACAAAGAACTCGCACGATGACGAGGAAGAAGATGAACATGACAGTTTACCCAGGTTCAGGCCGCTGCGAAGCGTAATACCCTACTGATGCTTTGATGGATTGCCTCTCGAGGAGGTGAGGTGGATGAACAAGTATAGTGTTTCGGGGCCTCCCGAGGGCTCTCAGTGGTGTTCAACGCTCCTTGTGATTTGGTGAGTGATGGAGTTTGTCGATTAGGTTGGGATGGGATCGGATCAGATCCCGTTTACGAAGCAGCCTACCCTCTATATATAGCGATGACCCGGGTCCTCTTCCCTTATCGCAATGGCGGGAAGGGATCCCACAACGGCCAATTTTGAAGGGGATAGGGGTTCGTGCTCATCCTGCCCAAAGGCGGTCTTCGCCTGCAAAGTAGTTGTCGACGTCGCAGGGACAAGCTCAGCGATGACATCCGCCCTGCGGGACGGGTGGTTGGGGGCGCTTTGGGAACCCGCGTACATCCTTGCTCCCTTTGACCAAAGGGGAAACTACGCCGCCTGGCGCACTTGTGCTCGCTTGTCCTTCCTTGCGTCATCTTTGACTCTTGAGGCCGGGCCTTGTATAATGATCTCCGCCCCTCCGGAGGGGGGCTAGGGAGGCCTGTCCTCTGCCGGTCTTGATGCTGCTCATCCTCGCGAGGCTTGGGCCATCGTGAGGGCCTTGTCCTTAGTAGGGTCACACCTGGTCCTATTTGGTCGATGAAGTGGGCCATGTCCTGGGCTACAGGCAGGCAGGTCTGGGTACCCCCGTTCCCAGAGCACCGACAATAGCCCCCGGGCCCACGGCATGCTCGGGCCGTCCTCGGGGTGGAGGCTTGAGGGCGGCCAGGAGCGATGTGGGCCCCATATGCCTGCGGGCCAGGCCTCGCGTGTGTTGTGCGGCTTGATGCCGGGTGCCCCTCGCCCTTTTTTTTTGCCTCCGCTCGAATTGCTAAGAGCCTGACTTCTAGCGTTGGGCCATTATTGCTTTCCCTTCCTGCGCTCCTGCTCTTGCTTCCTAGGTCTCTCGCTCTAGCAGGTGCCTTCCCAGATCCAGCACCGCTCCGTCTTCTTCCTTGTCGCTTCGGCCCTGCCAGCTCTATGATGGCTCCCGCCGGCAAGCAGAAGCCAGGGGCGTAGAGCTCTGCCTGTGCTCCCACCTCGCCAGTGTGATAGAGGCGAAGTTGTCCCTGTCTTTCGATGAGATGGTGGCTATCGTTTTTGGTGGAGTAGACTTTGACGATCCGACTACGAACGTGTGAGACGTCGCGCCTTAGCAATCGCTAAACCAACTCTGAGAGGTTATTGACCACGCCGGAGCACGATCAACCTGACCACGAGGGTCTATTTCCTGCACGCAAACGAAGAACAAGCAAGAAACTAAGATTGCAATCTGGATATTGCGAATATAAGAGGAAAGCTTTATTGATGAAGTGGGGTTCTGTGACGCCTTTGTCTGGTCGTGGAACACAAACGAAGAACGCGAAGTTGCTGCTATGGCGAACTTGTAATCTAAACAAAACCCAAACCTAAAACGAAGCCCTAAGGGCTGTATATATGGGGGAATAGAAGGGGATTTCGTGGCCCCTTGGAGGAGGGGTCCGAAACCGACCCTAAGTAGTTTCCCCATACATACGGACTCTAAAAACAGCCTATAATATGGTATTTCGAAATTACATGGGCCTGGCCCAAAATTAAGGTGGCGCAGCACCTATATTAGCCTATGGACGAATTTTATAAAGTGGCATCATGCATATTTCGTCCAAAGCTTCCCACTCCCATTATGGTGGCTTCAATGTGCGAAAATCATCACTGGAAGCTCCATTGTTCTTCTCCGCGCGCGCACCTTCTCCTCCATGCTTGATCCCGCTCCAATGGTCATCCTTCTTATCCATGATAGGTCCTTCATTCATAAGTAAAACAAAAGTATCTAATTTAGGCAGCATCATATGTTCATGAATATTAGAAGGATTTCCAAGAAACGAAAGTACCTGGTAATTCAATTGACGTGCGCGAGCTCTAGTAATTGGTCCTGTATGTATAGCAGTCGGGGTGGGTGTAACATTAGTAGGGATGTCCTCATCATCCTCCCCTTCTTGAACTGAAGTCGTCCTCGACAGAAGCTCATCTTCCTCACCCAAATAAGGCTTCAAATCTGCAATGTTAAAAGTGGGGCTAACCCCAAACTCTGCAGGCAGCTCAAGTTTATATGCATTATCATTTATTTTCTCTAACACCTTAAAAGGACCATCAGCACGGGGCATTAGCTTTGACTTGCGCAAATCAGGAAATCTATCCTTACGCAAATGTAACCAAACAAGATCACCAGGTGCAAAGACAACATGTTTTCTACCCTTATCTCCAGCAAGTTTGTATTTAGCATTCATACACTCAATGTTTTCCTTCGTTAACTCATGCATCTTTAATATCAATTCAGCACGTTCTTTAGCATCAAAATTAACCTTCTCCGAAGATGGAAGAGGCAACAAATCAATAGGTGCACGAGGTAAGAAACCATACACAACTTGAAAAGGGCACATCTTAGTGGTAGAATGTAGCGAACGATTATAAGCAAATTCAATATGAGGCAAGCATTCTTCCCACATTTTCAGGTTATTCTTCAAAACAGCCCTAAGCATAGTAGACAATGATCTATTGACTACTTCAGTTTGTCCATCAGTTTGGGGATGACATGTAGTACTAAAAAGTAGTTTAGTCCCCAACTTAGACCATAAACATCTCCAAAAATGGCTAAGAAATTTAGCATCACGATCTGAAACAATTGTATTTGGTACACCATGCAATCGAATAATTTCACGAAAGAACAAATCAGCAACATGAGCAGCATCATCACTTTTATTACATGGTATAAAGTGTGCCATTTTGGAAAATCTATCCACGACAACAAATATGCTATCCCTCCCCTTCTTTGTTCGAGGTAAACCTAAAACAAAGTCCATAGATATATCCTCCCAAGGAACACTAGGTACAGGCAAAGGCATATATAAACCATGAGCATTGAGTCGTGACTTAGCTTTTTGACATGTAGTGCAGCGAGCAACAAAACGCTCAACATCCCGTCTCATCTTTGGCCAAAAGAAATGTGTAGAAAGTACGTCCTCCGTCTTCTTCACGCCAAAGTGTCCCATTAATCCTCCTCCGTGCGCCTCCTGTAACAACAAAAGACGAATGGAGCTAGCTGGAATGCATAGCTTGTTAGCACGGAACACAAATCCATCATTAATAACGAACTTGTTCCATGTTCTCCCTTCTTTACAATTCTGCAACACGTCTCTAAATTCAGCATCATGCACATATTGATCTTTGATGGTCTCCAAACCAAATATTTTAAAGTCAAGTTGTGAAAGCATAGTATAACGACGAGACAAAGCATCAGCAATAACATTGTCTTTACCCTTCTTGTGTTTAATGACATAAGGGAAAGTCTCAATGAATTCAACCCATTTAGCATGTCTACGGTTCAGTTTTGCTTGACTTTTAATATGTTTCAAAGATTCATGATCAGAATGTATAACAAATTCTTTGGGCCATAAATAATGTTGCCATGTTTCCAAAGTCCGAACAAGAGCATATAATTCCTTATCATAAGTAGAATAATTCAGACTAGGCCCACTTAATTTTTCAGAAAAGTACGCAACAGGTTTACCATCTTGTAATAACACACCTCCTAACCCAATACCACTAGCATCACATTCAAGCTCGAAAGTCTTATTAAAATCAGGAAGTTGGAGTAAAGGAGCATGTGTTAACTTATCTTTCAAGACCGTGAAGGCTTCTTCCTGTGCGGTACCCCAAGAAAAAGGCACATCCTTCTTTGTAAGCTCATTGAGAGGCGCAGCAATGGTGCTGAAATCTCTGACAAAACGCCTATAGAAACCAGCGAGGCCAAGAAAACTCCTTACTTGTGTGACCGTTTTGGGCTGCGGCCAACTCTCAATAGCTGCAATCTTGGCTTTATCAACTTCAATTCCCTGTGGAGTAACAACATAGCCAAGAAAAGATACTCGGTCGGTGCAAAAGGTGCACTTCCCAAGGTTACCAAACAAACGGGCATCACGGAGCGCAGTAAAAACAGCACGTAAATGTTCCAAATGTTCCTCCAAAGATCTACTAAAAATCAATATATCATCAAAATAGACTACCACAAATCGTCCAATGAAAGCACGTAAAACCTCGTTCATTAATCTCATGAAAGTGCTAGGTGCATTAGTTAACCCAAAAGGCATGACTAGCCACTCATATAATCCAAACTTAGTTTTAAATGCTGTTTTCCATTCATCTCCCAATTTCATACGAATTTGATGGTATCCACTACGCAAATCAACTTTGGAGAAAATTGTAGAGCCACTTAATTCATCAAGCATATCATCTAGTCTAGGAATAGGATGACGATAACGAATAGTAATATTATTAATGCCTCTACAATCCACACACATGCGCGATGTACCATCCTTTTTAGGCACTAGAATAATAGGAACAGCACAAGGACTAAGGGATTCACGTATATAACCTTTGTCAAGCAGCTCTTGTACTTGACGCATAATCTCCTTTGTCTCCTCTGGATTGGTACGGTAGGGTGCACGGTTGGGTAGGGATGCACCGGGAATTAAGTCAATCTGATGCTCAATCCCACGAATAGGCGGTAATCCCGGTGGCACGTCTTGTGGAAAGACGTCAGCGAACTCCTGCAAAATGTTAATGACAGCAGGAGGCAAAGAGGGAGGCATGTCCTCGAATGAAAATAATACCTCTTTGCATACAAAAGCATAGCAAACAGATGTAGCAACATCCAAATCATTAATATCAGATTTAGTAGCAAGTAAACATCCACTCTGCAATTTTATTTCGGATGCAACAGTAGATGATGGTTTATTATGCTTATGGTGTTGCTCAAATTCCTGTGCTACAATCTGATTTTCACTCTTATTTTTCTCCTGTTTTGCTTTACTAGCTCTAGCAATGTCATCTTTCATAATATGTTCGGGAGACATAGGAAGCAACGTGATATTATGATCCTTATGAACAAGAGTATACTGATTTGTCCTACCATGGTGTACAGAATTTTTATCAAACTGCCATGGTCTACCAAGTAAAACAGAACATGCTTGCATGGGTACCACATCACAATCCACATAATCAGAATATGTAGCAATGCTAAAATGCACACGAACAGTACGTGTTACCTTAACCTTGCCACTATTGTTGAACCATTGGATGTAATAAGGATGAGGATGTGGTCTGGTGGTTAGAGACAGCTTCTCCACCATCTCCATGCTAGCCAAGTTATTGCAACTCCCTCCATCGATGATGATGCGAATAGAACGCTCCTTCACAACTCCCTTTGTGTGGAACAAGTTGTGCCTCTGATTTTGCTCAGCCTGTGTAACCTGCACACTGAGAACACGTTGAGCAACTAAACTTTCATA